>CM012459.1:8524610-9124610 GCA_003999625.1 Oryzias javanicus
CAATGAGGGGTTCCAAACCCTAGATGCCTTAACCCAGTCCCTGGACCTTAACCTGGTACCGTGTCCGGTGCTGCGTCTGATACTGCATCTGGTACTTCATCTAGTACCACGTACAGTACTGCATCTAGCACTGCGTCTGATACTTCATCCCGAACTTCCACTGGTACTGCGTCCAGTTCAGCATCCAGTACTGCATCTGGTACTTTATCCAGTGCTGCGTCTAGCACAGCGTCTGGTAGTGTGTCCAATACTGCGTCTGGTATTGCGTCCAGTACTTCATCTGGAACTTCAACCGGTACTGTGTCTAGTGCCGCGTCTGGTACTACGTCTGGTACTTTGCGTCCAGTCCTGTGTCTGGTACACCTACATGCTTGGTGTGTGTGATCGCAACGTGCATCTGGTACTTCATCCGGAACTTCCCTGGTAAACGGGCGTCCAGTACCGCATCCAGGTCATGCAATGCTGGTTTCTGCGTCTGGTACTTTATCCGCAGTACTTGTGCGTAGCTGGATACCCAGGTACTTCATCCAGAACTTTAACTGGTACTGTGTCCGGTACCATGTCCAGTACCTAGTCTGATACTACGTCCAGTACTGCGTCCAGTCCTGTGTCTGGTACCACATCTGGTAGTGTGTATCGCACTGCATCTGGTACTTCATCCGGAACTTCCACTGGTAACGCGTCCAGTACCGCATCCAGCACTGCATCTGGTTCTGCGTCTGGTACTTTATCCAGTACTGCGTCTGATACCATGTCTGGTACTGCATCCAATACTGCATCTGGTACTGTGTCCAGTTCTTCAACCGGTACTGCGTCCAGTACTGCATCCGGTACCGCGTCAAGTACTTCATCTGGTATTGTGTCCCGCACTGCATCTGATACTTCATCCGGTACAGCGTTTGATACCGCGTCTGATACGGCGTCCAGTACTCTGTCTGGTTTTGTTCCAGAGGGTTTGGGGACCCATGATTTAATGGGAACAGCCAGCACTTCATCAAAACGTTTGTGGAATTTTGTTTAAATATAAATATAAAGTTATTTTAAAATATTTGGTTTACTTTTTACATTTTTGTTAGGATTTTTATATTTTTTTGTATTAAGCGATTTATCCATGTGGTTTGTTCCTCAGGGCCACCGTAGTTATCAGATATTTACGATGTTCAGGTTTGTTTGCATACATTCACCTTTTTTTCTAACAGTTAATCAATCAATCAATCAAACTTTATTTGTAAAAGTATCAATTGTTGAACGTGTTCTCATCTAACTACAAAAAGAGGTCAGAATGTGCTAACGTAGAAATAATCAGTCCCAGAACCTGTTCTGGTTATCACATCACAAACACTCCTGTCATCAGGGGTGCTGAACATCCCAAAACAAAGATGCCACACTGGATATCATCTTCAGAAATGCAGCAAACTCAGATTTTGGACTTTTCAACCACTATTAAGGTCCATTTTTTACTGAAGAGCAAAATATTTAGCTCAAAGAACGCCGAGTCATGACTGGTCTCCTTTGACCTGCAGTTAGACCGAGGCTGCTGTCAGAAGCATGTACACTAAATGCATGTGACGTTCACCTGTCAGCTAGACTCTACATTATTTACACACACACACACAGCTTGATGAGCTCACCTGATCGAAGCCGTTCATACGCTCTGTCACTTGGACTCTTGGGGTTTGGACTGACGGTTGTGGACGGCCTCACCGATCAGCCCTTAGGACGCGGGCAAGATCAGCCAGGTCAGTCTGTACTATCTTTTATGTCAACTTAATTATCCATGCAGCATATTAGTGCACTGAATGGAAATTTTAACCAAGAAGTTGAGCAATTATATGTAACTTGCATAATATATCTTGCAGAAACCAGATATTTGCCTTTTTTTTTTACCAAAAAATGTCAGTATTTACCTTTAAAATGTCAACATAGTCAAACATTTTGTTCTAGGTTATGAACCAATGAAACGATCAAAGTGCTAAACAAGCATTTTTGGCAAAAAGCACGTTTCTGCAGAGGTGAACTGAGATGCTGCCGACGGCGTGTCTAAAGATTCTGCAGTTACAGTCGTGAAACCACATTACTCCCAGTGTCCAGGCCCCGAATTGAATTTTCTGCTCCGTCGCATGTTGCTCGTTGAGATGGAGACGGGGCGAGTGCGGGGGGGGGGGAGCGTTTCTTGAATCCTTTAACCTTTACGGCTTGTAGCGGTATCAAGCCCTGTGGACAAGATCGGACATCCGCGCGTTTGTCGAGGGATGACAAATTAGCTGTCCTTCCAGATGCCTGAATGCCTGACCTTTAATCACTAAGTGGTGGTGGTGATGAGGGGGCTTGACAGCAATGAATGGTGCCCGAGTCAATGAAGAGGCTGTATGGGAAATGCACGTTTAATGCTGTATCTCAACCTCTCTTCATCATTTTTTACCTAAACACTGCATTGTCGGCACTATAGGATGTTTAGAAAGCGCAACGTCAACAAGCTGTTTATTTATGAATTTATGTCATATTTAGGGGGTATTAAGCTAAACAAGAGTCAGTCCAAAAGTCAGTCAGACATTATTAACTGGATTCACAGTAGCTCCTGAAGTTTTTTTCAAAACATTAGCTACGTTAGATGCTAACGAAGCATTAGCCTCGTTAGTATATTTACAACACCTGTAATTCCAACATTGATAGCCACTTGTTGAAAAATGACTGATTCTTCTAAAATAAATTTACTGTAACATGTCAGTAACAGTGAGTTACAAAGGTTAGAATCGTATGCTAGCTTGTTGTGGACGCCATATTGGATGGCACAAAATGTTTGTTTACTGCTGTGCTAGAGTTGAAACAGAGCTAGAAAAAGAAAGGTTGTGAATCTTCACAATTAAATTATTACTGTTGGATAATAAAGGAGAACTTATAAAAAACTCTGAGTGAGTTTACTCTCAATAATGAACGTTTAGGCTGATCTTGTAGCTTATTCAATGTCAGTGGTAGATTTAGACTTTGCATTTGCACTATTTTCACATTTTCTGGCACGACCACCGATCTTTGTTAGTTTTAGGGAGGATGAATATGGCTTCTGTATGTATGTTTGACTAAGTGGGGAAAAAGACAAAAACCAGGATATCCCAATATTGGCGTGTGCAGAGTCCAGCGCTGTATAAGGGACATGTGGCATACGGAAAACCGCCTACCCGGTGTCGTGTGGGTGCCTGATTCCATCTGAAAAAGGCTGGGTGGGATCAGCTTGTGGGACACCCCCCCCCTGTTGATCGGGCTGCTCTTTTCCTCGTGGACTTCGACTGTGCTGCATCACGGTTTCAAAGCGGTCTGCGGCGATTTTAGCCCTCCACCGATACATTTATAAACACGGAGCGATGAGTCTAACAGTTTATTTAAATCTTTGTGAATACTCGTCAAGTAGTAGATTATACTTTATGTTTCCTCTATAATAACGTGTTTATCTATAGAAAAGTTGTTCATCTGTTGCACCTTTTACAAAAACTTTATTACCACAGCCTGGGTCCTTTTTTTTGTGATGAACAGAGTTGCTAAGCCGTCTGTCACTCTTTACAGACCTATCCAATATAGCCTCACTCTATCTTGGACAATGGTAACAGGGTTGTGTAATGTCTCGAGTCTTTATAACTCATTGGTTAGTGACATATGAAAAAACACAGTCCCACAACGCTACACGCTAGCCATTTGAGAAGCGTTAGCCATGTTAGCATGTTTACAATACCTGTAACTCCCAACTATGTTTGCAACCCATAAACACAAAGAGACTGATACCACTAGAACAACTACTACTGAGGCTGGGCTAACTCACAACTATATTAGTAACAGTAGTGTAACGGATTTCAAAACTCACAGTTCAGATCGTCTCACGGATCATTCAGATCATTTTTTGAATCAGTAAAATGTACAAAAAAATATAAAAAATAACAGCAAGATGAAAGCTAAATTAATATTTGGAAATGTTTCAAATCATATATTCAATAAGCATATAAAGTACTTCACACACAATATTTATATATGCTACATCAAAACATTTGGTCATTAGGATCTATTTATTAAAACCAGGGATGTCCCGATCAGGTTTTTTTGGGCCCGATCCGATTCCGAGTCATTGGATTTGCCGATGCCGAGTCCCGATCCGATACTTTAGTAACACATTTAAAACATGAGCAAACTGAATAAATAGATTTGTGTTGTCCATTATTTATATGTCATTTCCCTTCTTTTATCATTAAAAACTTCAATAAAACACTTCTGTGAAGTAGCTTTAATAGCCAAGTAAAAATAGAGCAAAAAAAAATCATATTTTCTTCTTCTATAAGTGATAATTATTCATGTGAGAAAGTTTAGCGACATTTCAATCAGTCAATCAAACTTTATTTATAAAAGAGCGCTTCTCATGTGGGTGCAGCTCGAAGCACTGTACAATTAAAAACAGAAACAAGAAAATAAATCAATTAATAAAAAGAGAGAAACCCAAAAAAAAAAAAAAAAACAGACTTGGTTCTGTTGTGAAGAAACATTATTTTGAGGATCTATTCATACCAGGAGCCAGCTCAGCCACAGGAACATCGCCACGGTACCCACCCAGACAGGACAGCAATGGGGTCCACTCTACATGCTGCAAAGTGAGACCCCGACCGTCCCTGAAAGGGCGGCGACTGCGGCAACGTCCCCAAACAGAACTGGTAACCCCTGGTACAAAGGATCCCCAAAGGGATACACTGGGATATAAAACCTTAAAAGAAAGATAGTAAGATGTCATATGTAAAATGTATGTAAAAACATAAAAGGAAAATTGTCATTAGCTTAAATATCTTTAAAGCTATTGAACATTTTTGACTAAATGTTCAAGTTCAAACAACTTTATTTATCCTCGAGGGGCAATTCTATTTTAAGGTGCAGAGAGTGCCTTCAATCAACATACAGGTTACACATGACAGAAGGAGCATAGAGAGAAATAAAATAAAAATAATAACAATAAAGGGAGAAAAACTGTACAATTCTATAGTTCCTCAATATAGGAGAGGTCTGACGTTGAATAAAAAGAGACAATATATACAAGAGAAAAACACAGTATAAAAAAATATTACAATATGTAAATATATACATATGATACACAAGATACCTTTGTTAGAAAAGTACAGCTACATGTTAGCCACGTTAGCATATTCGCAAAAAAAACCCAAGCTAATGTTTTGACTGAGCGCCGTGTATCTCTCAGTAACTTTGACATCAGTAAGCTCAACCAGAATAAGTCCATGTATAAAACTCTCCGAATTATGAGGTACTATGTCACTTTTTGAAACAAAAAAAAAATCAGGCTTTAAAGCGTGATATATAGTTTATCACAATGATGTAAATGTTTTCTCTCAATGTAAACATTTTGATGTTTGGAGTTTGTAATCAAAATAATTTTGAAATTGTTTCTTTTTTTTTCTTCAGTTTTACTTTGAAAAGGGAGAGTTTCAATATTTATTATGAAATCCACTGTAATTACAATGGTCTTTGTAAACGTCAAAATTATCTTTTTTTTAAATGACAAATATTCTATTAATTAGCTCAGGTTGTGTTATTGGGACAAACAATATTCTAAAAATATAATATGCTTCTGTTGTTTTAGGATCCACTCTCTAAATAAGAAAACTTCATGTGACAAAAAGACTAAAAATACAAGAGTTCATTTGTATTAGCATTTGTTTTTGCCGTTTGAAAGCTTGTCTCCCAATCAGCCAAGACTGTGAAACTCCATGATGTGACAAAATTATGATAAAAAGGATTCTGAACTCCGCACAGGTTCTGATGAGGCTTTCAGTTCCTTCTTTTAAATTTGTTTTTCTATCTGACAAAAAAAAAAACATATTTGAACTCTAATCTCACCACTGACGTCAACTGATGCTTTTATTTTCTTGTGTTTGGATTGTTCTAATGTTTTTTCAATTACTAAAATAAATTACACAGAAATGGAAAACATGTCTAACAAAAGCTCTCATTATTTTAAGTATTGATTGCAATAGTTTATTTTCAAGACCCACATAAAAAACCATAGTGGTATTTAAAAAGAAAAGCTGAATTTTTAGGTTATTTAATTTGAATAGAATGAAAAATTATGTTTTGTTGTTCTTAGAGGAATAAAGTAAAATTAAAAAGATTTAAAAAAACCCCATCACCCATGAGTATCCAGCAGTTCACTCATGGACTTTACTGCTTTGTGCCCAAATTTGTTGTCAAGATTTGACTTAAAAACAAACAAAAATAAGCTATTTGTACTGGTCAGCATATAAAACTTCCCCAACGTTTTGTGGTTGAAGTTTTTAAATGTAAAGTCCTTCGGGTTGTGCAAGGTATGAGAAACGCTTTTTGTGAATAAAGTTTGATTTGATTCACTCTGTATTATTTGTAGAATAAATAAGTCGATGCTTTAAAGGAAAGTATGCATTCATAAAAAAGTTCCGAGATCAAAATTACCTTTTATTAAAATTTAAAACCTGATAGAACACAATACTTTCAGTTATTAATATTATTAGTGTGTTTTCTGTGTGTTTTTGTGGGATAATAATTATTGGCTGAAACACTATAAACAAAATCAAATGTCTGTTTTGCTTTGAAATACATACATTATTTTTGTATTGAAATGTTTGGCTAGTAGAAATCTAATTTGGCTGGTTGACTTTGGATGTTAAAAAAGTTAATTTAGAGCCCTGTTTATATACATAAATACATTTACATCCCATTTATTCTAATTTACCCAATTGCAGCCATAACGTTCACAGCAGCGGTCAACCAGACTTGTTGCACAGCATCACTAGACGACTGAAGGCAGCTAACGGTTGAGGTTTCCACTCAAAGAAAATTCAACATGTGGCTGTTCAAGGAATCACACCAGCAACCTTTACTGGAGGACGACTTCTTCATTTAAATAGATAAAACAGCAAAAACAAAAGAACAATAAATGAAAAATGAGAGGTTAGCGTATTACTGAAGAATATGTGAGAGGAAATACAAAGTATATAAAGTTCTATATAATGAAGATCCGTTCCTTTCCTTTCCTGACCTGCAGTCAACTTGAAGGACTTGCATTATCTTCCGCTTAATTTAGGATGCTATTTCCTTTGGGAACAAGACATTAAGCTTCTTTGTCAAGAAATGATGGGGGACGTAAATCACTTTTAATTAGAATAAACCTAAAGATTAGATCTGGCCTTTCCCTTCCAGGTATTTGCATAGCTCCTCTAAACACAAGCCGGGCTGCAGAGGCTGATAGGGATTTAGCAACGCAAGAAGAGGAGAGATGATAAGTGAGAGCCTGAAGTCTTCGGCTTCCAGATCAAACTATTTTATTGCATAACAGAGAGGAGTAAACTGGAACTGAAAGTTCACTGTTCGGGTCCAATCACTTTTTATTTCCTTTATAACGGGGGAATCCAGACTTTTTGCACGAAGAGCCAGATTTGGATGTGTGAGGGCCAAACCTTTCCACCCATAGAATGATGTTAAATGCAAATGAGTTATTTAATGAAATATTATTTTGCAATTTTCATTTCCTAATATTGAAAAATTAAATTTTAATACATTTTTTTACCAAAATTACTTCTGATATGAAGACCATATTGTTGGTTTTTTTAGTTAAAATTAACTGTCTACTAAAAGTAAATTTTAAGTATCATTTTATGCATCATGTTTTGTGAGCATGAGTGTGTGTGTGATGGGGGACTTGTATGGTTTTGTAGTTGTTTTATTTTTTCTTGGGTAATGGTCTTTTGTCTTGTTTTTGGTTTTTAAAATATTTATTAATCTTTTTCTAATTTTTTAACTTGATTTAATCATTTTTTTAAAACTATCTCAGTGCAAAAATATATTCGGTTTAAATTGTGTTAATTGGAATAAATAATATTTTCAATTTCTTTTACTTTGGTCAACTCAATAATATCCTTAGGACTGATTTAATGTTTTACTTTATTTAGTTACTAAATTGTTGTAATTTTGTTACATGTAATTTAATTAAGCTATTGAATTAAAAATTTTTTGATTCAGTACCACAATCCATTATTTTAGTCCACAATAATCAAAATGTTCTTTAAATTAAAATAAAAATGTCACTCAATGCAAGATATTACAATCCATTTCCAACCTTGACTTACACTGAAAACCAAAAATACAAGTTACAGTTCTTTATTAAGAACATGAAGCATGCATGCAAATAAAAAACACAGTCTAGGTCAGGTACTTTGACTTTATGTCAGGAATAGTGATTTGGAAAAACCACAAGGCATTCCAGCTTAAAGAGGTCATGACGAAAACAAAAAATATTAACAGGATAAATGTAATAAAAGTAAAAAAAAAATTGTTCAATTAAAAAGAGTGAAGAAGAAAGCAAAACAGACCAGGAAAAAATCAATCTCTACTGTATATAGAGTATTTTATTAATCCTGAAGGAATTTACAAATCCATCCATTGCTCCAAACACACAAACAAGATTAAAAGTAAAGAGATGTTAAAAAAATATATATTAAAAGTGACAATAGGAATTCACAAGTTAGATAAAGTATGGAGCTGTTAAAAACTATTAAAAATAAAAATATTATCTTTCATAAAAACCATATACAGATAAAGTCGTTCTTACATTGTTTCTAAGTTTAGCCATAAAAACCACAAATATTTTGCAATAACTGAATCACTTTGATTATCAATAAGGTATTCAAAACACTTTAATGTGTAAAATTCATACTTATTATACATGTTTTTATGTTGAAGTATTAATTGGTTATAAACATATTTTTAACTTTTGTCAAACTCATAAAAGTTATATTTTCTCTGAAAGTTATTTTCTTAGTGTTTATTAAATCTCCTGTCATTCTGTGTGGTTTCTCTGTGCATCATCAGCTCTTTTGTTTTCCTAATTCAATGAAAGCAACCGCAGTCATTTGGCTGAAAATGTTCCCTTAAAAAAGGCACTTACGCGACCGAAACATCTCAAACGGGCTTATAGGTTTTGTGTCAGGCTACAAACGGAGAGATTTAACCTGCAACCTCACTGTTAAGACGGAGTAGATGAGCTGGGAAGGGACTCGATGAGTATCGAGCAGAGTGTGGGTAGAGAGCGGGAAAGGACGGGGGGAGGAGTGCGAACACAACAAAGACGCTGCCCGGACCTTTCTGAGAGGAGACGTGAGGAGAGGCGTTCCAAACTCCTCTCATTCGGGGGTGACAGTCCATCCGTCACCACTCTGGACCGGGGGATCGATGTCTGCTGAGGTGGCCAAACCGAAAGCCATCTGCATCCCCATTAGTATGCCTCCCGGGTGGGGCCAGGGCCGTTCGCCGCATCGGCCTCCGAGCGCGAGCGGCGGCTCAGGTGCAGGCGTCGATAGATTGATAAGACAAGCTCGACACGGCCCTGGAGAGCCTCGTGACGGGACGAGTGATTGAACCCCCGGTGCTATAAACTTTTGAGAGCTGGCACAGAACGCTGGCACACCGCCGGCGTGAACGCTTCCACGCTGGGAATAGACACGCACGTCTTACAAGGATGAATGGAGCAGCCGGCGAAGGACAACAGGACGGCGTCATAAAAGCGCCGAGGCATTAATCCTGTCCGTGGGCTCGCTGAACGTTTTTCACAACCGCTGTGCGTTTGAGTCTGTTTGGTTCACCTGAATTGGAAAGCGCCGTGCTAAATCACTCTACGTCTGGCATGTTGTGTCACTGTCATAAGACAGCAGTCGGGGTGACCTTATTCAGTGTGGAGACAAGTGTTTTGAGGAGAAAAGACTTTATTTTGTGGATCTCAGATGAAAACAGTGATCTGTTCAAAGAAAGATGTAATCATTGACTTTGATTCTTAGGAAAAGGTCTATGACTATGCCTAAAGACTAGAGCCTATTGCTAAAGACTTCGGTTAGTGCCCAAAGACATTAACTAAAATAGTATCAGCGCAACTCAGGACTAGCTGTTGCTCACCTTTTCTGGCATTTCTGCCACAGTGGATCAGGGCGATGGTGGCTCAGGTGGTAGAGGAGGTCTGCCAATGATCGAAGGATAGGCGGTTCGATTCTCACTCCCGCCAGCCAATAGTCGATGTGTCCTTGGGCAAGACACTTAACCCTACTTGCCTCCAGTGTGGCTCCACTGGCGTGTGAATGTGTGTGATGGTCAGAGGGGCTGTAGGCGCGAACTGGAAGCCACGCCTCTGTCAGCCTGCCCCAGGGCAGCTGTGGCTACAGTAGTAGTTTACCATCACCAAGTGTGAATGCATAATGGATATTCACTGTAAGCGCTTTGAGTGTCTGGAAAAGTAAAAAATAATCCATTATTATTATTAACTTTCCCTAATTCGCACATTTGGATTTGGGTTAGACATTTACGTTGATCCCTGTATATTATCTGGGCTGAGGACCGGCACAGGCCCCCTTTTGGCACAAGACAATACACTTTACTAATTCCTAGGAGTTGGTAAAACATATTAAGAGACAAATTGCCCACAGGAGGGCAGTAGCTACTCCAACCTGTCAGGGTCTTGCCTATGAACTGGCACTGAAATCAGTGCCCCCTGGGAAACGAACCCTGGTTTCCCATGCACCAATCCTACATGCACCCAGCAGAGCCATTCAACTCAGGACTAGCTGATAGATAATTCGCTTGGAGATGTTACTGGATTAGAAGTGATAGTAGTGATCGAGGTTTGTAGGTCTTGAACCGAGGAAGAGTTTGTATTCCAAACAGGAAATGGGAAGTTTGTTCAAATTGTGGTTCCACAAGCCCGAGTTTGTAGTCTAGACAAGAAACCAACCAAGAGGACCCCATATGGTTTAAAAGTGGGCCTCGATTGGGTTTGTCCGCCACTTTCATGGTGGTCACACCTGTGTCCCTGCCCAGGGACCGGCAGCCAGGGCGGCGACCCTGATAGCTCTGCCGGGCCCTATAGTAACGCTCACTTGTGCGCACCCTGGGCAGTGTAGCAAGTTCCACTGTCCACTGAGTGACTGGCTAGCATAGCGAGCCAGCCCACTGAGTGCCCATATAACCCTTGTGGTATCTTGTGAGGTCTGGAAGATCCCACTCCCAATATCAATGACAACGTGTGGGTTACGCCAATGTGGGCAAACACAGGTGGGGCCAGCAAGGAAACTGCTGACAAAACCAATTGGGGCCCACTTTTTCTGTCCACTTGTAAACCATATGGGGCCACTTGGCCTTGCTGGGCGGGAAGTAGCAATAGAGGTATACAGTGAGGTGTTGATATTGGAAATGCATGGAGGACAAAGTAGAAACTCACAATGACTTGAATGAGCAACAAAGTCATTCACAGGAGCTTGATCGAGGACTGGAAAAGTCTGGCAACAGAAAGACTCATGATGACTTGATCGAAGACAAGCTTGACAGCAGATGAGAGCAAAGATGGAGACGTATGGTCATGGACGTAGCTGGGCCAGAACATGTGACGGTATAAGAGAACTGGATTGATTGATGCTTCACCCAATGCATTTCAAATAGGAATTATTCACCAGTTCCAAGAAATACCATATCCCAAATTTACTGTAAAACAAACAGCGATTAGGACACTCAAATCAAACAAATTAGCTTCCAAACATTTGTAACATTTAGTAAACATTCAGATTTCCTGTTCAAATCAGAGACGCTTTGACCAAAATGAGTTTGGTTGGTCTGCTGCTGCCCATAACGTAAACACCTCCTGGACTCCTGTTGACTTAAACCCGGATCGGTAAACTTTTTGACTTGTGGGCCAAAAAGGGTTCTAAAATTTGACAGTAGAGCCAGACAAGGAGTAGATGCATGCATGGCACATTTTAGTACCTCATGCAGGGAAAGAAATAACTTACTATATGGAGGAAAGTCTACTTTAGTCTTGATTGAAAATAAATGTATTTTTTTAAACAATACTTTTTTGAAGTTCTGTTTAGAGACTCAAAACTCTGCCTTTTGTTGTCATCGTAGTATCAATTGTACCAATGGGTTGATTTCCATGAAGGGCAAACTTAGAGAAATGCTGCGTTCATGTGGTGTTCAAATTATCGGAAAAATGAGTGTCCAACTCAGAAAACACATCTGAACATCAGAAAAACAAGAAATGTTTAAACAAAGGTCACAGGATCTGTAGTGCATCATCAACACACCAGAGGTACATGCATCATAAATTATTAATCATTATATAATATTCTAGTTTGATGGGCTGAATCTGGCCCACGGGCCATAGTTTGACCGCCCCTAACTTAAACCTTAGTCTGGTAAATTTGTAAGAAAAACGTCAAACAATTACAAAAAAGATGTAAATTTATGAGATTTGAAGTCATAAGTTTATGACTTTAAATCTCGTAACATCCCTTTTTTTACTTCAACACTCCATCATACCACCTAGCATTGTCACACAAGGTGATACAAGTTAAATACACTACAGTATAGACTTTTTCATACAGTAAATGCATAACAGTAAATAAGTTAATTTTTTAACATTGAAGTCAACGGAAAAATGATTCTTTTCTGAAACCAGCCTCTAGTGGTTATTTGAGGAACTGCAACATCTAGTTCTCTCTGCTTGGCTTTGACTGTGCGTACTACTCCTCGTCTATCTGTAGATGAATATTTTTTGTTATATAAGAAAAAATAGCAATAAATTTCTGCCTGCAGGCTTCAGCTAGCTTCAGAAACAGATTACACTGAGGACAGTGGACTTTAAATTTCTTTAAAAACTAGCGTTAGCAAACCATTAGGTTAATAACAAAAACACAGTAAATCAGGCATAATGAGATAGAAAAAAAAATAGTATGACTCCCTTCTTATCTGAATCAATAAAGGCAGACATGAATACGTCATATTTTTCTTCACGGAGCTCAGACACTGTTTCAGGAGATTTCAAGCTAACAATTTGGATCCGTGTTTGTGATCTGATGAGATTTCAGACATCAGGTCAGGAGGGCAAAAAGAAACTCCGCATTATAATACTCCTTCCGCAGGAGGCACTAGATAAGCAGATATGATCTTTGTGATCTTTAGAAACATCAAAAATATTTTGAACATTTTCCTTTTAAACTCTTATTTTGGTTAGAAAAAGGCCGCAATGTATGAAAATGAATATGGATAAATGAGTTTGAATACCGAGGCCATTGTCGTAAGGAAGCAAAAATAATTGATTCATATTCTGACGGGGTCATAATCAATGTGAATGTAACTGAGCAGCATGTTTTCCACATTGAATCAGTAATGTGATTGATTATTTTTTAATTTTAGTTTTTGGAGTATTCTATTAATTTTTTTTTCCTGAACACGCATCGAAATAAAACTCGTATTTTTCCATTTGTTTTGGAGGCTAGAAATGAAATAAAATAATTTTTTTTTAATGGGTTGTCAATATTCCTAAAGTGAGGCACACGCGGTCCCGGGCTGTGGTGCTGCATTAAGCTTTCATGAAAGCGAAAGTTAATTAGATATGATGACTGAACTCCCGGGATCGTAATTAGCCGAACTGCGTGACTGCTCTCCTGTAATTAAATGTCATTTTCCCTCAGTTCACTGAGCCAGAAAAAAAAAGAAAAAGAGGAGGAGGAAGGAGGCGACGAAGAAGAAGAAAAATGTCAGTTAAATCTAATTCACCTGTGCCCTGAGCTTGGACGACAAAAAGTGATCTCAAGTTAAAAACAAGCTTCCATCATGTCCAGGTATAGAACTCGATCCGCTTTTTGTTTTAGGGTCTGGGTAAACTCTCCCACGCAAGGTGAAAGTGTGAAGGTGAGGAGGGAGAAAGAGTCGCGTCTGCAGGTGGGAATGAAATGTCAGATTGGGGATTGTGTCGTGTGTGGATAACCTCTGAGTGACAGAGCGCGGTGGGAAGGAGCCGGTCCAGCGGAGAGCGCGGCGGGTCCCTTGTCGCGTGGGAGGAGTCAAACCTGCAGGAGCAAACGACTGACTGACATCAAAGGACGTTCGGCGAGGACAATCACAACATCAGTGTGTGTTTTTAGTTTTTTTTGTCTCTGATAAATGTGATGAACTCATGTTTTTAGGGCATAGTCACAACGGTTCTTCTTTGGTTTGGATCCAACATTAGCATTAGCATTAGCTGTAAAGAAAAGCTATGCTAACTCAAGAAAATGAAAGATAAAAACAAACAAAAATTTGATGTCTTACAACCTTTTACTGAGGGTGAATAGATTGAATAAATGTATGGTTGTTAGCTTTAACAAACTATACTGGAGAAAACTTTTTTTAAAAAGGTTCTGAAATCAGTTTATTTTATTCTTTTCATGATTTAACGCATCTTTATGTTACGACGGAGTATTAGGGCCACCAAAAAAGGAAAGAAATATTAATATTACTATTTTTTTCTCGTAAAATTATTACTTTAAATTTCGTAAATGTATTACTTTTAAATTTATTAATTTTAATCACGTAAATTAAGATATTTTTTTGTAAATTTATGTAAGTGAAAGGGAGACTTCAGCGAATGAACGCCGTGTGCAGAACCTGACTGACTAAACTGTAAAAAGCGTCTTAGATTTCAACAGGTTAACTGAATGTTTATAATGTTACTGATGTTTGGAAGTTTCTTTGTTTGATTTACAGTTTATTAATGTTTTATTCATTGATGGAGGCTTACAGGATCTCTGCAGATCCCGTTGATGAAGCCATCGATATCCGCGCAGCTTTCCACTTCATTTCTTCCTCCGCAAAATTTGTACATTTACACATATACATATATATATATAATATATATATATATATATATGTATATATATATATATATCAGCAATAGGGAAACAACACTTTTGTAAGCTTTCCATGCTAGCACCATTAAAAATCTACAAACTTTTATTTTTTTCCCCAAGTACATTCCCAGTGATGCTTGGGGAGTTAGGAGACATGAAATAAATATTCTCAGGAACGGTTTAAATATGTTGCTGGTACTAAAAGTGATATTAATATTTTTTATTCAAGATGGCAGCCTGTTCCCAAGGTCAAAGCTCAACAAAACTTTGCAGTCGTAGATTGTAGATAGCAGAATGCATGGGAAGTTAAATGAAAATTGAATCAAAGTTCTCTTCACCCATTTCAGGGAAAATGGGAAAATTGCTAAATTTCACTCCTTACCACGAAACGGAAGGTTGTGTGGCCATCCCATAATAATTTCAAAACTACCTTTGGATACACATGTGCTTTTGGTTTTGTTAGTGGGATTTTGACTTTTTGCTTTATGAGCCATGTAAGAGATTTTGGTCCCATTCATTTTTTAGACGGTTTTGCTAACTATGACGTCATCATTGTTCAATTATTAAATTATTTTGTAAATTATTTTATTTATTTATTTTTTTTAATGGCCTAAAAATTGCACATAAATGTTTACGATTACGTTTTTTGCGTACAACAAATTTACTATATTACAATCACCCATTATAGAGAAGAGATTATTAAAAAAAAGTAACAATTGACTCCATCTTTTTTTGCTCTTTTTGACTTTATTACTAGATGGTTCATACCAGGTAACTGCAGTGCAAAACAGCTAAAAAAAAAAAATGGCGATCAAGTCCCTAACTGGGATGACAAATGAAGGACAAAAACGCCACCAAGTGATTCAGAAAGAACATGCTCTTAATGCATGGCATAAGGAGCTTTTAGCGCAGTCACTCAGTGCAGCAGAACATGCTTGTCTGTGGATGTGGAGTCTCTTCAAAGGCTGCGTCCTCCAAAGTGCAGTGCAGTCAACGCTCTGTAAAGCCTACTGACCTTCTGAGAGTGCCACGGGTGGGCTGAACTCATCTACCGTTCCTCTGACCTGCGTTTTTTTTTTTTCCCCTCTCTTCAAGCTTTCAGAAATTTGTGGATGATGTTTTACAAATTGTAATTCCCAGCTCCATATTTATTATTCAATTCTTTATCAGATTCTCAACAAATCAGTCCTATTTCTCAGAGGATCTTCCAGCCTACATCCCAACGTAAACTTTCAGTGTATCATTATTTTCTAATTAACTACTTTTTAAATACAGATTAGCAAAATTGAACAGCAAATGAGTTATTGTGAGAGAACGGGGCTTTTATGAGGTGCAAATGAGGCATACTTTATAAAACTAAATCCAAATTTAATACACTTGACAAGATGTAAGAGTAAGCCATTAAGAAATAAAACCATAATTTTGATCTAGAGCAGGAGACTGCCGCGTGGAACCACTGTGATGTGGCTCTTTGACCCCCTCATTTTGTCTCTCTCACGCCTCCGTTGTAGCTCTTTTACTCGCACAGTGTCGCTCTCTGGTTGAAGAAAATCATTTGAAGAGAGAATCTTTGAAAAAAAATTCCTTAGACTTACAAATTTATGGCTGAGATGCACCAACAACGGTAAAATAAAATATGTATTAATTTTTTGCTGCTTACGTCAGGAAATCTGCAACCACATTTGCTGGATTTAGATGATGCTATATGGTACAGAATGTTATTAAATTTGAAAGGATGTAATTTGAACCTATGTCAGGGTTTTTTTCTCTTTGTGTTTTATTTTTGCAAAAAAAAAAAAAAAAAAGCAACTTCATATTTCATAATTATTAACTGTTCTATTAAATGGTTCATCATACGGGAGGCAGAGACTGACATGCGATGTCCCACAAGGCTCTGTCCTTGGTCCCATACTTTTTAACCTAAGATGCTTCCGCCTGGTGATGTTATCAGGAGACATGGTAGAAACTTTCATCTTTATGCTGATGACACCCAGTTACTTGTGACTTTCCCTCCTTATGACATGAGACTGATTGACAACCTACAAGTTAAATTTTAGATCAGGGATGGGCAAACTTTTTGACTTGTGGGCCAGAAAGGGTTCTAAAATTTGGCATAAGGGCCGGACAAGGAGCAGATGGAAGGAGTGATTTGGTAATGAACCTCATAAACTAAAAAATTAATATGGAATTTAGAGAAAAACATGCTTTAATTTGGATTAAAATTCACATATATTCATTTAAAACAGAAAATTTGGGAGTTTTAATTTAATTTTGATTTTTGTTCTTCTTTTGGTGATCCAATGGGTTGATGTTCTTCAGAGGAAAATGTAAACTCAAAGAAATCAGAAAAATCACCTTATGACTCAGAAAAAGAACAGACACCATTCGTGAGAAGAAGCCAGAAATACGATGAAAATAAAACAATAATTAAGATTTTTAATTCAATGTATTTTAATTTGGAGGGCCAGATTAAGTATCTTAAGGGGCCGCATGTGGCCCCCGGGCCGTAGTTTGCCCACCCCTGTTTTAGATAATGAAACGTTGATGGGAGAGAAATTTTTACAGCATTACAGTATTTTCCCTTTTTTTGCTGAGGTTAGGGACCGGAGACCTCCGCAAATATGTTGAATCTACGAATAAAGAAACATGAACAGAGTATCAAAAGATTTCCCCGTGTCTTAAGTTTTTATTTTGAAATGCTTGCTTATTTTGAAGGCCTTCTTATCCAGTTTTCTTATTGTTTTTTTTTAATTTAAAAATTGATATTTTTTTAATAACAAAAAAAAAAAATCAAATAAAACCATTATTAAAAATTAATATTTTAGATTTTTCAAGAGGTTAAAGTTGTTTTTCAGTTTTTTATTTTAAAATTGTCAATTTAAATGAGCGTGTCTCTATCAAAGGAGACTTCTGCAAGTTAGATTAAGCCCATTTATGAGCTTCCTTACTCTGAAGGCTGAAACATTCTACTGTAAGACCAAAAACTGATAATAAAATATACATTACAGACGTATTCACTTGAGATCTAGTGTTTCTCATCTTCTTAGGAGTCGTTGTTGGAGCTCTTACAGGGTTTTTCTCTCATCAAAGAAAAGGGTTGGGAGTTTTACAGATTATCCTCTTTTCCTTTACATTTTCTACTCTGAAAGATTTACAGACCACAAAAGGAGTTGTCAGATGTGCCCATGTGTTGTCAGACTGTAGATCAACGGAAGGAAATAACCACCAGTGGTCCCGCCCTAAGGTCGCCGTACCTCACAAGTGTCCCGTCTGAGCTGTCACTTCCATCATCAGGATGCAGAGAAACCCTGACGTGCCGGCCTGTAACCCATTCAGCCCCGATTGTAGGGGTTAATGAGTTCCTCTGGATCATTTTCATCCACGCGATGATTCTAAGTGGGTTTCTTGAACATCCCGGTGAGCTCCTGTACCGTTTTTGTCACTGAACGTACCACAGAGGACGCGGCGAGCGCACGCATGAACGCATGGATGGCACTTGTCATTGGCAGGAACACCCACAGGCTATGTTCTCTGTAATAATCACTCATTTTAGCGTCTCCGTGAGGCGCGCTCGCTCCGATGAGGGATCGTTGACACCGGGAGAGGCGGGAAAGCTAATTACCTCGGCCTGACGGACAAAAAAAAAAGTAAGAACGCAATAAGGCTTTAACCTGTTTGTCTGGGAAAACGAATCTAGGCTTCCCGCCGTTTTTCGAATTAGAAAAACTGCGGGTTAAAAAGCCGCCTGTGTCTGCATCTCGTGGGCTAATGGGGAGTCCGTGCGCTCTCTGCTCAGTTGCTGTGCAGACACTGATAGGATGGGGTGGGGGCCAAGCCAAAGACACCCAGGACATTCGTTTCTGCTGTGACCCCACAAGCAACTTTTGTTATTCTGCTTGATGGAATCAAAAAAGCCTAAAGTTTCATGGATTTATTTGCTAGAAAATTTGGGGACTCATGAAAAGTCTCAAAAAGTTTGGTGGTCCAGATTGAATCCTTGTGCTTGGTTGGTTTTCAGTGCAGTGAACCAGAATTTCTGAACCAAAACTCGTAAACTAAACGTCATGATTAAAGATTTCTTCAGTCATTGGCCAGAAATTACAAGGGCGGAGCTAAGCAAAGAGAGAGAGAATAAGGGGAAGTCTTGAATATTGAAAACTTAAAGGAATTATTGAAATCTTGAAGAAATAAAATTGAACATTAGAAAAAATACAATTGAAAACATTAAAGAAATATTGAAAATATGAAAAAAAAATTTGAAATTTGAAAAAAAAGCCAAAATTGTTACTAATTACAAAAAAATGTATTTTTACTTTCGACTTTCATTTTGTTGTTTCTCACTCTCAGTGTTTTGTTTCTCAATATTTCTTTCAAGTTCTGAATTTTATTTTTTAAAATGTTTAATAATTCCGTCAAGTTTTCAATATGTATTTTCGGGTTTAAAACTGCTTTCACATTTTCAACTTTTTTTTTTTTCCAAATTTAAAATGCCTGTTTTTCAAATTTTCAATTTGGTTTTTCATTCATTGAAGCTGGTCCTGATTTAAACCCCATATTCCTGGTCCAGCACCAGAGCATGCTTGGGTGTTTTCAGTCTAAAAATTAGTTTTTATCCCTTACATATTTAGCGTAGTCACAGATTAGATAGATAGATAGATAGATAGATAGATAGATAGATAGATAGATAGATAGATAGATAGATAGATAGATAGATAGATAGATAGATAGATAGATAGATAGATAGATAGATAGATAGATAGATAGATAGATAGATAACTTTATTAATCTCCCAAGGGAGAAATTCAGGAAAAAGAAATATCAATAAAATATAACAGTTCATAAAATAAAATAAAATACCAACATTAATAACATCTGATTGACTTATCTCTGACTCTTAAGTCTCATTTAATGTGCTTTACAGTTTGGCATGCCTTATATATGACATTAGAAAATAGACCATTTATTGATGGTGTGACTTATAATCCAGTTTTCCTTGTAGTGTGGAAAATAAGGTACATTCAGCTCAATGTCCTCAGTGTCACTCACCCATTCACCTCCTTTTTTATTCATTTATTAATTTATTTTAAATATCACCACGAGAGACTGACTGCTCTGTCAGGATACTGTAGCGTTACACTCAATTGGACCATTTGGCTGCTGAAAGACACTACACGAGCTCACTAATTCCACCTGAGCCTTTAATTACCTCATTGATTTAGACTGACAGGGGAGGTTAAAACTTACTGTGATCCCACGATGCACGGACATTAGCCACTTTATGGGAGGCCACAACCCCGATCCCAGCTTTTTGAAACATTTGGTTTTAAAGTAAAGGGTTCAAAAAAGGTTTATTTTTTATTTTTTTTATTTTTTTGGTCAAAAGCAGCTTGATTGGTGATTAAATTAAAGGTGGGCTAAACCTTTTCCTTCGTCTCGGCTAAAGTAGAAAGTCTTGCTTGAAAGAGAGCTTTAGGGATATTAGATCCAATATGGCAGCTGAGTTAGGATAGCCCTTTCCTCGTGGCTCCATGAGTTGAGGATTTCTACAGCGGCTTTAGCTAATCCATCTCCCATCCAGATCCATTCTGTGAAAATGGTCCCAGAAGGAAAGACGGTGTGAAAAGTACAATGGCCTGAAGGCTCTAGGAGATTATATCGAGATAGAGGAGTAATAATGGAGGGGCAGAGGAAGAGATTGTGAAACAAGAAGAACAGCCATAACATGCAACCAGCAACCCTCACTTAAAATGGGATTAAACAGGGAAGCCAGCAGACAGATGGGGAACGAAAACGGAAGAATGATAGAGAAGAAGATTAATGGCTGACTCGTCCCATCTTGGTTACTCCCATTTCATCTGGATTCGACTTCCCAGGAAACCCAACAAACAAGGAATGGTTTGCTGTAATGATGATTGAAGGAAAGTTGAGGGTGTATCCATTAAGAGGGAAAGATGGTGAAAAATAAAGTTGCAATTTTCAAATTCCTTCACTCCACAGCTGAAGACAATGTGGCTTCAGGAGATAATTCTTTCTGGCTGGAATGACAAATTTATATAGCATCTGAGGGTGAATTGTTTAAATCTGACAATTTGACTGCTGCTATACTGATGGGAGCAGCTGAATCAAAAAATTTGCTGTGTTTTTGTTAGACAACAAGGGGGCTTTTCACCCTGAAGAAAATGCAAGACTACAAATTTGCGCTTTGAATGGAAATGCACTTGTCTCACTAAGAAGGGCATCCTTCTTCTATTTCCCATCAACCCTTTCATCCGTTTTCCAAACCGGCTGTATCCCTTTTGGGGATACAGGGTTGCTGGAGCCTATCCCAGCTACTACTGGTCGAAGAAGGGTGTACACACTGGACAGGTTACCAGGCTGTTGCAGGACCACACAACCACACACACCAACAGACAGGCTAGGGACACTATTAGAACCCCCAATGAACCTGGCATGTTTTTGACAGTGGGAGTAATTCGAAGAGGCCGTACAGAAACCACACAAGCACGAGGAGAACATGCAAACTCCATACATAAAAAAGAAAGAAAGACAGACAGAGTGAGATAAGCCCAGTTGGGCTTCTTTAAAATGTTGCCATCATGTTGATACAAGGGGGTTTCTCACCCTGAAAAGCCCGGTCGAGCTTCTCTCTGTCTCTCCCCGTGTGGAGTCCAGTTGGGCTTCTCTCTGTCTTAGCATGAGGACCCCAATCGGGCTTCTCTCACCGTGAAGAGTCCAGTTGGGCTTCTCTCTCACCTTGAGAAGCCCCGTTGGGCTTCTCTCTCTGTCGGGCTTATAATGAAATGTAAATAAGACATAACAAACTGTTTTTTACACTGTAGTCCTTACATTTCAAGAAAACAACTTCCAAGGGGCTCAAAAACCTCTTTATCTTAAAACATTTGCTTCAATTTTCCAGTGATTGGAACAAGCATGACCCTCAAACTTTGTTTAGAAGCCATTTCAGTGTGTGACACCTTCTGGCGACTTCTATTGCAATGAACACACATAAAAAAATGACAAAGATATGAAAACTTTTCTATTCCCAACTCTGCTAAACTGGGTCAAATCCAGCAACAGGCAATAAATCATGGCAATTTCCCAACAAATAACTTGATAATAGTTGAGGCCAGTGTATGAAAGTAGAGATGAGTCCCCGAATGTCCTTCCCCCCCACCTGCAGACTTCCCATCCTTTAAAAGCAGTGAATAAACTAAACTGGCAGCTTACAGGTCCATTAAATCAACTGGGATTGTGGCAGAGAAGGCAAGCGAGAGGTATTACATTTGTGTTATTGGTCAAAAATCACTGTGGTGTGTGTGTGTGAGTGGGGGGTAGAGGCGATGCCCCACACAAGTCGGAAAATGGAGAAAGAGCGACAGAACGGAGGGGGAGCATGTGTCAAAGCTCTGTCCGTTCTGATAAGTGAGTTTTCACTTGCCTTCAGCCCCCCTCCCCGATGTAATAAGAGCTGACACCTATTTGTGACATATGACTGTATCTCTGATTGCTCCGGGCCTGATAGCATTCTGATGCCCCGCTCAGCCAATGATGGAGGGATAGTGAGCAATGGAGAAATGGAGGGGTTGTGGCTCAAACGCGGCAGGCAGTGGGATATTACATCGTTGGAAGGTCCAGAGGCTTTCTGTGTGTGCCCCGGGAAGGTCAGGCAGCTTGCGTCTTGCTTTTCTTATAGATTTTTGGGTTATATGATGGAGTCAACTCTAGATATCTCTGACTCACACGTCTTGCACACCTCTATATAGGGTGCATTAACCGAAACAAAACAGTCCGGTAATGTGGTATGACTACTCAACTCAAGAAGGCTAGAAGGGGCCAGGAGGCGTGTGATTGGTTAGAGATGTTGATGGGAATTATTTTGAGTGACTGTGTTATTCTACATGTTTGTCTGTAAAAATCAGCAAATCCAGGGAGGGCAATGCAACAAATAAGTCAAACTTAATTTATAACAACTCTCAAGATTGTCAAGCACTCTATCCTTTACTTCTTAGATTAACGTCACACGCCCTTCCCTCAGTCCTCCTGCAAAAAAACTCTCTGCAAACTTAAACTGGTCCTAAACTCCAGCATCATCACTCAGACCCCCTCCTTCCATCCTATCACACCTGCGCTAAACCTGGCAACCAATCACCTACCGGATCACCTACAAAACCGTCTTTCTGACCTACAAAGCCATTAACAACCTCAACCTCCTCTTATTTATCTGACATCCTTCAAGTCGTCACTCCTGCTGGCTCCCTTAGGTCCTCTTCACCGCCCCCCTTTCACCATGGGTAGCAGGCCATTCAGTCCCCCCCACCGGTTCCAGATTATGGACTCACTCCCTCACTTGTAAATGTAGTCCACGTCTCTCTTTCAAAATTTTAGAGCTGTAAATTTGCTGTGACTGTTATGGGTGTTATATATATTTTTTATTATACATAGATAGATCCTTTTTTAGCGACTTTGACTTCCAAGAAAGACACCTAATAGATACAATTTTATTATTGTTTTTCAGTAATATTTTGTAATATTTGAGGTCATATTTAAGGTAATATTTTGTTTATCAGTAATATAATGTTTATCAGCTGTCACACAATATACAAAACAACATTCTCACTTTTATACTATATAACACTATGTATCATTCTGCTAAGATCTTGACTTCAGTACCCATAATGCTCCAGCAATCCATCAAAAGGTTTTGTTGTTAACCTTTGCAGTTTAACAAAGTCATTTCAAAACCTTTGGATGGATTTTTGAGCGCCGTTTATTGTGGATAATAGGCGCAACCAAAATTCAGACAAACGGTAAACTATTAATTTTTCAGGAAATGAAAGGCTTCAAGTGACCCTTATGGTACTAGTTTAAGCTGTACCTTAATGTGGCTACAGAAGCATACATTATTCAGTGAAATATGTCTCTCAAAAAGTTTCTGGGACACATGAAAGCTTTGAACTCATGATTTTTTTATAAAAGTTTATTTTTGTGTGAGCAGAAACCTTTTATTTTTTTACTTGTTTTATATTCCGTACAATTAAACCTTACCTATACCACACTCCTTGTACACCAGTATCTCTATGCAGCTTTTCTACGGTACAGCTGTATAGGAGTTTATGAAGTTTCTCCATCACTGTCAGAAGCATCAATGTTTCTGCAATTGTTTTAGAAAACTTAAGAATAAATCATTTTTTACTGTACGTCTTTCAGTTTATACAAATTTCCTGTCACTTTTATGCTGACGATATACCACTGTGCTGCTCTTGTAAGTGTTCTATAAATTACATAAACTGTTTTCTTTAACCAGCAGTTTGATCTTTGTGCTACATTTACACTGGCCTCTGCCATAACGCGGCAAACATTAGACAGGTGTCCTAAGACAGCTCTTTGGTCTTGGCCATAGGGGAGTTTGGAGTGTGAGTGTTTGAGGTGGTGGACAGGTGTCTAATATATAGATAACGAGTTCAAACAGGTGCCATTACTACAGGTAACGAGGAGTCCTCCACAGGTCTGTGAGATACAGAAATCTTGTTTGTTTTCGGGTAACCAAATACTTATTTTTACCACAATTTATAAATAAATTCTTTAAAAATCAGACAATATGTTTTTCAGGATTTTTTATTTCATTGTGTCTCACATAGTTGAAGTATAAAAATCACAAGCCCCTCTCATCTTTTTTAAGTCGGAGAATTTGCATTATTAGTGGCCAAGTAAATACTTTATTGCCCCACTGTAAATACTCAAGGAAACAGGCTTCTACATCCAAAACTCTCCCATTCATGCGTTGAGTTTTTCTGTTTTGGAGCTCTAAGTAAAAAATGTGCGTTCATTGAAAGTTAAAGCAGTTAAACTTTGACCAATCATGAGTTTTTGTAGTTACATATGAGTGATGTCCTTTCCAATTCATGGAAGTGCCAAATGTTTAGAAAAAGAAATTAATAACTGCAGTTTTGTGCTCGGATGGAAATATAAATCAGTAAAACTTTTTTTTAATTTCATTTTGATTTCTGGAAATTACTTTTGTTAGAATTGTGTTTTGTTTCTAGAATTTGGTTTTGATTTCTAAAATGTAATGTTTGTTTATTACACGTTTCTTTTTAAATTATCGTTATGATCTTTAATATGGTTTTGCGTTGAATGCGGTTTGTACTTCAGGGCCACCGTAGAAAACCAAAGGTTTGTCACTCAACTTTTTGCTATTGACAATTCCTACACAAGCGAGAAAACTTCAAAAACTGTCACCTCAAGGACACCTCCATTAGGAGACATCTTTGTTGACACTGGAGCTATTTCCAATCTAATGAAGCACCTCAAATTATTGCCTACGCCTGATAAATTATTCAGCCAACTTCCTGGTAGGGGGGTGGGGGTGGGGGGGGGGGGGCGATTGGATCACTGAGTGGGATTAAAAAAAAAAAGAATGAAAATGAAAGAAGTCTCCTCATCATTTTCAATTTATTCCCTTTCTTCCATATTGCCCCGCAGATCACAGAGAATATTCACCTAATCAGATTTATGATTTATCCCATTTAAATTCAGCCGACTTTCCCAAACGCCGCCGGGAGATGTGGGCGGGGGAAATTGGGGGGAGACAGAGGTGCAATTTATAATCTACAGAAGAAAGACACCAAGTGAGTGACCTCTATTTGAATGAATAAAGACTGGCTCCTTTAATGCCCTACTATTGTGCCATTTCTAATAAGCATAAATTTTTAACAATTAGTGTCTCAAACTAAAAGAAAATCATTTATAGGAGAAATGAGGGATTCAAAAGTTATTAATAGGTAATGAAACGACAGAGGCAGAGCTATCAGACCATTATGACCATCATAATTCTCATGTTATATTTAACTACTTATAAGCATTTTATCATAGCGAACGAGCTTGTGAAGGGGGACAAACTGATTCAGTTATAAATAAAATGTATGGAGCTTATTGTGTTTGTGGGGAAAAAAATGCTTTATGTAAATGTAAAAGGGAGGAATAATGTATTAGCAGGATTAACATAAATATGTACCTCTATTTCACTTTAAATGGGGTCACATAAACGTTAGAACTACCAATTTATATAATCCACCTGCTGTGACCTCAAGAACAAATTTTAGGTTCATCCCTTAACTAAAGTTTAAAACAATAAAATAAAATAATAATAATAATAAGTTGAACTGACTGGTCAGTTTATTACCACAATAGATTTTGCTGCTTTAAGCTGCTTTATTTTGGGGTTTTGGTTGGTTGGGTCATTTTTGACCCATAAAGGGAGTTAACAAACTGTTATTTACAATAAGCTACATTCACACCGACCTTGAACGAAAAGTTTATGTAAGCACGTGTACATGAGAGTTTTCGGCTTCCCGATCAAAACTCTCACGTTTATGTGTCACTATGTTCAGTTGTATGTCCGTTTCTCAAGAGGATCTGGTGGCAGGCAAGATGGTGGCTAAAAATCGTTGGCTGGATATTGCCAAACTTCATTAGCCGGACGCGAAAATTCCGCAACATTTCAGCCACTTTTTAATAAAACTTTTTAGTGTTCAGGATTAGCCTAAAATTTGTCAAAAGAGCTTTAAGACTTTTAGATTAGAGATTTAGCTCCAGACCATTGTTTGTTTCACCACAGTTAGCTTGCGCTAACCCCTTCAGGCGATCAACGTGAATCAGTTCTGTCTATTTTAATCTAAAAATGTAAAAACTGATATTTTAAATTATTTTTTCATTGTCTGCGGCCCTTGGACCGGTACGGGTTCACAGTCCAGGGGTTGGGGTCCCCTGATTTAATGGGAACAGCCAGTACGTTAAAAAAATGTTGAGTTGGAGAAACCCAAAACATCAAAAAGTGACACAGAGAAGCTCTAAACTATTTGTCCATACATGACAAGATGGGCGTAAGAATGAGTTGAATGGACATGTCGCAAAAAAATGGTGACAGTGAACTTAATTTGATTTGAACCGGAAGAAAGTCATTTACTATGGGTGACATCTCAATCACTCAGTCCAGTTCTCTATACATAGTCAATGATTCAGACTGACTTGGGCCAATCGCTGCTCACTAACATCGTCTGGCTTTGAATGATGTAATCCACATCGCCAAAAAATGGCAACAGAATTGATTTAATTTTGTTGGCATCGGAAGTAAGGCATATTCTGTAGGTGACATCACATTCATTCAGTTCAGTTCTCTTATACAGTCAATGATGGCAAAGATAGCAAAGTTGATCTTTTTTAAGTTTTTAAATGCCATTAATTTTCAGAAATAAAGGTGTTTATACTAAATGATGTATTTTATACTATATTACACAAAGGTTTTTTAATATTTTTATGTTATATTACACTTTTAAATCTTGATATT
The DNA here is from genome assembly GCA_003999625.1 of Oryzias javanicus. Classification (NCBI taxonomy): domain Eukaryota; kingdom Metazoa; phylum Chordata; class Actinopteri; order Beloniformes; family Adrianichthyidae; genus Oryzias; species Oryzias javanicus. The sequence continues at coordinate 8,551,677 of CM012459.1, forward strand.
AACCAATTGATGAATGCATTGTTACATTAATCCACGTGGAGCTCCACTCCAGACCAGTTGAAACCAGTCAGGGGAAATTTCAAGGACCTAATCAGCATTTTTCCACTGAAAAACAAAACAATAAATGACCTCGGTGGCAGGAGCAGGAACGCGGACACTGACCACTCAAGACGTAGGTTTAGTGAAGATGCTCGTTTGAGGCAGGGGTGTCAAACTCAATCATACAGGGGGCCAAAATCCCAAACAGGGTAAACATTTATTGAACACATTAAAACAAAATTTTTTAAACTGTAACTTTTTAACATAATTATAAACTAGATACATAGCATTAACTGTGATAATGCTAGTGTGAATGCTGTAATCTGAATCTGGCCACTGAAGATGCAAGAATTTATAGCCAAAAAGCTGAAGCTGAAGTTAAAATATCAGCTGAATGCCAAATTAACCTAAAAAATTGAGAAAAAAAAAAACTTAGGTTTGTCAACACCTCTAGCATTTAGCTGACAAATGGCTAAACTTCAAAATTGAAAAAAAAAGCCAAATGCCAAAACGGCTACCAAGTAGCTGAAATATTAGCTAAATTCCAAAGTGGACAAAAAAAAAGGAAAGAAAAAAAGCCTAAATTAGCCAAAAAAGCTAGCATGTAGCTGAAATATTAGCTTAATTCCAAAATGGACCAAAAAATAAATAAGAAACAAGCCAAAATTAGCTAAATTAGCCAAAACAGCTATCATGTAGCGGAAATATTAGCTAAATTCCAAAGTGGACAAAAAAAAGGAAAAGAAAAAAGCCTAAATTAGCCAAAACAGCTACAAATCTTTACAAATGCCAAAACAGTCCAGGAAGCTAGCAGAATACAAATTTTTAAAACTTTAAAAAGTGTAAGTTTTTTACATAATTGTGAATAATAAAAATGCAGGAATATTATTCCAGAATAAATTAATTTAAACCTTAAATAACTGTCAAAATTTGACTCTCCATAAAAATATATTTGATCAAAATTATACAAGTGAGAAATGAGTGCAAGATGATTATGGGGTCATTAATAATAACAAAATTAAATTATCTGGAGGGCCAGATCTGGCCCCCAGGCCCCGACTTTGACACATGTGATTTAAGGTATTAAAGACCAAGGAGGGTTCTTCTGTCCTGACAAAGAGGACCTCCCTCGAGGACTACATATGTTGACTCCTTTGGTTTTTCGCGGTGAATATCCAGAGTACTCTGTAGGAGTCTGAGCAAACTTTTTATTAAAAGGACTAAATTCCAGTTGAGTTTTTTGTCAATTTCTTCCTCATCTGCAAACAGGTTAGCTGGTGTGTCCTCACAGAACCAGCTGAATCCCTGAACCTAGTGACTATGGGACGGGGGTGGGGTACACCCTGAACAGGTGGCCAGTCTGTTGTCACACTGACCCAGAGACAATTTAGAGGACAGGAAGAAGCTCCAAACTCCACGCAGCTGGGATTTAAACCAAGACCTTCTAGCTATGATTCTCTCTGTTCCCATCACTTCCAATCAAATCCTTTATAACTTTTTAAAATCACATTACTTCAAAATCTCTTGACCTTGGACTTCTAACGGACTAGAAAAAGGACGGTAAAAGTTTTCAACGCCCCCGCACAACATGACAGAAACCTCCTTTCCTTTGCTGGTCCGAAATCAAATTACCTGAACGTCCCTCCAGCGAGCGTGGCGAGAGGAGCGGGCCTGTGGCGAACTCTCCTCGCTACGTGTAATCTTCTGGGCGACACAAATCACAGTGAGAGGCGTAGCTGCTTTTATTGTCTGCCGCCGTGCCAGGACGCCTCAAAAACAGACCCCCGTTCACGTACGCCGGAATGCCTCCACGTCTCTGACCACGCTGGAACTCTCAGCACAACGAATCGAAATCGTCCACAGCCGGCGTCTGTCCAATTAAACAGGTGTGAAATGGGTCTCACACACTAAAGAGTAGCAACTCCTACCCATGAGCAAGTCAAAGAGGCTCTCAGAGCTGCTGGGAGAAAACTTTATGATGGAAGGTTTACTGCAGCTTCAACTCCACCGCTCCAAGCTTATTAGACTGTAAATCTTTAAGGTCATTTTACACTGAAATTGTGGTAAAAGTTTTGATGAAAATTGCTTTTTTTCCCCATGTTCTTACTTTTCTTTCGTAGTTTTACATTTATGCTTCAATAGCCTAAATTCAAGCTCCTCCTGAATTTAACTTTAAAAAAAGTTTATGCTGCACTTTCTTAAACGGCCACTCGGGGTGAAAATGGACTAATTTAATGTTTGACTTTTATGATACATTTTCCCAAATTAGTTTTGACTTTGTTTCTATTCATGACAACTGAGGATTTAAGTGTATGGGAATAAATCTGCTGTTTTGATTTTAGTCAAACATTAATATTATTTTTTATTTTTTTTATTGGTAGATGCATGATTAATAGAAAGTAAGACCATATTTCAAAACTTCCTACTGCAGCTTAAGTTCCATAACTGTCGACAATAAAATGTTTAGGGTTTTTTTTTTTTAATTTAGTTTCACTAATTTCCTCATTTTTGTTAAATCAATAAACAGCATATAGCTTTCTTAGAAAATAAACTAATCTAACCTCACTCTGCATTTAGCATGACGGCTGGTTTACTTGGCTAAAGTACGGCATCCTTATTGGTATACTTAGCATGAATTTACCCTGTTGTGTAGTATGGCTAATGGCTGTACTGACAAATACTAACAGCTCCATGTGTTTGGGTACAAAAATATTTGTCAGTCACGGATTATGTTACTTGTCTCGCTTCAAAGATGAGTAATGTTGAAACTGCGAGAAGCAGAATGTAAGAAAAAATCCAGGAAATTATATTGTTTGATTTTTATAGAATTTATTTTCAAAATGGAGCAGAAATTTTGTCAATGAAAATCGTTCACCTCAATACTTTGTTATGTAACCCTGGTTATGTATTTTTCTGTAGGTCTTGAATAGGTTTTCATTATTTTGGTCCATTCCTCCATGAAGAGCTTCTCAAAAGCTTTGTTATGGCTCTGGACTGTATGAACTCTTTTTTTTATTTTTTTGTTTGGTCAGTCAGATCCGTTGATGCAGCTATGGGTTCTCAGCTGCCTCCCAGCTAACATTCATCTGTTTGGTTCTGTTTCACGCCCAGACACAAACACCACACCTCATCTTCATTCTCTTTATTAGTTTGATTGTTCTTCCTCCTGTAACCCCACAAGACAACACACTGAGCTTTTTTTGCTTTCAACGATTTTTGATTTTCACTGATAGAAAAGAAATCCTGTCCACCTTCATCCACATTTGTCATGGGATGGATAACACGTCAATGTAAGGCTTGGGTCATCTGGACCCCATAAAATAGCTCAAGGGTTGCATTTCAAAACTACTTTGAGTGCTAAAACCCGTTTCGGCTCCTCTTTTATTTATTACAGTTCAGAGCCAGTCATAACAGTTTCAATTAACAGATTCTTGATTGGATTGAGATCCAGAGACGGACTAGAACAGTCCAGAACCTTGAAATGCTTTTCACGTACCCGCTCCTTTGTTATCCAGGTGTTGAGATCACTCATGGATGGATAATTTGATCAAACTCTCATCATTAATCTTCTCTTTTATTCAGATCAGTTTTCCTGTTTCCTTTGCAGAAAAGCAGCCCCAAGCCATGATACTTTCACCCCCATGCTTCACAGGGGCTTTGCTGTTCCACCTTTGGTCTTATTTGACCCCGTGACGTTCTCCCAGTCCTCCTCGGAATCATCCAGATCAGGGTTAGGTAACCCCAGGCCTCGAGTGTCTGCATGATTTCCAGATATCCCAGCCCTAGTGATGACCTGGTTCAGGTGTGTCCAGCCAATTAGAACACGCAGAGCTGGCGTGTTGGAAAACATGCAGGAATGCGGCCCTCGAGATGCTCCTCCCTGATCCAGATGCTCTCTGGAGAACTTCAGATGGGTCTAAGCATGTGGCTTAAGGTGGATCTTTAGAGCTCTGCTACGACCATCTCGTGACAGCGTGTGTTGCTATAGTGGTTCCAGCTCTTTTCAGGCCATTGACCAGTTCCCTGGTATTGTTTCCTTATTCCTTATTGCAGATTAGTTCATCCCACTCTACGATTGTGTCCTTTGACAGCTCTTTGGTCTTAGAGGGAAGCAGTCTGACTGTTTATGGGTGTGGCCTGGCGTCTTTAATACAAACAACCAGCTTAAAAAGAGGACAGTAATACTGTGAATAAGTGGAGAAGTAGAGGAACTTCATGAAGAAGAAGTAACAACTCTATGAGTTCTTGATTGTTTGTTGAAGCTAAAAGCTTATTTTCTACTATTCAAATGAATTCTATAAAAGAATCAGACAATGTGATTTCCTGGATTCTTTTTTTTTTGTTCAGTCTCTCCGATGAACATTACAGACCACTCATCTTTTAAAGTGGAACAACTTGCAGAATCGGTGATTGTGAACATCACATTTTAGCCCCTCTGTGTATTACAGAAGAGCTGTTTTCACCACAAAACAATCTATCACAGTGTTTTGTTTTTTTTAAGTTGTGCCTTATAGCTGCCAGAGATCGAACTGAAAACAACAAAAGCTGTGGCTTTTTGAAGCATAAGGAGAAAATAACCTGAAATAGGATGAAAATGACACTTTTAGTTTAATTTTTTGGCCTTTGGAGATTTAGAGGAAACGAATGCTGCTGCAGATCTGTCAGCTCGTTCATGGTATGTGATGATGTAAGAGACTGATAAAGGAGGGGAATTTGAGTAAAACTGAAAGTCATTATGAAAGTAATCTTTAACATTTGAACATTTTTTCTTTGTATTACTGGAGAGTTTTTGAAAGTAGCTTTTCTTCTCTGGAAACTTTCATCATTTCTTTCAAAAGGTTTCAAATTTTTTTGACTTCCACATATCCTAGCTACCATTTCATTATGAATTTTGCAACTTTAAAATGTTTCTATTCAAATATCATCTTTTTTTCCTGCTTTTCAAAATAAACTGGTGTATTTATTTTTAAAATCCCAAAAAGTCACTTCTGAGTATAAGTCACAACAACCACTGACAAAATATGCAAAAACATGCAACTTTAACTCCAAAAAATACAGTAATTTGGATGAATAATCATTTTTTATTTCTAATACGATAGAAAAGCACAACATTATGTTATGTTTTTCCAACTATACCATAAGTTTACTACAGCAGATACACAATGCTATTAATGATGACAGCTCCAGCACAAACTAACAGGTCACAAATAGTGTAAACAGGAGCTAAACACACACACACATGTAAAAATACTGTAATAAACTCTCACATCTATGGGAGAGGATGTGTGAGCTGGAGGGTTCTTTCTTTCTGAAGGCTAAAATTAGCCTGCATGAGCTTGTCCAACAGTAAGATTCTTTTTATTTACTCACGACAACACAACCTGTGATTTAGCCTTTTATCAAGCAAAGAGGCGTAAATAATCATCTTGTTCAGACAATAATTTGCATAAAAATAATGAACATGTTTTGAAAAAGGATTAAAAGCTCCTCAACATCTGCCAAAATTATTTCTAGGTTATTTATAGTATTTTGAAAAGTTTAATTAAAACGTTTATGTTGTTTTTTTCCACATGATATTTCATTTAATTTTACTTTTGATTGTATAAACATACATTTAAAAACAGCATTTAGACAAAATTTGACTGCATTTTAAGTAATAAAAACATTATTAATATTTATTTTTGTTTATTAACTCTCAAACAATAATCTAGCATTTCTATATATTAAAAATATTAGTTTTTAGCATTTCAAACCATACGTTTTTTTTAAAGAAATTATGCAAATTTGTTTTCTAAATAGTTATTTATTGCAATTTTATGGACAAATAAACAATGTAGACAAAAGAGAAAATATTTCTTGGAACAAAATCATGTAAACAAAAAAGCTAAACTCAAATAATTAAATATGATTTAAAAAAAAAGGGAAAAAACATTAAAAAAAAAAAAAGCTTTAAATCAGTTGAAACTGGCATTTTCCTCTAATTATTTGGTATTTTAAAAGTGTGACCAAAGATGAAACATGTTTTCCTGTAGTAAAAGCGTCCTCTCAGTTGGACAGTCGGCGCTGGCCTGTGACAGAAGCACACAGGCCGTCTTCAAAGAGAAACATCAAAAACTTCTGCTGCAGTCGGCATTATTTTTAAAAGTCTAGCCAGAAGGTAGTAAAAAGAAGTGTTTGTCTAAAGCTTCATGTGCCTGTAACTCTGGAATCATACTTTGTTGTTGTTGTTTTTCATCTATGTTTCTGCTTTAAGGCAGAAGACCAGAGGCAAGAAGCAGGTTCAACAAATTTACAGTTGAAACCTGAACTCAGAGTCCATAAACTTAAAATTCTAACACTTAGAGTTTTTGGTTTCAGAGCAGCTGAAAAAGTTTGATTCAATCAACTTGAACCAGAATCAGGTGCGAGCGTCGCGACCATTAAAAGCCCTGATCAATGGAGCAAAGACAGCACGATTCACCATGGCAACGGGAACAAACACCTGAGTTTCATTCTTCCGGCGACGGAAATTGATAAGTTCCTGCAAGCGTATGACAAATACAAGAACATTTTCTGCAAGAAAAGCAACACAGCTGCAGCGGTAAAACAGAGAGAGAAAAAAGCTGCAGAGTTAATGTGTACGTCTACATTTGAATCATTTCAAATAATGAATAAATAATAATGTCAGGATGTTCATGTTGCCACTTGTTAAGTAAGGAATGGTTCTTGATCTGTTAATATTTTAACCAGCAATCTCCATAATCGCATGAATGACCGTTTACCTTAACCCCACCCACCACATACACAGACAAATATCACTGCACACTAAAAAGAAACACTGTAGTTGCCTGGAATATGTTAAGACAAGCATTTGTTTAATTTAAATTCTTAAGACTTTAAAAATTTTCACTGAATTTTTTTAGCAAAAAAATATGCACCCTCTGCAGTGAACAGCAGGTGTCCTGACATCCAAGCTAACAATTTTTATGTCTGTGGCAGCGCGATAGTGGTTGAAATTTAACATTTAAAATGAGGAAAAGAAAACCTCTGTATTATGAATAGCAAATTCACAATTTATAATATCACTCAAATAAAAATGAATCGGGGAAACTGCATCAATCGACTCGTGTCCTCTAAATCCTCTCCCGACATATATAACATTTCCTTTAGATTAATCCCGCCTCCTCTCTACATGATACTCTATGAATGGACATGTCATTTTGGTTTCTGCGGTGGAAACATGCAGTATCTAATGTGAATGTTCTCAAAATGTTAATGAGGAAGTTCTAATTGAACATCCCTCACTTTAAGAAGGGGCGGAGACCGCAGGAACTCTAAGTTTCCTGAAGAAAACCTGCTCCAGACCAGGTTTCGTTCACAGACTCAGTTGCCATAGGGATTGATTCAGAGTTCAGCTTAACCCGCTTCTTGAAACGGGCTTGGTTTCACCCACTTTCACGGGTTTGAGTTATCTCTCTTTCTGAAACCGAAAACTCAGAGTTTTCTAGAATTTGGAGTTCACAAACTCAGAGTTCCAACAAAACCTGCTTCTTGAAACGGGCCCCTGGTGGAGTGTGGTCAATGTGTTGTTGTTGTGATACTCAAGGTACAGAGAGAAAAGACGTTTACATGGAAAACCTGTTCATCATTCGGTTTGTGTAATGTTTTTACCAACCAGAAAGAGGGCAGTACCTGCATCGGGATAGGGAACACTCCGCGGCTCGAGCGGTTAATTTGAGTGGGATATGGCAGGAAACAAAGGGACGCCCAGACTTTTGCAGAATGGTGACCCTTTTATCAAAACTTCAATGTGAAAACAACACTTTAGTCTGCAAGATGAGCTTGAGATGGGACAGAAAAAAACCCAAAACCTCTCATTCCTGTCAGAATTAATATTAACAGAAGTGCTCAGATTTGTTGTGGTCTTTATGTGAAACCTTTTAGATATATGGTAAAATGGTAAATGGCGTATACTTGTATAGAGCTTTCTACCCTCCTTCGAGGGCCCAAAGCGCTTCACAGTCACAGACCCATTCACCCATTCACACACTGGTGGTGGCTCCGCTGCTGAACACTGGCGCCAACCTCTCACCAGAGGCAGTTTAGGGTTCAGTGTCTTGCCCAAGGACACTTCGACACATGGGCGGGCAAGGAATCGAACCCACTATCTTCCGATCGTGAGACAACTGCCCTACCACTGCACCATGGCCGCCCCATATATCATGAACGAACCACTTTTAATCTCAGAAAAAGTACAAATACAACACATAAACCCCAGAGTCATTGAATTTCTTCAGCACTGAGCAGAAATCATATAATATCAGCACCCACCGTGGGCCCTAACAGTGTATTGATTTAAATATGGTCCACACTACTTCCAAGTCAGCTGCTAGGCGCTAGCGGTAGCTGTAGCTTGGGAGAGACGCGAGAGAGTCACATTTGCGTCCAGCGTACCTGGCCCCGTCCCGCAAACTACCTTCCACATGGCACCCGACAATGTTCCGCGAGAGGCTGCTGGAGAGAGATTAAAACATTCAATAAATAAACTTAAAATTCACAAGAACCCTTGGAGAACCAAAACAGTAACAGAACGGAGAAGATGACCTGACACAGAAGAACTGAAAATCAGACACTTACATAGACCAAGGGTAATTAACTGAAATTAAGACAGCTGTAAATCATGACAAACCTGAACTGATCTGACAGAGAGACTATTCAAAACAGAGCATGACCTAAACCCATAACAAAAAAAAAAAAACAATTCCCACAGTACCCCTCCCAAAAGGAGAGATCCCAGATGCCCAAGAATAAGACACTTGGCAGAGGGAACATGGAGAAACTAAACAAAGACCAGTTCAGAAAACGTTCAGGGTTCCTGCAGCCAGACGGATGTGAGGAGTGTCAGAACTCCTCCTCGGGAACAGACAGGAAGAAGAGCAGTGCAGCGACTCTCCCAGGAAGAGGAAATACTGCCGAGTGGAATGAGCAGCAACCATCCTCAGGGACAGGGAACATGGAGGAGCGGTCCCGGTGTACCTCCCCAGGAACAGATAGGATGGCCCCGACAATCCCCCTCAGGAACAGATATGGTGGACATGACGTGACTTGAATATGGATGCAGGAAATCCTATCTGATATAGCGTGACTTGGCGTGGACTGCAGTGCCAGAAAAACCCTAAGACTGAGGGTAATTGAGTGAAATGAAGAGGGACAATTCAAGACAGAACATGACCAAAACTCATGACATAACTGACAAATAAACAAAATCACCGATTCATGCGTCGGTTACGTAGTTTATAACGTAATATGAATATCGTATATGCAATATAAACGTTATACATCAGTGGTGCATGCGCGAAAAGACATACGTGGAACCACAAATAGTAGAAAATTACAATTTAGTGTATACATCACAGAGCGGCTATGGTGCAGCGGTGGGGCGGTCAACTCCTAATAGGATTATTGCGAGTTCGATGCCCGCACGTGTCGAAGAGTCCTAGGGCAAGACACTGAACCCCCCTGGTGGAAGGTTGGCGCCAGTGATTGGCAGCGGAGCCACCGCCAGTGTGTAAATGTGACTGCGAAGCGCTTTGGGCCTTCAAAGGAAGCACAAATTTTGAACAGGTAAAAACTGAATTCACGTAAAAACCCGTCGGTTGAAACCCTCGATAAATGACAAAAGAAAAAAACGCTTATGAATGACGGACATCACACGTGTCACAAAAGACCGAAATGTCATACAGAGCCAAATGTACGTAGTGACTGTGCGACATGTCCTTTATTACGTCAAGCATCAAAGTGGGTTTCTACCTGAAAGAGTTCAACATCTAAGTTAGTCTTTTTTTTTTTTTTAAATAAAAAAGAAGATCAACAAAATGAACGTCTGGTTGTCCAGATAATGATGTCTGGGCTCCAAATTGTTGTCTGCAGCTGTTTTCTCTTGTTAAAACTCCTAAAACTGTAACTATTAACTGATTAATGATTGGAATTGATTCATATTCCTACGATCCAAGCAGATCAATCTGTTTGAGGCAAGGAATAGAAATGAAAAGAATAGAAGTGGGAATAGATTTAATTTATGGTTTAATTGTAACAACCTTAAACTTACTGTAATATATAAACAATCTGATATTTCTTAACTTCATGGTGAAATATGATTTCCTTCATGGTAATGTATGCAGCACATCCACTATCCTCACCGGGACGGAAGCTCCATAATTAACTTTTACCCCGTCAAAAAAACATTTGACTCTGCAGCCTGTTTACAGTAAGATCTATGGTGCATTCAAGTCACTAACCAAAAAAGTGTGTGAAAATAATAGATGAACAAGACTCCCATCGAATTAAGATTTTTCTTCATTTATTGTTTTGTTTACTTTTGTGTGGAGCTCCTGCAACAGGAGCCACCAGACACAACCCAATCTGGTTTCCAAAGGAAAACTCAATTTTATTGATTTGATTCTGAGTAAAATGAATAGCTTCTCATACCCAGAGCAGAATTCACGCAACGTTCAATGCAGCAGGGATTCTGGCCTAACGCTGGCTCTATCTTTTATGGAAATTGCATTCTGCATGAAACAAGTCTGAATGTTAAAGGTTTGCTTAATGCAGTCATAAATAGTGTGTTTAAGAAAGGCTTTTAGGGGAATTAGTCAGAGGAATAGTCGGTTATGACTACAGCTTTAGATCAATGTTTTGTTTTATTTCTTGTAACACTTGATTAAAGAATTCAACATGCACTGCTTTTACACATATAGTGCGATGCTACACTAATCTGTAAAAATACAATTATTTCAGGAGCATCTATTAAAAAATTCTAATTTATTCAAAAACTGTTCAGCCATGGGTCTACATTTACGTCTAAAGATTTGTGACCTAATGCTATTCACACACTGAGCATGTGCGTTCGAGGACGCATATGTTCAGACTGTACTAGCGCATGTGCGCCAAACTGACTTTAGTTTAACACTATTCGCACTATTTTTGTCACATTTCTCAGAAATCCATCTAATTAAAATTTCTTAAACCTCTGTTTTAATGAACAGGTCCCTGTTTTCTTTCCCTTTGTTTATCATCATTCGACTAGGGGCAGTAACAGGGTTTTTCTTCCTCATTTTAAATGGCTGCCTCCATGAAATCTAAAATAACGTTTTGGCGGGAAAAAGTTTAACTAATTTTTTAAACTTTTTTTGGTGACAATAACTCACATTTTGAGGGGCAGTAAAAGGGTTTGTGTTGCTCATTTCAAAATGGCCGCCTCCATGAAAAACACTTTTGGCGGGAAAAAGTTTAGCTAATTTTTGAAACTTTATGGTGGGAATAACTTATATATTGTTATTCATTTTATAAAATGAGTACTTGCTGTACTGAAAAAAATGCTAAATTTGTCAATAAATATTTTTCAATAATACAATTAAACTATGTTAAAATTTGTTTTTTTGAAGACTTGTCAATATCATAGCTAAGCTAACATTGTTGTGTGCAAAAAATTATACAATTATCCAATGAATAATAACTAATATAATATAAATAAAGAGAAATAAAGAAAAAAAATCGAATTTGTTTATTACATTTCAACAAAAAGCATCTTAATTTTTAAAAAAATGTATAATTCTTTGTCAATTTGTTGATGTTGTGGGTTTTGCATGTCGTAGAATAGTGGGTGATAAGAGCACTAATCCTGCAAACTTTTATTGGATAATTAAAAAGAAATTTTGTGACCAATTAATTTCAATCATACGTGTGCTTCTGAAATCTGGTAGTTTTTCTACAGCCAACAGCACGATGTTCCACAAAAGCTACTCATGTGATCCATGGCTGCTTGGTTGGGGCCTTGCATTGTTACACAAACAGTGAATTGATGTTGCTTTGTTCTCAGCTACCTGTGCACCAGGACAGACTCCATACATCAAGGTGCGAGTGCAAAACAGTCGACATGTCAGCAGAAACGAAATGAAACAAGTCGTTCTTATCAGCGGGCTCGACCCTTCGGTAAAGCCAAACAAATGTGAGGCGGTGTTGTTGCTGGTGTACAGCAGGGCTGTGGAGGAGCCGGGAAAAAGAACAGAAAGCGGCGGCTGGATGGAGAGTGAATGATCTTTTATTCAAAAGACAAAAACAAACCGAAGGCACTGCAAAGGCCTGATATCTACTAGAGCAAAGACGGAAGAGGCATAGGAGCTACTGACCAGGAGAGGAAGGCAAGACGTGACGAGGATCCAAAGAGAAGAGTTTAGTGAAGTCCTGACCAAAAAAAATGGAAAAAAGTCACATTCGGAAGTCTAACCAGGGGTGCATTCTATTTATTGACTTTAGTGGAAAATGTCACGTGGTCAAAAGGAAATATTAATGAAAAGAGATTATATTTGTGCCTTCCTGTGTACAAATAAATCCTTCATGTTGCTGTCATGAGCATTGACTGTACAAGAGTACTGGAATGAATGACCCCTCCCTCCTTACATTCCAAACAGGAAGTACGCTTTGGTTCAAAGAAGTCACAATCCCATAAACATCTATAGAGAAATGAACAGCTTCTGCTCAGTCATTCTATTTATCAAAATAATAATAATAATAATTTGTTTCTCAAAGAAATTTAGTTTTTGTGAAAATATAATTTGATTTAAATGTTAACCAAAAAGTAAATCTACTTTTTTTGGTGGTTTATTTGTGTAAATGGTGCGATAAATGTGCTTTCTGTTAGTCCTTGCCACATTTTTCACAATTTAAAATGAACTTGGTTTTTCCTGAGATTATAGCATTGACTGTATAAGGAAGAACTGGACTAGCTTATAATTATAAATTGTGTATGGAACACCTCCATTATAAAATCACCAACCAAAGTTTACTCTTCGCCGCACTTTTCAAGTGCCTGAGTTAGACGTGGACGTCTCCTTTGAGGATGAGCGCGAGTGTCGTGACAAACTTGAATGGATCTTATCGTATTTTCAAACAGAAAAAGAGATCCAGCTGCTCACTTGTTAGAATGGTTATTTATTTTAAATGCCGCTGAACGAGCTTCTCACGTGCATCTGATCAGACTGTAAAGGGACACTGCAGCGACCCAAATGTTCTCTTTAGCTCAACAAAAAAGAATAAATGTTAGTAAAACCAGATTGGCGACAGTACTTCCTATAGATTCCATGACTCAACTATGACTCACAGCAACTCATACCAAGCGCTGTCGATAGGTTGCAATCGTTGCAACATGGCGGTAGACATATCAGGAAGTGACGGTGAAGGCGGTGGTCTACTTTTGCGAAACTGGCATTGACGTGCATGTACTTTTGTTAAAAGTGGCGTTGCCGAGGGCGATGCGAACGTAGCTTTCCATTGGCACCAAGCTATAACCATCAGGAGCAATGTGAGGTTCAGTGTCTTTCTCAAGGACATCTGGATATATATCTGGTTCAGTTACTGTGTTCTTGTGTCTAAAATTGGGGATTTTGTTTTTAATTTAAAAAGCAACTCCTCTCTATCTGAAATGAAACTGGCTGAAGGGAAAGTGGAGAGGAGAGAAGAGGACCTTTTGAATGAGACAAGTGAATTTCCTACTGTTAATCTGTATCTGCCTTTGGATCATTCATGTAATTAAAAAAGAACTTTCAGCCTCTTTACCCCCAGAACACAGCCCACGCACATACCAGATTTGAACATGACGATATAACTGAATGGGAGTAAAGCTGGTGACTGATGTGTGTTCTGTGCGTTTGTTCGCCTGAATGATTCCTGGCTGTGTGAGCCGCCTGCTGGATGTCCAACGTGTTCCGGTGTGTGTGTGTGTGTGTGTGTGGTGTACTGTGGATAAACACAATACAGCAAATATTTAGCGTTCAGATGTTATAGGTGTAGCAGAACGGTGGAGAGGGGGAACAGAGAAATACAAACCAGACAAGGATGGAGGCAGAAAAGAAATACTCAAAAGGCAAATAGAAAAACATGTCACTGAGATTGATTGAGTAGCTGTATTATATGAGTGTTTGTGTATTTTAAATGTGTGCTGAAGGTCATACAGCCTCCGACATTTCAGGAACTCAAAAAAAAAAAAGAAAAAATGACCATTTGTGCTGAAATTGCATCTTACCTGCTGCTTTTAATCACTTTTTCCTGCCTTGGTCACAACTGCTCTTTTGGCCAGATACAGGCCAACAATCGTCAAACTTATATTGGCCCCTGCTCAAAATATCAAGGTCATAGACCACTCGGTTATCCCATACAACTAAGTTGTCAATGCATATTTTTTATACGGACATGCTGCAGGAAACAGGTCATAGCAAACATTTATACAACATGGAAGGATAAGTAAGGGTGAAGTAGGTAGTAAAGATGCAGGCAATGATTTTTTTAAAACTTCTTTGAAATCCTGCACGTTGGTGTTGTTCACGTGAGTAGTATGTGTTCCTTGTGGATTTCTTAGATGTAGCTTGACTGATGGAAAGGAAGAAAGTATTATTCCACTACTCAATGGGTAGTTGGTTGACATTTTGTGATACACAGTTGAAGTGCGAGGGGCTATTCTTTAAGTACACTGAACTACAGAATGCATACAGGTTGTGGCAAATTTTGCCCTACACCTAGCATGATTGTTCATTCAACGTTGTTTAATTCCCATGCGATCTGTAGGCCAACTGGGTAACTAAAAGCCCCGTTACCCTTGGCTTGGCTCTCCTGTGCTGGCACGCCCTGTCAATTCAGGCTCGGCTATCTAACTAATATGACACTACCTATAAAATATACTACTATCTTGATTTAGTACTACAAATTAATAGGGCCGGGTGGTGCAGTGGTAGGGCAGTCGTCTCATGATCGGAAGATAGGGTGCTCGATTCCTTACCCGCCCACGTGTCGAAGTGTCCTTGGGCAAGACACTGAACCCCAAATTGCCTCTGGGTTGGCACCAGTGTTCGGCAGTGGAGCCACCACCAGTGTATGAATGTGTGTGAATGGGTGAATGGGTCTGTGAAGCGCTTTGGGCCTTCGAAGGAAGGTAGAAAGCACTATACAAGTATATACCAATACTACAACTACAGCGAGTTTAGTACAAGCCGATGCTGAACCCTATGCTGAGCTGACATCAGTGATGTCACCAGTGTGCACTGCTTGTGCTTTTAACATCACTATAGTGAAGAAATAAAACAACTACATACAAGAATACAACAAGCAAAACTAGACATTTTTACAACAATGACTAAAGTTCTAAACACACATTTTTATTAACAAATACCAATTTTCAGCAACGTACCATTTTGAAATTCAGGACACACCAGTGAGTGTGCTACATAAGAAAACATTTACACTAAAGTAGAATTAATTTATAGAATTGTGTAGGTTGAAGATCTATGTCAATTAGAGCATTTACCAGGACTGAAGTGCCAGCCATCTTAAAAAATGGCGGCCATCTTGGATATGTAGCCCAATGGCATACTTTTCTACAAACATATGTCCTGAATGCCATTGGTGGCAATTTGGGTGCTTTTATCACCAAATGAAAGATTGTTATGAAAAATTTAGTTAATCTGCCTCACTCTATGAGCGTCCTAACTTCACTTACGTGTCCAGCGCATGCAGTATTCACACAAGGTCAGTAAAGGGCCAGTACTCGCACCTTAGTAGCAACTAAAGTGGGATGTAAGAGGATTGTACAACAACATCATCTGTACATCCAACAGATTCTTACTCCCAGATCGTCATATATGGATGTATGGTTCAGATTCCCCAATTTCCCCAACAAGGAGTCCCCAACCGGGACGGGGACCAGTACCCTAACCGGTTCGGCGTCCAGTACCACATTGCAAGGGTTTGGAACCCATGATTTAATGGGAGTAACCAGCACGTCAAAAGACAACGAGTTGCAGAGATCCAAAACATCCAAAAGTGACACAGAGGGGGCCTGAACCATACGTCCATACATGATAAGTTGGGTCTGAGAATGTGTAGGTACAGTACATCATAAGTATATGCAATTTACTACTTGGCTTTACGAATACATTACAATGCACCAAAAACAATAATACCTTGCATTTCTAGGGTGTTTGTACAAGCCTCACAGGAACTGTAAGAACCACCTGCCCTCTTCTCTCCATGACAGCCCAAGGAACTGAGCAATCTAAAACCCGCAACAACCATGATGGTAAACCCCGTGTATGGGTGCATGCGACTTGGTCGGTCTTGGTCGCTGCCAGGTTTGCTCATTGGGAAGTGGTTTAGATTCCTCTAAGCTTTTCAACTTCTTCTGAACCTACCTGTTCGGGAATCCCTGGGAAAATTGGGTTCCCCCAAGAATTGGTTTAGCAGCAAATGGTTGGACATTTCAGAGACTCTTGGAGCTCTTGATTCTTCATTGCTTGGTCAACCGCAGGTTGTCGGCAGAAATCCAATGACTTCTGTAGAGCCTGACATGCCTTATGAACAACCCCTACAAGAGCAAGACTGAGTCCAGGCCGGACAGTTTCTTGGTGATTGACTTCAGGATGTCATTAAAGCTTTTTTTTTTAGAGGAAAAAGCTCTGCCAGATGACTCCAGCAGGACTTGGTGGATGGGGTGGAGGCATTGGTTCTCCACATGACTACGAAAGCAAAGTGCTTGTCAAATCTAGACTCTGCAAACTGGCAATGGCTAAGCCATCCATCCTTCTACTTCCTCTACTTAGTACAGGGTCAAAGTTACTGGAATCCCCCTAAATACTATTGGGCAGAGGCTTAGTGCACTCTGGACAGTTTGTCAGTCCATTCCAAGACACACAGAGAAAAATTATTAAACCCTTTTAAACTATTAAATATTGGTGTAGCTCTAACAGATAGCTAAAAGCAGCAATATATATGTGTTTATTTGTGCACCACTACTTTAAATGATCTGTTGGCCTCTTACCTAGTCTTATGAACTTTGGTCTTGCATTTAATATACTTTTTCCTCTCTTGTTGAGTCTCATGGTAAAATAAGCCTTTTTATTGAAACAGGACACATATTTAAAAATTAAAGAGTCAACAGAATACTTCATAAATTTATTCTATTGTACATTTACTGGATTTATTAGAATCAAAGCGGTGGCAAAATGAAAGTTAGATTTTTTTCTCCTGTTTTGTTGTTGAACAAATCGTACTCGATCATTCAGCCGTCCTCGAAACATTCACGTTATATATATTTAGATTTTATGTATTTATTTTCTTGTTCTTTGTCTTGTATTTTATCTTCTGCCGTGTTTTGCCTGAGGTACTCAAACTGCTTGCTTTGATATAACCCATAAATAATTGAGTCTGCATTCTCGTGGCAAAAAAAAGTTGAGAAAAGTGAGCCCCATTTGTAAGAAACATTCAAATTAAACCCTCTCTCGTCTGCTTACTGAGTTTGACATCTACACCGTCCAGATTTCTAGAGCGTTCTCACTTAATGAGTTTAAAAATTTGACAAGATCACACAACTAGCAAAAATGCTTAATGGAAGCATCGACACCACACATTGAGCAAGCGTCAGAACCATTAACTGGATCTGAGAGCTGGACTAGGTAACCTCTCATGTTCCAAACAGGAAGTATACACTGGTTATTACTATTAGTTATAGTTATAGCTATTACTCAGTCATTCTCTTTGTCAGAATAACCATAAGACCATAGGCTTCTCTGTCACTTCCTGATACGTCTGCCATATCGCAACCCATCGACAGCGATTACCCCCGAGTTGGTCTGAGTCATGTTTTTAGAGGAACTACTGTCACCAATCAGGAGTGAGCTTGTTCCGATTGGTTTTAAGTCCGGATCCCTCCTACTGAGGGAGAATCTTTCAATCAAACCTTGGAGGCGGGACCAGCGGGCAGCATACGCTTTTACTGAGGCATCTGATTGGTCAGTTTATAACTTGGGATAAAGAAAAACATATGTAAAACAAAAAAATTGGGATTAGAAAGAACGTGTTAAGAAGAATGCAACAGGGCAAGAATGGTTATTCTGACAAATTAAACGACTGAGAAATAACTTTATTTCTCAAAGGAAGTCTATGGGATTTTCCTGTTTGGAACACGAGAGGGGTTGAGCTGTCCAGTGTTTTATGGTCTTTTGATTGTATTGTGAGAAAATTGTGACTGAATTGACTTAATTTGTTGGAGTCTGAAGTAAGCTGTATTCAATGGGTGCAACGCATTCCCACTCCTAACTCGTCATACATGGAGGTTTGGGTCCCCTCAGTGTCACTTTTGAATGTTTTGAGTGCCCCCAACTTGTTGTTTTTTGACATGCTGGCTATTCCGATTCAATCAGGGGTCCCTAACCACCGGACTGCAAACCGGTACCAGTCTGAGGGCTGCTTGGTACTGGGCCACAGACACTAATAAGGGGTCCCCAACCTTCAGGACGCGTACCAGTACCCTAACCCGGTACTGGTTATGTGTTCGTTACTGCGTCCTGCGGGTTGGGGACTAGTTGTTCAATGGGAACAGCCAGCATGTCTAAAAACGACGACTTGGGGATACCCAAAATATCAAAAAGTACACCCATACATGAAGAATTGGAAGTGAGAACGGGTATATGGGTGATGCCACACTCACAGGTCAGTTTCATTTACAATGAACTTGTTAAGGGCACTTCAGTTAACAGGAAGATAGAAAGTTTTCTGTTAATAGACCAAATAGAGTCCAAAAACTCATATATAAAGTTCAAGAAAAAGTTTGCTATCAATTTGTTCAAAATATATATGACAAAAGTTGGAAAAGTGAATGGAGTTCGATGAAAGTGTGATAAAACTCTTGTATGGGTCGTGTTGGTTCTACCTGTAGCTGTAATTGGAGTTTATTCACGGGCTCCAGAAATGTTTTCACGTGTAAACTTTCTGAACAGCTCGCCTTCACCAGCAGGAGGTTTTGGCTTCAAAGGGAAGTTAGCGCCGGGATTCCACTCTGCTGGGCAAGAAAGCGCCAGAAACATCTTACAAGCTCCACATCAAGATGCAACAAATGAAAGGCGTGAAATTCTCTCTGAGAGACGCGACGCTAGCGGACCGCACCGTGTGCTGAAGGTGCAGCCAAGATCCGCAGAAAAAAAAAAGCTCCACTTCTTCTGGCTCAACGAGTCTTGTTTTGTTTGTACTAATTCGATTCCTCTTCATAATGCACACCTCTTCCACACAATCTGCCATTTTTTTCATACTCTCTCCTACACATCCCTTCTTGTTTTTCCCCTTTCCTTAGAAAAACAGTTCTGCACTCGTCTTCTGCTCTTCCTGCTTGGTACACTATTTTGCATCCTCTCTTACCTCTTTCCCAGCAGGATCCGTATGTCTGCTGTAATGAATTGTACCTAATTGCCATCTGAGACCAGCAGTCTTAAATATAATTCTCAGGACATTTAACCTGGGTCGATATGAATGATAAACACACCTTAATAAATGGGCTGGAGCCCAGGTCAGAAAAGAAAACCCCTCTTTCTTTTTTTTTTTTTTCTTTCTTTTACTCCAGGCCCAACAACACCGCAAGCATGCACAACACACCAAACGACCAGGGCAATAATTAGCATTGTTAAACGAAAACACAACATCCCACATCTGCACTTTAAATGCATAAAACATTTATGAAACACTTTATGCACTTGTGCTGGGGGCTTATTATTAATCTGGGTGATTAAACGCAAAACAAATTCAATTATATGTTTGGACTCCTTTTGAACCCTGCTTGCTTTGTGAGTGCTCCACGACCGGCATGGGGCCATTCGGTTCTTCCAGAAATCGCTCTACGCAGAGGAGAAAAACATCAGTTCCGCAGTCTTTAGGAGCTAAATTTGCCTCTTTTGTTTTTTAAATATCGATTCATTTTCCATTTGTCTGGGCAGAAAACAAAAGGGCTCTTAAAAACCCAGCAAAGCCTCATTCATTGTGTCTAATTAATGAATTGAGAGTTTTGAGGCGACTGCTGTACTTGGCTGTACAGCTCAGTGTTAACTAATGCCTGGAGGATTATTAAGTAGCATAAATCTGCACATATGTAAATTAGAAACTGTTTTCATGAACAAAACATTGGAAAAAAAACAACAGTTTTTATTCTATGCTAAATTAAATGTTGCTGTTTAATTAAGACTGTAGACTTAATTAATTTTACCCAGTACTAGATGAACAAAAGTTGTATCCTTTAAAACAATGTATCAAAGTCAAAAAGAACATGCATGTGGAGATTGGGCTCTCAAACTCTCTCTTGTTATGTTTTCTGGTTTTGTTTGTTTCTCTTACTTAAGTTAACATTTCTAAAGTGGCTCCACTGATGAACAGGGGTGCCAGCCTTCCACCAGAGGCAGTTTGGGGTTCAGTGTCTTGCCCAGGGACACTTCGACACACGGCCAGGCAAGGGAGGAACTGAACCCACAATGTTCCGAGAGACGACCACCCTACCGCTGGTCCACAGCCACAAGGCAGCCGCAAATAGTACAGTAAAGGTTTTACCATCTTGTTTTCACCATCATCTTGGTTCCACCATCTTGTCGGAAGAAAATAAGTCACATCATACCTAAAAAAGATCGGGTATTATCTATATTAGCATAAAATCTCTTCATTGACACAAGTAGTAGAGCTTGCCAATGAGTTTCTTTTGATTCATCTCTGTGTGTTGCTTTTGGCTCGCACCAACCACACCTCAGCTGGCAATGTTAGGAGGCTATTAAGTCCCACAGCTACAAAAAAAAAAAAAAACAACCACATCACACAGCTGCAGAGCCCCTCAGCAAACACCAATGTTTCTACTGCCATGAGAAAGGAAATCTCATTGCAACCTGGAAAAAATGTAAATGAAACTCCACATACTGGAAAGTGTAAGATCTATATTTACTTTAGAGTTAGATGTAAATACTCTTAAGGATAAGGATAGATGTTTCTCTTCGTTTAAACAGAGCTTCCTGTTTAGCGATTTGTTCCAGTTTACTTTAGAAATAATCTTTGAGTTTGACATTCGTGGTGGTGCATAAAGTCATACAGAACCCTCTGCTTGTATCTGGTCTGGTGGTACTTGGTCCTTTACCTCTATGATGTTTTGATGTGATTGTTGATAAGGGATTGGCCAAAAGAAACATTGTATCCATCCACAAAAGCCTTGAAATCTTAACCTTTCAGATTTTGCGCTTGTTGCTTTTTACTCATCCGGACGCGGTATTGGACACGGGTTAGGCTAAGGTTAGCATACCGGTGCGGTCAACGTCCCAGTACCAGACCTGTACCGGTATCCTAAATGTAACCCCCAGCCGCGTCCTGAAGTTTGGTCCATGCTAAAAAGCCTTAGGCTGGACTGTTGATTAAACAATCCACTGAATTACCTTTGGGGTCATGGGGTTTCTTGACCCAACCCAAATACTGTTGGATGAAGGCAGGGTACACCCTGAAAAGGTCACTATTCTGTTGCAGGGCCACACAATCACACCAAGGGAAAATTTACAATCGGCAATTGAACGGTGAAGCAAATCTTTGGACTGAGGGTGCAAACCAGAGCGCTCAAATTAAACCCACTCATACCCAAGGAGAACGTAGAAACTCCACACAGAAAGAGCCCAGATGAGATCCAAATCGGAGCCTTCTCGCTGTGAAGCAGGAGCACTAACATTCCCTTTGGTCCTGGCTCCTCAACATTTAGAGGTGTATCTGAGCTCCAACACTCTTCCTATAGTTGTTTACACACATAAGAACCTGCTGATGTTTCAGTCTCACGCAAAACACTAACCAAAGGCTGATTGTTTTTAGGGAACTTTGCAAGCATGTCATTTCATCATTATAGTGCGACAACTAAATCAACAACAACAATGGAGGTCATCTAGCAGCTCGTCTTTTTCTTGCCTAACTCTATGTACACATGATATTAGTAACAGGAATTTAATTGTTGTATTTGAAAGAGCAGATTAATGTTTGTTGAAAGAGCGCGGCTATTGAAGAATATCGTTAGCTTAGTGTTATACGTGCAATTTCTGATGTCGTCATCACATCCTACCAATCAATGGGTGGTTACAATGGTGACTCTGCCCCAACCGTCCCATTCTATTTTTCTATGAACCTACAACGAATGGTACGGGTGGTACGGGTCAGAACTGTTTAATGGGTCCATTTTACAATGGAGATGCTCAATATAACAGATCGAACCGCACTGTACCGTACCGCTAAGTGGAAACGGGGCTTATTATTCAAACTCCCACACGTGGAGGACTAAAATCATGTTGGTCAGTGTGCGTTCCCGCACATCTTCCTGCCCAGGAATGTGGGTTCCTCTTTGGAGGTGTGGGGCTGTGAAGCTACAGACACAGCAGCCATGTGACAAGCATTCTAAACGGGAATTCTGAGATGCGCTTTTAGCTTTAAGTAGGCAATAGCTCATGTACAGTTGGAAGAGGCTTGGTGTGAAATATCAAAGCGATACAAGTTTTGCAAATCTTTACAGCTCTATTCCGATAGACGAGGTGTCATATAATACATATAATATTACATGTAATTACTCATCAAGCAGTTGGCACCTTCGTGTATTGAAAAGAATGCAATTTATACGTCAATGACAAATACAAACCACTCATTAGTCGATATTTAATTACCTTTTACCACGCATTCAATGACAGACTTAAAACTTGAGTTTTGAACACGGATCCAAAACACACATTTACACGTTTTCATAGACATTTTATTGTAAGCAGTGTCTTGAACACGTGTTTCTCAGTGTGAGCGTAGCATCACAGTTATAGTTGTGTTTCAGTTTTTGAATATCTTCACTAAAATGTTGATTTTTTTTGTAGCAGAGTGAGTGTTCACTGTTTTCTGTGAATCTTTGCATGAATATTGTTTGCAGGTGTGGATTCCCTGATGGGTGTTTACTCTGGATTGGACCCCGGCCCAGGGTAGATCTCAGCTTTTGTCCAGCAGCTGCTTTTTGGCTCATCATGGAGTACTTCCTCCTTACAACAACAGGGCAGTGTGGTTTGTGTTGTTTTAATGTGTGTGTGTGTTGTGGCTCTGCAGTGAATTATTGGTTTTGGTTCACAGATGCAGTTTTAGAGGTGAACAGGCAAACTTTTCAGTGACTTTTTTCTTTGTTTTTGTATCTAGATACATTTTTATTCGATTCTTTTACAGTGGTGTAATTAAAACTTGTATATAAAGATAAGTCTGCTTTGCTTATTATTTTAGTACTCCTGAAGTCATTACATTTCATTTCACTTTGTTATTGGCTTGTTTCAAACACTTCACATCACATCACTGGTAAATCACCACTGTCTTTTGGCTTTGTTTGGTACAAACTTTGGGCAGAAAGCAGGCTGTTCCAGAGGCGAGGACCATAGTGAGAGAACGAAGCCTAACCATAGGTTTTGGTCCTCACTTTAGGAACAGCTAAAAGGCCAGTGTCGGAGACCTCAGGGTCCATATCTTAAAAGAAAGTCACTTAAATGAGAAGTCCCAAGACCGTAAAAACATTTATGAACCATTAAGAGAACTTTAAAATCCTTTGCGCCCAAATCCGTGAAATAAATACCGTCTGCGGCTCAGTGGCTGGGGACCGCTGTTCTAAACAATATACCACGCAATACCAAACCTCATGTCAAAGGGAAACGTCACCTTTTACTCTTTGTTTTTGTCCATATGATGAAACGTTTGTTTCTAAGAAACAAAGTCTAAATAGTTCCATTCCTTCCTAGTTCTCTTCTTTCTTTCTCTTCTGATTCATCCAAGTCTTTAAAACGACCAAATTAACCAAACAGGTTAAAGGAACTTATAAAATCACTCGTTATTTCCATTTTCTGACTGTATTTTTTTGCTGTAGTGATAAACTGTGGAATTTAGATAGTATGTATTATGATATTAATAAGAAGTTTTTGGTAAACATTTTTTTTGACCGCTCAGAAAAGTATTTGATGTGTTAAACTAAAGTATTCTTTTTATTTCTCTTGCTTGTTTTTTTTCTTCATTATACTGAAAAAAATCCCCCATGGAGACGTAAAAGTAGAGGTTCGTTATCTGTTATAGTAGGAAAACCTCATAAAACCTTTTTTTAAAGATGTATATGTCAAAAATGTAAATGAAAATAACTAAAATTTTGACTTTTCACAGCAAATATTAGATTAAAAATAAGTTACTTATATTAATTAACTATAAGCCTTAATAATATTTATTTTTTAAATTACTAAATATTTCAGTAATAAATCTTTTTGATTCTATTGCTTATGTATTTAGTATAAATGGTAAATTGTATCATAAAAAATTTATTTTTAAGAATAAAGAAAGATATTTTCACCCAAATAACTGTTGAATAAAGGCTACAGCTTTGCATCCGTTTCATAACCTCAGGAGGTAAAGTTATTATTATTTAAAAATGAAAAGTTCCTTTTTTTCTCATTTTAGTCAACAGATCTGAGGGTTTCAGGCAAGTAAATGAGGGATTTCTCTGGGCGGCCATAAATTGTGAGCCATAGATCCGCCACAATAAATTGTGTCAACATGGAGGAAGGCTCACTGATCATAGCAACTGTTACCAAGGAGAACAAGGTGTCGCTCAGTCCAGCAGGAACAAACACTGACACATTCTAATTACCCGCGATTTAAAGTTGGCTCTTCTTTAGCGTGCGCTCCGTGTTGCTTTGGTGTAGCCGCCGGTCCCTGCGCTCGCAGCCAACGCCGCGTCCGCTCGCGCCGCCCCTGCGTCCGGCAGATTGACTGTACTGCTTATGACACTCATGCATAATAGAAAGCGCACGGAGCCCCGAGGAGCTGAAGAGTGTCAAAAAAAAAAAAAAAAAAAAAAGCGGCGCTGGTGTGAGTTAGGGGAGAAAAGTCCAACTCCCACCTCCCCGCTCCCTCCGTCTGACATATGCTGCACATGCAAAGCCAGATCAAAGTAAGTGTAGCCCTTATGAATAAAAGAGTGAAACCCATCTGTGCGGCTGCAGAAACAGCAAGTCTCTACACAGTTTCTTCAAGGAGAAGGAGCACACTCCGCACAGAGGGGGGGTGTGTATGACCACAGTGATGCCGTGACCCTTCAGCACCTCCGGGGGAAAAAAAGACTCTCCTCTTCCTCTGGCAACCAGTGGCATGATTGATTGCTTTTAAAAAAGACATTTATGTTTAATGAAGATATAATGATGGTGGCGTTTTGTTGACAGTCTTGCCGATCCAGATATTAAAGACCTATTTGGACCACCTTTGGAGCTTTTTACAAAGCGGGTGTAAGAACGCGCGAACAGAATTTCTTGAACCACGATGTCCGCACTGGACTGTCGCTGCGCAATACTTGCGTATATCCTTCATTTACAGTTGGAGGAGGCTTGGTGCCAAATGTCCAAATGAAAGAAATCTGGTGAATCTTGCTCCAGGCTTTTCCTTTCACAGCTCTATTCCAAAATATGAAAGACTTGGTGTAGACACAAACCGCGACTAGTATTTCCTTGTTGGACTTCCATCAATTAAAGAGGTAACCATCTATATATATCAACCAAATTCGAGTCCCCGATTGGTCAATTTTCGATTTGGTTTAACTGTCGTGTTTTGTTCGTAGAGTCCAAAACTTGCCTATATATGCGCAAACGTGAGACTTTTGAATTTTCAATGAAAGACCACGTGAACGCATGTAACCGAAGGCAGTTTAAACCCCACCTCCCCTTCCCGTCACCCAAAACTAAAAGCTGTCTGTCAACTAGCTTACAACCCCTCACACCTCCAGCCTAATATTACCGGTGCAACAAAAATATTTAAGCTATCCTGTCGTACAGTTTTGAGCCACATACCTGCTCTGATGAAGAAAATGAAGACATACATGGATCTATTCATCTACAAGTGGACCCATAAGTATGGAGCGAAGCAGGGAGCTTGTAGTCCACTTATACTCTTTCCAACTATTTTTTTCCTCATTCATTACGATTTGAATAAAGAAATACTCAGAAATGGATCTTTAACCCTTCCGTTCTCCTTAGCTTGTTTACATTAAAAGTGGGGTCATCTGGACACCACAGGACAGTGCGCTGAACTTTTTTTTTTCACTGATTTTGGAGTTTCACTAATGTCCATGGCAGACATAAAATCCTGTCCCCCTTCGTCCACATTTGTCATGGAAGAAATCGCATAACAATATGTGGTTGGAGCCATCTGGACCCCAAGGAGAGCGGAAGGGTTAATCTTAATTTTCTTTATATATGTCTTGAATTATCAAAAAAAAAAAGTTAAAAAAAACACAAAAAAATGTTCATTGGAATGGACCTAAACTCATACACACTTTGATATTTTGTTGACCGTTTACTTGATCAACGTGAATCAGCTGATATGCAACACATTCCTAACCTAAAGTTTCATTTATATCAGTACAAAGCCGCTTTTCTACATATCAGAATGCTCTGGGATTATGTCAACAGTTGTGGAGTTGAACCCCAATAAGGCAATTGTTTTTGTGATATTTGACTATACAAATAAAATTAAATTCAATAGAGTTACAGTTGTTGAAAGACTAAAGCACTGGAGCTAAAACTTCGATGTTATGGAGTTAATCTGCTACCTCTCTTTTGATGCGCGTAAAATTTGCAACTTGACACCTTGACACCCCAGCCACAGAGCTATCCAGTGGCTAGCTACTGTGACAGGCTGGCGACCTAACTAGGTTATCCTGCCCTCCCCCAACAAGTAGCAAGGAAAGTCTCTGGCAAATCCGCCACCCCAGCAGGTTAAGAAAATGGATGAAAGCGACCATTTTGGATTTTTTATTCAACCCAGTAAAATAACCACTTACCAAAAGCTGAGTCCCTGATTGGATGACTCACTGCGTCAACCTTATCCTATCTGCTGTTTAAATTTCGCTGCAAGCCCTCAGATCGCGTCTGTACGTTAACTTAACAAAGAAACTTGACGCCCTTCCCAGCCAGCAAGCCCAAGTGGGCCCGATGTGGTTTTAAAGCGGGCAGAAAATGTGGGGCCCAATTTGGTTTTTTGGCAGTTTCCGTGGTGGCCCCATCTTTGTTTGCCCACATTGACTCAAGGCCGCAATACTCTGGGCTGCGAAGCTTGCTAGCACGCACGCTGTCCATTGAGTGGTCTACTGAGTGCCCATTTAACCCAAACACAGGTGGGGCCACTACGGAAACTGCGGACAAACCCGATTGGGGTACACATTTTCTGCTGACTTTTAAACCCTGTAGGGCCTTCTCGTCCTTGCTGACTGGGCTGCTGCATTCATTTTGTCTGGTGCGAGTGCAGTATTAGAGTCTAACAGTTCCAGCAGGTGCTTGAATGTACTTCAATAGAACTGGTTTTCCAAAGGTTGGTGGCCATTTTTATTTCATTTGACTATGGGACGCTCTGATATAAATGTATAATTTCAAACCAAACAGATTTCCTCAATGACTTCATGTGGCTCAAAAATGTGCGGAGAAGCATTAGGAAGTGTCTGCCAAGAGACCAATGTCCAGAGGAACCACTCATGATTTTATGAATAATTATCATATGAATTTGTCTAAATATAAACTTCTGTTGGTCGTCTTGTTTATGCATTTTTCTTCCTTTGATTGCTTGAAATAAACAATTTTCAAATCTAAATTATCTTCATTGAATGCTCCATTTTATATTCTGGACACAATCAACTAAAACTGTTAATTAATAAATATTGGAGAATTTTCTTGATCTGTCTCAGACTCCGCCCGCAATGGCCCCCGGGCAAATTGAATCTGAGACCCCTGCAGCCCTAAAGCAATGACCTTTAGGCTGTTCATGGAGCCATAATAAAAAGCCTGCGATGAGACATCTTTCCAGTACTGTGCCCCACAGCTGTGGATGAGCCCGGAGGCGCCACAGAGAGAACAAACTTTTTTAAAAAAGTTTCAAAAACAAAATCAAGGTTCACCTTTTTAAATTAGGTTTTTGTATTTTTTCAATTATATTAAATTATATTATTACTTTCACTAATTTATGGATTTACTTATAAATGTATTGTGTTGTTGCCTTTTTTTTAATTTATTGTTTTTCTATTTGATTTCTTTTCCAGTGTGTCCCCAGCCAAATCTGGCTGCATCCAGGGCTTGTTGGTTGTGGCTGGGGGGGATGTTTGTCCGTGCTGCTCATGGCTCCCTCCTGATGCCTAATGTTGCATTTTGAACGTCTGAGTGTATGAATTAGAATTGGGATGTTTTATTTTGTTTATTTATTTTTTTTCCATTTCTGCTGTGCATCACTTTATGCACAAAAAAGGGTTATAAACGGTGACTGATGGGTGGCTAAATAGATAAATGAATGAATAAACAAATGGATAGATGGGATGGCTGGGTTGATTGATTGACGGATCGGTTATTATTATTAATATTATTGGGAGCTTTTGTTCCATGAAGTCAGTCGGTTTTCTGCTGCGCCTGTGATTCTGTATGAATAATTTCCAAACAGATTACGCCACAACGCTTTTCCTCCGTCTTATTTATTTCTTTTTTTGTTCAATAGTCTCTCACCTACCGGCTTTTGCAATTGAAACAAAATTTCTGCAGAGCACAGAATGCATTTCATGAGCAGGAAAAAACCTGCTGCTGTCTTTTATAGTAAAAAGATTTTGAATGTTTGAAAAGGTAAAAGAGGGGCTTCATGTGTTGGGATCATAGACTGTAAAATCACTGGACAGCTCAACCCCTCCCCCCTCATGTTCCAATTGGAACATACCTGCTGGTTCCAAGAGGTCAAAATCCCATAGACTTCTATTGAGAAATAGATATTATGCAGTACTTCTATTGATACATTTTTCTTAACATCTTCTTGCTAATCCTAGTTTGTTTCTTTTCAAAAATATTTTTTAATCACAAGTTATAAACTGGCCAATCAGATGCCTCCGTAGAAGCATGTGGCGCCCGCTGGCTCCCACATTGAACGAGGAAGGGGTGCGACTTTCCAACAAACTCACTCCTGATTAGCGAGAGCGGTTACCATAGAAATGATAACTCAGACCGACTTGGACCAATCATTGCTTACTAACGTTGTATGGTCCAAAAACGGCAAAATCTATTTGCGAAAAAATGGTGACGAAATTGACTTTAATTCATTGGAATACGAGTTAAGACATTTTCTATGGGTGATGTCACTGGCTTGCTTTGTCCATTTCTATATATGTCAATAGTCAGAACCAAGTATGAGCCCCTGATTGGTTTTAGTTCAAAACGTGCATTGGCCGCATCTTTTGTACGTAAAAATCTGAGTAGCTTCGTAAAATTCCAACTGTTTTGACCACAGAAGCCCAAAACACACTTTTACGCATGTTTACGTAGACTTTTCATTCGTAGTGGATACTTAGCCAAAGGCGGTGTGAACGTAGCTTAACAGAGACAGCAACACAACACTAAACATCTCAGATGGTAAAAATATGTACTCGTTACACTGAAAAGGTAGACACCGGATTCTGTGTGAGTTAAATCTCAAAACTCCAGATAGTCCAGGAAAAAAATTCCCAGAATGCTTTGCAGCAAGCCTGTCAAGCTGAACTTATTTG
Source organism: Oryzias javanicus (assembly GCA_003999625.1). NCBI lineage: Eukaryota > Metazoa > Chordata > Actinopteri > Beloniformes > Adrianichthyidae > Oryzias > Oryzias javanicus. Next base: position 8,581,126 of record CM012459.1, read on the forward strand.
TTCGTAGCCCCCAACAGCACATGTGACAGGCGTGTTTAAATGATTACTTAGTAGCAGACAGTAAAATCTGTCTTTGTTTCTTTTCAGCTTTGTATTCTGTCAGAGCTTAGACAGACTATTCAACAACCTCTAACTTCTTTACGGTGGGAAAGTCGCAGGAAAACGATGTGAAGTAACACGGTTAAACCGGCACAAACAAACCCATTTGTTCCTGGTTCTATCAGATCGCCGCTGCGGCTTCATCCTCTCAGCGTCGCCTCAAAGAAACAAGCCGAGGGGAAGGAAGCGCTGCGATGTGATCCGAGCGGCCGGCACAGACGCGTTTACAGTGTGTTATTAATCACAGGAGGATCGTTTGCTCCTCTCAGTCGCCCAGGAGCTTAATTTCATTTGTTCCCATCGATTTAACGGCCGTTTCAGAAACAAGAGGTGGGGGCGGGGCGGGCTCAATACAAACTATTGATCAGGCGCTAAATGACCTTGTGCACCGTAGCGGTGAGAGGTTGGGAGACATCCCGTCTTTCTGAGGCCTCTGGAAGCGCAGATGCAAATGATGACTTCTGCCCACGCACACATCTTCGTTTCTGCGAACGTTTATGCTCGATATCGCTATAGCAACGGAATACGTGCACACTTTGAGTCAATTATCGATACATTTGACCCCTTTGCGCCCCGTTTAACCTGACAAAGTGCGGGTGGCGCTCTCGCCTGCAGCGTTTCCACGAGCTGTAACTTCCCGGTAAACACCAGCTTTGCTTTGGCACGGGCCCTGCCGCATGATTCATGAGCTTTTCTGCATTTACCTATGTGTTTGTGCGCACAAACCAGGGGACGGCTATCAGAATTACAATCCCCCAAACGGGAATAAGTCACGATAAATCAACGTCCCGTCTTTCTGTAAGTGATTCGCTCTCCTGTGTTCCAGCAGACGCCGTGATTTCATTCAAATCCCAACCAATGTTCGGCTGTGACCCCTCCCCCACTCTTGCAAACAGGTGAATGATGGATATGTCTGGCTGCCTGGCTTACCTTATCAGCAGAAGGGGGCCAGTGTGGGTTTCATCAAGAGCTTGATGAAGCTGGAGATACAGTTGAGTCGAGCAGCTTTTGAGGAGGGGAACACATGGGGGGGGTGAAAGATTGGTTTGTCGTCGCAGCAAAAATAAATGGTGTTGTTGAGGCTGAGATAGTCAAAGAAGAAAGGGGAGACTGCTTTAAGCGCTAGCTTATATCCGATAAGAGCTCGACTGTGATTAAAAAAAAAAAAAAAAAAAGGAACACGGTGCTTAATGCAGGTCTCACTGTCAGGAACTTTCTTATGTGGGATGCTATAGAGATCAACAGAAAAGTCACAATGTGAGGATTTTCTGTGTTACAATTACCATATTTTCCACACTATAGGGCACACCGCTAATAAATTCTCTATTTTTGAACTATTGTGATAAATAGAGCGCACCAAACGATTAGCAAGACAAAACAATCCAAAAAAATGTTAGACTCGTTCAACAGAGTTTAGCCACTTAGAAACGTTAGCTACTTTAAAGAGTTTGCATCTTAGAAGTATTAGCCAATTAGATTTGTTAGCTACCTAGAAGCGTTAGCCACTTCAAAACGGTAGCCACTTAGAAGCGTAAGCCACCTATAAGCATTAGCCACCTAGATACGTTGGCCACCTAATAGCATTAGCCCCTTAGTAGTATTAGCCACTTAGAAATGTTAGCCACTTAATAGCACTAGCCACGTAGAAGTATTGGCCACTTAGATGTGTTGGCCACTTAGAAACATTAGCTACTTTAATATGTTAGCCTCTTAGAAGCATTATCAACTTAAAAGCGCTTGCCACTTAGAAATGTTAGCCAACTTAAAAGCATTAGCCCCTTTGAAGCGTTAGTTATTTAGATATGTTAGCCACTCAGGAGTGTTAGCCACTCAGGAGTGTTAGCCACCTGGAAACATTAGCCACCTAGAGGCATTACCCTCTTAGAGGCGTCAAGTTTTAGAAACATTAGGTCCTTAGAACTATTAGCTACTTATAATTATTAGCCACTTAAAAGCACTAGCCACTTAAGGTCGTTAGCCTTTTAGAAACGTTAGCTACTTATAAGCGATAGTCACTTAGAAGCAATAGTCCCTTAGCAGCGTAAGCCATGTTAGCATATTTACTGTAACTGTAACTCACAACCTTTTGCAACACTTAAAATAACAGACTGATATCGCTAAAACTAACGTAACTGTGTTTATGCTAACTCTAAACCTAAAAAGAATACTAACCCAGTTGCTATTTTTATAACTGTAGATTTTGATGCTAACTTTTAGCATGAAATACTAAAAGCAACACAATTATTTTTCTTTAAAATAAAAACTATATGTAAAAAGCAGCCAAAAAAACTGTCAAAGGTCTGTATCACACAAAATTAACTTTTTTGAGCTTTTAAGTGCATTATTAAGTTAATTCCTCATGAAAAACAACCCAAAGCAGTATTTTCTCCATTCTCTGAGCATCCCTCCAAAACCCTGCTCTCTGAGAACCAACCCAAATACAACTGGCAACGACTGGAACCAGCCCCTTCCAGTAAGAGTTTACGCTGCCAGCACCACTCCAAGGCAAAAACAAGCTTTCTTTTTCTAGCAGTGATCGGCAAAATGCTTTAATTTTAGTATCAACTCTGAGAAGAAGTGGTTCCGCTTGCGCCAAATCTGCATAGACAATAAAAAAGTAACAAACGTCGCAGTTCCTCAGGTGCCATTTTAGACTCCCAAACGAAGCAAACTACTGCTGATAAATAGTCGGATTTTACTCCTAATTTAAATGGCCCATTGGGGCATGTTTCTGAAGGCTTGGCTTATTAATTTCATTATTCAAATATTTGAACTTTGGCAAAGAAGTTTTATTGGGTCAACCAATCAAGGACAATCATCAGCGAGTCAAAAAACCAAAACATTTCCTGTGTTAATCGATCTGATTGGGGTTAAGAGTTAAACATCTATGACAACCAAATACTCTGGAACCCCTTGAGTTTTGCGAGCAAAAATCAGCAAAAGGCCCACATCGCAGAAACAGCCCAAATCATTTACTCCCCACCATCGTGCCCAACAGTTGGTATAAGGTATTCCAGCTGACACGCTTTTTTAATTTTCAAATTCTACACTTTTGATCTTCCTTCCTGCCTCGTGCTTACATACGACTAACCAGGAATCAGCAAAACCTTTGATTTTATAGAGACGCTCCCTCCAGTTTTTCATCAATTATTAAAGTGTGTTTGATTGGGCTGCAACATATACTGTTAGTGACTGCGGAAGCAACAAAGGCATGACTTGAGTCTAAAATATAGATTCTACATTTTATAAATAATGAGACTGTTATATTTAAAGTCATGTTTAATTTTAGGGATGAAAATTGGATTTAATTAATTATTTGGCACCTTCTATCACTTCACTTAAGGGTTGTAAGTTAGATGTTAGATAAACAAAAGTTTTCAAAACAATTGCTTGAGAGCTCTCTGTTTACACACTCTCCTAGCCTACAGCCCCTTACAACCTAACATTCCTGGTGCATCAACAAACAAAACAAAAGACATTTTGGAGCTATAAAGCTAAACATTTTTGGGCCAGATACTCGTTCAGTCAAGGAAAACTAAGATCTACAAGAATCTATTTGCCTACAAGTGGATGCGTGAAGCTACAGACACACCAGTCATGTAAACACGTTCAAGAATGTTCTTTTAGTTGATAGTGTTTATACTGGACAACCAAGGATCTGTTTACTAGTGTAGGTCTACTACCCACTGTTGGAAAAAGCATGGTGTGAAATGTCAAAGTAAATTTTGCTTCAGGATTTTTCCTTCACAGCTTTATTTTGATCCATAAAAGACTTGGTATAGAATTTCAGCTGGGTACAAATTGTTAATGGCACCTTCCATCCATTTGTCACTATCAAATCTGAGTCCCCGATTGGTCAAAGTTTGATCTAGATTACCTTAAACCCAAGTGCATGGAGCACGAATTTTTGAATAAAGAGCCTGAATACAGTTTTAAAAATGTGCATAGGTTCACGAAAATGAGGGACTTGAGTCGCATGAAACTTGACTTGAGTCATGACCCACAAGACTGAGTCGGGACCCATGAGATTTGAGTCCCAACCCCAGAAACTTTAGTCGCAACACGCAGGTATTGAGTCGCGAGCGACTGGAGTGGAGTCGAGGCTCACGAGACTTGAGTGGTGATCCACGAGACTTGAGTCACAACATGCAGGTTTTGAGTTGCGGCCGACGAAACGCGAGTCAAGACTCACAAGACTTGAGTGACGACCCACAAGACTTGAGTCGCGACTCTCAAGACTTGAGTTGTGACCCACAAGATTGAAGTCACGACCCACGAGACTTTAGCCGAAGCTAACCAGACTTGAGTTGAGACTGACTAGAATTCAGTTGAATTAAGAAGATGAGCCACTCTTGCTGTTTACAGGATAATTTCAACTCACCAAATACAATCTTTTTCAGACTACAGTTTTTTTGTGTGTGTGTCTGCTCCTAATTCACAACAATTTAAATAAAGAAATACTCAAAACGTAATTTTAAGTTTAATTTTCTTTATTTAGTTTTTCCATCATTAGAAAAATTTCATAAGAATATTCAATAAAGGTAATCTTTTATCTCATTGGATCTTCAAAAACTTTAATTTTAACCTTGAAGTTGAATCATTGATGCATCTTGATGTTTTAAGGCAGACCTGCCGAGCCCTGATCCTTGGCATGTATCGTCTTTGTCATTTTCTGACTGCCCTACATGCTGCTAAACCCCCGGATTAGTTATGTTCAGAACTTGGACTAACCCGATCCTGTTCTGATTAAAGCAGAAAAGGCTGGAAATCTGGTAGATCTAGAAGAGCAGGATAGGGCGGATCTAATGTCAGGGCATTCAACATCCTCTTCATGTCTAACTTAATCCCAAATGAATCCAATCTTTGCACCTGTTAAGATACCCAAAATGTGAAACCAAAGAAAGAATTTGTTGATTTTAGTCAACGAGATGCTCTGGCCGCCTCTTGTTTTGTAGGACTTAAATGATGCAGTTTCAAAACAACTGCAGGGCACATGCAGCCAACAGTTGCTTCTGAAAGCCAACATTTTGCAAACACAGAGTGGATTTTTTTTCTTTTTTTTTTGTCGTCTTGCATTCTGCTGATGCGTAAGCCTGCCATGAAGAACGGATGTGCAATGCCAAGCTTTCCTTTCTGCCTTCAAGCCCGGCCAAATGTGCAGACACGGTCAAACGATAGTTCTGCAGCTCGCTGCTGAGGAAAATACAGTGAGCTGCGCAATTATTCATGTCTGGAGTCCACTCCTGCATACTTAAGTCAACGCCTTGTTATGAAAGTCTGTTTTCAGAACCACTCCAGACATTCGTAGATATATTTCTTGGGTTTTCGCTGAATGTTATGAAGCAAAGTGGCGTTTTAAACTGCAAGAAAAATCCTTCAAACCTCAAAACCGACTTCTGCACCAAAAAAAAAAAAAAAAGAAAAATGTCAAGAGCTGCCGTGACAGAGATTGTCGTTGGTGAAAGGAAGAGGTGATAACACTCCACCGTGGGGTGTCTTGTTCTTCTCTGAAGGACGTCCTAAAACACAGTCTTTGATGCAGACAAATGGTGGCTTATCAAAGAGGGGCTCATAATCTGGGAAAGCAGGCAGGTGTTGGCCACCTGCTCTTCTTGGGTGCCAACCACTTCAGAACTGCCAATTCCAGGAGTGAAGACAGAAAGATCGCTGGAGAGGAGAAAGGAGGACAGAAGAGGAGAGAAAAACAGGGAGGGTTTCTGCAGAAGTGATCTATAGGCAGACAAACAGAAGAATATCGAGGATGATAGAGAAGTTAAAAGCTTTTTTTTTTTTTTACTTGGGGCCCATTTTTTCAAAAAACAAAGTGTTGTTAACCCCCTTTCAAAAAGATTAAAATGGGAATTGGACATTACTTTTTGTTTAGCTATTGGTTATTGTTGTTTTTTGCCTAATTTTGTCGAAGCACAAATAAAATAAAGCAATAAAACTTAAAAAGAAGAAGTTTTATTTGCTGTCACAACCAAGCTGCAAGCATGTCCCGCATTTCAAAATCAAATTTAAAAAAATGTATAACCTACAAATAAAATACAAACATAAAGACAGCTTTTTCTTTTACAGCTCCAGCCGACTACAAACTGCAAGTATTAATTTTAACTCCATGATCAATTTTTAAATAGTTGGAACTAATGTAAAATAAATGGGGTGCCATCCATACTTTAATCAATCAATCAATCACTTTATTTTTTATTACTTTTCATCATAAAGCTGTTGAATAAAAGGTGCTTAACAAAAAAAAGAAATATATAAATATTCGATAAAACAATAGAACATCATAAGACACGTTAGAAAAAAGCAACAACAATTAAAAAAAGGAAACTGGCTAAAATTGGAGGAAGCACCGCATTGATTTAAACAGAGACAGATTGAAAACGTATAAATGATAAAATATAAAAGCCATTAAAAACTCAACATATAAATAAATAAATAGATTAAATTTGTTTCTGTAAAAGCTTATGTAAGTGTATTAAAAGCTAGCTAGCCATGTAAAAGCTAACAATACGAAAGCTACTTAGTTGTGTAAAAGCTAACAATCTGTTTAAAGCGAACTAGTTGTCGAAATGCTAACTAGACAGATAGCTTTTCCATAGATAGTTAGCTTTTCCATGGCTAGCTAGCTTTTACATAGCTGGTTAGCTATGTAAAAGCTAACTATGTAAAAGATAACTTGCTATGAAAAAGCTATCTTTGTAAAAGCTAGCTAGACAGACAGATGGATATAGATGCACATCTTAGAGCAGGGGTCTCCAACTGGCGGACCGCGGTCCGGGTCCGGACCCCAAGACCCTTTCATCTGGACCGCCAAGCATTTTTAATAAAAAATACGATTTTTCAATCATCTTTATACCGCGATTTTTGAACAGGCGCCCGCGAGGACAGCTACGTTTAGACCGGGGTCCTTAAACCGGCAAAAGCTCAAAGCGGCGTTCTAATGTTTACAGAGTTGGAACGTATAGTCAGCGCGAGCAGACAACACACAGACGGTAAGCCCGAGTGCTTTAAAGTGACTGATTAAATGATTAGAGTGTATGGAGGTGATGAGAGAAACAATTTTGCAATAATAGGGACAACAGCTTCAAGAAAATGTCCGACAGATTCCCCATTAGTCAACAAGAGCCGAGCTGCTTTTCAGAGATGTGCAGGGATATGGAGCTACATTGGTGCCAATATTATTTGAAACCCAAATAAAGCAAATTAAAAAGATATTGGTGTTTGGCCAAAAAGTTTAAATGTCAGAAAATGTTTTCTATTTAAAAGTTAAGTTAACCTCACCTTCAAATGTTAAATTTTATAAGGTTTAAAAATAAAATAAATTTTAAAAACTTTTTTTTTTTTTCCAGATTTAACTCTTTTTTTATTTGTTTGCTTTCAGATATGAAAATTTAAGTTTAAAACTTTTGGCCCTGTTGTGGCGGGGCTAACATGAAGGACCAATCAAAATGGATGAGGGTGGTAACTTCAGTTCCGTTGTAGAACGGTGTTTTGGACACTCGGTGTTTGTACGGGATAAAACTCTGCTCTTTACACCCGTCTTGGGACAACTTTAGACTATGGTAGTACAGCCAATACAGCCATTTTCTGACCGTAATTATCTCAGCTCTAGGAGTCAGTGAAGACACAGGGAAGTTACCACTCTCATTGAGTTCCTTTGTGTTAGCCCCGCTCCAACGCGCCACAACGGGGCCAAAAGTTTCAAAACTAACATTTTTATTTCGCAAAAGCAAAAAAAAAAAAAAAAAGAGTTGAAACTGGGAAAAAAAATTGAAACTGATTCAATTTGGGAATTAAAATTCTGAGACCATTTGAAGCTGAAAATAATTAAGCTTATTTTAGAATAGTTAAAAGTTTCGTACATTTCAAATTCTTATGGCCAAATTTTGTTTCAAATAATATTTGCCTCAATTTAGCTCCATACAGTTCCAGCTGGGCACAACCATTCAAAGTGCCATCTGCATTTCTTTAAGTCTGTTTTGTTGTTTACCTTTATGTTTATAACGTTTTTTGCTCTTATAAATCTTATTACTTTAATGTTCAATTTGTGGCATTATTTACAATCTACTTTTAAGTGTTGTAAAACAGAAAGTTAACATTTGCACAAGAAAAGGGATTAATTATGAATCATTTTTGAGGTACGTTCATATTAACTGTTGCACTTTAAGTGAAATCCAGCATAATTTTAGTTTGTGAAAGAGCATACATTGCACTACAAGGAAGCAAGTTTATTAGGATTTTTTTTTTTTTTACTCTACAATGTATGTATCATTGTACATAAATGAATGAGAGAAATACTTGTTGAGACAACAAGCTAAAAGAGTTCTTTGCTAATTTAACTACACATTGTGATGAAATAAAAGAACAGAAAAGTTAAATATTGTCTGTATGTTTTTTGCATGTTCGGACCCCGGTCTACGAAGCGGACAGAGGTACTGGACCTCTCGCCAAATTAGTTGGGGACCCCTGTCTTAGAGGATGAAAACTTGTGGAGCAGCGCATGATCACAAGAGCTTCAAACGCAGAAGCTTGAATTGTGCGTTAACTCAGTCTTGATTTCGATTTCGCTGGAAAATGTGTTTTCTAAGAGTGTTGTTAACGCGGATTTACTGTTAAGGTGACCAAAAACAATTTTGAAGACCCACTCCTATCATCTTCTGATCTAGTTTTATAGCTTTCCCAGTGGTCCTATTAAGATTTACGCAGTTTTTTGCTAACATCAGAAAACCTATGATGTTTTCTAGGACATAGTTTCTGCATAGCGGCAGCAGTTCACTAAATTCATGCTCTTGAAGGAAAACTGCGTTTTTGGTGATTATAACATGTTCTTGTGGTATTTTAAAATTGCATTTCTGAATATTTCTTTATGCAGATTGGCGTAAGGAGCAGAAAATAAAAGGCTGTTTGAAAAAGATTGTAGGCTTCAAACTTCTTGATCAGCTCGATTTTAATGCAGTCACATGTGGATGACTACGTCAACCTATGTCTTTGTTTTCATTGTCTAAATTGGCTTTTAATTACTCCAATATTGCTTGCAATTAATGTTAGCTTGCTGGTTTAACAGGCTGTAAGCTAGTGGGCATGTGTGGAAACAGAGAGCTCTCAGCAGCGAGGAGGGGAAGAAGGTCGATGGTCTTTGTGACGCCGTGGAGTATCAAAGATCCTTGTGGGAAGAGATGTTCACTCTTTTCAAATCCAAAAAAATATAAACTAAAAACAAAAGTGCTAATTGTCTTTCCCTCCGCGTGCCAGCTGTGGGACGCCTGCCCTAGGTTGCCGACCCCTGATCTAAACTGTCTGATTTTAGCTAAAAGGGACATAATCTTCATTAAAAGACCACTGGGAACAGTTTTAAAAAAGATGACTGAAGTGGGACTTTCAAAGAAAAAAGTACATGTTCAGGCCTTAAAGAGATGAATAAATGAGTGAGCGAATGAACGAGTGAGTAAGAGTGTCACACTTGAGCTGACAGAACATCTCCTCCTGGTGTCACCGGGATAGAGAGGCCTGGTTTAGGGAATTAGGGAGAGTGGAAAAGGCTGGATTGGGAGCCCGGAATGCACATCACTGTCACTCAAGAGCGGCAGCACAATGCCATCCGGTGACACTCTGAGATCCCTCGAGTCTCACATGGAACAAGAGACCCTATACTTTCTCCCCTCCCCTTGACATCACTTCCAGGCCTATCCTTACTCTTCCCTCACATCATTCATCTGTAACCGGAGTACTCCGTTCCGCCTCTGTAAAGTCTCCACTTTCCGTCCCATACTTAGAGTCGCATTACTTTGAAATATTAGAAACCTATTTCCGAAGGAATCCCCTTATCATATATTTAACGTCAAAATAAGTTCAGAATCTGTCAAACAAAGTCGAGAAAATCACCCTCCAAAAAAAGGCAGAAAATATGGTCGATATAAAGTAGAGTAGTGGTGCTTAAAAACGTGTTTTTTTTCCTCCAAAAACATCAAGAGTCTGAGAAAGAGAGAGTCATACCGACTCAGACTTCGGCTGAGACATCTCGTCTTATAAGCACCTCTCCTCTGGTGCTTTATTTTCTTTATACCTGATCTCTCAGAGGTGCAATTAGCACAGCACTCGAAGTTTTCACAGTTTTCAAAATAAAATGAAAAAAAGACAAACTTTCACACCTGTGAATCTGCCTGCATATCAGTTTTTCTTAACCCTTTACCACCGCAGCTTAAGCTCCAGTGTTGACATGTTTTCGACTATCTTCAACTGTTGACGCAATTAACGAAACTCCATCAGATTCTAGGAGAAAAGCAGCTTTGTGCTGATATGCAACACTTTACATTACTAATGGGTTGAATACTAGTGTGAAGCCGCTATGAAAAGTTGCTTTTCTCCAGGTCAGAGTCGGCTGATACGTAACGCTATTTTTTATAGGGGGCATAAATTTCCATGAAAAATAGTTGATAAATGAATCACTAAACAAAGTAAAAATAAATTTATCTGGACGGCTCACACAAAAAACACTAAAATCTGATCCAAGCCCCTTTCAATACTTTCAATCCCAGGAGTTAGTCCCCTACCTGCCAATTTTAATGGCATCTTTATACCCACACACATCCTTTATCTCTTAATAACAAACACTCCAACATGCACACACATATTACACAAGGAAGGCAGGACCTCTGATCTTGCATCCTCACCCCATCCCTCAGCTGCGGTAGCCGTAAAGTGTCCTTTGGGTGATGGCTTCCTGAGCCCAGTAGCCCTCTCTCCACACATGGGAGAAGAATGCCAGAGTTCTCTGGCAAGACCATGAGCTGGGGGTTGCGCCACATTCTGAGCCTGGGGGTGTCTGTTACCTGTGGTGCTGGTCCTTCTCCTTGAGCACTGGGCCTCTCCAAAATTCCACTAGCGTATGAGTTTGGTTCTTATATGTTTACAATACTCTTCTGGGATCCCCACTTCTCTTCCGTGGTGGGTGGCCCCTAATTTTACTCTCTCCTAGACCTCCTGTGGGGTGGGTGGTGGTTGCGTGGAGCATGGGGCAGCTTTCCCTTGGGGGCCCTTAGCTGGTGCCTGGGGTTGGGGCCCCCTGGCGTGGCGGGAAGGCTATTCTTCTTGCTGGGCTGGAGCTTGCATACTCCTGCGCCTCCCTGCTCTCTGGTGTTGGGGGCCCCTGTTGGGGTCCCGGTGACCCTGATCTGGGTGGCTGACAGGATTGCGGACATCCTCTGTGTACCATATCATGTGGGTGTCAGGAGACCTGGGCCGCAGCTGCTCCTTCAGCAGGGATCTTGGAGACCTTTTTTACATCCCGTCATCTACCTCAGTAGAACATAAACACCCACTTGTGCACAGGTGTCAGCTTACATTGCACAAAATCTGTCCAACACAAAAGGCCCTTCAACTGATTTCTCAGCTGTTAAAAGTAAAAAAAAAATTGAATCAACAACAGGCTAGATGGGTCAGCATAGTACCAGTGCACTGAATACCCAAGACAAAAAAATACACTAAAATGAATTCCGTAACCCTTCCGCTCTCCTAGGCTTGTTTACCTAAAAGTGGGGTCATCTGGATCCCACACAGAGATGTCTGAGACAGTTTTTGAATATTTTCAATATTGTTGTCTTTGCCAATGACAGACATGAAGTCTTGTCCACCTTTGTCACGGAAGGGCTAATGCACAAGGTAATCTGGGGATGCCCTCTCCAGTGTAAATGGGTGATGTATGTAAAAGGTTCTTGGAGCATTTTCTCATGAAGACATATATAAAGAAAAATTTTAAAAAAAATTTCTAATTTCTTTCAAAAAAAAGTAATGGGGGTGGGAAAAATAATTTTGTTTAAAAAAAAAATAAGTGTGACAAAAACTAAAAAAAAAAAAAAAAAGCTGTGGGATGAGAAAATGAAAAAGCGGGAAGATCCATGGAGAGATAAAATTTGGATATTTTCAATAATGTGTTAGATTTGGACAGTTGGCATATTGTTGCAATCCAAAACCACAGTGGGAATATGCTTCACATTTCTCTTGCCAGAAAGTGTCCTAGATGTTTTGATTGTGGCTAAAAACTGCACAATGTCGACCACTGGGTCAAGATAGATAAAAAATGATCAGAGTGGAACTTGTGGAATCTGTCTGTTGGCACGTCAAGCATTTGTTAGCTGATCTGATTTATCCTAAGATGTACATTTCCAGGCATGGTGGTCGTAGCTCATTGTGGGCCTCAGTAAAAGCAGCAGTGATGTATATTCAGGTCGAATAGTGATTCCAACCTTATTAGGAACTACTAGATTAGAGCGCTGAGACACGGCCTTTCAGAGCAAGAGGAGATGGGGAGAGCAGGTTGAGGCGCAGACTAGGTAAGACTGGTCACATTAACACATTTCCTGACGCTATTTTCCAATTAGCTCGCTATCGATCAGCTAGCATGCCTCTCGTTGCACTGTGCCTCTACCTGAATGGGCTAGATGCCACTTTCTGTCGGGGCTTCTGTTGGAATTTTACCACAGCAGAGGAGGAGAAAGGAACATCTCTTAGGAACAAAAAACTTGCCTCAAATGATCCTTTTTCCTTCATTCCTCCCTCCTTCTGCATTGAAAGCTAGCTAAGCTGCTTTTTTGTGGATAAAAAAACAGAAAAAAAGGACAAAAAAGTCAGAAGACCGCACTGTGTCGCACATTTTAATTCTGACGACTCATTTCTGGAGAGGGAAATGAAATGACTGTGTAAGACAAATGTCTGGCTGGTCAAACATAATCACTCCGTCAGCTCCAGGAATGTGTGTGTTTGACTGCGACTCGGAATGATGGACAAGACAGGGGAGGAGGGAAGGTGAAAACCTCCGTGATTAAAAAGGAAAGTGGGGGTCTGCTAATGGCCCCCATCACACTGCAAGGACACCAATTAGGGTGACTGTGGCTCCATAAATGCCTCTCTGTGATTTAACATATTTCCTCGGCAGTCCAGCACACTAGATGATGATGATTCATAGATAGGAAACTTCAGTCCTCAACAAATCACTATCTTTGTAACTTATTCCCAGACTTAATGTCTTTTAGCCCATTTAGTTTCTATTCCAGCATCAACATTCTTTTGACAACCGTAACTCGTCAACCATTTACGCAATTAATGTACTTTCAATTACAATTACTGTATTTTTGGTGGATTCTGAAGCAATTTGTTTACACAATCTTTGACCATTTACACCAGGAGTCCCCAAACTATGGCCCGCGGGCCGGATCCGGCCCTCCTCCACATTTGGCCCGACCTCTCATAGTGTTTTGGCTAATTTAGACATTATTCTAGTTTTTTTTGGCTAATTTGGAGTTTAGGTGATATTTCAGCTACATGCTAGCTGTTTTAGCTAATTTGGAATTTAGCTAACATTTTAGCTTTATGCTGACTCTTTTGGTAAAATTAGACATTTTCCAGTTTTTTAGGCTAATTTGGTATTTAGCTAATATTTCAGCTACATGCTAGCTGTTTTGACTAATTTAGGCTTTTTTCAGTTTTTCAGCTAATTTGGAATTTAGCTAACATTTTAGCTTTATGCTAACTTTTTGGTTAAAATTAGATATTTTCCAGTTTTTTAGGCTAATTTGGCATTTAGCTAATATTTCAGCTGCATGCTAGATGTTTTGGCTAATTTTGGCTTTTTTTTTGTATTTTAGGCTAATTTGGAGTTCAGTTAATATTTGAGCATTATGCTAACTCTTTTGGCAAAATTAGACATTTTCCAGTTTTTTAGGCTAATTTGGTATTTAGCTAATATTTCAGCTGCATGCTAGCTGTTCTGGTTAATTTAGGCTTTTTTCAGTTTTTTAGGCTAATTTGGTATTTAACTAATATTTCAGCTGCATGCTAGCTGTTTTAGTTAATTTAGGCTTTTTTCTGTTTTTTAGGCTAATTTGGAGTTCAGTTAATATTGGAGCATTATGCTAACTGTTTTGGCAAAATTAGAAATTTTTCAGATTTTTAGGCTAATTTGGCATGTAGCTAATATTTCAGCTACATGATAGCTGTTTTGCTAATTTTGTTTTTTTTTGTCATGATTCAGTGCTTAGATTTTGTCATGTTCAGTTTTCTGTCAGTCTCACCATGTTCACGTTAATCATCCACAGCTGTTTTCATTTAGTCAATCATCCTCAGTGTATTTAAGTGTCTGGTTTTCAGTTCTCATTGTCAGGTCATCTGCGCTTCTATGTTCTGGCATGTCACTTGTTTGTTCTTCTGGTTTTGTGATGTTTAAGTTGATTTAGTAAATGTTTGTTTCTGCTACCATGTCCTTTCTCCTGCATTTGGGTCCTTGGGTCCACCACCATTCTTGACATTTTCTCTGTATTCTAGGCTAATTTGGAGTTCAGTTAATATTTTAGCTAACTGTTTGGCTAATTTATAATTTTTTTGAGGTTTTTCAGCTAATTTGGCTTTTTAAGAGCTAGCTATCAGCTTTAGCATTTTTATCTATCAATATAAGTCTTCAGCTATTAATTATGGTAATGCCATATATCTAGTTTTTGAAATGTTTTGGTTTTATTTTTTTCTTGTGAAGATTACAGAAATTAACTGTTTAAAATTTGTCTGTGTGTCTGTGATTTTTACACTTTTTATGTTAGCCTACAAACTGACCCCGGCCCTTCATCAGAGAAGAAAACAGTTATGTGGCCCTCACAAGAAAAAGTTTGGGGACCCCTGGTTCACACACATCAACATGAATCGGCTGATTCTATCGCAGAAGCGTCCATTTTCCAACACTTTATGCTAGTCGGTGACATCACCAGCAGGCTAAAGGTTGTTTTTTTTTACTTCCAAGTGATCAGCCATCGCATCCACAATTACGGCCTAGTTCATACTAATATTTACTGGTTTTTCTTGCGACCACAAAACCTGCGGTGAACTTCTGAATAGTGTTTATACTTTTCAAGCAATGCGATTGTCTCGAGCGTTAATTTTTAACGAGAATAACATTTTCCTCACACTCTTGCTGCGCCTGTGAATGTGCAGGTACATGAAAGGTGGAGGGCGAAGTGATGTGGTGCTCGACTAAATAAAGTTAGGCAATAAAAAGGCAAAAAATTCAAATGAAAATTTAAAAAGGGGCGAATGTGGAGTTCTGCAAGATATAAAATACAATAAATATCTTTCCAGTAACTTGGTTTTCTATCTAGTTGTTCGCTCTATCAGTTTCTCTGTGTCTGAAAGTTTGTCTTTGTAAACTACTTCAGTAAGTTTTCATCACTTTCAGTGGAAAAAGATGTTTACTGGACAGCATTTTCTGTGTAGTTGCGTACTCTAATTGCTGAAATAAATTAAAGTTAAATGACTCGATCACGTAAACGGTTGAAGAGCTACAGTATGCCTAACAGCATCCGCTAGTTATGTAACGCCGGTGACAGCTTCAGTGTTAAAGACTTTAGAAGTAATACACAAAACAAGAAAATTCACAAAGTGTGATTTTAAGACATAAAAGGTGAGATTTGTTATTGTAAAGCAGCTGTTGCTAATTTTGAAGCAGATTTTATGGTTTGTTTTTGTCTTAGGTACACTATGCTAGTACCGGACTAGACCCCTTTTGCTTTCAGAACTGCCTTAGTCCCTGAGGTACTGGAAACATTCCTCAGAGTTTGGTCCATATTGACATGATAGCATCACACAATTGCCGCGGATTTGTTGGCTGCATATCCATGATGCCAATCTCCTGTTCCACCACATCCATAAGGTGTTCTGTTGGATTGAGATCTGGTGACTGCATGACAGGTGACTCAGCTGTTTGTGAGACTGAGTTTTGACGGATTTTTCGCGTTAACTCGAGAGGAAAAAAAAATAGGGGACTTTTTATTATTGTTTCGACGAAAACTAATAAAACATCACAGTGCAGGAGAGCCAAGTTGGGTGCTTGCGCTCCCCTCGCTTGGGCCGGGGAGTCGCTCCGGGCTTCCAGCTTTGCGCCCTGCGCAGTAATTGTCTGTATGGAGCGAGTGTAACGGGCGTCTCCCACGTTCCTCTGGTCCTTGAACGCCTCGCCCGTTTCTCGGTGTTGTGTTCAAATAAAGGAGGATGACGCGTCTTCAGGTTTTCTCTGGTTTAATCTCTGACATGAATAGACAAAACAACTCCTTGACTGCAGGTCTCCAGAACATTAATACCTTCCTTAACGGGAGATGGAGCGAACTCATGTACACAACACCGCCGCGGAACAAACAATCAAAAACACTCACATAGGATCAATATTCTGTCCGATGATCGGGTCCGTGAAAACATCACGAGCCCATGAGTTCCTAATTGACAAATGTGATGCAGCACTTGTCAAACTGTGATATGCAGACACACATGGAAGAGCTGCATGTGCGTTTTCGCCTAGTCAGCGACTTTATATGAGCCCGCCCACAATTGTAGGAACATAAAAGAGACTGGCTGGGATTTCATACTACTGACGTGAGTAGAGATGATTGACATGTCCACAAACAAACGAAATTTGACACCGACATGCTGCACCGTTTGCAGCAGCTTCTTTTGGTTTTGACAGAACCGCATAAAACATAACGGTTCCTACTTGGAACCGAACTTCGGTGCCCAACCTTACTGCCGAACCCCTGAGATCAACCCATCGAACCCCTGGGGTTCGATCGAACCCAGGTTAAGAACCAGTGCTCTATTATATGAATGTTGCAGCAGAAATGGAGACTCCATGTGAAATCTGCTTTAATGTGTAACTGGGCAGATATGCCTTTTAAAGTGGCGATTTAAAGTATATCTAAGGCAGTTACTTTACTTTACCATCAAAATTACAGGTTTTTTTTTCTTGAAGATGAATAAAAAAAGTAGATTTGGATCTTGAATCAGTAAATTGTGATGACAGGAAACTCTCAGCCACATCCATTGTTTTGACACCATATAAAATCAATAGGTGCTGTTCTTTTACTGTAATGGACAGACAAACAAAGGCATGAATGAAGTCTGACGATCAATAGTTCCACTCAAGGCTCTCATTTAATTTCATTACAGAGGTGAACCTTTTTCTTAACACATTAGCGGATTTATACGACCTCTTAAAGTCCCGTGTATTGTATCTTTTTGTTTGTGTGGTGTTTCTTTTTTGTCTCCTTTCTTTTGTAACGTTGTCACCTAAGGAGCCATTAAGCTCATGAAGACGAGAAACAAAAGCTGCTGTCAGCAAGGATGTGGTTGGGCTCACCGCACACGCTATTATCTGAGCTCAGCAAAAAGTTCCCATCGATCGGCGCGCTGATTGTGCGTCTGTCAGCCTACCTGTCCGCCGACCGTCCCTCCCATAACCAACCCCCGCCGCCAACTCCCGTCCATCCATCCTCTACCCAAGGCCTCATTGATCAGTGTGGGCCTGCTCGTTGATCAGTCAGTTTGATGTCTTTTGTGTCTGGGCGGAGTGAATAAACTATTGGGCCAATCGAACGGGAAGCAAGGGGAGCCGACGCTTAGCTCCGGGATGGGAGAGATGAAAGGGCCGCGGGCAAAAACAAAAAGGATGACGGCATCCAGCTGGTTGCCAGTGAGACGAGAATACGGCACTTCAAAAGGGTCAAAAAACGAAGCCCACACTCAGACCTCAGCTCAGCAGGCGGACGACCCGAAAAGGACAAGCTCCTGATATAAACACCAATCCAGTTCCTGCTGAGTCCTAAAGCATCCCCACGGCTCCTTTGCAACTGTGGTCACAGGGAATAATTGCATCCATGAGACTGCATAAATTAGAATGGCGGCGGATCCACAGACGACTGGATGGGGCCCAAGCGCGAGGATCACTGCCTCTCAGATTCCTGAGCGGAGGCTCAGATGGGCCAGATTGATGAGGATGCGGGGATAAACCATCATTTCCATTTCAGCCTTGTCAATAAACATTTTATACAGGGGGATAAAACAGGCCGGGAGTGCTGGGGGAGGGGGGTTCTCATTATGATAAGTGAAGCTTTTATAACACTGCTTTGTAGAAAGGTGACAGACAATTGCACTGATGGAGGCACTGATTGATCATGCGTTTCCCACATAATGCGGACAATTGGTGAAGGGAAATAACCAACCAGATGGTGGCTCAGGGTGGGAGCACATCATTGCATATATTCACATCCTTACAGTTTTATAAGAAAATGTGACGGCAAAAAGTGATTATGCCTAAATTGGCATTGGTTTGGTTGTCTCTATTGGAAATAAAATTTAAATATTCTAGTTTGAAAGATTAAAAAAAGGTCACCATTTTCCATAGGTTGGTGTAACATTTTCTAGAAATGCTGTGATATACTTTGGTCCCACTACTACAGAAAGTTATTAAACCATTTAGATGAAAATCATGGGGTTTTTTTTAGCTTTAACATGAATATGTGGCATTTTTCTTATAAAAGAGAACAAATGTAATGAGAAATCATTTTTGCATTTCCGAGTATTTCTCAAACTGGTCGGCTGTCATGTTGAAGATGGGATCTTTCCATTGACATTTTCACATTTTTGTGACCACAAATGGTCACATTTGTGGTCACACCCTTTTTTTGTGAGTTTCATCCATTACTTACGGTAGAAGGGCTTAGAACGCTGGAAAATCTCCACCAGACTAAGAGTATAGTATAGTGAGGCACAGACTAAAATATTGAGGCTATTTTGGAGTTGAGCTAATATTTCAGCTACATGCTAGCTATTTTGGCTAATTTCAGATTTTTCTTTAGTTTTTTAGGCTATTTTGGAGTTAACTAATATTTCAGCTACATGCTAGCTATTTTGACTAATTTAGTCCTTTTTCAGTGTTTTAGCTAATTTAGCATTTAACTAAATGCTAAATTAGTTAACGCAGCTTCAGAGTTTTCAGCTCTTAGCTTCAGTGTTTTTAGCTAACAATTTTAGCATCTTCAGCTATTAGCACTAGCATGTTCATCAGCCAAATTCAGCTTACAGCATTCACACGAGCATTATCACAGGTAATATTAAATTTTTGTTTAGTTTAAAGCTAAAAATGGTTAACAGATGTGCTTTACTTCCAGTTTGCGCATGACTTGATTAGTTGACTAATCGGAAACAATAATCGGTGATTAGTTGACTATTAAAATAATCATTTTTAGCAACACTATTTACAACAGGATGTACTTCTGTGTTTTGAAGCGGATGCAACCCACATATTACTACCAAATCCGAGTCTTTGGTCACAGTTCGGTGTTGCCGCAATTAAGTGTAAAAATCTTCCAGTGAGAGCCCGATCAATGAATGCTGATTTGTATGTAGAGCCCACAACCTGACTTGGATAGTTTTGTGTGATCAGGAGTGTTTGGATGCCAGAAGTTCTGTTCTACGTTTGTTTGCATAGACTGCTTGAATGCGAGTCGATGCAGCTGGCGTAAATACAGCTTTACTGTAAATGTGTTTTTATTTTTTTCTTTCATTTTTGAAGCACCAGATCAAACTCTGGTTAATAATTGGTTCTAAAGTACTGGTCTGGCACATGTACAGGATAAAACCCGAACAATACTCATCCTTACTTAACATCAAACACACTTGACAGTTTATCTCAACGGCCTTAACAAATATATACTAAAGCAAGATCAGTATGAAATAGTAAAATTGTTTACCAGCTATTTTTCCAACAAATATTTTTTAGTTGTAGAGAAAAAATAAATTCTCCTGCATTTTATATTGGAAATGTTTTGTTTTAACATATTTAACACCCCTTAAAAGAGTTTGGGTTAATTTATTTTTAGTTATTAGAATATAAAGAAAGTCACAAACGTATTAATTCATTGTTATTCAAGCACAAAGTCTAGACAATTTTGACGTGGAAGATGCTGCTAATCGTATTAGCCATAATCTTATAAAAAGTTGCATCACCAACAGATCAACCTGATCTGATTCACAATTGGAGCATTTTATTTATGTCCTCTGTGTTTTCAGTCAATCTGTCCTTAGATAAAAAGAGCTTATAAAGATTATCCCCCTGGCTTGCATGCTATTATCATTAATCAGTGTGTTATTGACTGCTCTGTCCTTCCCTGTTTCAAGTTCAGGCCTCCCTTAATCCACAGATTTCACCCAGAAGACACACACTCCACTCTCTGCAGCTCAGTGCGGCTTGAACCGTGTCCACCCTTCCAGGCACGAATCGATTTGCAACAAGCCCTCTCCCATCTTCAAATCAAAACGCCAAAAACATTGTGACTGGCATTGTAAATTACCCTTTACAGCATCTGGAGAATCGTCCGTTTTTGAAAGCCTGGAATATTTGAGGGTTTTGATTGATGCATTTTAAAGTAAAATCCACCCAAAGTGCAAAGAAACGGTCCAAGTTCAATGTCAAGAACTTGCATCTTATTGAAAGTAGAAATACTGTTCAAGTCCCCATAACGATTTTTTAAATTTTCTTTAAATGTTCCCAGTGGGGTTTTAATTAGGACTGAAGTTTTTAACAAAAAATCTACATCCTAAATGTCTTAAAAAGCCATTTTTCCTGTTGATCTGAAGCCTTCCTTTCCAAAAACCCCACTGTGTGGGCGTGGCTTATGGTGCTGAGCTGCATAACTCCGCCCCTTATCCCCCATTGTGACCAATACATCCAATCCATTTTTTCCTCAGATTCCTTGGGAAAATAATAAAAGCTAACATCAGTATGGCCTTTAACTGAATCACAATCCTTTACAGCACAGAAGTGGGACATAATGTTATCTTCTCCGGACCCTACAGCTGCATCCGGGATGGCTAGTACCTGTGATGTAAGCAAGTTTCAGGAATCCAAACGGAGTGTTTCTCAGGCACTTTTATTGACAGCGACTTAAAAGGAGAAATACTCGGAAATGCAAACACAAAGTGAAGAAAAATGTCACACATGCATGTTAAAAAATCAAAAAACATGATTTTCATTGGAGGGGGACTTTAAATACAAATTCAGACTAAAGACAGAAAAAGATTTATTGCTAAAATGTTTTGGTACTCAATAGAAAAGTAGACCAATGTTTACTTGAAAAGGATTCAGTCCCAAATTATGGAAAATTCACATAAATTTATGTTACATTAGGTATTGTGAATTCTCAATTTGTTCCCAAAAGTTACCTCAGTTTGTCTAATGTTCACACTAGATAAGCAGGGAGGGGCTTCTTCTTCTCCTTTTTGGTTTTTCTATTGTTTATTAGCGCATGTCCGCCACCTACAGTTAGTAGAGTCTTGGTGTGAAACCTCAACGTGCTGCAAATCTTGCTCCAGACTTTTTCTTTTCCAGCTCTATTCCGATATATGAAAGACTTGGAGTCAGAGAATTCAGACCAATTATGAATTTCTCCTCCATGATCTATCTCCAAACGGTTGAAACTTCCATGAATGAATATACGTCATTACAAAATCCAAGTCTGTGATTGGTCAAAGATCAACATAGTTTAAGTTACAGTGTTTGTTCAATGACCGCACACTTGTACATAGAGACAAATATGGTTGTAGACACTTGTGTAGTGATGCGTGACGGCAGGAACTTTGAGCAAAGAAGCACAAATCCTCATTTATGGTCTTTTACGAAGACTTTATAATGAAGGTGGACGCTTGTACACGCATTTTGCCGAGGGCAGTATAAATGATGCTTTACTATTAAAATGACTATATCAAACCATATCAAACACCATTCAAGTCATTTTTTGATATATCGTAAAACTGTCCTCATTTTTTATTATTTTTTAAAATAATAATTCTAAAGTTTTTAGGTAAAATAAAAGGTCATAGTGTCTGCAGAGCGACAGGAGTTCAACCCTGAGTTGTGGGCAGGACCAGCCCCCCTTCCCACCACTTACAACTGAGAGCTCTCTGTTTACATGTTCTCCGCTAGCTTGCAGCCTTTTTAAACATAACATTACCGGTGCTACAAAAGAGTACCATTTGGATCATTTGACCCGTCCACTTGAGGAGCGGTGAGGTGCAGACACAGCTGCACTTGGTGGCTTAACCCCAATATATCCCCTTAATGCTGAGAGTCAAGCTGGGAGGCACTGGATCCCATTTTTAAGAGTCTTTGGTATCACTTGGGCTGCATTTGAACTCATAACCATCCTGTTTCAGGGCAGACACTCTACCACAAGGCCAGTTAGCCGGTTCAAATAGAATAGAGCAGGAGCTTGTTGCCAGTTTAGCATATTTTCTACGTCCCTTTCAAATGTCATGTTTTCGTCTGCTCCTGATTAACAATTTGAAAAAAAATACCCACAAACTCTTTTTTAAAGCCTGATTGTATCTCTACTAGACCTCCATTATCATTAAAATATGTTAAAAAGACCAATTTGGGTCTTTAAAAACAGTTTCAGATCAGTTTGAGACAACTTTCAGACTCTTGAGAGACAGCTTGTTGCAAAAAAAAATCCTAACTTTGCCTAAACTACTTCAATGTGAAAGCAAGGTCCTATAAAAAATCTTCTCACAAACATTTGAACATTTTTGTTATTTGCTAACAGTCCAGAGTCGTTCAATTTAAACAATACCCTGGATAATTCCCATCTTTGGAACTTTTTTTTTAATCTTTCTTTTAATGAAATTACTATTTTAAAAAAAAGTTTGCACAGGTTTACGTCGAGCATAAACTTCTTGAGGCCTTATGAACCAGCTCAGTGGCCTTGTGGTACAGTGTCCGCCCTGAGATTGGGAGGTTCAGGGTTCAATTCCTGGCCGAGTCATACCAAAGACTCTAAAAATGGGACCCAGTGCCACCCTGCTTGACACTCAGCACTGGGGGTTAAACCACCAAATGGTTCCTCGAGCGCGGCTGTGTCTGCAGCTCACCACTCCCCGTGGGATGGGTCAAATGCGGACAACAAATTTCACACACCTAGGTGCGGGACAAATAGTGGGACTTGCAATTTTACGAGTACAGGCACCACATAAGGGTGGACGCCGCTGTCGATCTCATGCTCCGATATCCCCTCACTCGTGACCAAGACCCTAACATATCTAAACTCCTCCACTGAGACAGGATCACTCCATCCACCACGACAGGGCAAACTACCTGGATTAAGGGTTAGATATCTGGAAATCATGCAGACACACATGCCTGCTTCAAGTATTACTGTCTGAAATAGAGATTAAAGGGAAGGTTTACTACTATAAAGTAAGACTTAACGACATCAATTTACATTTACCTTTAAATAAAAAAAGGGACATTTCAGAAAATGGCAGATTTACAACTGAAAGAATGTAAATATATATTGAGTAAAGCATCAAAGTATAATTGATTGATTCTTCCGACAGCAGCATAAAAACCTGCACACATTCCCACATCCCTGCTTTTCAAGATAAGATGGGTTTTGTTTACACCGTGTACCAAAAGTGACCATAACGGTCCCTAAATGTTACCTGAGTCTATAAACAAAGACGTGATTTACACACAGGGGGATGGATTAAGTGATAATCTGTATCCAGACCAGACGAAAGCGCTCCTGAGGGAGGTGTAGCAGCTCGGCAGCTGCCGCGAAACTCAACCTGCAAATGGGAATAACACGGTCACAGGCATTTCCCGGTGCTACCGTGGGAATTGATGATGCCAGGCGTATTTGTGTCGGGTTACAAATCATACTGTCAGCGTCTGCAACACCTGTCAAAGGAGTGAGATATCAATACGGCCAGATGGGAGCGACAATGAGCACGGGGGAGGGAGGGCTTCCACGATGACAGGTGAAGTGGTTGCATTGGTACGGTCCTGGGCTGGCTCTATTCATATCTGTGCGGAAAACACATCATTTTAGTAATGATGACCTGTGAGTGATCAATAATCGCGAGAAAGGTAGAGCTTCAGGCTTTAACCGCATTACACTGATGCTGTCAAAACTCCTCCCACTCCATCCTGTATGTGAACAAACTGTTTGTCTGCAGGTGAAGGAGATGTTGGCTTAGCCGTGTTTGCGCGCGGCGGCTGTTTACGTTGTTTAACATACTTGGGGGGGGTAGTGAACTGAACCATCCGGGCTTCTGCATGTTTATGCACCGCGGTTTACCAACACACACCCAGCCTGGTCAAATAGACGGAGATAATCTATGCAAATGCAGCTCTGTGTTTTCTCAATCAGAAGCCATTTAGCTGCCTGTGTAGCTTCCTGTACGCATTCATTCAGACAGTTCCCACAGGGCCTCCGCCGGAGCTCGATCGGCGATATGAGGCTGATTAGAACACACCGCGAGGTGGTTTGTTTGTGCTTCAAGAACGACAGATACATTTGTGTTCTTTTTAATGTATACCGCGTCACGAGTACTCAAAGAACTTGTCTCATTTGTTCTGTTTTCTTGTCGTGAGGCGTGCTGTCTTGCCTGTCTTGCAAAATAAATATTTTTTGGTTTTTTTTACACAAAAAGTGCCTCTGATTGTGTTTAATAAAAATAATTGGTTTCTCAAAATCTCAAAATGGAAAGCTGAAATAAAAAAGGAGAAAGATGGTATTTATTCATGATTAAACTCATATAGAGCTTATAATTGTAAATGCAGTTAGGCTCTTTTATTATACTGATATACGAATGACCCTGTTGGAGACATTGATGTTGTTCGCCATTTAACTCAAGGATGTTTTGATTTCACCTTTGAGGTGAAAACGTTCACTATATCGTCAAAAGACATTTAATTAACATTTTTACTTATTCAAGTATTAATACTTTTTAATTTAAGTGTCAGGGTTAGGCAGAAGAATATACATATTGCTGTCGTTGCCTAGCGCTGATCTTAGAAATGTCGCACAAAGTTCGGATCAGAAGGCAAATCGGTTGATTCACGCGGCGTCTATACAGCCATTGATCAGACGACAATGACGATGTTTCTGAGTGTTTCATCAGTTTAAAGAACAATGTGAGTGGATGAAATCCCCCATTGAAATCAAATCTAGAGGACGATAACTTTTCATGCAGGCACTGCAAGGACATCCCGCGTAGATAAAAAGATAATAAAAGATAAATCTGCTTTCTTCTCTGTATGTACACTAAACCCGACGGCCATGTTCAGGTCAAACCTTACAACTCATTAATAATGTGTTTTGCATCTGATTACCTCAAGAAATCCTACATACTATACACTTGAACATATACTGGTGAGGATCATCTCTTTCATTGAATTTTGAGAGTTTTACTCCACCTTGTTACACCTGTGGTGTTCCTGGTCAAGAGTGACCGCCACAGGAAATAAATGGATATCCAGACTATGTTCATACATCACACAGAAAACCCCTTTTTATGTTACAATTTTTACATTTGTAATACAGTTTCAATGCTTATTTGTGCTAAACTACCTTGAGACTTTATTTACAACTACGTGAAAATTTAGTGAAGCAAATGTTTTCTAAGCAGTTAAAACTATGTCCTTCTGTCACAGAAAGCCGCTCCAATTCTAAAGTTCCACAAAACTCCCCACGGACAATGAAGAATCTTCCAATCTTCCCTCCGTGGTCCTTCTGGGTTCCAAGCATCTGGATCTGCTTCACTCTGTCGTCAAGACACCATGCCAACTTCTTTATGGTCCTTCAGCTTTAGCCAACCGAGTAACTCAGCATAACCCCTAACAACAAGCGCTCTCAAGAAAGACTGAATCCTTTCACCCATTTGCAGAACCGCTGAATCCCTTCTAGGGTCATGATGCTGCTGGAGCCTATCCCAGCTATTGTTGGGCGAAGGCGGGGTACACCTTGGACAGATCAATGTGATGGAAATGATACATTTCCTCCTTAATTTTCATCCATGATATATACCCACCAACCTTTGAACACAGTTAGCAGCCACAGGATGTGTTTGTTTCCTGCCAGGGAATTCTATCATGATGTTAGAACATTTTTACTTCCTTATAACATCTTGACCATTTTCTGACATGAAACCTTATGTTACTCTCTTAAGTTCCTGGTTGGAGTTTGTTTGTGCTACTGTATAAAAGGTGATATAAAAGGTTTATTTATTATTTTATGTATTTAATCTCATTGTAATGTTATTTATCTATTTTAATACATTTTAAGTATTTAATTTTATGATCTTACTATCATTTTAACCCCAGTGTTTCCTTTAGGGATCTATCTATCATATCAGGGTTTACTGGCCCGGTCTGGGGTCGTTGCCGTGGTTCTTGCCCTTGTGGGGCGGCTGGAGTCTTCACAGCTGTGGAGTGGACTCCGTTGCCGTCCCGGTCTGGGTGGACGCCGTGGCGATGTTCCTTTGACCGAGCTGGCTCCTGGTGTGATAGAATCCTCCATACCATCTCCTCACCGCAGAGCCAAGCCTTAAGTGTTTTTTTTTTTGTTTTTTTTTTTAAAGTATGCACTGTGTGTGGGGTCATGGGTGCATGTGTTAAGGGTGGGTTGGGCTTTTACCATGTATGTTTTGTTTTTAAATGTAAAGCGCTTTGAGTTTCTTATAGTATGAAAGGCGCTTTTATAAAAAATGAAGTTTGATTTGATGGCCCCTTCTAACAGACAGAGAATCTGCAGACTCACTCTTTCCAGCGTGTATTTCTTATCTTTAACTCTGTTGAATAAAAACCCTTGAAAAAGCTTGACAAACATTTCTTTATTCCATCGGATCTAACAAATTTCCACCACACTCATCTAATAGCCCTTGTGCTATCTTGTCGATTCAGATGACCCTGCCCTTACATTGACGTCTTAACCCTCCTTTGACAAAGACTGACAGGATTTCATGTCTGCCATGGATATGAAAATCAAAAATCATTGGATAAGAAAAAAACTCAGCGTACTTTCTTGGCTTCAGAGTTCCAGATGACCCCACTTACAACATTAATGTGGCTTGGGTGGCACAAGAAGCTCTAGACCAGGGGTCGGCAACCTTTAACAGTAAAAGAGCCATTTGGGTTCGTTTCCTACTGATCAAAACCTAGAAGGAGCCGCGTATAATCTTTCTTTAGCCTTTAAGAAATTTGGATTTGCATTTATAACCTTCTTTGTGTTGTTTTGTTGTTTTTTTTTTTATAAATGTGAAAAATGTCTATTTTTGGCGCGAACAAAAGTAATAAAATATATCAAAAGAAACTGGCATCTCTCAAAAAGGAATTTTTTTTGTTTTTAACTTTAGTAGCAAAAAAGCTAGCTTATTACTTAATTACTAGCTGAACTTCAAATAAGCGAAACATTTCTCTGTAAATTAAAACAGCCAAAAAGTAAAGATTGTTGCTGAAATAAAACCTAAACTCAAAATTAGCCTAAAAGTCCCAGTACATAACAAATTAGCAAAAAAAGTTAGCATATTGCTAAAACATTAGCTTAACTCCAAGTTAGCATAAAAACTAATTAGAGGCCCAAAATGCAAGCTAGCTTGTTGCTTAATTACTAGCTGAACTCCAAAATAGCCAAAATTCCTCAGTAAACTAACTTAGTCAAAAACGTTAGCATGTTGCTAAAATAGACGCTAAATTCTAAATTATCCAAAAAAAAATTCTGTAGATAACAAATTAGCTGAAAACATAAGCATTTTACAAAAGTATTAGCTAAACTAAAAATTTGCATAAAATTCCTTACTAAAATAAATTGGTCAAAACCATTAGCATGTTCCAAAATGGAAGCTATAACTTTAAATTATCCTAAAAACCCCACTAGAAAAGAACTTAGCAAAAAACGTTAGCGTCCAATTTTTTTGAAAATGACTATTATTTTATTTTACCCCTGCTCTAGACCAAAACCGGCTTCTCAACATCAATATCTTGTGCGAACCAAAACTCATTTATTCTACTTTTCCCAAACATTTGAAAGAGTTTAGATCTAATAAACGGCCACTCCAAACCGCTCAACCTTCCTCCCTCCCTTTACTATTCTTTTAACCCCTCTCAACCTCTCTTTTCCCACACCACATCCCTTCCTTCTCTCCTTCTAAACTCCAAAGTTTCCTAATTCCTGTCATACTAATTGGAGCTGACAGACACAGCTAATTATACACAGATAATCTGCTGCATCTGACTAATTATAATTCCCATTAGCTGCCGATAATGCTCATTAGATTAACTTTCTCCAGAAAAATTAAATAATTTTTGCCGCTTTAAGCTTTTTGAAAAATACGTGGGGAGGGATGTTGTTTGCTGGTTGTTCTTTGGCTGCCTTTTGAAGAGATGACGGCAGATGTGATCCAAATTAAACCCATCATCATGCCCACAAAAACAATTTAGGAGTTAACGAAACAGTTCCAACATGTCAGCTCGCGTCAGGTAGGACGTGGGCAACATTTGAAGGGACGCTCAGCCGAAAATGTAGCTCTTGATCGTGAAGAAGGAAGTTCAGAGGTGCCTGAGAACCTGCCTGAGTCGTCTGTGGGCTAAGAAAGCAACAGCTTGTGCGTACCTACAATGAGGCATGAAAAGCCAGACAGGAAGCAGAAGCTGGCTGCAGTTCATTAGCCAACTCTGCAACACAATCACCATAAAACACCGATCACACCGGGTTTTTTTTCCCACGGTTTGTGACCCAATCAGTCTGACTGCCCAGGAATACTTTGGTTCAGCACCATCAGGTACCAGCTGCTGCTCCGATTAGAGTTCTGAACATAATTCAGTGGCTCGTGAAAGATCACTTTATTAATAATGCCACGAGTGTTGTAAAAAACTGTAGAATTATTGACTTGAATGTCTGAAATGTATTATCCGTAGTTATATTTTGGCCTTTTTTAAATAAAGATGTGATGTTTGGGTAACACTTTAAACTACAAGAGCGTAATAATTGTGTGGTAAAAACTATTGGTAATACCGTGTAATAACATGTTATTTTTCTTAATGAAATAACTACAGTTTTATATCCATCCAATTTTCTCCACTCATTCGGGTGACAGAGCTTCTCACCCTATCTCTAAGGGAGCGTCCAGCCACCCTCCGGAGGAAGATCATTTCAGTCGCTTGTAGTCGGGATCTCGTTCTTTCGGTCATGACCCAGAACTCATGACCATAGAGAATACTAGAACGAAGATCAACCGATTAATTTGAAAGCTTTTCTTTCCAGTTCAGCTTTCTCTTCACCAAAATGGACCGTCAGCGACCGCATAACCCACCTATCCATGCCACACTCCAACACTACAGCCTCTGCTGTAGGATTCAGCAGGAGATTCCTTTCCCCGTCCAGCAATGTCTCCAGTCAAAGTCACCTGCACTGAAAACGGTGTCTGCAGAAAACTGCTTCCTCATGAGGCGCCAGACGGTTTGCCAGAACTTCTTCAAGGTCAACCGATAGTCCATCTCTAAGGCCTCACCAAACTCCTCTCAGGACAGAGCTATTGCTTCCAAAACAGCCCAGGCTACAGCTCACTTAGACTCCTGGTACCTGTCAACTGCCTGTGGAGTCCCACAAGCCAGTTTTATAGCCTGGTATTAGTAGCAGTATTGGATGTCTAAATAATACGGTTATGATGTGGTAAGAGAAATAGTAAAACTATGGTAATATTGTGTTACTATCAAAGTTAGAGCCCAGTATTTATTCTGGTAAAAACCAGGTTACACCCTGGAATCAACAATGGTTGAAAAGTTTCTTGATTGATTTATTTTTTATTCCATTAAAACTTAGTGTTTAAAATACAAGGTAAAGCATTTTTTTTAATCAATGCTCCTGTACCTAGTCCCTATAAAGTAAACAAAAAATTAAATAAATGAATAAACGAGAGTTTGCAGCAATTTCCAATTAATATTTCATAAATGCAAAATGACAAAAATTGTTGTCTCTAAGGGACCCTGATTCAGTCTAGCTAAAGTCCCAACATTTTAAAGTAACATACGGTGAAGTTGGCACAAATGTCATGTGACGACATGAAACAGTGAAAGCCTCTTCGTTATCGAGCATGGAGAACAATTGGTCACAGAAACTCTGTGTTATTTATTGATGCAGTGGGACTTTGAGGAGCCCGCAGCCTGGCTAACACAGAGCTCCTAAAAACCCACAAATAAGATATTGATCGGGTTGAGAGGTGAGAAAAGAGAGAAAAAAGTTGTATTTAACCATGAACTACTTCACTTACTCTATCGAGTGGTCGGCGTTCTCTTTCTCACTGCTCGTCTCTTTCTTTTTCCCAGCCGTCCACGTTTAACACTGAATGTTCCTATGACAACCCATCAAATCATCTGCTCGGAGCAGAGCTGATGGCACCTCGGGGTGCTGAAATGAAAAGAGTAATCTAACCCGTAAGACAGGGCAGGTCAATATGCTCAGAAATATCATTTTACTCGGTGATAGGACAAAAGAAAGAATTCTGGATCTTCTCTATTCAGTTCTGAGAAGCGAGCTCCCGCCACCACACGACTGTCTGAGGGATAAAAAAAAAACAGCTAAGGACATCTCATGTCTTCAGGTTTTCATGAACTGCTTTAGTCTGATGCTGCGTTCACGCCAGGCTC
The DNA here is from genome assembly GCA_003999625.1 of Oryzias javanicus. Classification (NCBI taxonomy): domain Eukaryota; kingdom Metazoa; phylum Chordata; class Actinopteri; order Beloniformes; family Adrianichthyidae; genus Oryzias; species Oryzias javanicus. The sequence continues at coordinate 8,611,520 of CM012459.1, forward strand.
GAAAACGCACATACAAGCAACCACTTTCAATGACAATTCTATGTAAACACACATAAATGGGCGCTTTGGGGTTTCACGATTAAAACTCTTGCATTCATGAATAGCTATAGTTTGTTTTCAGACTCTAAAAACATGTCACCATTTAATGGACATTGAAGTTAAACCAGTTGAACTTTGACCAATCAAGGACTCCGTTTTGATAGTGCTACACACTCTCATTCTCAAGTCTTCACATTTTGACGCGTGGTTAAAGAAACTTTATTTTTTGATGTTTTGGTCGTCCCCAACTCGTCGTTTTTTGACATGCTGGCTGTTTCCATTACATTAAAGCTCCTTAACCTCGGGCCGCAAACCGGTACCAGTCTGATACTAGGACGTGGAACACACTGGTACTCCAACCCATTACTGGACGCGGATTTGTACCAGTTCCAGACGAGGTACCGGACGCAGACTGGGCTAGGGTTACAGTACCGAGTTAGGGTACAAGTCCCGGTAGCGTTGTTAAGTTTAGTTTGTGTCCGGTACTATGTCCGACAAAATGACTGAACTGGATTTGATTAGACCCTTGATTTAATCTGGTTGTTGGACAGGTCTCAGAGGCAGACCAAGCCTCGGCCCGCGACCACACTGGTCCTCTAACCCTAACCTAAACCCAGTACTGGCCACTGATTGACATCGGTTCCAGGCCAGGTACCAGACGTGGACTGGGCTAGAGTTAGAGTACAGTGTTAGGGTACCAGTCCCGTTCACATCCTGAGGTTTAGGCTGTGACCAGTACCACGTCCAACAAAATGACTGGACCCCTGATTTGATTGGAAATCCTGATTTATTATGGTTATTTTGTCGGACATGGTACTGTGCGCTGACTGGGTAGGGTTACAGTACCGTGTTAGGGTACCAATCCTAGCCATGTCCTTAGGTTTTGTCCAAGTTCTGTACCCTGTCTGACAAAACAGTAGGACCTCTGATTTGATTGGAACCCCTAATTTAATCCGTTCATTTTGTCAAACGTGGTACCAGAAGCAGAATGAGCTTAAGGTTAGGGTACCATGTTAGGGCATCCATTCCAGCCGCATCCATTTTGTTGGACGTGGTACTGGATGCGGACTAAATCTCGGGTCGCAGCTGGGATTGGCAACCTATCACAGTATTCTAACCCTTAGCCCAGTCTGCATCCGGTGCTGTATCTGGAACCACCACCAATCCACGTCCAGTACTGGGTCAAGGTTAGGGTTTAAGTTAGGGTACCAGTACGGTCCACGTCCCTGTACCACACTGGTACCAGTTTATGGCTCGGATGTTGAGAAGCCTTGATTACTGGAACAGCCAGAAGGTCAAAAAAATGGTGAATTAGGGACACCCAAAACGTCTATTTTTGACGTCCTGAACCATGTATCAATATGTGACGAGTTGGGAATGAGAATATGTCGGATAGTGACGTATGAGTGGTGTCCTCTTTACTTCACAGAACTGCCACTGATCACAGAAGAGAATTTGACAATTGCTGGAATCTTAATTGGAATCGAGCTGTGAAAGAAACAAGCTAGATATGCAACATTTTTCAACAAGCTTCTTCCAACTAAATGCGTAAGTGTCAGGAGTAACCACCAAACGCACATTCAAGAGCCCGAGTTTAGCACCTTCTTGAACACGTGTCACATGTCTGTGTATGCAGCATTATATTCAAACAGGTTTTTTTTGTTTGTTTCACAGACAAATTGACGCTGTATTTACAGAACTATAGAGACTTAGCACTTGGCTTTACACCTTTGACTTGTTTAAATGGAGTAAAACGAAACACACAAAGCTGCACAATTTACCATTTAACTGAGACAGCGGTGTGCGAATGTGCGACTGCCTCATCACAAGTCGTGTGATGTGGATAAAACAAAGTCAGAGTGTTGCTGCCAGTGAGCTGGTTCACTGAAGATAACATGAAAGAGTCAATGTGAGCCAGGATGGCCTGTCATCGTTGATGAAACAATAACTTTGTCTAATGTCATTCCAAAAAAAATAATAAAAAAGGTTTAGCCAAAACTTGAAATAGTTTGGGAGCATCTCCACTGTGTAGTTGGTAGAGTAGTTATCAAAATATGCAATAGTTGTCTGATTGCTGAAAGCAATCAGAGTATGTTGTTGTACAACTTTATTATAGTTTATTATTATTATTATTATTCCGTCGGATTTTTGACGGGCTTCTCCTCGTAGTCTAAAGCAGCTATAAAAATAGAATCAAAAGTACTTTATAAAGCTCCATTATAAGAGTTGTGCTATTACTTATGGTACCAAAAGCTTCAATGGGTGATTTATGATTAATATTTTTCCGACTAAAATTTCCCATTGAAAATGCATTGACCAAGAATTTTCCCAGCATGCCACAAAAAGCTTCTCGAAACCTTGAGTGAGATGGGTGTCTGTACTTATGGTACTTCTCAAAAGGTCATAATAGTACTGTAGTACTATGAAGTATATATAAAGATTCTCTAAAAGTCTACTAAACTTCAAATGAATATATGAGAATTTAAAGTTTATAAAAACTTAAAAAAAAAATTTAAAAAATGGTTGGAAACAAAACACTTAAACTCTGCTCAAAAGAAATGTGTCAAAAGCTTTCAGTAAGGATAAGATACTTTTTAAGAGTTCCAAGATCTGTTTCCAACATTCTTAAAATAAAATAAATAAGATTTAAGCTTTGAAAAGGTATTTGAAGTCAAGAGTCAGATCTCCTGATTGCTCACAAGTTTCACCTGTTGTACATGACAACAAAGAAGCTTGGTCTCTGCAGATGAAACAATTTCATTCCTAACCTTTAAGGATTTGCATCTAAAGACTTTAGGTTTCTCTGAACCGTGTTAATGCAGCAAAGCTAAGTTCTCTGAAACTACAAGAGATAAAAGGAAAAAAAACACTCTAATGTCTTGGTCACTGAATGTGTTTTTAATGAAATATAATGTTTAAAATCTTTGGCGTCATCTAGTGGTGGTCTGATAAAAGTTTGAGAGACGATTTCTCTAGATCTGTGGAAACTGACATGTGAGTACATATTTAAAGTAGGTATTTCTGGCTTTTGATAGCAACAGCTTTAAAAATGTTTCACTAGATGTTTGTTTGTAAATGAAACATCCTGAAAGTTTTAAAGTAATAGAAATACAATTACAGCTAATAAAAGCTATTTAAAAGTCCTAATGAAAGAGACCAAAAAAATTCCCAGCATGCCTCAATAATTGGCCTCTCACAACCTTAAGTGTGGTGTCTGTTTGTATTGATGGGGTTTCTCCATGAGGCCGTTCCTGATATGATCACATGTTCAAGCATGTATTGCATGTGAGACTCGCTTACTGCATGTAGCAGTCCCTGCAGGTGAGACTCGCTTACTGCATATAGCAGTCCCTGCAGGTGAGACTCGCTTACTGCATGTAGCAGTCCCTGCAGGTGAGACTTGCTTACGGCTTGGAAGAGTTCCTGTAGGTGAGACTGGCTTATTGCATGTAAGAATCCCTACTGGTGAGATTTACTTACTGCATGTGCAAATTCCATATTGTAAAGAATAACATAGGGAATTGTGTAAGAAAAATTAATGACAGCTTGTAAATGTGAAAGAGTTTAAAACACAGAAATTGAAAGACTCTAAGTCAAGAGTCAAACCTGCTGTTCAGTGACAACAAAGAAGCTTGGTCTCTGCTGAATAAATAATGTCATTCTCAACTTTTAAGAATTTGCACATAAAGACTTTAGGTTTCTGTGAACAGTGAATACAGCAAAGCGAAGTTCTCTGAAACTACAGGAGATAAAACAAAAAATAAACACCCTAATGTCTTGAACACTGAATTTGTTTTTTTTTTATAAAATGTAAAGTTTAAAATCTTTGGCGTCATCTAGTGGTGGTCTGATGAAAGTTTGAGAGACGATTTCTCCAGATCTGGGGAAACTGACGTGTGTACATCTATAAAGTGGGTATTTTTGGTTTTTGATAGTAACAGCTTTAAAATTGCTTTAATATGGTATTGCTTTCAGCAATCAGACGCAATTTCTTTATAGGAATTGCAAATCTAGTTTCCATTGACATTTTTCTTGTGGTGTGGAAAAACTTACGTTTACTGACTACTTTAAACTGTCACCAAACAGTCTACCTGTTTTCTTCTTCATGATGTTTCTCTAATTACCTGATTTAATGCTCTACACAAAAATATTTCAATTTTGAATATGTTGAATCATTTTCCAATTATTGCAATCTAAAATTTTTAGTAATAGCATCCAGAATACTGTCCTAATAGAAAGAAACACAAGAAATAAAGTCCTACTCTGATTATCTTTGATCTATTTCAAAGCATCCCCAGTTGTCTTCTAAGTATAACCACACTGTTTTAAGCCAAAATCAAACTTTTCCAGGACATAGCGCCTGCAGAGAGGCAGTAGTTAATACAAAATTTGCTACTGAGCTGTGGGCGGGAAAGTTATTGAAAAATAAGTCCATCCACCCCCCCCCCACCTTCCCCTCAACCACAGCTGAGAGTTCTCTGTTTACACACTCTACTGGTAGCTTACAGCCCCTCACACCCACAACCTAACATTACTGGTGCAACAAAAATGGCGAACAATGTCTGAGCTATCCAGCCGTCCAGTTTTGAACCAAATGCCAGCTCAGACAAGGAAAACGAAGACGTTCATGGACCAATTCATCTACAAGTGGATGCATCGGAATGAAGCGGAGCAGGAAACTTGTGTTTTTGTCTCTGTAACAAATACAATCTTTTTAAAACTGCATTTTTTCAACTGTTCTAAAAATTTTTATAAAAAAAACACTTAGAAATGCAATTTTGAACAAAATTTTCTTCATATACAGTATAGCCCGAACCCAAAACCCAATTTTCATTGATATGGTTTTTTGAAGAGTAAGCATAACATTAATATGCTTTTCAACACTCAAGTTTCTATTTTTACAGAGGATGAATTTACTTGCGGATAGTCTCCTAACAAATGAGAAAGGAATGCTGGAAAATGCCACACCTTCATTTGTTTTGGATACTTTCATCCTGCACCATCAAAGTAGATCAAAGGAATCAAAGATCAAAAGCAGCAGAAACATCATGAAGGTTAATAGTTAGTTGTCTTGAGGGCGCGAGTACCTAAACTACCAGCATCCAGGTTGAAATTAACACACAAAGGAAGACTAGCTTAAGCTACTAGATAAGAACATTCACAGACCCAACTTACTCTGATAGCAAGAACAACTTGTTAACCATTTTCTTATTTTTTTCCACTTTTTAAATGCATCTCAACTGCTATCCTTGATCTAGTTTGGCTTTAGGGAAGGCTAAATAATGAACTTCCAAAACACCGGAGTTCACAGCTCTACTCTAATATATGAAAGACTTGTCATATAATTCATTTTTAGAATTTATACATTTTCCTCCATGATCAATTCATAGTTTGCACTTCCATAGGTCACCCTGATTAGTCAAAGTTTGTCCTAGTTTAACTTTAAACATGCGTTTAATGCCCACGCATTTGGTATGTATGGAGTCTCGAAAGAGCCAAAATTAAATAAATATATACATGAGTCCTCACTCACATACACGCTGTAAACATTGTTTTGGTGAAACAACTAACTTTTGTTCGGGTCACCAAATCAAAATGTATTCTCCGTCCACACTATTTATTTCAACATTTTATTTATTTATTTCATATTCAATTTATTTATTTCAATTTTAACCTACAAGGGACAATGAAATAAATAAATATGTCATGAAATACTTAAATGTGCTCTTTTAATATTTTAATGCCACATTTATTTCAGCATTTATTTATTTAACGCCACATTTATTCATTTATTTAATGGTGTATATATTTATTTCATTTTGGCTCTTTCGAGACTCCATAGGTACGAAGAGCCTGAAAACGGTCCTAAAATGTGCGTGTGTGAACCCGGAAGCCAGAAAAGACACATATGCGCACAATTGCAAAGATGTTTCATTGGAAGTGGTCACTTGAACATACTGTGTGGAAATACCTTAAATAACTGCAGTTTTATATCCATCCAGAGCTTCTCACCGACAACACCCCTCTAGTCAAGAAAGGGCAGCACTTCCTCAGCTGAGAAGTAGACCCCCGCACTCACCACTTTCCACAGCCAGTCTGGAAGCTGTTTGGACTAAAAGACCCTTCAGAGAGTGCTGAGGAATCCAACTTTACCTTTAAGACCCATAAACATCTTCCTGAGGCAGAAGAGACTTCAGCACCATCAAGGACACCACCTGCCCCGGACTGTTCTCCCTTTATTGTCTGGCTAACACTAACGCAAGCTTTGGTGCATTATAAAGAAACAGAGGGACAGCTTTTTCCAACAGGCCATCCACCCAATCAGTGGACTCAAATGATCCCATGAACATGACTAATAAAGTAAATGGTTAATGGTGTTTAGTTAAATAGTGCTTTTTTTACTTTGCTTCATGACCCAGAGAACTTAACAGTCTGATGCCGCTGCCAAACACTGGCACCAACCTATAATCACCAGGAGCAATGTGTTCAATGTTTTGCCCAAGGACACTTCAACATACGGACGGGCAAGGCGGAAACTGAACCTGCGACCTTCTGATCAGAGGTCAAAATTTGACATATACTATTTACCAGTAAGACAACATGTATTTTTGTGTTTTTAACTGCATTCTAAAGTTTAGCTTTAGATAAAAAATTATGTTTTCCAAATATAAAAACTTGCAGAGCTTAAAGTGCAGCTGTTAGCTTTATGTGCTTCTATAGTTTTATATACAACTCCATAAGCTCTCATCAGTGGTCATGGCAGGGATGGGGCGACGCGACAGGCGAGGCGCTCTGTTTATCAGCCGGGAGAGCTTCGTGTGATTCAAGTCTAACGTCCCCGCCTGCCTATCGTCCGCCGACGCCGCCTGGCTCTTGAGGGAACCTTGATGAGAGGTACAATAAGCACCTTAAGAGGTGCTTAGAGGCTCTAACGACGAGCCTGAGTGAGCGGCGCAAAACGGGAGGACGGGGAGCCCGCCGCCAGAGTGAAGAGCCCCAGCCATCAAAATAAAGTACACCCCTGACCCCCCTTTTGTGCTTCACTGCAGTCAGTCAAACACACATACATAAGTAAGTGCCCTTCATCAGAGGGTTTATTTCAATCTGTCTCTCAGTTTGTTCTCTTTAAACTCTTCAGCTTGCTCTTCATTCCACATTTCTGGCTTATTATCGAGTAAAATGCAACAATAACCAACCCCCACTGTGCCGTCAATCTGTCTCTCCTCTGATGTCTCTTCTCCATTCGTATTTTCCTCGCCGCGCGTGGCTGCGGCAATGATGCGGGATGTCTATAAGGGGAAACAACACATGGAAGTTTTTTTTTTTTTTTTTTTTTTTTAAAGCCATCCCGGCTGCTTTAAATGAGCTCGGAGTTAAAGAAAGAGTGCGCCATCGCGTCTTATTTGCATGAGCAGACAGAAGGTTAATAACACAAACCCTGCTGTGACAAAGGAGAAAGAGAACTAAGAGCTGGCAGGAGGGGTGGAAAGTGCTGATCCTCCACTTCTGTCTCCCACGAACTCAAACGAGACACAAGGGAGGAGCTCGGGAGTAATTATATCCTCAGATATGCCATGGCTCTCCTACACCTTATTTGCCTAAATGCATCCTGAGATGAAGCAGTAGCATTAGCAGCAACCGCATACGGGGAAATGTTTGTCATGTTCAACCAGGAGCAGCTGGAAACAGCAATAGCTTGAAAATATCTATTTATGCTGTATTTAGATGGCACCTAAACAGGTGGACAGAAACTAAAGTCATAGCCTCCAGTTCTGTCAGGTTGTGATACAATTTAGCACACACAGATAATGAAAATATTCAAAAACTAATATAATTAAAAGATTAGCTAAATTTTGATAAGTTCTTTAAATAGTATCTGTATTCTCAATATAGAAGCTGCTATTATTCAATTTTGCCAACTATTGGGGTTTTTTTTTTATTAGTTAAGGAGAAATTAGCTTTGTTACCAAAATGTCACGAAATGTGTCAACTGTGTTAGCTATGGCAGCTGTTGCTACAAATTAAGCTAGAAGGTGCTAAAAGGCCTGGTAGTTAACCTGAAGTCTGTCTGCCAACAGGAAAAGTATTCATCAAAGGCAGGAAGAAAACACATTGAAAATCTTTTGTCATCCGAGAAACAAAAGTTTTTTTCCAAAATATGTTTAAAATATAAAAACAGCTAATGCTATGCTAATGCCAGGCATGTGACGCACTATTAGTAAAAGGTACCTTATACTTGCACATGTTCTTACAGTTGGAAGAGGCTTGAAGAAGCAGTGCAAATCTCACGAATTCTAAGCTTTTTCTTTCTCAGCTGTATTCCGATATGTGAAAGACTCGGGGTCATAGAATTCCATTCCACAGTAAATATAAATTTCTTCTTCATGATCAATTTTCAAACAGTTGATATTAGAATATTGAAACACCAAATTTCAGTTTTTGTCTTCCAACCAGTTGTTTAAAAGTAGTCGAATAAAAGTTGTGCAGATAAAAAAAAGTATTAAAAATAATTCTTAAGACTTGAGACTTGACCTAAAGTTAAAAATAAAGACTTGTTTCTTGACTAAAAATGACAGGTAAACACTTTTGGGATTTGACAAGAACTTAAAACTAAAATTTGAGATTTAACTTTAAATTACAACTCAACACTTGAGACTTGACTGAAAGTTACAGCTAAAGACTTGACACTTGAATCGAAGTCACGGCTGAAGACTGGAGACTTGACTTGAAGTTACAGCTAAAGACTCGAGACTTGATTTAAAGTTACAGCTAAAGACTAGAAACTTCATTTATTTATTCATTCAGACTTGAAAGTTACAGCTAAAGGCTAGATGTCACAGGGTGGATTTTTAACTTTTTTAAAAATGTTTTTATTTGTGATTTTTATCCTTGGCTCTACTCCTAAACTGTGACTCTGACAGTGAATGCCCACTAAATGAACTAATGAACCACAGGTGCGGGACCAGGGACTCCATTTTGAACATTTAAAGGAGGAGCAGTAGAGCCAAAAGGGACCAGGCACAAAGATGGCCAGACATTGAAGAGAGGAGCTGCCCCTGTCAACCGGGGGGCTTGCCACAGGAAGCGGTGTTGTGAAGCGCCAGTGGTCTGTGGAGCCCCCGTGGAACATACGGGCCCAAATTGGAGATTTGAGGTGCCAGCACGGAGCAGCAACAAGGCCTTCAAACAGGCAGCGAGGCGGAGAGGGGAGCGCAGGAGGACATCAGCAGAGGGGTGTGGTTGCGAACCTCTTGAGCCAAGTACCCCTCTCTGTCTCCCCTCATTTTAAATTGTCAAGGGCTTTAAACCCATTTTTAGATTATATTTTATTGCATGCGTTTGGTTTTTATTGATTTTTTTATCCTGGTTTTATTTGTTTTGTGTTTTTAATGGGTTTGGACTGCGTGCTCCTTGGACCAGACCTCAAGTGGACCTCTCGTGCCTGGACATTTTTATTTGACTTTTAGCTTTATTTTTATTCTTTTAAACCCTGTGACAAAATAAACTGTCATTCCCCTGGTATGGCTACCTGGTTGTCCTGACTCCTGCACGGCATCCGATCACATGCTCTAATAAGAAGAGGGGCGGAGCCTATCCCGTTCCTCCCCTCGTTACATAGACACCTGACTTAAAGTCACAGCTAAAGACTAGACACTTGACTAGAAGTTACAGCTAAAGACTCAAGACTTGACTTGAAGTTACAGGTAAGGATTCTAGGCCTGACTTAAGTTACAGGTAAAGACTTGAGATTTGACTTCAAGTTACAGCTAAAGACTAGACACTTGAGTTGAAGTTACAGTTAAAGACTCAAGACTTGACTTGAAGTTACTGTTAAATACATAAGAACTGACTTAAAGTAGAAGCTAAAGACTCAAGACTTGATTTGAAGTTATAGATAGAGACTAGACACTTGACTTGAAGTTACAGTAAATATTTAGCAGTTGACTTAAAAATTACAGCTAAAGACTTGACACTTGACTTGACATTGCAGCTAGAGATTTGACCTAAAGTTACCGCTAAAGACACAAGACTTCACTAAATTAAAAAATTATAAACTAATTACAGTTAAATACTTTTGAGATTTGACTAGAACTTTCGGCTGAAGACTTGAGATTTGGTTTAAAGTTACATCTCAAGACTTGAGAATTGACTTGTAATAAAGTTAAAAACTTTGGAGCTTGACTTGAAATTTGAAACAAAAACTTTCAGAAATTACTTGAAAATCACATCTCAAGTCTTAGACTTGAGTTGTAACTTTTCACCAATAGCTTTGGTCTTGACGTTGAATCAAACCCAAAGACGTAACTTGGAGCTTTAAAACAGAACCCGTGAGTAATTCGCGCAAATGACTAGTTTGATGGAATTATCAGTGGCCATTTTTACAAAAAAAACTTCTCCCTCAAACGAAAACTCATCAGATGAGCAGACAAACATTAAGAATGGTAAAGTTGAAAAATAAAGCCAAATATCTACCATATTCGTAGGAAAGCCTTGAATTGCAAAAGTTTCTTTAAGACATCCTCCTTATTGCAGCTGAATGCAGCAGTTCTGAAGCCACCACAGGGAATTGATCAACGGACGAGCCGGTTCCTTCCCCGCTCCGGTATAATTAAGCTCTCTATTTCAGGACTTTCCTCTTTTTTTTTTTTTTTTTTTGCTGTTTTACCTCAGCTATCTTTTTATCTGTACCCTTGTATCGCACCATCCCAGATACAAGAGAACTGGGAATACGGACACGAATACTTTTTTAAAGTCAAACTCAAAAATACCCACTTCAAAAGTTTTTTTCTTTCCTCCCCTTTGGTTCGTCCACAGTGGGACATATCTATACCGCAGTACTTGGGCTGGGACGGCTTTTCAAATGAGAAAAAGAAAAAGGAGCCATCAAAACGTATAGTTCAGATAATTAAAACACGGTAGTAAAAACCCAGGAGCAGCAAAAGCACACAGAGACACACTAACAGCCTATAAATAGAGGGGATCCATGGCAACCTGAGAATTGTTGTTTGCCGTCACATGCTGCTGAGAGCGAGACAAGAGTGGGGACTTAAATAACACTGGGAGATTGGTTTGTGTGAGAGGCAAAGTCAAAACAAATTACGCCTTTTCCATCACCACGGGCCTGCCGGTAAAGCATCTGAAATAGCTTTGTGCCTGGGGACATTTTACCAATGAAGGAATATGGCGGCGACATCCTCGGAGGAACTTAAAAAACAAAAGGATGAGGGACGGAGGAGAGGATTGGCGAAGAGAGGGTTTAGTTTTCCCGCGGATCACAGGTGGCGACTTGACCAGCCAACTAACCCTTATCACTTTATCTGTCTCCGTCCCCTCCGCCCGCCGCCTGTCCCTTTCCATTTCACCGCGAGCTGTGCTATCAAATTGAATGTGCTGAAAAAAGGAGAAATACCATCATGCATTGTTTTGTTTTCTTTCTGTTTTTTTAAGGGATCGAGGAGGGAGGCGTAAATAACATCTTTGTTCAAACATAATGAATATGGAATCCTCTCACGGGGCAAACCCGGACAGTTTTATCCAATTCCTATCTACTCCAGCTTGTTGATTTAACTTGTTTATCAGGTAAACAAGTGGGAAAGACTTTTTTTCGACTCTCCATTTACACTGACCTTCAACAAACCTGCTCCTGCTTTGCTTTTTAAAGTCCCACTCCAATCAGCTTTTGATCCATCGTAAAAGTGTTCCCAGGCATTCTTCCAGTTATAATTTTGCCGTTTTTAGGCAATTTGTTTTTAAACAGTTGTTTTCTAGGATAGTCTCTGAAATAGTTCATTAGAAACTCACTGTCTGAATTGTCAACTCAGTAGCTGTGGAGTGAGCCTGCCTTTGTTTCCCATCATACATTTGTTTACATGATCTACCACTAGCTTACACCCCCTCACAACCCCAATCTAAAGCTGCGTTCATACCAAATGAGATATTACTCTCTTTCGAACAAATTTGCTATTTGATGCCTGTCCAGAAATGTGTTCATAAACTTGATGTCCCAAACACCCGTGGAAGGAGCGAACACCAAATGTTTTTAGCCTGATCACTACATGGAGGTGTGTCTGTATATATATCTCATTTATAAGACATGGATCATTTACTATACATGGAAGACATGGAGGACATTTAAATATCAGAATAAGTTAGTTTAAAGTATTCTTAAAAAAAAATAAAAACCTTGGTAATTACATCTCCATGTCTGGTTCATGAGATCATTCAGATTCATTCAGTATAGTAAGGTTCACTACTGTATCTGAATGACAGCCACTTTCCTTGGTGTTTCTGTGTCTCTGTTACCCAGTTTGAAGGCTTATTGTCTGAGAAAAGAAAGTTAGTCAGAGAGGGTAAAATTATAAATAAGAATAAATTTAGTCCCAATGGACCCTGTGACAGACTGGCAATCTGTCTGGGGTGTACCCGACCTTTGCAAAGAAGATGGAGGATGGATGGATGGAGATGGATGGATGGATGGATGGATGGATGGATGGATGGATGGATGGATGGATGCGATCAGATCAATCTTCCATGTTGGATTTGTACTTTACTTGTTGATCGAGTCACTGAAAATGTCACGTTCCCAAAGTCTCTGAGTGGTTGACAGGTGGACCTTGCCAAAGTTTCAGATTTTTCACTGCAACGCCCAAATCGTGCCACGATGCTCAACCCTTGTGCTATCTTAGGTATGTTGATTTAGGGATTGGGGTCATCTGGACCCCACAAGACAGTGCTTAGCTTCTTTTTTTTCAATGATTTTTGATAACAGACATAGACATGAAATCCAGTCTATTTTTGTCCACATTTTTCATGGAAAGGATAACACGTCAATGTAAGGGTGGGGTCTTCTGGACCCCATAAGATAGCACAAGGGTTATGACACGCTGATGCCAGACAGACGCTCCACGCCTAACACCCAAATTGTAACAGGTCCTCAAATCGTTTCTGTGCTTTGACTTAACATTGAAACTTGACACCCCTGACACATCACTCACACTATGTGAGAACACAGCTTTACATTACCAGTACAACAAAAATGGAGAGCAGTATCGGAGCTTTCCAGCTGTACAGTTCTGAGGCAGATGGCAGATCAGAAAACAGAGACAAATCTGTTTATCTGCAGGTGGATGTACTGGAATGGAGTGGATCGTGGACCGCGATCATAGACCACGACCTGCTCCATTCTGATCTGGGCTCTGGTATTTTCTACACAAAAACTATAGGCTTCTCAAACTGCATCATTTCTGATTCAAAATGATTGAATAAAGAAATACAATTTTAAAATTAATTTTATTTATTTATGTCCTCCATCTTGAGATAAATGCTACAAGAACATGTCAAAAACACAATTCTCATTGGAGCGGGTCTTTAATGCTAATAAACTCTGAAAAGTACGGGCGCTGCACTTTCCCATCATCCTCTTCTTTTTACCCCCTCTCAGAACTGAAGATATTTATCAGTGCTCTTAATTGATTTTTTTCCTCCGCAAGATAAAGTAATCTGTTGCAATTGTTTGAGTTGTGTATCTGCATTTGCTCTACGTTAATTTATACCTAGCATGTAATTTATCAAGCTATTAAACGCAGAAACCCTGCGGCTCTGCCCCCACCCCCTCCATGGTGGTGGTGGGGGCGCTTTGGTGACTGGTGCGCTATTGCTAAAGGGGCTGGGAGCGAGCCAGGCGGTGTCAACCGGCAGATGGATGGCGGCGCGCATGCCAGCCTCGCATCGACTGGACGCTACCAGCCGGGCTCATTTAAAAGTAACAGCGAGGATGAATGGGGCAAGGCGAGCTGGCACTAAATGCTAATGCCACGAGATGAGACGCACATGTAATCACTGCAAGGATAAAAGCACCTTTATGAGGTCGAGAGCACTTAGATTTATTAACAAACCAGGAATAGAATGAACAGCTCAGGATTTAGAGGAGCTGTTTCTAGGAATTTAAATAAGCCGAGCATAAATAGATTGCACCTCTTAACTAAATAAACAGATGAATAAAAAGGTAAGGTGAAGTATTTTTTTTTCTTCTTCGCATTTGAGCACAAATGGTTTTTTTTTTTTTTTTTCCAGGCTTGGATGAAAAACTGAGACATGATTTGTTGAAATTCAATCAAGATTGCATTTCACTGGTGACATGTTTGCGTTAACTTCTAAATCTGTTGTTTGTGTGAAGCTGTGATGGGGCGGGGGGGTGACACGTCTGTAGTGTTGTCTGTGAAAATGGCAGTCAAAATGAAAACAGAAAAAAAGCTCTCTGTAAGTTTTTCAAAGGCTAAAGCGGCAAAAAGAGTTAAACGGTTGAGTTATTAAGAGGGATGTATCATAAGAAATCTACTTTTTGAGCTTCTAAGTGTAAAATATTCATTCCTTACTATAAACAACCTCAAAGAGATATTTTGATCGATTCATGTTTTTCTTAGTATTCCTCTAAAAACGTGCATTTGAGCACCATCCCCTCCCATACCTAAAGAAACGAGTGGCTCCCCAGAGCTGATGTCACAAAGTGAGAACAGCCCCTTCCAGAAAGAGTTTGCGCTGGCAGAACTGCCCCAAGGCTAATAAAAACACCCAATTTCTCTGAAAAGCTAGTGTGATCAGCCGCTAGCTTCGCTGTTCAGCTGGCGATGCTAAACCACTAGCTTCCCCGCTTAGCTCAGCTAGCAGTGCTCTGCCGTGTAGTTTCAAATCCTAGAAGTAATAGAAAAGCAAGACAAACAACAAGCTGTTGTCCTCTGCGACGATGAAACCGGGTTCCTGGATTAGCATTGCCACTCTCTGGTCGTAAATCTTGACTTCCGCGTTTTGTTTTTACAGATGTGCTGAATAAAGGTGGAAACATAGTGGAGAGTTTGGGCTTTTCAATGAGGGAAGGCTATATGTGGTAATCCAATATCTCATTATGGAATTAAGAACATCGGATTATCTTGTCTACACGTCGCTTGAAAAACCCAATAACCTAAGAAATGAGTAAACGGCCAGATTGGAATCAGATGTCAACAGGTTTGCTGTCAAGTTGAACATTTGAATAGAAAAAACTTTCCTCTGTCGCCACTTGTGAAGCGGCTTCACGATCAGAGAGTCTCTGAAATGAGACCAAACATCTACTATCTTGATACTCAGAGCTGACAGCTGGACAGGCAGTTAGATAATAAATGATGTCTGAAGAAGGCCTGTAACACTCATGGTACATACACACCGGGTATGTGTCACGTGTTCTTATACCTGCTGAATGTAAGTTCTTGAGCACGCTTTAGCATATGGTGTTCACACCAGACCCGATACTAACACAGTTGGAAGAGGTTTAGTGCGAAATGTCACATTTTGCTAATCTTGCTCCAGATTTTTTCTTTACAATTTACAATAGACTTGGTGTCATGTAAGGTGGAATGAATGCCCTCGTGATCTTATGTGCCATGTCTCATACACCCTGATTGAGAAATAATTATTCGTTTCTGAGCGTGTTTGGAGTATAATAGCAGATAATGTCGTCTATTACCGAGTCATGCGATCGGTGTTGCTGGAACCGCCGGTTATCAAATAGGCGCGGACCAATGTGGAGGAGAGCCGGATCTGGCTGGTGGGCCATAGTTTGAGAACCCCAAATATAGACTTTTCATTGACTTGAACGCACATTGCCGAGGCTAGGGTGAACGTAGCATTATGGAAAAATGTTCAGGAGGATTTTCATAAACTCATCATGTGACACTTTCACGTCAACTGCTTAACGGCCAAAAACGTGCCAGACGCTAAACATGAACAGAGGGTAAAGTCTCAATTACTCATTTCGCAGAGCAAAATGGTGAAATGAACATGGTTTATTACATACAGATACAGTACAAACAAACATGCATAAATACGTGTGTATTTATGTAAAAGCAATAAATACAATCCATTAAAAACCATCAAGAGGAAATTGTTGCATTTAACGTCTTTTTTATTTGCTCTGTCTATTGGTTCATGACAATTAGACATTGCAGGGACAGAAGCTGCGAGAGGCATTACTGGAATTGAGCTCTAGACCCGGAGGGCAAGAGTCCTGCTCGTCTTTTAGATACACCTGCTCCACCTGCTACCTGAACCTCGTGTGCACCGACGATAAGAAACAGCCAGACTGCAGTCGATTGAAAAAGGAGGACACTGACCCCAGAGGACTGCGACAGGACACCCTTGCTGTAGACGGTGGGGATAATGATCCACACTCCACAGCAGAAAATCCCATTCTAAGCACCACCAAGCTTAAATGTCAGGGACTTCGGGAGACATCTTTTGGATGTGGAGAAAGGACCACCAGGTTGAGGGGACCTTTGCCCCAGGAAGGCTCATTCTACAACTTCTTTTTCTTGTGGTTTCTGCTCTGAAAGCCTCCTTTGCATTCCAGGACAATTTAGGAAAAAAATCCTCTTTAGGTGGTCATCCTCCACATTGTCCCCGGATGCACCACTAATGACAAGCACCATTTTTGAGATGTGCAACTAAAACTTATACTCCAATCACACCCAATGCAGTTCATGTAGTGATTTGATGTAATAAACTTTTTTAGTCAAATTTACTGCTCGAAATTTTTCTAAAATATGTTCATAATTTTCCTCCTCTGAAGGGTGTGGGAGGAGCTAGTGTCAGTGTAAGTTTTTAGCTTAATTGTTTCATGAAAGCATTGACTGTATATCTGTATAACTCATATACAGGCAATCCATGGAAGACACCCATGATGATAAGAGATCAGGTTTATTTATTTTGAAAATACGAAATATATCATAAAGTTCAGGAGGAGAACGACCAGATTCTTCTCCAGGTTAGTTTCGGACGTCACCAACCTGCTGATCCTACACATTCTCACTCCCAACTCGTCATATGAGGACTTTGGTTCGGGTCCCCTTTGCGTCACTTTTTGACGTTTTGGGTGACCCCAACTCGTTGCTTTTTGATATGCTGGCTGTTTGTTTTTCAATGTGCTGGCTGTTCCCATTAAATCATGGGTCCTCAACTCTCGGGACGTGATACCAGACACGGTACTGGAAGCAGTACCGGACGAGGTACTGGACACAGTAACGGATGCTAACCTGGTATCAGGTTATTAGGTACCCGACGGGTAACCAAGACCGCCGGTTAAAGATCCGGTACAAATATGGGTTATGATTCTGGTACCAGTCTTGGGGACCCCTGATTAGTGTATGCATTTTTCCCTGTCTGTAGCCCAGTGCCACTGTGATCTTAGCTAGTTTTTGTTACTGAGTGTAACATAACAGCTTTTAATTTTATCTCCAAAAATTAAGATAAAAAACAACAAAAGTACCTCAGATGCTACGTTCACACCGCCTTCGACAATGAACGTTCAAGTGGTCGCTTCTATAGAAAAGTCAACGTAAACCAGCGTAAATGTGTGTTTGTTTTTGGGCAAAACACACAAAACCTGTTGCCATTGATCAAACTTTAACCAATTAGGGACTCAAATTTGGTAGTGGTATTTGGATCCCTTTCCAATCACGGAAGTGCCAACCGTTTGAGAATGGATCAGGGAGGGGAAATTATTATTGAGGTTTGTTTACGGCTGAAATTCTATGACCTTAGTCTTGCATTATATCGGAATAGAGCTGTGAAAGAAAAAGCCTGGAGCAAGTTTCACCACATTTGCACTGATTCAACATTTCGCACTAACCGTCTTCTACCTGTAGGTGGCAGACACATGCTAGTAATCAGTAGAAGAAGCCCCTCTCTAATGTCTAGTGTTAACGAGACATGCATTGAACCCACATCTCTGCGAGATCCTAAAAAGAAATGCCTTAAAGCAAGACTGTCGTTTTTTTTCCTCTCTTTAGTGTAAAAGCTCTGCAGCAGTTTAATCCATATTAATTATTTTCAAGCTAGTAATTCCACTTAATGAGCTACAAGGTGCAGAGCTGCCACCGTTCTTTCCTTTAAAGCGATCGATAAATTTCACTAAAGACCGACTTTTCCTCAGCTAATTTAAAAAAAAGGTATTTTTTCTAATGTAAGAAGGTCAGCGTGTTCGAATACAGCAGAGCTCCTTTAGGCGTGGATGGAGCAACTCACACATGCAAACTGGAGCAGATAGAAATCTCAGCTGACGTTAATTGGTGGACACGCAAACAAACGCCATTAAAAACGCTGACATGTTTCATTTACCTCAGCTTTGTTTCGCTCATCGACTTTGCTTTAAATTTTGCCTAACGGAATAAAGAGGAGTGGGGGGAGAGAAATGCAAAGAGTGACCAGAGCAGTTAATTATTCCCCACACACTCGTGGGGGCTAGCCCGACCGCCTCCCTTTTTGTTTTTACAATCGATATTCTCGTAGGAGGCAGTGCGAGCCAAAGGACACAGAGATGCCGGGCTAAACTATGACTGAAAGCTAACTAGAGCTCTAGTGAGAGAAAACAAGAAAAACATAATTAGGTTTTCACTTAATGAAGTCTCAGTCATACGAACCACTGACCCAAAGGGGTGCTTGGGTTTCGTGAACTCTAGGCCAAAGGTGGCCAACCTTTTAAACTTGTGGGCCACAAAGGGCTCAAAAATTAGATCGAAGGGCCGGATCATAACGTGTGGAGCGTTTTTATGATCCACCTCCTAAAAAGAAAGGAACTACACAGCTTCTGGATGAAAACCCGGATTTATTTAGATTGAAAATTACCTACATTTTGAGTATGTGTTTCAAAATTCGTGGCCTTTTGATCTCATTTTGAAAGGAATTGGGCTGATGGTTTGATGTCCCAGAGGGAAAAAACGCAAACTTACAGAAATGCTGTTTTCATGTAATGTTTGAATTAGCATAAAAATGCATGTTAGACTCAAAAAATACACATGAACGTCAGAAAAACAGCATATCTTCCAACACAAATGCAGAATAACTTTCTGCACCTATAGACAAAAGTCAATGTATTTGTTTTACACTATCTAGGACAAACCAGAAAATACATGGAAGTATTTTTCCATTAATACTTATAAAATAAATGCTTAGTAAGCATTCACTTATAGTGATTCTCCTGCTCGTTTTCATACGTTTTTTGGCTTGTAAAAACTCAATCACACTTTCAGCAATCTTAATGTTACAGGACATTACTGCTTGTATTTTTGGTATTTATAAACTTTATAGTTTCTGAAATATTTAGAAAAATATACCCCATAGGA
The DNA here is from genome assembly GCA_003999625.1 of Oryzias javanicus. Taxonomy (NCBI): domain Eukaryota; kingdom Metazoa; phylum Chordata; class Actinopteri; order Beloniformes; family Adrianichthyidae; genus Oryzias; species Oryzias javanicus. The sequence continues at coordinate 8,630,710 of CM012459.1, forward strand.
AATGAAAGAGACAGCCTTCAAATTTCAAAGTTTTAAGTAGATTAGCAGCAAGCCTTCAGATATATTCATGGGATATATTTTATTCTTTCAAATTAATTTTCAAAACATTTTAAGTTTAGCTAATGTTTTAGCAATATGCTAACGTGTTTGGTTAATGTGTTATCTACTGTGGTTTTTGAGGCTTATTCAGAATTAAGCTTCTATTTTAGCAATATGCCAATGTTTTTGACTAATTTAGCTTACTGAGGAATTTTTATGGAGAGAAAATAGACTCACTCTGATTTGTGGGTGCATAATTCTTGATTTGTGCATAACTTTGGATTTGTGCGTGCGTATTCTTGATCTGTAACTCATTTAAAAAAATGATAACATTAAAAAAAAAATCCTATTTACACATGCACAAATTTAAATTACAACGGCCTGAAACAGCCTGAAGCCGGGTTCACACTGGACACGGATGTGGCCCGGAGCGGAAGCCGCTTCCATTCGGCGCCCTTGGTGTTGTACACACCAGGCGCGGAGCGGATGCAGCAGATCGTTCCAGCGTCCGCGAGCGTTCTGCGTCAATTCTGACAGGAAGTTGCATCGGGATACATGAGAAAATCCGATTTATTTTCAAAATATAACCAATTTTTCGCAATAAAACGCTGCGATTAACAAATGTGGTCATGTTTTAGTATCTAAACAGACTGTAGACATGGAAATAGACATACAATCACAACACGCAGACCTTGCGCGCGTGAGCACAAAGACACACAAAACAGACAGACATGCACACTTTTTTTTTCCTTTTTGTTTACACACACAGATCAATGTGGGCAGACTCCGGTGCGGGGCGCAGGGCTGGGTTTCGGGAGTTAAAAAAAAGAAAGATCCAGATAGCAGTTCCGCTCTCTGCCTCTCTCTCGCATGAAAAGTCATTGCATGGGGAAAGGTGGCTGATTCCAGGGGCCGAGATTGAGATGAAGAAATAATAAAACAGTAAAAAAAAATAATTCCAGTGAACCAATAACCAATATATAATTGCAAATATTTAGATTTTTAATGTCATGGTAACAATATTTATATATTTTGTTTTGGAAACATCAATGTAAACGAAACCCCCACCCCTCCCCTTATTTAAAAATGGTTCGGTCTGACTGGATTAGACTTCTGCAGGTTCACTGTTTGTGACAGAAAGGCCCGCAGTGAGTGAGGTAGAGAAGACACGCTTTAAAAAATCAGGAGTTGTAAACACTTGATTTAGAAGAGGACCTCCATGAAGAAGAAGAAGACAGTCTGTCTGTTGCCGCGGTGCATGCTGGGAGAGCAGGGGGGGTGATACAGGGTGAGATGTCATGCGGTCTATACGGGATAAAACTCTGCTTTAAACACCCGTCTTGGGAATTGTTACAGTTCTCAGAGTCAGTGAAGGCATCGGAACCGAGGATACCATCGTCATCGATTTCAATTGGTCCTCGTGTTAGCCCCGCCCCAACGCGCCACAACGGGGCCAAAAGTATTGAAACTGAAACTTGGAGGTTCGTAAACGAAAAAAAAGGTTTGAAATTGAAAAAAAAAGTTTTGAAACTGAAAAAAAGATTTGAAACTGAAAAAAAATTTTTTTGAAATTGAAATTTTGAGTTTTAGAAACTTATTTTTTCGACCAAACATTAATATTTTTTTCAAAATATTCTATTTCAAATAATATTGGCCCAGATTTAGCGCCATAGAGGGCAGGAGTCTGTGCTCAGGTCTGTAGCCCCTGATGTATTGGAAATAAAGCGGGGGGCTATTTGAGGTTCCAGAGCAAGGAGATGATGGGTCCCACCCTGTGCTGAATGCAGGAGGAAGACCTCAACCCAGAACAATGAGATGAAGATGCTGATGGAGAAGTTGGAGGGGGTATTCTACTCCCAGGCTCAGACCCCTCCTTCACCGTGGTTGGCTGAAGCCACTGCAGCACTGTATCCCCACTGTGCCCTGGTCCATTGCCCCGCCTCCAGCGCTGAACACATGGCCCAGGAAAGAAACAGAGGGGGCACTGCAGAGACCGAAGAGCATGACCAGATACTCAAAATAGATCATCATAAAGGTGTTCTACCATTCATCTCCTGCTCGTATGCAGATGAGGTTGGACGCACGTCTCAGATCTGCTCCCAACAGTGACCAGAGGGGGAGTAAGAGCTCTGATTCCTGACATGTATACATAGTTTTTGCTCTCTCACACCCCCTCTGCATTTATCCGGACTTGGGACCGGCTCAAGAGAACACTGGATTGTGTTCCCTTGTGGTTGCATTACATGTATTATTGAGTTCATTAAATCATTCATTCATTCTTCCCCTTTTCATGACATTGTTTACATGTAGATCAGGGTCAGACAAGAAGAGGTCATACAAGAAGAGAGTAGAGTTGTCTGGGTCCAAGCAAGGGTCAGGGCAGGCAGCAAGAAAACAGATGAAACTGGGTCAGAAGAGAGAACTCTGGATTGTGTTCCCTTGTGGTTGCATTAATTATTTGATTCATTCATTACATCTTCCCATTCCTAGATCAATCTAATATCATCCATTCTAACCACACACCTATTCATCCTGTGCCCTCTGCATTTATCCGGACTTGGGACCGGCACAAAACAACACTGGATTTGTGTTCCCTTGAGTTTGCATTACACATTTTTTTTTTTTTTTTTTTTTTTTTACTGGTGTTTGCTTACATTTATTTACCCGTAACCCCCACCCCTACTAAAACTAAACAAAATAATCCACACACAATATAAAATAGCATAAAATGAGACACCAGTAACATTAAGCATAAAAAATATCAATTTAACTAACTAAAGCTAAGAGAAGTAACATAACATCAAATCCATTTCCTCCAGTTCAGCTAAAAGTCCCATTCAAATGGAGATCTTTAACCTTTTCTTTAAAGACCTCATCCTTGGTGGTCAGGATTCTTAATCTTTTTTACTACACCTTTTGAAAAAACCCAGAAAACCACGGCGTGATTTTTTCTTTGTCTTTTCTGTCAGATGGTCCACCTGCTCTTGGAGTTGTTTCATCTTTTTGGAGAAGAGTTTTGGAAGTGGTCGAGTTTGTCGTCCTTTCTCTTGACATCCTCTTGTAGTTGAGAGATTTCTTGAGAAAGGGAGGACTTCTCTTCGTCCACTTCTGTTTGTCCTCTGCCTGCTGTTTTTTAGTCTCCATTAATTCATCTTGATCTTTGCTGATTCCATCTGATGCTCTTTTTGGAGTCTGTCTTTCACTCTTTCCCACTGCTGCATTTGGTTCCGTAGATCGGTCTGTGTTTGGACCAATGCAGCTTTTAACTTTGTGGACTCTTCCATCTGCTGGGTTAAGCAGCTGTCGACGTCTTTGGTCTTTACTTTTTCATTCAGAAGAGATGCTTCCAGATGCTTAACTTTACAGACGAGCTGTGAATTTACCCTTTTATTTTCTTTTAGCTGGTGCATCTCCTGATGTAGGTGGTGAAGAGTTTTTTTTGCTCCTCTTCAGACTTGCTGATGTAGTGTGTCTTTACATGTTTTAGAGAGATTTCTTGGAGGAAGGAGCTCTTTTCTTTCTGCCATTGCAGTCTTTGCTCTTCCTCTTTTGCTGTTTTTAAGATCTTCTGATTTTGTTCCAGCTGTTGGATTTTTTTGGTGAGTTCTGAATTGTCACGAGTTTTTTCATGGAGTTCTTTCTGGAGAGACGTTTTCTCCTTTTCCATGAGAGACCGTTCAGCTTCAAGCTGGTGTTTGAGCTGTTCTACGTCGGCCTTTAAAGACGTGGTTTCCTTCACGTGTTCCTCTCCTTCTCCTTCATAATGCCTGAGATTGAAGCAACACAGCTTCAGCTTCAGCTTCATTTCTCTGTTGCTGCGTCTGGCTCAAATGCTTGTTGGCTTTTTCCAGCTTCAGCTTTGCAGTCTTCTTCTTTCCATCCCGTTTAGCCGGCTCCTCAGCTGTTACTGGCCTGAGTTTCTTGGGCGTCACAAACACTACAGAGACGCTCCTTCTGTTCTTCCAAGACACCAACGTTCTGTGAAGGTGATTGGAAAAACAGTTGAGACAGGTTCCTGGAGCGCTTCTGAAGGACGGTCAGAATTGGACTGTGTTGGTGGTTCTTCTGCCACCACACCGAGTGTCAGTTCAGGAACAACAGGACCTGCTTTCTGTTCTTCAACGGCGGCAGGTTTAGGTTTCCAAGTCTTGGCACTTCGTTGGGTTTGATGGCAGGATCTATAAACCAGTTCTTGCTGGTATACTTTGGAACAGGAATATTGTTCTTGTCCAGCATTGGAGCAGGAACAATTGGACGTGTTTTCTTCTCGTTTTCACGTTGTTGAGCAAGCTCGTCGACTCTTGGTGGAGGTTTGGATGTGACTATTTGATCCATGTAAATATCATCATCATCTTCACTAAAATCCATTTCCCAGTTACCTCGTTGAATTGTAACTTTACGACGAGGAAGTTGGAAGGGTTTGGTACCAGCAGGTGGGGTGATTGTGGACTGTGGTTGGCCGCAGTCAGGGGCTGGCTTTGTTGAAATGGCGGCAGATGTTGGTTCAACAAAGTGGGTCGGTGTCGTAGAAACGTTTGTGTCAGGTTTCAGAGTTCTCATGGTCGGTAACGGTTCGCGTGTATAGAGGGGATTTGTTGGTATTTTCCCGCTCTGGTTCATCAATAATCGTCAGAGTGATCATGTGACATGAGGTCATGTGACATGATCTATTAACATCATACATTTAAATAAGTGTAAGCAATTATTATGGTCAGAAGATTATTTTCTTTAAAACAATTTAAAATAAATAATATAATCAGAAATAATGGATTATATTTCTCTGCTCTTTTCCAGACCCTCAAAGCGTTCACAATGTATATCCATTATTCATTCCCTCCTCATTCATGCTTGATGATAGTAAACTACTGATGTAACCACAGCTGTCCTGGAGCAGTCTGACTGAAATATATTATGAATTATAAAGTTGTTGTATTTTCTGAAATGACCACTAGGAGCTGGAAGAAAATACAAGTCCAATTGTTTCACTTGTTTGTCACCTTTTTGCACATCCTGTCAGGAGTTTCCACAGTGGTTTGGCAGAGTTGTATATATACATATATATATATTATATATATATATATATATATATATATATATATATATATATATATATATATATATATATATGTATATGTACTACTAATTTGCTAGCAACGTTAGCTCCTGTCATTTCACAGGACACACAGAAGATTTTGCTTAGTAGTACATAGGCATGAAGAAATGTTTAATAAACTTGTTCAGTAAACATAGACAGAGGACCAAAGATTTAGACAGTGGATGTAAAAACATTTTTTGGCACAAATTGAACCCCATACCACCCAGACTGAGCCAGACTTTATCTTTATTGGCCCCCATTTGTAAACTGAGTTTACTTCAGAGCATATGTGTCAAACTCTGACCCGCGGGCTAAATTTGGCCCGCAGTGTAATTATATTTGGCCCGCGAGGCAATTAGGGCTGGCGGGACTGTATTATACAGTGGCAGCGCTGTAACTCCGCATTCACCGGTTACACTACAAATCCCATAATGCTCTGCTGTTGTTTCGGTGCATCGATCAGGACAGAGGCAGACACGCCCCCTCCTGTGTGTCAGTAGCCTATGAGGTCAACAGATAAAAAAGACTAATGGAATGTTTGGTTATCTTTTAAGACGAGCATTTTGGGTTTATGGAATAAATTAAAAATGAGTGACAAATAGTTTTTTTAATCCATCATTTTATGTCATCTTTGACCTCAAAACAAAACAAAGAACCGCCACAAACAATGTGGAGGGAGGGAGCATTTTATTTTGTTTATTTATTTTGATTGACAGGTGACGGTCAAATCCTGCAATCTCTCCAACAACCTTGCAGAACATGTTCCCACAAATGTCAGGCTCTTTTTAAAAAGCATTTTTTAGATTAAATCCATAAAAATAACAGGTCATGTGACCACACCTCCCGTCAATCATTTTTTTAGTGTTATTGACAACAACCAACTAAAATGTCAATACCAGTGGAAGTCCTACCCATAGATGTTCTTCAAACTTGATGCAAATTCTAGAAAGAAACTCTCAGGTTCTGAATGTTGGAAGCCAAAAAAGGCCAACGACATTTAAAAAATAAGTTCAATAATAATTATCACATATTAAAGTTAATTTCAATTTAATATCAACTTAAATCCTGCTAATTTCATTTTTTTTGGTATGATTTAAAGGGATTTTTTGTTTTATATATTACATTGCATTTTATTAAGGTGCTCATTAAAACCCTTCCGCTCTCCTTGGGGTCCAGATGGCTCCAACCACATATTGTTATGCGATTTCTTCCATGACAAATGTGGACGAAGGGGGACAGGATTTTATGTCTGCCATGGACATTAGTGAAACTCCGAAATCAGTGAAAAAAAAAAGTTCAGCGCACTGTCCTGTGGTGTCCAGATGACCCCACTTTTAATGTAAACAAGCTAAGGAGAACGGAAGGGTTACAGCTGTTATTGTGGATATGCTAACACAGCTAATACCTACCAGTTTTGAACTGCTTTTTTTTTTTTACATGTTACTAAAAACATTCAAGGTTAGCATAGCATAGTTTTATCAGACTATTATTTCATATGTTATTAACAGGGTTGATGATTAATGTGAATTTGCAAAGGTGGCTATTGTATATCAGTGTTTCTGTGTTACTAACAGGCAGGAAGTTAGCATAGTCACTGTAACGTCTATGACTAAGGAAATGATTTTAGACCCCAAAGGACTTATGCTTCATGAGCCAGTAAAAATTGCCGGCAGAGAGATTGAACAGGTGGAAAGTTTTAAATACCTTGGTGTCTACATAGACAACCTCCTTAAATGGAATGTGCACGTGGACCACCTATGCTCTAAACTGTCTCAAAGACTCCACTTTCTAAGAAGACTCAGAACGTTCGGTGTAAGCACTAAAATCATGACATGCTTTTACAACGCAGTGCTTGACTCAGTTTTAAGATATGGCATGGCCACCTGGTTCGGGCCCCTAACAGTAAAATACAAAAACAAAAAGAAAGTGTCATGAAAAACGCCATGAAAATCATTGGTAAAAAGAGTTCTCCATCTTACAAGAGGTTTACGAGATCTGTGTTAGAGGACAGGCAAAAAGAATAATAAACTCACCCTCCCATCCACTACACAGTGAATACGAACTCTTACCATCAGGGCGGCGTTACCGAGCAATAAGATACAAAAATAATAGATACAAGCTATCTTTCTCCCACATCCATCTCACTACTGAACAAGTCTGACTAGCACATGAGCTCTTTTATCTAACTTATGAACTGCCGTACCTATTAGTTATATTGATATTCTTATCTTTCACTGTTTCATAACTTTGGCAAATGTTTGTTTTTGTACATTGTGCTTTTACCTGCGATTTTATAGGCCATTTTACTTGACATTTTGGGTTTAGTATTTAATTAAATATGAAGTCACTGTGTTTCCAGAGGCGCTAACTCTACTACTGCTCTTTTAATACTTGTCTGATGCTCTTACTGTGTATGATGCTGTTGTTCTCACTGAAATGTTTGGAGTTTGTGTACATGTGTGAATGTACCCACGCAGCCACTGGCACGGTGTAATCCGAGACAAATTTCCTTGGGGACAATAAAGTATATTTGATTGATTTGATTTGATGTTAGCGGTATCAGACTGTTTTTTGTGTAATGCAAAAAAGGTCAGGTGTTGCTTTAAATATGCTAACGCAGCTAACATTTAGTGGTGTTTGAATGTGGTTTTATACATGTTGCTAACAACATTTAAGGTTAGCATAGCATAGTTTTTTTTAGTGGTATCACCATGTTATTTCACATGTTGCAAATAAAGTCAGTATTACGGTGAATACACTGTCGCAGCCAACATGTAATATGCTGCTACTGTGTGGTTTTTTACACGTTAACCAACTTTAAGTTAGCGTTAGGATACATTTATTTTTTTAGCTGTGTCAGCCTGTTATTTTTCATGTTGCAAGCAGAGTTGAATTTATTGTGAATATGCTAACGTAGCTAACAAGTAGCGGTTGTTGGGTGTTTTTTTTTTTTGTTTGTTTGTTTGTTTTTTTTGGGTTTATTAACTACATTTAAGGTTAGCATAGCATAGTTTTTTTTAGCTGTATCAACCTGTTATTTTACACGTTGCAAAAAAAGTTGTGTACTATTGTGAATATGCTAACGCAGGTAACATGTAGCGGTGTCTGACTGTGTTTTTTTTCTTACGTGTTACCAACAACATTCAAGGTTAGCGTTGCATAGTTTTATTTAGCAGTATCAGCCTGTTATTTTAACATGTTGCAAACAAAGTTGAGTATTATTCTGAATACGCTAACGGAGTTAACATGAAGCGGTGGGACTGTGTTTTTTTTCGCGTTACTAATGAGAACGTTTGCATTATGGGTGTCAGTCTTCTTTTTTATGTGATGGATGTTTTTTATGAATATGCAAAGATGGTTAACGTGTAGGCTGTTGGACTGGGTTAGCGTATTTACAGTAACATTTCTCTTAGCTGTATCATTCTGTTTTTATGTGTTACAGACAAGGTTGGAAGTTACAAGGATTACGAGTCCATTAATTTGTCTAACATGTAGCATGTTAGAAACAATCTAGAAACGCAGAGAACGCAGTTATTAAAGTCTGACTGATGGATTTATCTCTGACTCTTTTGTCTCATATATTGCAACCAAAAGTTCTCGTTTTCTTCTAAAATACAGACAATAAAAGACTGAATTAGCTCAGTTTACGTTTAAAGTCAATAAAATCCTTTAGAAACGAGGAAGTGTTCGTTTTTTCAAAAATAAAAGACATTTTTTGACTGTATGTTTGATTGAAAATATTAAAAACAAACACATCATTAACGGTTCCATGTTTTATACAACAGACTAATTAGTCAGTAATGATTTTTAGTGGACAGATTGCGACTTAATAAAAACAAAACACGTCTCAAGCATTTAAGAATAAATCCATTTGAGTACCTTGTATTAGACTTGAACCAATATGGTCATCCACTGTAAATTGAGATTTTTTATGTAATACAATGGGTTAATAGAAAAACAGCTAAAAGGGCAAACACAAATTTAAGTTGGGATTTGACATAAACACATTTCATAAAGCTGCATGTCAGTCCATAGAAAATTAGGGTCGACAGCAATCGTCTTCCACTCAGTTAAAGTGTGTTTTTGGGCTGCGTCTGCTTCTTCACAGATATAGATAAGGGAAGGCGGGGGGGGGGGACTATTGCAGTAATGTCAGTCTTGTGCCAAATGGATAAACTTGATGACAGGCTTTTCGACGGCGATAAGGATGTTACCGCCACCGATCTATTGGAGACAAGGAGGCTAGATAGCAACCCAGCGGTTGTCCAAGAGGAAAACCGATGCTGCGGCAGATTTGAACTGTTGAAATGAGCTCTGCAAATCTGCGCTCTGGCTGTCGTCTGGATGGATGCGCCGCTGACAAAAGTGGAGATGGAAAGACGGAATTTGGACTCAGATTTTGTGGTACGGAGGTTAAGGGACAGTGATGTTTGGGGTGGGAAACTTTTCATCTGGACGTGATTTAACCTGTTATTTTTCAGCCAGTCATGTCACCCAGTAGTTTCTAATAAAGTATTCCTTTTAATCATAGCATTTATACTCTAAAAATAACCAGCGATAGGTGAAATTCACCACATAATGTTTTAAGCTCTTTTCTACACACTCCATAGACTTTTCTCAGACGGACAGGAACATTTCACACTTTTCTCTCTTGTTTAAACTCTTTTAAAGTTCAAACCTTCATAAAAAAAATCAGTCCAATATATTATAGAATAAACACGAAGATCTGCTCTTGATCTAAGACTTTAGTAGATTTGGAGAGCTAGAAATATTCTGTACAGGAGACATGACACAGAGATTGATTGAAATGGTCTACAGCCAATCTGATCAGAACATGGGAATCAATTAAAAAAACATTCAACCACAATATAAAAAGGAATCACTGTCCTGTTGCTAAGTTGCCCATTCTAATGTCACGTATTTCTAAAAAAAAAAAGTGATGTTATAAATCTGAATCATATGAAAAAAAAAAGAACTTTTATTGTGAAGTCTTAGAGCACAAAAAACAAGGACAGACTTGATTTTAAAATAATTCACCTAGTGGTCAAAGTAGAGAACTGCATCTTGCCAATTTTATTTTTTAATATGCATCAATCTGGAACTTGAGGGATATGGAAGCGTCTGTGACTCATAATTCAAAATAAAAGTCAATACTGGAAATGCTTTTTCATTTTTGCAATGTAACTGCATTCTTTGTCTCTTAAATTAGATGAAAAAGAAAACTTCAACTCCGCTCATTCTGCAACTTAATTACAATGATAAAGAAAAGGACATTTGATAATTCGTATTTATTTTCTGATAAATTTGCACCAACATTCAATTTGAATATGAAATGTGAAAATTAATGATGAATGAAAATAAATGTTATGAATGAATGAAATTTTTTTTCATTTTTAAAACGTAACTGCTGTGTTTTGTCATGTTAATTTTTCCTTTTGTGGGTGAGTGAAAATGTTGAACCATTTAAATAGATTCACTTTTAAGGCTATGACTGAGACAAAACAAACCATAAATAATTGTCAGTTTTTAGAATAAAAAACGCTTTTATTTAGGCTTTTAAGAACCCAGCGCGCCACTTTTCCTAGAAACAAAACAAGCAGTCGAATCACTCCGTGACATTGATCCACACATGATCTCGCCTCGATGCAAGCCGTGGTGTAATTCTTTTTCTGTTTGTTTGACACAGACAAAGGGACGGGAAAATAGACGCGTAGAAGAGGAGGGGGGTAAGTGTGAAACATAGGGGGCCCCATATCAGAGCCCCAGGATCAAAGTCAATTCTGGCAAGCTATACATTAAGCCCTGTCAATCACAAGGGTGTCCTTGGAATGTGGCCGAGCGGTGACAAGAGGAGTCGCTTCTCCTGCAAAGCTGAGATGAACCCAGTTAAATCTGCACATGAGAAAACCTGCTTTATCAGGACCTCCATATGGACCTGTAGCACACTGTCAAATAACGTCAACCTCTTTTACATTCCACCGAAGGAAGTTATTCTTCCCTCAAGCTAAAAGAAAATTGATTTTCAGCATCATTTAACCACAAAAAAATAAAATAAAATACAGCAAATGATAAAGTAGTAAGTGAGGCTGTGGCTCGGGTCGTTGAACTGGCTGTTTTCACTGCAGCTTCTCTAATAACACTTTTAGTCTTTGTATTTTATTTGCAACAATAAAAGCATCTATTTGATTGTTTTTACAATATAAGAAAAGAAATCATGCCATTTCCTCAGTTAAATGGGGCAATATTCAATAAACCGGTCCCAGCCAACACTTAACTTCTCCACCTAATGTTTATAAAACATTTGATATTTTTTAAATAACTCATTGCCTCTTAACTGGACCTGTAGAATATGTTGCTGTCGACGTGTGGCCTTTATAAAAGTAAGTTAAGAGAGAAAATAATGGTAAATTGTTTTTAAGAAATTAAGTAATTAATCAGATGGTTAACTTGGTTTATTGGTTGGTTGGTTGGGTTGGTGGTTTGTTGGTTGGTTTGTTCGTGGGGTTGGGTTTGGTGGTTGGTTGGGTGGGATCTGGTGGTTGGTTTGATGTGTTTGGTTGGGTGGTTGGTTGTGTTGAGTTGGTTGATTGGTTTGGTTTGATTTGGTGGTTTGCTTTATGTGATGAATTAGGTGATGAGGTTGTTGGTTGGTTTGATGAATTAAGTAATCGATCGGTTGATTGACTTGGTTTGGTGGGTGGTTGGTTGATTGAATCAGGTTGGGTTTGATGGTTGGTTGGGTTAGGTCAGTGTTTCTCAAATGGTGGGGCGCGCCCGATGGCAGGGGGTGCACGGGACAACCAAGGATCATGCAATTTATGTTAGTTACTAAACAGTTGATAGGAGGACCGTCAGTTGTGATATCCACACAGAAAGGAGAAATATTTAATTAAACCTAAAGATTTGCAATGGAAAAATGTTATTATAAATATTATTTTTGTGGCTCCACAACCAACCAGTGCAGAATCTTCTCTAAAACAGAACAGATCATTAAGAAACCAGATTACATCCTCAAAACTGAGAAACTTTCTTTCTTAACGTTATTTTGAATAAAAGTCTTTATTTGTTGGTTTTGCAGACTTTTGTATTTTGGATTGTGATTGCAGAGTTTTGTGTTTTTCACTTCAAATATGTTTAAAAAGAAAAAAATATATATAAAGACTTAAAAAGTGAATAGTTAATAACTTCCTTTTTCATTCATTCTATACATTCTATCTGGAAGGGATAAATAACAGCATATATATAATATACACTTTATATGAATAAAAACATGTTTACATTAGTTATGGATATTGTGCACAATCCTACATAGTAGTTGATAGTAAATTAAATAAAGCAAAAAAAAAAAAAAAAAACCTAAAAAGACACTTGGTAGCTGAAAGAGCCGCTGTTTTCAGTGAACTAATGCAATAGAACTGAATCTCTGAGAAAATACAGAATTCCATCACTACTGTGGAGGGAAACAAGGAAAGATTGTTGTTTTTATTTTGTCTGAAAGTTTGGAAGTATTCTAAAAAAAAAAAGGCAGAAAAATCAATAAAACAGATTATTTAGATTTTTTTTTAATTATTCAATTATAGTAAAGGTACAATATTTTGAGAAGATATATACATTTAACTTGAGCAAATTGACAAATGATACCAATGATATTCACAGCAGAAAGTTATAGGGGAGCGTGAAAGAGTAAGTTCCTCATAGGGGGGCCGTGGGAGAAAATAATTGAGAAGCACTGGGTTAGGTTGAGTTGGGTTGGGTTTGGTTGGTTGGGTTGAATTGGTTGATTGGTTGGGTTGGATTTGGTTGGTTGGTTGGTTGGTCTGGTTGGGTTGGGTTGGGTTGGGTTGGGTTGAATTGGTTGATTGGTTTGGTTGAATTTGGTGGTCGGGTGGTTGGGTTGGGTTTGGTGTTTGGTTAGTTTGATGTGTTGAGTTTGGTGGTTGGTTGGTTGGGTTTGTTGAGTTCGTTGATTGGTTGGGTTGGATTTGGTTGGTTCAGTTGGATGTGGTAAGTTGGTTGGTTGGGTTGGGTTAGGTTTGGTTGGATCTGGTGGTTGGTTTAATGTGATGGGTTAGGTGATGAGGTAGTTGGTTGGTTTGATGAATTAAGTAATTGATCGGTTGGTTGACTTGGTTTGGTGGGTGGTTGGTTGATTGAATCAGGTTGGGTTTAGTTGGGTTGGATTTGGTTGGTTGGTTGATTGGTTTGGTTGGATTTGGTTGAATTTGGTGGTTGGTTGGGAGGGTTCCGTTGAAAAACTGACCTAATTTCTAAAATTGTATTAATTTCCTTTTTTTCTTTAGCTATCTGGTTATGTATTGGTTTGTCAAACTCTTGGAAACAAACCCAAAATCTGAAGAAAACAGCAATTTTACAAATTAAAAAATCTACATGCTAATATAATTCTTCCTGTGTTACCTTCTCTAACTTTGCTTTTGACCTCCCCTGTTGTTACAGGTCATTGTATATGATTTCCTCTTATAATTTAATTAAAGTAGGTAACTGTAACAGATGGAAACCTACATTTATTTCAACTAATTTCTGCTAATAAGTGTTAAAGTTATTAACATTTTTTCCTTTTGTGATTTTTATCTACTAACCATTAAACAAAACTTTTTTCAATTTTACTTTGAAATATGTTCATTTCGGGATAAGATATTTTTCTATACAATACATAAAAATTCTACATATAATGTAAGAAAATTATTCATCGCACTTACTGTCCACTGGAATAATAATGTTTTGATATAACGGGGTTTTTTATCAGCAGTGAAAGTGGAGATGCTTTAATTGATGCAATAGTATCAATAAAATATAAAAGATTTCCAAGTGTTATTAAAAACTAAAATTTTAAAAGTGTTTGGAGGGTTTTTTTCTGCACAAAGCAAACATATATGTCATCATTCAAACTTAAAACATGTGTGTTACTCAGGTGACATCTCTGATGTTCCACAGGAAGTAGGTCACTGTGGTGGTGGTAGTATCATAATTTGCACCAGTTTTGCTACAGGACTTGATCAGCCTTTTTTTTTTTACTTAGAAAAATCTTCTAAAGCTTTACATAGTTCCACACATCCCTGTAGAGTCTACACAAATGACCCCAAAAGCAGATCCTAAATCCAATTTCACTTTCAGCAGACGGGAAAATTACATGCTGTTTGACTCCCAGCTTGAGTTCATTCAGGCTGCAGTGGAAGTGACAGTTAGCCTATTTACTTTTATTCTGGACTTGTGCTAATTATCTTAACTACACAAGTAATTATCTTTCACATCAAAGGGCCCCGCTCTGAGCCCCGCTGGTACCCCCCCCAACCAAGCAGCCAGCCTCCGACACGCCACCGCCATCACGTTTCCGGAGCCAGCTGAATCATGACATTAGCGGATAATTAGGCGATCGGCTGAATGGGTTTGATGGGGGCAACATGTGACGAGGAGGAATCTGCCAGACGAGCTGCTGGAGGAGAATCCAGAGATATCAGAGCCAGATTACCAGGATCTACTCAATCTCAGATGTTAAACTGACACTGCGAAGCATTTCACAGATTATCGGTAAATAAATAACATTCTAATTGATTTTCTTTTCTTTCTCGCCTTCATCTTTCATCTCAGTCTTTCCGATCCGAGTCCACTTTGATTGCCGGTGCCGCTCAAAAGGCCCGTGACTGACGACTCAAAGTTCACAACTCTCCTCCTCCAAAATCTCAGCAACAATCAGGTCATTGGGTATCCGACGCGGGGCCTTCGTTAACGGCAAAAAAGATGCAGAAAACATGTGACTGCAGAGGGAAATTTACATCCGCTGCATTTAAATCTCTTTGAAGTTGTTTGTTTTGCTCACCTTGGAAACACTATTTCCACTTTCTCCTCTGTGCTAAGAAAGAAGCGCGCCCCATAAATATTTATCTGCCTGGGGCCGTGCGCGATCCCGGCCTGGTGTTTTCAACATGGCCACTGGAGATCGGGCCTATGGGGGACCGGCTGGGAGGAGGAACGGCGGGGGAATTAAAAAGGAGAAAGACGAGGAGGAGCTGAAGGAGAGCGGATCAGATCCGTGTGTGTGAGGTGTTTAATGCGGGACGATGGGGCGCCGGTTTACTTTGTTAAGTCGCCTTTAAAGTGGCGTCCTCTTCAGCATTATGTCTCGTTTATATTTATATAAAATTTATATTTATATTTATAATTTATATTTTTCATAAATAAAGTTTGAGTGTCATTTGATTTGATTTGATAGGACTGGACTGGACTTAATTCAGTTAGGTAAGTAGATCCTTATTGAAGTTTTTTAGGTCATCAAACTGGTCACTTGTAAGGCGGACTTAGCACCAACTTAATATATATATATATATATATTTTAATTAGTTCAACTTGCATTGTTTTAAAGGGTCATTATAGAATAGAATAGAAAATACTTTATTAATCCCTTTGGCAGTCCTCAGGGAAATTCAGGAAATTATAATCATTATAAAAATAAAGCGAATATTAAAAAGTTTTTGCGCAAAGTTTTTCGGGTGAACATGTATTAGCATGTTTGTGTGTTTAACTTAATCAAATTAAGCTAGCATTTTTTTTGGTTTAATATTTTACATTTGAATACGATGTTTTAGTTCTTATATGTCTATACTTTTTGTTAGACAATGAAATGTATTTAAAAATGGATGGAAATGAAGGCAGACAAAGTGGAACAAAGACAAATTTTTGGAACATTTATGATTAACTGATTTAAGTAGCAATAATACTCTATATTAGCCTAATAATGTATTTTCTACAAAATACACTGATTCAAATCAAATAATGACAAAAGATAACACTTAACAATAATAAATTAGTTTTATGCAGTCTTTTTTGTAAATGTAAAACTTTCAGCCTAATTTTACAAAATGGCTTCCAGGCTAGCTTGATGCTAACCTGTCATAGCATATTGTAATCCTCATTTTCTAGCTACTCTGCATGTATTTAAACTTCTAAAATAATGGCATGTGTTGTAAACACCAATGGAAAATGAATATACATATATATGGGGACATGTATTCTTCGTAATTTACTTTGAATTTTACACTTTTATGGAATCTAGTATTTTTTGATAAAATTTCTTTGTGTTATTAAATTTTTTTACATACTTTTCAAATCAACAGGATGGTATTTTTTCTCCATAGATCAAAATAATATTCAATTCTCAATTTGCAATTAAAAATGCAATTTAAAATGCATTTTGAAAAATTTTGATATTTAAAAATAGCAATTTAATCCTTCATTTTTTAAAGTAGCTACTTAAATAAAAATCAAATCAATTGCATTTTAGATTGAATATGGTCTTTGGTACACTAATTTAAATGAAAAAGGATTTCGCAATTTACAAATCTATATTGAAAGAATGTCATTTCTACTTGTTGTATACTTTAAACTTATTTTAAAGTAACTTTTAAATTGCAATTGGTTTTTTTGCGTCAAAATTCAAAAGAAATTTCTATGCCCCTGGCATAGCGGACTTTTATTTACAAGGTGTTGCGCTTTTTCTAAAGCAAAATTAAAACTAAGAATGAAATCTGTCACACTCTCGTGAGGGCGGGGCTTACCTGTACAGACATACAAAGCTTTTTTTTAAGTATATTATCGAATAATATTTTAATATAGCCGCTTCCTTTTCCTTTGGTAATATTAGACACTCAACTAGCAAGTGGAATAATTTGGCATTAGAGGTAGAAGGACGATGCTAATATGTTAGCTTCTGTTTGTATGATATATGTTAATGATTTTGTTGCTGTCTCTGGCAGATACTAATTGTGTGTCATCTTTAGGGCTGCTGTGTATGAAGCGCCCATACACTGTATAGGTTTTATGTTAAGCTTTCTCAGTTTGAATGAAAATTAAAAAATTAAAATTTTATTGTCAAAAAATGTTAGATTGAACTGCAAATTTTCATATTGACGGCAAAATGTATTTTCAAATTGGAAATTGAATTGTCTATTAATAATTAAATATTACTTGAATTAGAGGTGATTGAAAAGCATCCTTTCAAAAGAGTAGAGCAACAAAATAGAATACTTAAAAAATTAAATGATCATGAATATTTTACTGTTGAGTGATATAATTGGCTTAACAGAGTAGTTTTTACATTTTATTTTAAGCTTATTTTATGAAAGTAGAGGAAAACATATGTCCAATTATTTTAGTGACCCTAATGCACCTTATTTTGTGACAAAAAGGCTAATTTTGCCATTAAAACCTCAAAGTTGATCTTTTAAAAGAAAGAACTTGAGACACAGGCTGTCCTTTTTTACTGTCTGTATTCTTTTCAGAGCAGTCTAAGTGGAGATGCCCAAACGTCTCTATCTGCAAAATCCTCCTCCTTCTGCCGATGGAACTCTGAGATTCTTGTAGTTCAGCTGAGAGGCTTGAGACTAAAGTTAATGTTTCAAGATCTTCAAACTTCAAATAAACTTAGGATCAAACCACCTCAGCAGAAAAACCTCCAGTCTTAACACAACTTTTTAAAGAAAAAAACAACTTTTTTTCTTTTGAAATGAACATTTTTTTCGCATTCCGATTATGTTTTGATCTATTTTTAAAGCCCTATTTTGGTTTTGACTAAGGTGTTTTTAGCCAAAATAATTAAGGTGTTTTTAGCCAAAATAATTTTAAAAAAGTGTAGTTTTCTAAAATTGTTTCTGCAAAGCAGCAGGAGCTCATTACAAATTCGCCTCTGAGTTGTGGGCATCATCCCTCTCTTTACACACTCTCCCGCTAGCTACCCAACATTACTGGTGTGATAATGATGGGGTACAATTTCAAAACTTTTAAGCCGTATAGTTTTGAGCCAGCTCAGACAAAGAAAACGGAGTTGTGGATGGATCTAGTCAGAATGGGGCGGAGCAGGGAGCTCATGCCCCGCCCAGTGTATTTACTACATCACAACACACAATATTTTTCTGCTTTTTGTCTTCTTTTTTTTTCTCTACTCTAGATGTACAATGATTTAAATAAATAAATACAGAATGCTATTTTGAGATTAACTCTCTTGTCCTCCATCATGAGAAAAATGCTATAGGAACACATTAGAAACCTAAAAAATTAATTGGACTGGGTCTTTAAAGGGTAACCAAACTCTAAATTTGGGTTCTGAAAAACCTTGGGGCTACTGACGGCAGAATCTGGCTGAGGGTGGCCCGTATGGGGTTCTATTTGTGCCATAAATATGTTTTTGAGTCCACTGTCTATATTTTTGGTCCATTGTTTACGTCTTACTAAACATTTTATTAAGCCTTTGTTCATGTCTATGTGCTACTAAGCAATATAATCTGCATGTCTAGTGAAACGACAGGCGCTAACGACGCTAGCAACTGTAGCTAAAGACTTTTCTGACGACCAGATCTAATGACAACAGAAAATGCAAAGTTTCATGCAGAAAGCAAGCTGAAACATCACAAAGAAAATACAAAGCTTTCATATTAAGGCCGGAGCTGAAAAATACTGACTTGGGGGCCGCAAATGGCCCGCGGGCCGCCAGTTTATGACCCATGATCCAAATCAACATTTTTGGCTGTTGAACTCTATAAATAGGGCTTTAAAAGCGCTGGCTATAGGTCCTTGACAAACCTTTGACAATTTCAAATAAACTTTTATAATGCTAAAAATAATGGTCTGTGTGCTGCCCCCTACAGGTTGAATCGGGGCATTACAGTTGAATTTTGTGATTGGCAAAACCATTTAAGTCCCACGTCGTGATCTGCAGCTCCAGTAATGAAAACAGTCCTGTTCCCCAAACCTACCCCTCTGACTGGATTGTGGGTGGAGTCAGTCTCCAGCTGTCCTGTTTGGTGACCCTTTAAAACTATTCCGCGTTCACATCTGTCAAATAGGAACGTGTCCCCAAAACGGAATGCAGTACTAGACGTGGTAATGAACGTGGAAGGGTCCTGGGTAGGGCTGTAACGAGTATCCGGGTGCTTGGATACTCACAATCTGCTCCCGAAAATTCTTAGCACGAATATTCGCTACATCCAAGAATGCTGATTTGCAATTTTTTATAAATATAGTAGAGTGTAGTAAAACATTATCTGAGGACGATATCTTTTTTCCTCTGAAATGCAGAGCAATGTTGGATTTTAAATTTATAAACTAAAGCAAAGCTGAAAAAGCAGCGTTACTGTCACCGGAAGTAAACGAATCTTGGTAAAGCTTCCTGTTTTCAAAGTAAAACTAGTGAGAGCTTGTTTTCCTTTTCAAAAACTGAGACTGAAGTTCTGTTCACTGACATAACTTCTGGATCTGTTCTAAAAGAATGATGGTGATTTGACACAAATAATTGGAATTTTCAGACTATCAAGTAAAAAGACATACACATAGCAGGCAACGATCCACAGCCTGGGTACCGGTCCAGATCCCAAGGGTTAGGGACCCCTGATTAGCCCCTTTGGCGCTGTACCAAGCGGCCCTCGGACCGGTACCGGTTTCATGGCCCGGAGGTTGGGGACCCCTGATTTAATGGGAGCAGCCACCACTTCAAGTTGTCCAAAAGTGACCCGGAGGGGTCCTGAACCAAACGTCCATATATCACAAATTGGGAATGAGAATGCGTTGATTCCAAACTGCAAAAAGTGAAACATTGAATAGATTAACAAAACTTCTATAATATCTTTTTTTTTAAATAATCTGAGTAAACCATCAACTCATAATTGTATTTTAATGAAAATAAATAGTTTGAAATGTAACAAATAACAGCACTTTTGTTAATCGATCCACTGTTTCATTTTTTCCGTGCAGGTGGGGTCGGGGGCTATAGGCTACACCCAGCATTCTGTGGCTCCCACCTGTTCAGCTCCCCAAACCTCTGAGCCCTCCACCTGGAGGTTACCTCAACACCCTGCTCCTCCACCCTAATGAGTCCAACTCAACTCAGCCAAAGTCATCTGATGACACTGATGGGGGGAGATTGATATTCACGCTTGACTCACCGTCCTCTCCACTTGACTGCCGTGTTTACCTCCCCACACAATTAGTATCTGCCAGAGACAGACAGACAAGCGGGCGGAGAGAGGGATGGAGTCTGATTTCTGCCGAGTGTTTGTGAGACTCCATTAGCAGCAATTGTTTATGAAGATGGGAGATGTCTTTCAAAGTGGCTTGAAGGTGGCGGTCTATATCACAACGCCATTACGAGCTCATTTAATCCCCATAAAATGCTTCTACCTCTCTGAATGTCAGGGGCTCGGGATAACAGAGGCTCTATTGGCTTAAGCGGAGCGCATATTTAAACAGATATGAGCCAAATTTACATCCAAGACTCGTCTCGCTTTAGACGGTTAGCTTATCAATGAAGCAACGGATAGCCAGTTTGCTAACTTTTTATCGAAATGTTTGCATATAAACAAATCCAACTTCTTCACTTCCTGCCTGGACTCTGAATGAGAGGAAGCGGAAGCAGAACTGGTGGCGGCGGTGGACTCTCGAAACGCCTGAAGTCTTTCATCTGAGTTAGCTTTAATCGACGTTCCCTCTAATCTGTGCAATCATCGCTTGAACCAGCGGTTAAAAAAAGCTCTAAAGGCAGCACTGGTCAATACAGGTGTTCACAGGTAAATAGAGTCTGTTCACATCCTGGCTGAATCAGAGGGGAGGGTTTTTGTGGTGCAACAGCGCCCCCCCGTGGGCATTTACAAAACAGACATTTATTTTATACATTTGAAACCCTAATTTGTTATTTGGTTCCAAACTCATATGATAATAGTTTTCCATCCATATGCAACAATTCATAGACAAAAAAAGAAAACATTATAATTCTGGTCAGATAAAAACGAAGATTTTCTATTTACAGTTATGACCCAGTCACTCCATAAAATAGTATAATGGGGGGGAAAGTTGTGAGAGAATAACATTTTCATAAAGTCATTAATTCCTTACAGATAAAAGTTTGACAGTTTCAGTGGTATTTTGGACAATTCATAGTCAACTGTTGACAGTACCGCTCAAAGAGCTTTTTGGGAGATGATAACATATAGATTGAGGCTGGGAAATGCAATCTTTTTAATTCAATTGCTGCAATTTGTGATTCAAAATTTACATTAAAGCATTTTGAATTTAACCAATTTTTATTTTTAACCAATTTTATTTTCCTAATTAGAGTTATTTTTTCAGACAAACTTAAAATAAAAATAAAAGTTGATATTTGTGAATATTCTTAACCAAACTTAGTAATTAGCTTTAGCTAAATGTAGCTTTATCAAAAGCATAAACTAGCTTAAGTAAAAGTAGCTTTAGAAAATAGTGACTAGCAAAAGTAGTTTTAGGGTAAACTAGCTTTAGTAAAAGTAGTTTTATAATATAGTAACTTTAGCAACACTTATTTAGCATTAACTAGCTTTTGTAAAAATTGGCTTTAGTAAATAGTAACTAGCAACACTAGTTTTCACATAAACTAGCTTTAGTAAAACTAGCTTTAGAAAGTAGTAGCTTTGGCAAAACAATTATTAGCATAAATTAGCTTTTGGCAAAACTTGTTTTAGCATAAACTGGCTTTAGTAAAAGTACTTTTAGAAAATAACAGATTTAGCAAAAGTTTTTTTTTTTTTTTTTTTTTACATATTTCATGTTTTGTTTAACTTTTTGGGGTTGGTTAAAATATTTAAATATACATGTATAAGATGTTTGAGTTATTGGAGAAATACTACACTTTTCACAATCTACTTAATATTTAATCACAGTGAGGTTAAAATCTTTGAAGCCTTTCAGCGTAATCTATATAGATAAAAATTATAATATGTAATCTTTGGCACTCTTAAGAATTAATTATTTATGAAACAAGAGTTAACTTCATGAGCTCTTTTCCTACCTGGTAACAAGAATCTCTGAGGCTCCGCCTTTCACTCCTTTTAGATGCCATCCATTTCATGATGTCAACCTAGAGCCGTCCTCGGCAGCGTGTCTGATTTCAAAACAAAAGACATCCGAACTTCTGAAAATATGGATGTGCATATTGTGAATATGAAATGAAAGCGTTTTACTGATCACTGCTAGCTTAGGAGTGAACATTGGGGTGTTTCTGTCAGTCTGGGGGTGGAAGGGGCTGTTCTCATTTTGTGACATCACAGTGTGATAACCCATTTGTTTCTGTGGGATGGGAAGGACTGATACTCAGAGTGCAGGTTTTTATGCGTGAATGGATTAAAATACTGCTTTGAGATTTTTGGGGGGTTTTATAAGGAATGATCATAAAACACTTGTAACTTTAAAAAATTTGATTTTTGAGTTTCAGAAAAATGGAACATAAACACAAAATACGAGGCAAAATTATACACTTCGTGCAAAAATGATTAAAACTAACAGTTAGGAATAGGAACCAAATCTGGATACATTTTTCCAGATTTTAGCTATCTATCCCTCTGAGTTGTATTAGTATTATCAAATTTAAAGGACTTTTCATCTTTTTTGGTAAGCTTTAAGCTCTTAATAACTTTGATAACAGCACAAATCGGTTCTTAAAACGTTTTGAGATGTGTAATGTGGGTGGAAATGTCAAAGCATGATTGGAATGTTGTTTTGAAATGTGTTTAATATTGTCAAAGTAAAACACACAAAAATATTCTATATTTGTATTTTTATTTAAATTTTGGTAGAAAAAAAACAGTCCTGGTATTTTTTGTAGCCCCTTTTAAAAACCCTTCCCACTCACTAAAGTACAAAAGGAAATATACAAAATCCTACCCCATGCTACCCAGAAAATATAGACAACCGTATGGAAAAAAAAGAAAAGGAAATGTCTTGACGACTACATCTACAAAAACAAAAAAAAATCTTTAAAAAAAAAATGTTATATTTAAAAAAAGGCAAGTATCCAGCAAAAAATGTGACACTTCCTCACATTAATTTCTTTTGTGGTATATAAAGTACTGTGAATACTTTACAATAAGTTAACGCAGGCACATTTCTTTACCACTACAGAAAAATTAGGTAACAGTCAAATTTTGTACATAAAAAAATTAATGTTTAGTTCTTTTTTTTTTTTAAGCATTTCTTTCATTTTTTTAGATCAATTTCACATTAATCAGACAAAAAAAACAAAACAAAAAAAAACACTTCTGGGTAGCACTATTTTTGGTTTTGTCAGAACAAGCTCCGCCTCCACATTGTTCGGCTGCATGCCACTGAGATGCACACATTGAATATTCAAATCATATAAATATATATAGACAAAAATATACTAAGACTATTCTCAATACAAATGATTAATGCCAAAAACGAAAGGTTATAATATAAACTTCAATAACTTAAACCGTATAAAAGAAAAAAAAAAAAAAAGAAGAAGCAGCTTTCATACTTTGCAAAAACACAGAATTTCCTTTCCATCGAGGAAGCCGAATATTGTTTCCCTCTTTGTTCTTGGTCACACGGCACAGGCAAACCACACGTTTGTGCCAAGAAGTATAAATACTACTGAAGGACCTGTACAGTACCCATAAATGTCCACACTACAAAATAAGTTAGTGTCACACCACTATACAGATTCATTACAGCTTAAATTATAATAATAAAAAAAAACACAAAAAAGGAAATGAAGCCGCCTTGAAAATACAATTCCTGTTACAGAGGAATTTTAAAAAAAAACTGAAATGAGTAGAAATACTTAATAGTTGGCTTCTACTTTGACTGATTTAATGAGAAAAACTCACAAAAACAAACAACTTTTTGTTTTGAAATCATGAAAAGTCACAGTTATAGTAGTTGGAGTGAAAACGTTTCTGGACACAGTGAGCGACCCGGAGCTGTGGGGGAGGGGATTCAGACACATTCGTTCTGGAGGAGGAGCCGAGGAAAAGGGTGGAGCTTCCTTCGTCAGTCCACGTCGCTGAGGTCACTGACGGGCTCGTCCTGCACGATGCTCAGGTGGTTCATGGCGCGGCTGAAGGCGATCTGTACGGCCTTCCGGATGCTGGACGTGCGTCCTTCCATCATCTTGATTTTGTCGATGGTTTTGTCCATCCCCAGAGGAACCATCTTGGATCTAGGAAGCCATTGCCTGAAGAGAACCAAAATCGGCCGTAAATGAACAGCTCGTTCAGCAAACAACTGTAGGAGACTTGCTAATGTGTCTAATGTGGTTTTAACATGTGCCAAAGTGGGAGGAGCTTGTAACGTCCACAGGTTGTGCAAAGACCCAGGAACTCAGTAGAGAGAGAGAAAAAAGTTTGGAGCTCCAACAGGGTTAGTCTTTTTATGAATCGCTGTCCTCAACCTTTTAAAGCCCGGTTGGACGGCTAATGTCACAATAAGTTCTTTTTTAAGTATTTTAATTTACCCACACTTACTTTTAATACAACAATAGTAAAAAAAATCATTTTAAGTTTAATTTTAACTGTTTTATTTAGGATGTAATCTGGACATTGAGGGGAGGGGACAAAATTTGAATTTTAGGGAGTACTCCAGATAGATTTGGTATTTCCAAAACTATTTTCAAGCATCCTTTTGTCTCAGTTTTTATAGATTTGGCCTCTAGACGTTTTAGATCAAGAATTTTTTATTCAGAAAAACAGAATGACTGAGTAGTAACTGTTTATGTCTCTATAAAAGTCAGAGGGATTTTCTCTTCTTGAAACCAGCAGGCACTTCCTGTTTGGACTATGAGAGGGGAAGGGTCAGTCCAGAGGTGAGAGGGCATAATAAATTTGGGGTAGGGTGTCAGAACTCACCAGCTGCGCTTGTTGTCGAAGAACAGGACGAGGTAGAGCTTCTCTTCGGCCTTGTACTGCATCTGCTCTCCGATGCGCAGCACGTCCATGGGGGGGGTGGGGATGGAAACCCCGTTGTGCTGACAGCCAACACGAGGCATGTGGGGGTCGATGATCTACTCGCAGCGGGGGAGGGCAGGAGAGACCAGTTAGATGCACAGAACGCAACAAGGCAGTATGCTGGCTGATTTACAGTGAAATGCTGCCCTCTGGTGGACAGACTGAGGTAATGAGACTTCAGCCATGTTTCCTCTGCAGCACACTCACCAGGGCGGGGTAGGAGGGGTATCCACTACATTTGGCCCAAACTAGCTTTAGGGGTTCCAATGCAACGGTTGCAGCACTAGCAGGCATCCAAATATTGCTGTTGCCAACCTCTATGGAAGCGGGGAACAACACCAGACAGGTTATGACAAACCGGAGCAGAAACACAGCTGGCTTTGGAAACAAGACAGTCAAAGACGGACATTTCGCAGGTAGTTTTAGGATTTAATTTGGTGGAATCAGAGGAGGGAAGGTTCTGAGCGGCGGTGGAGAGCCAGAACGCTCCAAGACCTCGCCCGCAGCCACTGTTACTTCTAACCACCTTCAAATTTAATAAATGTACAACTTTGTGCTTTCACTTTTAACGCTGCAAAAGGCGGGGCTTTCCTAGTTTGTGGTGCTGAAGTAGCCGTTAATGAGCCAATAGGAACCGAGGAACATCAGCAAGCAAGAGTGACGCGACGAGTTTGTCTTTTGGGTTTCTGTGTGTTCGTACAAGAGCCAGCACCGATGAACGCGACGTACGCACGGGGGTATTTTTATGGATTTATGCTACATTCATAGAGAACGTAATTTGTGCGGCGGGGCGACAGCGTTCAATGGTGCGATCTGAAGTCTTAAGACGTGAATTGGGCGTCGGCCCCAGCGCTGCGTCAACCAATCAGGGACTCAGCTTTGAGCATGTGACACTTGCAGTTTTATTGTTCCTATTACATGTGCTTAGCAGACAGCTACTCTTCCTGGGGTTCTTTATAAGAAACACATCAAACAACACAATTCCTGAAAAATCATCAAAGCCATTTAATGCTATCCAAAAAATACGCTATGGAAACACAAATTTAAAAGTTTCTACACCCAGAGTCTTGATGTTTTAAATCAATTACACAATCCAAATTTGTAACTAATTCAACTTTTACTCAGATATAAACCCTCATTTAAAATATGCGGCTCCAAGATGTGACTTTTGAAAGCATAATTTGAATATTTTTTCATTAAAATTAGTGGTAAAAAGTTACAAACTGTTATTGCTCTAAAAATAAATGTTTTTGTAAGAAAATTTGTGTTGTGACAGCGACTCAAAAAGAAGAAATAAAGATTCGATGTGCCTTTTCAATACGAGGATTTTCGTTCTGATCTTCCTTCCATTCTCTTAACCCACTGAGGTGAGAGACGCAAATTTAAGTGGGAATCGCGTTCAGTATGAATGCAGCATTAGAAAAAGATTCTAATTTGGATCTTGAAACGGATGAGGAGGTAGACGACCATGATCTTGTTTTTTATTTTTTTTTCAGGGAGGTTTGTACATATTTATTACTTTATTAACCCTAAAAGTTTCTCCAAACAACAGTTTGTTAGTTATCTTTTCATTCCAAACATGGTTTTTGTTTTCGACTGTGCAGATGTTACCTGCTGCGATCCGCGCCGCTTTGGCAAAGTTCCCCGTTTCGATGCAGGCGATGAGTTCGCTCTTATCGTCCACCGTGTGCCTGCGGACCAGAGCGGGCTTGCCCTTCCCGCATTTGGGAAGACTGGGAATGGTGCTGGAAGAGAAGGAGGAATAAACGAGTCAGAACATCCGCTGGCCTGGTGTGGAGCGGACAGGGTTTGGACGCTCGCCGCCGCTTTACCTTCCCAGCAGGCTGTTGCACGAGGATATGGAGGACTCGGAGGCGCAGCGTCTGCGCGGCTCCACGGATCGGCTGTTCTGCTCCGGCCTTTTCTCCTTCTCCATAAATGCTCTGGACAGACCTGAAAGAGCAGGAAGGAAGCACTTTAAGATCGACGGTCTTTCACAATAAAAGACTGAACTGGACTGATGATCAGATCATGTGTTCAATACCTCAGGAATCTGTTATTTGGAGCACAACTTATATTATTATTAGTTCTTAATTTGGGAAACACAAGAAGAACATTTATTTATATTTTTATAGTCAGCAAGGATTTAAGTTAAACTACAACAGGAAGTGAAAACTCAGAAAAAAAATAAACAATTGTGTAAAAAAAAAGAAATGAAACAATAAAGAATTACTCTTTATTTTTACTTTTTTAACTTTAGTTTTTTAAATAATCAAACCCTTAAATTGCTTTTCCTTTAATGTCATTTCAAGTATTTTTAAGAAAAATAACAGACATTTTTGATGCAAATATTTAACCTTTTTCTATACAAGTTCCACATGTGTCCAGTTTCTATCAAAAGCTGTTTGAAACCTGTTTTTATAAGGAATAAATAAATAATTGTAGATTTAGTTTGAGTTACTGTAAAAAGTAGCTGTGTAACGGATCACGAATAATCCGTAATAATATATAAATATTGTTTGTATGAAGTACTTTAAATGCTTATTGAATGTATGATTTGAAGCTTTTCAAAAAATTAATTTAGCTTTTATATTGTTTTTTTTTTTTTTGCCTTTTTGTTTTTTACTGATTCGATAAATGATTCAAATCGTGGCCTTGAAACCGTGACATGATCCGAACCGGGAGTTTTGTGATCCGTTACACTCCTAGTAAAAAGTGACGTGAGGTACTTTTAATGACTGCTTCAAATTTTATTCCATTAAAAAATGTTTTAGTTTATTAACTGTTTGTGTTTTTAGCTATTTTGCAAAAATGTTACTGTTACAAAAGGAAGTGACGTAAATTCAGATATAAAAGGAGTCTATTTATTTAAACCTCTTTTGTATTTGAGGTTAAACTTTATGCGTTTTTATTTAAAAGGAGATAGATAAGAGAAATAATACAGAAAGTAAAGAAGTTGAAGGACCATTACTAAATAGGAGGGAGTTTAGTATTTTAGTATAGTATGTTAAATTTAAACCTAAAGGCTTCACAAATACTGAGAAAAACAAGGAAATCCAAATAAACAAAATGTTTCTAACAATATTCATATATTCATATTCAGTTTGATTAAAGTATATCTATATATACAAAAAAAGTAGAAATACTTCTTTACTTAGAATATAAATCTGGTTTCATCAAATCTATAAATAACTTTTCTTTAAGTCGTTTTTAGTTACTTTTTTCAGTTTTAGGTACAGGAATTAAAAATTGTATTAATAGAGATTTCACTTTTGTCCAATTGTCAATATTTATATGAAAACTCCTTTGCATAGTAAAATAATTATCTTAAATTGAAATAAATAGGTGAAAACTGGACTTTGGGAGCAGCGTTTGGTATTGTCTGAAAGAGTTATGCTTAAGTGTGAGAAATTCTAATAATAACTTAAACTATTCCTGAGTAAGGAAAAAAATATATAATTTTTTTTGTATTTATTTTTAATTTTTCATGTCCATCAGCTGAATGAAAACAGAGTTGATTTCTCTTGTATTGGAGGGATTTTGTTGTTAAAATGGGGTTTATGTCAATTCAGACACACGAGGAGTATATTTGTATAAACTCCTCTATGTATATGAGGCTAAACTTTATTTATAATACATTTGTGTGGGCATCTTTGCTTAGATTGCTGCCCCCGCGACCCGGTCCCGAATGAAGCGGAAGAAGATGGATGGATGGATGGATTGTGTGGAATTTATTTTTGGATGAGATGGATTAAAGGAGAGAGAGGAATAAAGGATGTTGAAGGAGGATGATTTAAAAACAGTAGAGTTTAATTTACTCTTTTACTCTTTCAAACCCAAAAACGTCTCAAACCCTGAGGAAAAAAAAAATTGAAAAAAGAATTACAAAGTTTTTTTTTAACAACGTTCCTCCTTCAGAGAGTGACTGAACACACAGACATGAAATGAACAATCTCCACCTTTACAAACCCGCCGTTCAGCAGGAAATAAGCACAAACTAAAACTAAAAACAGCTCGGAGGGGATTGTGTTGATGCGCCTCATTAAGGTGTTACTCAAACTTTCAAACAGCCGCTGAACAACAGGAGAAAAGCCGGCTGGGTGGAGGATGTGGCGACTTTTCAAAGGTTTACACGACAGAGAGAAGCAGAAAATAGCAGATGGTACCTCACTGCTCGTCTACGACTGGTGAGGAGGAAGTTCCTCGCGTCTCTGATCTGAAAGCACGTCTGTTTTCTTCCACTTCCTCTCTGCTGATTTCAGTTTGAGCTTTTAAGTTGGAGACTTGTACAATTAGGAAAAGTTTAGCTTCCATTTTTAGAAGAGCTTTTGCTCTGAGAAAGCCTGGCAGACCTTACACAAATGAATGGGGAAATGCAACATGGTACTTGATGGTTGACTTCCATGCTGCACTGGAGGAAAGTAGACTGCAAAGGTTCCACTGTTGCAGGAGGTACTCCACTGGTGTTGGGACGGCCCAAACGCAGCACTTTCACCTCAGTTTCAGCTGCTCTCCTAACATTAATTCCAGTTCTTTCATATAAAGAGTTTCATGGCCAAGGTTTTGGTTCAGATTGATTCATTGTTTTAGTTTGATTCACTGTTCAATTTGATTCAAATTCAGAACTTCAGCTTGATTCAGATTTAGTGGTTCCGTTAGAATCTCGTTCACTTGTTCAGTTTGATTCAGATTCACGGTTTCAGTTTAAATTTGGTTCTTTGTTTAGGGTTTGATTCCCTGGTTCAGTTGACTTTACAGATTTCCAAATCTTAAAAGATTTTTGATTGGTAATAAAAACTACTTTTTCTTTACAGGTGATTATAAACTGAATGAAAGTGGAATTTTATGAATAAAATTTTTGTATATATCCATTAAAACTTAACTTAAAAAACACATTTTGATTAAAATAAATACATAAAATGGTTCAAAAAAATTTTGAATTATTGATTTGATTTATCAACGTTTCCTTTTCTAAAACAAGCTCTGTTTAATTATTCCCTTCAACGGATGTGTCTGTGTTTTCAGACTGCAATGAACCACACCAGGGTTCACTTGTTTGGTTTTCACTACAGTTAGTTATCAAACTACTTCAAAAAGGCGTTCAAAGAAAACTAGCTGACTAGGATTAAACTGTCCAGGGTGACAGTATTCACTGACGTAGAAAAGGTTTAAACCTCTGTATTTTTATTTATAAATGTTTACAAAAATCCTATTCAAAACCATTTTGTTGAAAACCTTTTTCCTCTGCAGTCAAGCAGAGGATTTAAACGTTCATGTTTGCACATTTGCTGGTGTGAGAAACTCCAAGTTGCTTCATTTGGGTGATAAACGTGACGTGGACCACATGTGAAAAACTGATCAAACAGGACACGTGTGCTGATCTTACCACTGTCCAGCTTCTTGACGGGAGCCTTGGTCTCCTCGTCGTTCTCAGCCCGCCCTTCCTCGTCATCGTCTCTGCTGTCGCTGCGTTTCCTCTTCTTGCTGTGCAGCAGCGTCTCCAGCCGCGGTATGACCACCGACAGGATCGATTTGGAGCTCAGAGCCTCGCTGTCGTCCTCCTCCTCCCGATCGTTGTCTTTCCCGTGCCCCCTGTCTGAATCCTCCCCTCCGCTCTTGGAGGACACCTGCGGGGTGGCGGTTTTGGACTTCCGGAAGAGAACGGAAGTCCGCCGGTTGACCGTGCCCGTGGGCTCGGCCAGCGTGGAGGTGGCAATCACGCTCACGTCTGCGTCCAGAACCGCCAGCCCGCCGTGGGAGTGGCCATTGAGGCGCGGGGGAAAGGACAGCAGGTCCGGTAACTCCACGTCCAGCTTGGCGCGCTTGCCGTGGGCCTTGTCCTCGCGGTTCGGGGCGGCATCGACTGGTTTGAGTGTGGGGGGTCCCGGGTCGGAATCCGAGTGGATGAGAGGGGGCGCGGTATCTGACGGCTCCAGCTTAGGGGGGAGGGATTTGTCTGCTGTGGAGAGGAAACAAGTAAACGTTTTACAGTCAAACTCTGATCTTCTTTTGATCTATTGTAAAATCGTTTCAACTCATTTTTTTGTTATAAT
Organism: Oryzias javanicus; assembly: GCA_003999625.1. Lineage (NCBI taxonomy): Eukaryota > Metazoa > Chordata > Actinopteri > Beloniformes > Adrianichthyidae > Oryzias > Oryzias javanicus. The sequence continues at coordinate 8,661,672 of CM012459.1, forward strand.
TTTTTTTGCCAAAAACAAAAAAACAAATGTCCTTTTCTAGGACACTTGACCCTTTAAAACTGAAGCTCCAACGTTTACATTCTTTCAACAACTGTAACTCGTCAACTGTTAAAAAAATTAAAATAATTCAGATGCTTAGAAAAGTGGCTTTCCACTAATATCCGACGCCTTACGTTACAAACGGGTCGCATATCGTTGAGAACAGCGCTCTAGTTTTTTTTGGGCCCCATCCGATTCAGTCACTTGATTTCGAGTATCCCTATTTTTATTTTATTAACATTATTTTATCATTTAACACTAAAAAAAGAACTTTTGGTAAGTAGCTCTCATGATATAAAATATAAATAAAAATAGTGCAACTGTAACTGTAGTGCAATCTTAAAAAAGTAACTATTATCTAGTAAATGTAGGTAATAATTAGTAATGGGAGAACGTTTGGTGACTTTAACTTTAATATTTTTTAAACAATAGAACATTTTTAACCAAATGTGATTCCTATATTTATTTGAAATTCTTATAAATGAATGATGACTTTGTTGTAGTATGAATAGAACATTTGAACTTTTTTTTTTTTTTTTTTAAATATTATGGGATACTTTTATTTTAATCTCTTAATAGTTCACATTTCTCGTCTTATTATCGCAGTTGTTAATTTTTCTTAATGTTTATTTATCTGTCAAAAAATTAAACAAGCATATCAAAGAACTAGCAGAGCTAGCAGCTAGCGGTTAGCAGCTAGCGGTTAGCAGCTAGCGGTTAGCAGCTAGCGGTTAGCAGCTAGCGGTTAGCTGCTGCTGCGTAGCGGTCTGTCTTTATTTGTCGGCACCACAGAGAGCTTAAGACTTAAAAAAATAAATATAATATCTGTTGAAATACATTAGGAGGTTTTTGTTTGCATTAAGACAAACTAATGGAAACACAAAAGTTATTGAACATCTCGCTAACTTGACTGAACTGTTTTTGTTAGCCTCCAGCTTGAACTGCGGCTGTATTCTGCTGTGCTTCTAGGGCTGTGGATCGTTACTTAGGTGGCGATCCGATACGATTCACGAATCAAGCTCAACGATTCACGAGTTGAACCACGATTGTTACTTTTTAATATTATGTATATTGCTATGAGAATATTTACTCGATGGAAGAGAATTGAAATTATTTGTATTAAATCACATTTATTTAGAACAGTAGATCAGAATCAACAAAACTGATTTTGAAAAAACCCAAAAAGATTCAGATAGAAAGAAATTTTGTTTGTCATTTTAAACTTTTAACTTTTTTAAACTTTCAGCCTTCTGGTTAAGTTCAGCAGTAACATAGACAACATAAAGAGGATAAACATTACTGCTGTTTTGGATCATTTAACAACAAAACTTAAAAATGTTTCCCACATTTTTTTTATCCTCAAAGTTCTTCAATATTTTTCTGTGTACAACCCCCGCAGCAGAATCATCTGATTCACGTTGATTCCATCCTCCTTTCAGCAGCGCGAAGCTGCGTTTCTTCAGAATAAGATGGAGTTTCGTTAATTGCTTCAACTGTTGAAGAGTTTTCATAACCAAAAGAATGTAAACACTGAAATAAAGCTCAGATGTTAAAGTTGATGCATTTTTTTCAGAAGTTATGTCAGTGAACAGAACTTCTGTCTCAGTTTTTGAACGGAAAAAAAGTCTTGCTAGTTTTACTTACTTACTTACTGAAAACCGGAAGTTTCTCCGCGACTAAGATGCGTTTACTTTCGGTTACTAACGCGGCTCTTTCTGCTTTGTTTTAGTTTGTAAACTTAAAATAATACATTAATCTGAATTCCAGAAGAAAAAAACATCATTACCAGATAATATTCTGATCATATTTTACTACAATTTACTATGTTTATAAAGATCGCAAATCAGCAATCTTGGACGTCGTGAATATTCGTACTCGGATTTTCGGGAGCAGATCGCGAATACTTGAGCACCCGGATACTCGTTACAGCCCTATGTGCTTCCCAGCAATAATGCAGACTTTTAGTGAAGTATTGATCTAGAATAATAAGATTGAAATATAAAACACTGATCATGATAAGAATAAATTAAACACCCATAATAAATGGGAGACAGCATTCGATAGCGGTTCAGTCATCAATCATGTGATTGGGGTCAATTTTTCCATCATATAATCGGATCGGGACATCCCGAGTTATAAAGTTGATATGAAAAGCGGCTTTTCTCTGCGTCAAAGTCGGCCGACCACATCAATCGAGGAACTTCAAAGAGTTATTGAGGTGTCGTTGACAAAAATCTGTGAAAGAGAGAACTGCACGGTTTTAGAAGAGACATTTGGAGATTTGGGGATGTTTGAGGAGGAAATCTGAACCACAACAGGGGTCACACGTGTCTTTATGTGAGTCTTAGTTTGTTGAAAAATCCTGTTTTTAATACTTTACATTTGACCTTTTTTATCGCTTTGGTCAAAAAATGATTTATTTCCAACCCACTTATTTTACCTTTGAGGAAATCTAATTATTTTTCAAAATAAAAGATCCAGATGAAGTTGGCTTTCAATAAGAGAGTGATCCAACAGTTCCAGAGAGCTCTAAGTGTTCTGCTGAGTATCTTTGTTCTGTTCTGAAGTTTTTTATGTTTATGTGTCATGAAAATATTTGAAGCTTTATTTAATAAGCTCTTATTGTGACGGAAACTGGTCGTTCAGTCAGCACAAAATCAGGAAACGCTCACACACACCTTCGTCTTCTAGAAAATGCCCGTTAGACTTGGGCCTCTCGTCTTTGGGTTTCTCTCGTTCTGGAAGCGTGGGAGCCGACGAGGTCGGCGGCGCAGAGGAGCAGTGATGACTCGACGGCACCACCTTCTTCAGGCTCATTTCGTTGCGCACGTCGTTGATGGTCTTCTTGAGAAGCTTGAGGCGCTTGCTGCGCGACGGGCTGGACTTCATGGCGCAGGTGAGGTCGAACTTCTCCAGCAGCTGCTGCAGCTGCTCCTCCAGGGGCAGGTGCTGGCGGTTGGCAGGAACCAGCAAGCGGTCCACTGTAGAAGAAACGAAGGAAATGAGGAGCGCTTTCAAAATAAAAGCTGCTCCTGTTTCCGTCTCTTACCGTCTTCCCAAGAAAACGAGGGCGAGGCTTTGACTTCGGGAGCTTCCGTCAGGTGCACGCCGCTCTCCGTGTCGAAGCCGATCTTCTCCACGTCCCGTCTGGCCTTTCTGAGTAAGACCCCGCCCTGATCTCTGAGCCGGACAGCGGCTCGGTAGAAATACGTGTCCTTGGAGTTGTACTTGAGACAGTTATTGACAATGAGATTGAAGTCGGCCTCGAACTGGTCGAGGTTGTTGTAGCACTGGGTGTCGACGCGCTGCCGCATGGTGGAGAAATCCATCGGGTTCTTGATGTGGTCCAGGTAGTCCGGCACCTGCAAACAGAGGCCGACTTCAGAATCAGATCTAAATCCTCTCAAACGTGCAAGAACTTCGTGAAAAAGTGGCTGCGCCGAACATGGAGGAATACTTTTAACCTAGAAATTAAGAATTCTCTTTTAAGGTCTCTTTTAAGTGCTGACTCATGGGAAAAAAATAAAAAAACCTGACAGAACTGCAGGAAAGTTAGAAAATACAGGATCTATCTATCTACTTTCTTTTGTTTGTCCGGGTCGCCACGGCAGAAGTCTAAGTAGAGATACTCAGAGTAACTTAAAGTCCTCCGGCAATAAACGAGGGAACACTGTACTTTCCACCTCAGACTTGGCGGTTTGGACCTTCATCAAAAGTCGTCATAATTGTTGTTCTTAAAGACTTGAACACAACCTGCAGACTGAAGTCATGTCATGAGGTGAAGTCATCAGAATGCTGCAGAGGAAAAACACTCATCTGAAAATAATGAAGGGGGTCTGAGCCCTCCCAAAACAAGAGTTAGAGGATTCCGCTGCTGGATCGGGACACTTAAAAAAAAAATGAGACGTCGATGTGTTTTTGCAGGTCACCTCATTAATGTCGACAGGCTGGGCGAAGATCCGGGCCTGGTCTTTGGCCTGCAGCTGGTCCAGGAGGACTCGGAGCAAAATGCTGAACGGCGTCAGCTGCATCTCCAGGAGAGTCTCCTGCAGTTTGATCTGCGGCAGACACAGACGGTACGCTGAGCGCAGCTGCTGCTGGGATGGGTGAAAAGTCCTGCACGGCTGCTCCTCACCTCTTCCCTCTTTAGCTTCTCCCGCTTTCGGATCAGCTCCAGCAGCAGGCGAGCTCTCTCCAGGTCGTGTCGGAGGCGGTGCCACTCCTTCAGCTGCTCCTTCAATGACCTGCTTTCCTCCTCGTTCTGCCTCTGCAGGAAAGGGAAACGTTTTAAGCGGCTGGCGTTCCTGGTGATGGTGGATGTGGAGGATGTTGGCAAACCGACCGGCTGTGTGTTCTTCTGGGACTGCATGCTGGTCTGGAGGCGTCTGATGAGCGGCATCCCGTTCCTGGATTGTCTTTTCAGCGTCCAGTAGTTTAGGACCAGCTCCACGAAGGCTTTCTTCTTCTGTATGGAGACCTGGTTCAGGATGGTTTGTAACCTAAAGGACAAACATCATAAATGCTGCTTTAAGAGGAAAAAAGAGAAGAAACGGAATTTTATAACAAAGACAATCTGAGAAAACTGGACTGAGTGATTCTAAACATGAAGTACCGGCTGGTTCCAAGAAGCCAGAATCTCATAGACTTCAATAAAAAAATAAACAACTACAACTCAGTTATTCTATTTGTCAGAATAACCATTTTTAATAATGTTCTTGTTGATACTTTTCTGTAGTTATTCTAATTATAAACTGACCAATCAGATGCCTCAATAGAAAGTGTTGTGGTCTCGCACCAAACGTAAGACAGATTCTCCAGAGCTTGATTTGTAGCATAGGGGTGTGGCCTCCTGACAAGCTCACTCCTGATTGGCGAGAGTGGTTGCCATAGGAACCATGACTGCTTTTTGACATCGTCGGGCTCTAACGTGGTAGTGTTCGTATCGACTTCACAATCGCTTTTATTTTATTGGATCGTTTTCTCTGTGTGACATCACTTTGACTCGGTCCAGTTTTCTTACACTGTCGATGTAAATAATAAACAAACATGAATCATTGGTTGTATCCTAATTCCCTCACTACTCATTTCTTAGTGCTTCATCGAGGGCCTTCTCCATTTTATTGGGGTTTCCAAATCTACCAGTGTGCATCGGTGACACTAGATGAGCAACATTAGATATTATCATTGCGTCTAAACTATTTTTTTAATTTACAACATTTTTTTATTTTATAACATCATGCAAATTTTCATCTAAACAGTGTATTCATAAATAGTCTTCAGAATATATTCATATTTATTAGACTTTTACTTTGGTAAATGAGTATTATCATGCTTGCCATTATTAAAAAAAAAAAAAAAAGAATCAAGAATCGTCCTGCACTGTATAGTCTTTTAGGGTAAATTAGGACGTACCATCTATTGAAAATGGTTTACTTTTGACTCCAAAAAATGAAGTCAAACCTGTTGTTTTTTCTTTTCTTTTTTTCTTCACAATACAGACATCGTCACGTTAAAGCAAATTGTCAGCATTTTTTTTTTTTACAAATTCTCACTCCCAACTCATCATATATGGATGTATGGTTCAGGCTCCCACTAAGTCACTTACCAATATCATTGTTTTTTTTTTTAAGTAAATCGAGGGTTCCCGACCAGTAGCAGGATAGGGTGCTGGTCCGCCTCCCAAGGGTTGGGAACCCCTTATTAGCATCTGTGTCGCAGTACCAAATGGCCGTCGGATTGGTACCAGTTTGTGGCCCCCGAGGTTGGGGACCCCGGGTTCAATGGGAATAGCCAGAACTAGTGATGTAATGATTCAGTCAAGCCACGATTTGATTCGCTTCACACTTTTAAAGTCACAATTTCAATTCTCTTTTCATTTTTTCTGATTCTTTTTGAATTAAAGATATTTTAAGGACAAATTTGTTTTCTTTTTTTCCCTTACATCAAACCGTCTGTTTTCCTACTTATGGAAACCTGCGTAAAACGCGTTCACGGCACAGGACCGGTGTGTAAGCACCTTGAACCGGGTTAAACATTCAGCGCCCGCTCAGTGCGTGCCCGATTTGTGCGTAGAGCTCCCAACCAGACTTAAAAACTTGTATAGTAACGCGCTCGCCGTACGCGGAGACCAGGGGTTCTGGTGTTCACGTGTTTGCATTAACTTTTCATTGAAAGTGTCCGCTTAATTGCATGGCTGGTGTGTAAGCACGTAAACACACACACGCGCCTGCATGGAAAGCTGTCAAATTGATTTTTTATTTTCTGCATCGATGAACATGATGACGAGTTTGAATCAGTTTTTTACCGATTTCAGAAGAATTGTTACATCCTTAGCCAGCATGTCAAAAACCGACGATATGGGGACACCCAAAACGTCAAAAAGTAGCATGGCGGGAGTCCCAACTGTTCGTCCACAAATGAAGAGTTGGGAGTGAGGAGGTTTTTTTTCTGAATCAATCCAAAAAGTCATCCTCGTTTCTATGGCAACCGCTTTTGCTTGTTGGAAGTCCACACCTCTACCACTTGAAAGCAGACCTGAGAGAATCTGTCGAACACTGCAAACGTTCAACCTGACACCACATACTTTTATTGAGGCATGTGATTGGTCAGTTTATAACTTCAATAGCTTGTATAAATAATTATTATCAAGAATGTGTTAAAAAGGTATCAAAGCAAGAATGGTTATTTTGAGAATAAAATGATGAGTTATAGCTGTTTATGTCTAGTGGATTCTGGCTTCTTAGAAGCGGCAGGTACTTCCTGTCTGAGATGTGAAGGGGGAGGGGCTACTCGGTCCGGAACTGAACAGAGATTACACAGAAATCATTTGGAAGGATTCAGACTTCACTTCATTACAAATCGTTTTCAGGTTTTCTTGTCTTGAGTTGAATCATGAACAAATTGAAATAAAAGGTCTTAATCTGTTTGAATATTCCAAAGAAAATACAACATATTCCCTCTGAACCTGTAGGATTACCTGTGTGCTGGGAATGTAGGAACCACGGCGGGAATCGCTGCTTCCACTTCCTCTTCGGGCTCGGGCTTCTTGCCCTTGCTCTTCTTCTTCTGTTTTCCTTTCTGCTGCCCCTTCTCGTCCCCCCTCCCTTTGTCCAGTTTCTTACAGAGTCCGTTTTTGGGTTTGGAGTCGTGGTAGATGGAGAGCGGCCTCCTCACGCAGCCGTTGGGCGTGTGCGCTCCGCAGTAGGCCGTTTTCTTGACGGAGAAGGTGGCCTCGCCCGTGTCGGTGACCTCCTGGATGGGCTCCATCTTCATGAAGAGGCCGGCCTTCTGGGCGCAGGTGACGTGGAAGGCGGTGTAGCAGTTGGCTTTGTGGCACTGGATGCAGGCGCCCACGCCCTTCTCCTTGCAGATGTAGCACGTCAGCTTCCAGCGGGCCGGCGGGATTTGGCTGACGCCGTCGATGGGTTCGATGAAGGTGGTGTTGGAGAAGCCGACCTCTGGGACCCACAGGGCGCACACCACGTGGCCCCAGCGCTCGTCGTCGGTTTTCTTCACCGCGCCGCCCTTGTTGGGGCAGAGGATGCAGCCGGCGGGCTGCGCGGGCGACTGGAGGCAGTGCCGGCAGTGCCACTGGCCCTCGGGGATGTACGGCACGCCGTAGCATTCCTGGTGCACGGCCACGTTGCACATGTCGCAGAAGAGGATGGCGTTGCTGTTGTGGCACTCCTCGTCCATGCAGATGCTGCAGACGGCGTCCTCGTCGACGGGCGCTTGCTTTTCGCTGGCCTGGTCCAGACTCTCCAGGTGCAGTTCTTTCTCGAAGCGGTCGATGAGGAACTCGAAAACATTGTGCGACACCTGGCTGAAGCCTTCGCTCCGACGCTTCTCGTTGACCAAATCCAGCCAGGCGTAGTCTTCCTCGTCCATGTCGTACTCCGTCTCCTCGTCGAGCTCTTCATCCGTCTTCTCGATGAATTTAAAATAAGACGAGGGGCGCTTAGGAACGGCGGGGAGATTATATTCCACGGTGCGGAATTTGGGTTCGGGAAGCTTGGGGCCAGGATGCCCGCCCGTCGGCTGCCCGCCGTCTTCGCCGTGCCCCAAAATGCCGAGGGCGGCGTTCTTCTTCTCCTTGTTGTTTTTTAGCCGCACCGACCGGAGGAGGACCGGCTGCTGCGGCTTGTCGGCGTTCTCCTTGTTGTTGAGGCACTCCACCATCTCCCGGACGACCGGGTCGTCGTCGCACACCACGTGCAGCTCGTCATAGATGCTGAGGCGGTGGATGCGGCCGTCCATCTCGAACTCCACCAAGCGCTGCGCCTGCTCGTACGTCAGGATCTGCTTGTTGGGAGAGGGCTTGATGGGAGACGGCGGTCTCTGAGGCACGGCCGCCCGGTGCTGCCGAGCTTTCTTCTTCATCCTGACGCTCCGTGTTGCTGTGGAGCCAAGAGAAAGGAAAAACTGTTAGCAAGGAGCTCCAATACTTCTATAGGTCTTTGTTTGTTTTTGCACAGTGGTGCTTGCAGTGAAGCCAACCTTCTCCATCAAAGTATCAAAACACTTTTTCTCACAGCTCGACAACACCCAACAATGAAAAAGTCTCAAACTCATCCAAAAATGAACCAAAATGTCTCAAAAACAAACAAAAATTGGAAAATGTTTTTGTTCTCTTCTCATCACCTCCAATAAAAATATGACAATATTAATATCATCTTAATTCAAACAACATTTCAAAATAAAAGTCAACACACAACCATTGCTAATTAAGATAAACGTTTAAGAAAGGAAACTACACTAAAACTTTATTGATAAAAAGTTTTTTAATCAGATTGTCAACTTTTCATAATAGTAGATGAACTCAGTTGATGGATTTAGTGAGGTGTGCCACGGGAAAAAGTTCAATTTAACTTTATTGATATACAAAACATGTACGATTACCAGAATATCAGCTGTGTGTTCTTCTAATACAGGATCCCGAAATATGTTGAAATACTTTATGCATTTATTTTATTCTTTATATGACACTTTGACTGTATATTGTTAATACAGATGACAGTTTCCATGTGATCTTTATTAAGGAGATGTTAAAAAAATTGATTAACCCATAAAAAACAGAGGCAGAAAAACAGAAACTAGCTTTTTTTTTTTTTACCATCAACTACTAACCTGGAAAAATTAGGAGATTTTTCTAAGAAAAAGCAGAAAACAAAGTTTTCCCAATTCTTTTGTATGAAACATTTTATTTTGTTTGTTATAATTATTGTAACTTTTTCCCATTTTATGTCAATTTTCTTTTGCTTGTGTACTTTAATTAAAAGTTTTTAAAAAATGTACCACAGTATTGCCTGATTACTTTTGCAAGTGCAAGAATATATATTAACTTTGACAGATCATAGGGCTGTGGAATACACTAAAACTAGTACACATTTGTCTTTTGCATACATTAATCTAAAAAAGAAAAAAAAAACACTTTTAAACACAAACTGTTCTATCTCAGACATTTTGTTCAAGATATGTTTATCAGTAAAATGTTAAGAAATATCTCATTTATCAACTATAATTTTGTATAATAATGATAGCATGAGCTAGAATACAGTGAGTTTATTGCAGTGCACGTAGTGCATTTTTTTTCTAACATCCAAATCTGATATAAAAAGAAAGGAAACGCTAAATCCAATCTAAAAACATAGGCAGTTTTTGCTTAATTAAAAGACAACATGTATTAACGTTAAAATTAAAAATAAAGACAGAAATATATATAGGGTTTTTATATATGTATGTTCTATGCAGTTTGGTGTCAAAAAAGACAGGAATCCAGTCAAAACTAAGCACTTATTCCATTTTAGCATCACAGCTAGCTAACAGGGTAAAGAAATTTGCATTCTTAACGGTCTTCCTGCTTCAAAACACAGAATTAAACCCATTTAGTAAACTGGACCGTGGAAACCAGTCGGTTTCCTCAATGAGACGAAACATTTGAGGCGGCCAGACGGGACATTCCCCACTTTAACACCGAGAAGTTGAGACTTCTCCATTTGTTCGAGGGCAGCTTTTTCACTCATTAAAGTAGCCGAGATGCTAACAATAACATTAGCACGAAAGCTAACTAGCTAGCCTACTCCCCTTTAACGGGGCGAATGGCGTCCAACAAAAACATTGCCTTTTATCAAACTATTGTACTAAACTCACAACTGAATGAATGCAAACTTTAAATTCGATATCCAAAAAGTGGTTGTGAACAATATAGGGAATGCAAAAAAAAGACAGAAAGATAAAACAAGGCACCTACCTCCTAGCTTGAATAGTTTTTGCTAGCTGAATTAAAAGCCAGCTAGCCAAAAAAGCCTTGAAAAGAACGGCCTGCTAAACGGTTCTTTGAACGGAGCTAGCCAACGAGCGATGCTTCGGCTAAAAAAAGGGAGAAACCCGGCGAGTGCCTGTAGAGTCTGGGTTTTAAATCGTACAAACACGCCGTTAATGTGTTTAACGGCCATTCAAAGGCTACAGTCGGTGACTAGCCACAAGCGGAACAGGAGCAAATAGCAGAAACAAGCAGCAGACAGGCAGTCAGGCAGGCAGGCAGGCAGGGCGACGGAGGATCATCCCCCAACACAACAATGCGTTGAAGCAGCAGACAACTCCCACCCGTACGCAACCGCTCTGCGTGTGACGCTGGAGGTCATTTTGGTGAGTCGTGCGTCTTTAGCACAAAAGAGTCCCATCTGTCACATCATAAATGCGATGTCCCCCTCGTCTGTTGGTGCAACACATGCGCGGACAAAACGCTGCAAAAACAAAGCGGGTCCGTGCGCGGACAGCGATGCTTGGGAGGCTGGGGCGGACATGCACGTGCGTGCAGGGGCGCGTGCCATTCAAAAACCAGAACCCCGAGTTCGGAAAAAAAAAAAAAAAATAATAATTTCTTTGAACAGACATATATAAACTCATGAATGAAAAATAATTGTTTTACACATAAAATGTAAAAATAATGAAATATATTAGTTTAATATTTAGCCTATATCAGAAAAAAACAAATAAAACTAACTTCAAAATGACGAAAAATTAAAACAAATTTATTTAATGCACGAAAATCTTTTAACTGCATTTTTAACACACATACATTGATAAAAACATGTTTATTTACTTGTTACTTTCTTTAAAATATAATCAAAATGGATAATTAGCCGTAAAATTAGCTTTAAGCTAATTTTGTAACGCAAGGAGGGAGAAAGGACTTTTATTTTAAGAATATATGACCCAAAAATTTATCTACGCAAGACATTGCTCATTAAAAAAGTAATAATAACAGTATGAAAACATGTTCTAAATGTCCAATAACATCTTTAAGCTTTGTTGCAAGAACTTTTTTTTTTTTTTTTTTAGCTAGGTAGGCTTCTTTTGGGCCAAAATTTAATCTATTATCTCGTAATAACATAAAACAATTACCAAATTTGAATAAATAATAAATATACATTGTTTAATGTGAATAATAACAATAAAGTTAGCAAATATTTATGTTCTCTTCTTATTTGAATAAACTTTATTTATAAACAAAATTCATACAAAAGTGAGAATGCCACAAAGAAGAAAGAAAATATACAAATGTGGCCTATAGACTTAATGGATGAACAAAAAACAAAAACTATAGTGTATTTAAAATATATTTTTCCTACAAATAAAAATATTTAATTTATCTTCATTTGTTTGAATTTGGTTCATAATTGAGCATTTTTTTTTTTATATAAATATGAAAACTTCCCAAAAGCAATATTAATTGCATAATAAAATAAAAATAAAATACAGGTTCATAAGGTCATTATAACAGCTCAAAATTTTCTAAAAGTAAAGAGCTGAATTTTTTGGCCCCGGTGAAGACCCGGTGACATCACGAACACGCTCCTTCCGTCCGACGCTGCGTGGAGCTGCTTCTTCGGCCGAACGTGAACTGCTAGCAACCAGGAGACAAAAGCAACAAAGTGAACCCCCCTCCGGATCAATCAAATGTGTCACATTTAACCGTTTCGGAGCCAAAACTCTGTGATCCCGCCGCTGGATTCATACAGTAAGTATGCTGGACGCCTAAAACGGCGGCCGAACTGGGGCTGAATGCGGGCGGGACGTCGTGGCGAGCGTTTCGCCCGATCCGGATTCTGGTTCGTGTTGCCACGGCCGGGTTCTGCCTCGCCAGGTTAGCTTGAATGTCCTGTGTGTTGTGTGTGTGGCCTAGCTTGGCAGCTAACCAGTTAGCAGTCGTAGTGTGGTCCGAAATTTCCCACAAGCCTTTTCTCATCCCAGCTCCACATTAACCGGCTCGTTTTTAGAAACCTTCAAGCTGCCAGTAAAAGCACCACAAGAGCACGTGACAGAAGGCTCGTTTCTGCGTGTTGTTTTATTGTGTTTATTAGCTTCGAGGCTAACCCAGTTAGCACCAGAATAGCCCTCGACGTATATATTGATATTCTAGCCTCACTTCCGGACGGACTGTGTTATTAATCGGTTTTTATGATTGTTTTGGATATTCTTTTTCTTTTATAGTTAGGAAAACGAGCATTTTATTAGATTAAAGTTAAAAGATATGATGTTGATGCTCATAGAAACTAGCTTACGAGGAGCACTGAGGGCTAGTCAGCGTTGGCTATTTTACGCTGTCCTGTCGCATCTTCCTGATTAGCACGTAAACCAAACCCGGAAAACTGCCCGTCTATGACTCAAAACTGGACTTTACCTCTTTAGAAAAATATTTTTGATGGACATTACTACTTTAAATGAAAATAAAAATAAGCACATAACTTTTTTTAAAATATAGTTTTTGCTACACTTACTACTAATTAGGTACCAGTTAGCCTGGTTTTTATGTTTATTACAGTTGTGTTCTTAGTGTAATCACCTTAATCTGCACGTGTTTTATATGCACACATCCTAAAATAATACAGTATTTAAAGAAATACAACAAATGCTAACTCTAAAATGGAAAAAAAAAGCAATTATTACAAAAATAAATGCACATAATTTTAGTTTCCTCTGTTTGATTTAAATTAATCTGATAATTAAAAAAACAAAACCCAAATGTGTCCAGGTTTGAATACATACTACTAACTGAAAGTGACGTTCTTGGATTACAGCAGATAAACGTTCTTATAATCTGATGTGGGTGTCAAGTTCTGCAGTTATGACACAAGAGAAGAACAGGCCGGTCAACTGACAGAAAGATACAGCGAGTGGTGTCTGCAAACAAGGAACTAACCCTGTTTTATTAGGTTTTAGTCCTTAACTCTCATCGTTTGGTTCTTGTTGCCAGGTGACAACACAGTTACAGTTTGTGGCTACCGACGTTTTTCCCTTTTATTCCTCTTTCTGCGAGATGTTCTGGAAACAATGAGAGTTTCACAATAGGAGGGAAATTAATTGGAATAAAATCCCCAAAAAAGTGTAGGATTCTGTCCTCATCTATTGTTTTTACTCATCTTTCTGTTCTGATGGGAGCAGTTCAATACATTTTTGGGGTTTAATGTGTTCTTTGTAGCATTTTTCTCCAAATGGAGGACATATATGAAGAAAATTAATCTTAAATTGCTTTTTGTAGTATTTCTTTATTCAAATTGTTGGAATCAGGAGTCATTCTGATGCATCCACTTATAGACGACTATGTTTTATTCATCCGATCTGGTATCTGGCTGGATAGCTCCAGTATTGCTCACTGTTTTCATGGCATTGCTAATGTTTGGTTGGCTGGTGTGAGGGGCTGTAAGCTAGTGGAAGAATGAAGAATGTGTAAACGGATGGATGACGGGGAGTCCAACAGTCCACAAGTCAGAGGCAAATTTCTAATGTCTTACTGCCGCTTTGCAGAAACTACGTTATAAAAAACTTTTTTTTTTTAGCTAATAATGAAAAAATCTTTAGTAAAAGACCACTGGGAATTATTTTTAAATTGATTAAAAGATAGTTGGAGTGGAACTTTAAATTAAAAGTGATTCAAGTGACTTTAACACTTAAGTCTTCTGACTCTCCGATGCATGAGCCAATCAGATCGATTGTTTGCAATGACAAAGGAATGGCCTGCCACTAGTATAAATTTCATTTAAAATTTGACATGAAGGTTTCAATAAAGGTTATTGGCTTTGTAATTTGCTTTGTTTAAATAATTTCAAAGCCAATAAAATGGAATAAACCCTAAATCATCATTGTAAATAGTATAGAGGACATTCATTTTTTTCACATTGTTCTTATCTTTGTTTTGGGAATAATCAGTTTTTTTATTTTTCTTATAAAAAATTAAGAGTGTTCTCAATTTTTGTGGTTTTCAGTGTAAACAGTGGCTAAATTTACCACTCTGTATTGAGCTTTTTGTACAGTTATTTTTGCATTTAGTTTTTATTACAATGAAAAAAATCTTTAAAATAGTATGTGGAGTTTCAATTACAAACATGATATTAAGCATTGCTGCAAAAACTTGCTTGAAAGGAATGTTTTAAGAGAAAATTTTAAGCAAGTTAAATAAAAAATGCAAAAAAGCCACAGACTACCAAGGATTAAATTCTTTTTATAATTTGGTGCAAATATTTGTAATTTGGTGTGGTTTAATACAAAATATGTCTCACTCAAATGGTCAAATCAACAATCCTTTTTATCGTTTATTTTATTAATTAAAAACAATCATAGTTTAACATTAGATTAAACTGTTTTGAATGAAAAAGAATAGATACTTACTTCCCACTTTTGGCAATTTAACATTTCTGATCAAATTCTAAAAGCTCTAACAGACCTAATTCTATTTCATTATGCACATAAAATAACAAAAGCTACTTTTTTCTCTGCCGTGCAATTATGGCTGCCGCGATTCATCGATTAGTCATCGAATGTCATGGCTAATCCACGTCGACCAATTAAGTAGTTGTCTTTTATTTAGAAGGTAAGGCTTCTAAGATTTCAGAAGATTAAAATCTACCAGTTCATTAAGTTTTACGAACATTTAGTCGTATAAATGTGTAAGGTCCCATTTATAGCCGTTTATAATTGTCTTCTACCAAAAAAAAAAAAAAAGAAATCTGGATTGATGTGCGTTTTAACAAGCGCTTCTCCCAGAATTCATTGCAATAAGTTGGATGTGGAACAGTGTGTGGAATTTATCAAATTGATTTAGCTTTATGTGTTATTTTACTTTTTATTTAGGCTTTCTAGAAGCGTTGCTGTCCATATCTTTTTTTTTTTAGACCTATGCGAGGTGTCTTGTTTATAGCAGACCGTTGTTTCTTCTACGTTCAACTTGTCTATGAAACGATGGTTTGGCTGCCCAATACTAGTCCTTGAAGTCCACCCTGCTCGCTGCCGATCACTTGTATCAGGTGTGTTTGGTCAATCAAAATGAGGAATCAGCTGGAAGACCGGTTGGGCGGTAGACCTTGATGACTAGGGTTGGATGGGGGGTTGGGGTGGGGGGGGGTGGGGTTTCACCTCCCCCTTTCTGTCATCACAAACAAACCTGTTGTTGTCCTCTGGCCTTTAGTGTTGACAAAGCATTAAACACAGTAGTTTTTTCCTGACTATTTGTAAACTTCAATTATATTTGTGTGTGAAAGTTGTACTGAATGAACAGATTTGAACTAGACTAGCGCCAAACTCTTTGGAAAAGTCTGAAACCTTCCTTTACCAGTTTGGGTCTGAGAGAACAGGAAAGGGAAAAACGAGAAATCTTTTTTAAGATTTGACCAAAGCAAATGTGTAAAACTGACATGGAAGGGCGCAAAAGAGAACAGGACTAGACAAGGTGTTCTGGCGGTGGAAAACGCCCAACTTGCGCTAAAATGACCCCTAGCCGCTAAGTCGGGGCTGTAACCTGACAGGTGTGTGGTCCCACCCTGCTTGTTCCGTGTAAATAGCTCATAAGCTGTTGGGTCACCACAGATCACTGCAGAGCAGAAATCAGGTTAGAGGTGCAGATTTTGATGCTGTTTGGAAAACATGCTACGGTTAAAAGAAAAGCTTGGAGCTCAGTAGGTCACCAGAGTTGGGGGATGGGTGAAATACAAAAGATAAGAAGTAGAAAAAGAGAATAAATGTGTTATGTTCCATTTCATTTCTATGTATGGTTAATTCTATTTTGAATAGATGCTAAGGATTTTTACTCACTTTCTGCATTGTTTTAGGATTAATACAGCTTTAAAAAATTAAGATTAGTTAACAAAAAGTATGTTACAGCGGTCTCGCTGAATAACACATTTTTGTATGCTTTTTTACAGCACATAGTGTTGTGTGTCCTAGAATGACTATAAACCATCATCAATCAATCTATGTTGTCCGGCTTGTAGAAATGGCACTCAGTTTCCAAAATCTACGTAAATCTTCTCAATTTGATATATATCAAGAGTTAATTGTCAATAAAGGATGAATAACAGATAACATCAATACTCTACACTATTTTTAAGAACTAAAGAAATTGTTCAGATGATTACGTTTCATTAAAATCTACAGTTTTTATCAGTCACTGACAAACTTTTAATATTTCACAAACTACTATAATATATTTGAGAAAAATCTACTTTAATATTAAATAAAATTATCTCCCTTTTAATTGAACGAATATGCTGCAATTGTACTCAAAAATCTTTTCAAGTTTCTAGATGAAATACTAATTTTAAGGATTGTAATCCTTAATACCAGAAATGTTGCGAGTGGCACCTAAATAACACATACTGTTTGACATACTACAACACTCTGACCTTTAACACAGTCGATGTAATTTGGTGTCCCCTGCTTTAACTCTAGAGTTTTAGCTCCAGTGTTGACATTCTTTCAACTACTATAACTCTTCAACCATTTATGCAAATAGTGTAATTTCAACTGATTCATGTTGATCGCTTGAACAGTTGAAGGTTTTAAGGTATGTCATGTTATTTAGGTGATGCCAGCAACATATCTGATGTTAAAAGAACTTCAAAAAAGGAGTGTGTAAATGACAGAAAAACATTTACTATTACTGAGAACAACTTAGCGAGTGTGTGTACCTTGAAATGTATGGTTTATTATCACACATCTGGTATAATCTCATCCCTTAAAGTCTACATTAAGATCTTAAATACAATAAAGTTTCATTTTGTCTTTTTAATAAGAGTTTCTAAATGCTTATATATTTATGTTTGGCTGTAAAGGGTTGTACATTTGGGAACAGTTTTAATATTGAGTAATATTTCTTTGGAAGTCTGAACAGGCAGATGACCGTTTTTCCTTCAAGAGAGTCGTAAGGCAATTTGCAGATCTGGATCACTGACAAAATCGTCCAAGTGAATCCTGAGGATGTACTGGAAGTTCTGGTTGAACCTGCACCTGCAAACAAAACTGAAACTTCCCACTTACCAAAACTAACACCGCCTGTAGGTTATACATGTCATAATGAATGAGTAAATAGTTTTTCATTAAAGTATTTAATTCCTAAACAAAAACTAAAGTAGTTACCAGTCATGGTAAACTGTTTTATTCTTTTTTACAGATTATGGCTGGCCTTAAGCATGTTGTTGTTGCTTTGTAAATGAGCCTGTTTGCTCCAGAGATTAACAACTGAACCAGACATGAAAATGTGTGTCGGGACACCTGCAGTATCTTGCAGGAATCCTTTTATTTGTTTTGCATACTCCACAGATCCTATCTTGATTTTTTTTCTGTCTCTCTTTTCCCCCTGCAGGCTGTGTGCAACGAAGTTGAACTGATACAAGTCATAAATGGGACAGAAGAAGCAAGATCTCTATGTCCTGGACAGCAAAAGTATCAGTACGACTCCTGCTTGACGCTTTATTGATGAGTACACCTGAAAAGAAGTTGCTACATCTAACAAAGCTGACCTGACTGACGGAAATCCTTGGGCTGCTGCCATGGATGGAGAAGAAGAGGTTCCCCACATGAGCGAGGATCTAATCATTGAGTCCAATGGCCTCATCGAGAGTAAGAAAAGGGAGGCAAAAGCGACCTGCCTGAAAATCGAGGGGCAGGACGGCTATGTCTTCAAGTCCTACAGCATTCACCCTCATGACGACGATGAAGACCCAAAGTCACTCGCTTGCTCCTCAACACTGGACAAAGACATACTCCCTTGTTTCCATTTTACTTCTCAGATGGACAAACGCTTGGAGATAGACCTGGCATGCAACACAGGTCCATCTTCACCCAACACTGACACCGAAGGAAATGCAGAGACTGAGAAGTACGAGAATGGAAACGAATCGAGTGAGCTTGCCAGAGAGGACATTGAGGACGCTAACGGGATGGAAGATGAACCGCAGGACGACGAAAGGCTGGCGTTTGGCAGCTCGATTGGCCCCTTTGCAACAAAAGATGTTGACGATTATAGTAATTTACTCAGCGGATACACCAGCACTCTTTATGATGTTGCCATGGACGCCGTTACACAGAGTCTGTTGTCATCTATAAGAGGTCACGCCAACCCGAGGAAAAAGTCTCCGGCGTGGAATCACTTCTGCATATCGCCGCGAGACAGTACCAAAGCAATCTGTTTATACTGCATGAAAGAGTTTAGCCGCGGCAAGAACGAAAAAGACCTCAGCACAAGCTGCTTAATGAGGCACGTGCGAAGGGCTCATCCCACTGTGCTTTTACAAGACGGAGCGGATGTATCGCTCAGTAACCTGTCTAGCTCTCTTCCCTCTCCTTTCCTACCTTTCGCTCCAAGCTCACCAAAAAACGGAGACTTGACCAATAGCATTTTCACTCCTGCCTCAAAGAACTCGTCGCCGTCCACGTCCTCAGCGGAAAATTCAGACCCCTCATCCAAAGAAACATTACCCAAAGTTGAACCAAAACTAGAATCGTGCACCAATGCTGATACCGTCTATGGCTCCCTCCTGCCCTCGCATTCCATCGAAAACATCGTTGAAGAAATGTCAGACGGGGGGTCTGAGCGCCTTCCGGGGACCCCGAAAGGCTCCAATTCCCGCCGCAGGTCAGCTGTATGGAAACACTTCTACCTGTCACCCGCGGACAATTCCAAAGCTGTATGTATTCATTGCATGAATGAGTTCAGCAGGGGTAAAAACGGAAAGGACCTCGGGACGAGCTGTCTTATCCGTCACATGTGGAGGGCCCACAAAGAGGTTGTGATCGAGGAAAATGGGCAGGGCAACCATATTCCCCCGCCCTATACAAACCCACCCTCTCTGTTGTCCCGCACACAATTGCTGGACTCGTTTGAAGTGAAAAAAGAATCGCCCCTCCTTCCATCCTCGCCAGAAACCATAGCTGACGAGTTGCCCCAAAGCATCGAGGAAAGCATGGATATTAAGGAGGAGTGCGAGGAGGTGATGCAACTCTCTGGGCAGGACTCCTCCCTGAACTTCTCCTTTAAAACCCAAGAGGAAGACTTGCCCCTGACATCCTCCCCGTGCGAGCTCTTTGACGGGCCCAGCGCAAGTCAAGATCATTTAGTTTTTCAGCAAAATAAAAAGATCATGAAACGGGTGAAATCAGAAGTGTGGCACCATTTCATAGTGTCGCCGGTTGACCAGTTAAAAGCACTAAGCATGGGTGCGACTTTGGCAACAAGTGTGCTTTTTCGATGGAGGGCACCTCAACAGGCACGCCCTGACTGTTCTCTCAAAACAAAAAAAAGCAACAAAATGAAAAAAGAGATGAAAAGGAATCATCCCCCCACCCCTACAACAATTTTGCCATGATGGATACAGTTTCCACCAAAGAAACTGAGCCCTCCGTCACAGAGGCAAAGGCGCAACCCACGCCAGCTTTTAGCAAGAAGACATCAAAGTTGTGGAACCATTTCTCCATATCACCGGCCGACCCTACGAAGGTGGTCTGTTTGCACTGTAACCGCACAATAAGCAGAGGCAAAAAGACTACAAACCTCGGCACCAGCTGCCTCTTCCGGCACATGCAGAGGTTTCATGGACACGTTCTTGAAAGTAACAATGCTATCTCAGGTGACGCACAGGATGCAGAAATCCATGTCAAACAAGAAGTCATGGAGACCTCCGTTTATGAAACTGAGCAAAACTGTGAGAGGTTCGACGAGGAACACCCGGTTGCCAAAAAAATCACCAAACTTGTAGCGGAAATGCTCGCACTGGATATCCAGCCATCAGCTGTGGTAGAGAACGCTGGACTGAACAGACTGCTAGAGTACCTCAAGCCTCAGTATTCTCTACCACCATCATCTTATTTTACCAGCACTGCCATACCAGATATGTACGAAAAAGTGAAGGATGTCGTGCTTACCCATTTGAAAGAGGCCGAAGGAGGCGTTGTCCACTTCACAACAAGTATTTGGGTCAGTAGCCAGACTAGGGAGTACTTGACCCTTACCGCCCACTGGGCAACGTACGAATCCAGTGTCAGACCCCAAGGGCAAGACTTTCACTGTTCTGCTCTCCTAAGTGTCTCACAGATAGACTGCGACCAAGATATGCACGACATCCCGAAGCAGCTGGAGTATCTGTGGGATACTTGGATCACCTCTTCAGGGCTGAAAAGAGGGTTCAGTCTGACAGATAACATCACCATCCAGCACACTTTGGAGGAGCAAGGCTACCCCATCATGGAGTGTTTCGGACACACCATCGACCTCATCGTAAGCGAAGCCATAAAAAGCCAGAGAATGGTGCAAAACCTTCTAAGTATTGCACGAAAGATCTGTGAACGCGTGCACCGCTCGGCGAAAGCTAAAGAGAAGCTGGTGGAGCTGCAGAGGGTTCACCAGCTGCCAGAGAACCAGCTCGTCCAGGACGTGCCCTCCAAGTGGAGGACGTCCTTCTTCATGCTGGAGCGGCTGGTGGAGCAGAAGAACGCCATCGACGAGATGTCGATCGAGTGCAATTTCAGGGAAATAATCAGCTGTGACCAGTGGGAAGTGATGCTGTCGGTCTGCAATGCACTGAAACCTTTCGAAGTCGCCTGCAGGGAGATGAGCACCCACACTGCCACACTGGGACAAGTGATACCACTCATCCACATCCTCAGCAGAAAAATAGACTTGCTCTTTGACGAGACCGTGGGCATTGACAACATGCTCAAGTCTCTAAAAGAGGCCTTGGTGAGCAGAATGTCTGCCACGCTACACGACCAGCGATACACCTTGGCGACCATGCTCGACCCGAGATACAAAACGTCACTGTTCACGGAAGAAGAAGCCGAGCAGTGCAAACAAGATCTGATCCGGGAGCTGGACTCGTCCTCTTCTACCTCAGCCGAAGCCGAGTCGCTGCTGCCCAACGGCTGCAGCGACGACCCGGCCTCGTGCAGCTCCTCCCACTCGAACGCAGGCGACCTCTGGTCATTGATGCCCGACGTCAGGCAAAGAACGAAAAACGAGGAAAAGCCAAAGTCCTCAGAAGAGGCGGTGCTGGAGTATCTGGAGGAGGACATTCTGGATCAAAGCTGCGACCCTCTCGACTATTGGAACCTGAAGAAGTTCCTGTGGCCCGATCTCGCCAAAGTCGCCGCCCGCTACGTGGGTTGCCCCCCTAGCATCGTCCCGGCAGAGACGCTGTTCAGCACGGCCAGCGTCAACTGCGCTCTAAACCAGCCCAGGCCGATGCTGGACAACATCGAGGGGCTGCTGTTCCTGAAGGTCAACCTCCCTCTGATTTATTTCCAGTACTGATCAAGCATTAAAACAGACCAAGTCGCAAACCTGTGAAATGATGGGAATTTATTCTGCTGAGCAAATGTAAATGATTTTTTTTATACACTGATTCTCAATCCAAAGGCTAGATTGAGCTTTTGTTGTGTAGTGTACTACTGTTAAAAACACTTTGGAGCTGTCGTGAGGAAAAAGTCCCAGAAGTGTATCAGGGAGGGGGAGGGGTTTTTCTAGCTGTAGGAGTCGGGGGTCGTGTGTTTTGCTTTTTAAAAACTGGTGTCTTGTTTAGTGTCTGCTCTCTCCTCGTGCCTTATCCAAATACTACTTCAGGTCAAAATGCTGTAAATACTGAAATCGAGCAGATCATGTCAGGATTTTTGTTTTCTTTTTTCTTTTTTAAGATACATGCAGGGTTGAATGAAAACTAGGCCCCAAAAATAAATGCTGTGACTGAATTGTTTTAAGTTAATGTTATTTAATTTCCATTGTGACTTTGTGGTTCATGGTACCGTCATTTAGAATTAGATTTTTTTTTTTATTTGCTGAAATGTTTCAATGAAAATTGTGTATGATATTGCTGTATTTTCAGATTTAGGGGGTTGTTTGGAATATACAATTTTTTTCTCTTAAGCACAATTTTAATTTTATGTCAAGCGGGATTAAATTAATGGGTTTATTGATGAAAGCGACGTACTGTACATTTTTTTTTTTTTTTTATATAAAATTGCTTCTCAGCCCTGATTTGATAATTGTTTTAGCATTAAAAACTGGAGACAATTTTGTGGTCATTTGTAAATAAAGGTTTTCCTTACACAAGAATGCTGACACTTTTTGCACGGTGGACTTATATGGAGTTTGGGGGAGATTTTATTCACAAAGTTGATGTTTTTTTTTTTATAGAAAATTCAATCAGAGGCATTACCTGTAGAAAAAATTACTTTATTTCGTCAACGCTGGGGGTTAGTCTTTCTCTCCATCAGAACGGTCTTCTTCTCTAGTCGTACGCTGGCAGGGGGGAAGCGAGCTAGGTCGACGGCGAGGTTGTGGTAACCTTGGATGAAGGCTATCGGCTGATGAGTGTGCCGGAGCAGCTGGATTCTGTTGTCGTCGGCCTCCATCAGGAGATGGGAGAACATTTGGATTTCAGGGCTTGTGGGGCTCAAGTCTTCTCTTTTGTTATATCTGTCCAAAAAAATTAATTTAAATCAGTATGAACTTGATAGAGTTTTTGTGATTAAAAATCCAACAAACCTCCAGATTCTGTTTTGCTGCAGGAAGCGTGATACTCCAGTTTCAGCTGCGTAAGTGTCAATATGAAGAGAAACATCTGCAAATAAGCAAAATATGTTAGAGCTACAAACAACAAATCTATCTCTACTGAATCACTGATTATAATGACTGAATCTCAGAGTATAAAGCCTTAAAAAAAATCCTTACCTGCTGTGGGGGGCAGTATTCTGTGCAGCTCCAGCATCCCTCGTCCTCCTGGGTAATTGTGGTGAGAAATGTAGAGACAGACGCCGGAGTAGAGAGCGTTGAGCAGCAGCTGAGCGACCACAACTGCTGAACCCAGTTTGTACATCCAAGACTTCCGATAGTTGTTCAAACTGAAAAAAGAAGAGTCAATTTCCTTTTTGTTGCGTTCCAATCCAGCAAATACTACATCGATGTCAATGATTATATGAGAACTGGATTAAGTAACCCTTCCTCTCGTTGCATTCCAAACAAAAAGTACGAGCTGACTTCATAAACAGCATTACTCAGTCATTCTATTTGTCAGAAAAACCATTTTTGTTCTAATACATTTTTTAAAATGTTCTTTATAATCGTCTTTTTTTCACAATATATTTCTCTGTAGTGCAACTTTTTCTCTCGAGTCCACTTTCAAGTGGTAGGGGTGTGGCCTTCAAACAAGCTCACTCCTAATTAGCTGCTATTAAATTGTTGACTTGGATCAATCACTGCTCACAGATGTAGTCTTTCTCCGACATAGCAGTCTCCGTATTGTAAAAAGGATGACTGAATTGACTAAGGCATTTTCAATTGGTGATGTCACACTCACTCAGTCCAGTTTTCAAATACTGCCCTGTCGATACTAACTAAATTAAAAAAGAGACCACAATGCATTGCGTTTTAACGATCTGTCATTTGGAAAAAAATTGTAAATAAATTTTAGACAACAAAAAATAAATTCAGTTTATTAAAAAAAAAATAAATAAAGTAGCGAGTATGTGTCCGAATTAAATTAAAATTGAGATTACTCGATAGTCTTGCACCTTTTAATATTTTGCCACTGAAGAGAAATGGATGGAGGTCACATCAGAGCTTTAATTTATTCAACTAAAAACCACTAACCAGGCCGGACACTTGGGTGTAGTAATGAGCACAGACCTAAATTTTGATAAACACATTAAGGCAGACACAAAGTCATATGAAAACATTAAACATTAAAGATCTGAAGTAAGCGGACCTGGACAAACTGGTTCATGCTATGCTGTCATCTTTGCCGACTTACTACTGTAACTTTGCATTCAGTTATTTTCCCTTTTTTTTCTTATTTAATAATTCCTCTTGAACTGAATTGCATTTGTACACAAACAAACTTGCCAATGGATTTGGAAGTGGCGAGTAATTTAAGACAACTTTTCTGCTGGTGGTTCTACTCACATAAAAGAGCAGCCGCGCGCCGCCACCAAACTGAACACCGGGAAGGTGTAGATGATGAAGCGCAGCTCCTTGTGAGGCAGCAGCGAGTAGATGGCGATGAAGCCCACGGCGGGGAGCAGCAGCGGCCTCATCCGCGCATCAAGAAGGCCGAGGGGCACGAAGAGCAGCGTACAGCCGAGGCCACGCGGCACGGCGGAGTAAAAGTACCACAGAAGAGGGGAGGTTTAGAAAAGGAAGGAGTCAAAGAAAAGAGAACTGAGCTCCTGAACGGCGGTTTGGAAACGGGAGTTTTTCTATGTAAACAGGAGCGCTTTTTGGGCAGAAGGATATTCCCCAGTTGGAGCTTTTGTTAAGTATGGTGTTGTACCACAACACCTGCCCCTCGGGCCACAGCATCTTCTTCCAGAAGAAGGTGTCGACAGCAACCGTCAGAGCTGCAGTGCATAGAAAGACAAAATATGTTTTTTAAAATATACTGTATTTTCCGCCTTGCTAACGTGTAGCTCTGTTGGGCCATGCATTTTTTTCCCCATCACTAACAAGTTAGGGAATTAGCTTTATCATAGTAGTGTTTTTTTTAGTGGTATTAGTCTTGTTTTTTTTTACTTGTTGCAAACAAAGTTGGGAGTTACAGATATTGCAAATATGCTAACGCAGCTAACGTGTAGCATGTCACAAGCAAGTTCTAGAGTTACTGTGAACGCAGTGAGAAAAAAAGTCTGTCAGACTATTCTTTGAATCTTTTCTCTCACTTGATGCATCCTATAGTTACGTGCCCCTTATAATGACAAGTTCAAAATTAAACCATTACCTCAAAATCGGGTGGTACATACTTTTTTCCTTTTTTTTAAATTACGTTTTTTCTACCAAATGTACAAACCTAGAGACAGGATTCCAGCGGGAGCAGCGTAACGAAGCATCTGCAGCAGCCCCAGTCTCCTCCTCAGCAGGACATGAGTAACATTAGGCCCAGGAAGATGCAGAGCTCCGAGCGAAACGCCACAATGACGAAGGCAGAGAGCCAGATGAACTGGCCGTGTTTCTGCGCCATCCACGCTGTGAACGCCAAGAGAACTGCGAGCGGGAATTTAGGCTGTGTTAACCTCAAAAACAAAACGTGGAAAAAAAAAGAATGACAACTCACCTATCGGGAGTGCAAAAATGTTAGGGAGAGTCCTGGTGCTGTAGAACATCAGGTGAAACTGAGAAGCACAGATCAGGCAAAACAGGCAAGAAACCGTGGAGCCAAACTGTTTCCTCGCCACCTTCTGCATGCGCCACAAAGCAGTGATGACACACAGCCCAAGAGAAGCTCTGACTAGACAAAAAAAAAAAACACACACAGAAAAACATCTTTCATCTGCTTGTTGGCTTGTCTTTTGACAGTCTCAGCTGTCTTTAAATTGTAATCATGGTATTTTAACCAAAATGTATGAATCTGTTGGTGCCCACTGCTCCTCTAAGTTACTGAGAGCTCTTTGCTGGAGCGCAGCAGGGAGCTTGTGGCCTGCCTAACATATTTTCCAAGTCACTAATACTCAGAAAAGCTTACATTTCCTGATATTTGTCCTTGAGAATTCAGAAAAATTACACAAGAATGTATTAAAAAAAACAAAACAAAAACAAAAAAAAAAAAAAAAACATATTTTTACCAGAGTGGGTTCTTCAAAAAAAAATTAATTCGACTTACCTAGGAGTTGAGAGTAGAACTTTGGAGCATCCAGCAGAGAAGAGACGAAAACAAAAGGGCTGCTGATGACGGAGAGGAAGAGAGGGCCGAGGAAGGTGCGAGGTACCACACCGGGAAATTCATGATGGTCATACTGGAGGAGAGGAGAACCGCTTTAGTGGTTTGCAACATAAAGTAAATCAAACAGGACAGAAAAGACACTCAATTTATGTAATTAAAACAGGCTTTGATCTTTTTTTTTATGTCGAAATAGCTTTAAAAACTGCAATTTACAATCATAATTGTTTATTTAAAATACTTTACCATTATTTTTAGAAAATTAAAGGAATTTTCTTCTGTAACCCAATTACATAATTAACTAAAAATACTATAAAACGTTAATTTAGTCCAATATCTTATTCTAAATTGGTCAGTTAGTTAAATAAAGTGGGCTATTTTTTGTCATATCTCAAAATAGAGGGAAAAATTGAAAAAATAGTTTTATTTTAATTTGAACTCAATACATGCATTTTATGTTGTATAATTTGTATTTGTCAACTGTAAATTAAATCTTACAATGCCAAAAAAAAAGAACCGTAAATGTTTTTTTAACTTAATAGTTAGAGTTTTTAAAAGCGGTTATAAATGAAATTAGCATATTTATACGCTCTTTTCGTATCCAAAATGTCAAACGTTTATGTTTTCAAGCATCAGGCTAGCATTATGCTGAAATTCTTACCTTATCAAAGTCGAATCTGTGATATAAAATATCATGTGTCGCTTGCAAATTAAAGCTTTCTTCCACTTTTGTAAACGGACAGATAAATAGATGAAGAAAAGCCACAGAAACTAATAAAATGAGTAATGGTCCACCCCAAACAATCCTCTTTTCGGCCATGCTGGCTATTTCCCCCCTGCTTCTACTTCCGGTTAACACCGGAAATTAATATTCATTAATACTTTTTCTTATTTCAACAAAATACTTTCAACGGTAACATAACTTACATGAAATGTTTTCTAATATATTGGAACACTTTCTAAAAATGAATACGATTATTTAAGCGAAGTTTTTTCGTTTCCGGCCCTCTCCACGTTCCTCATTGTCCCGCGCGTGGCGGCATCTGATTGGTGGTTCATTTAAACGACAAACCATCCAGCCAATCGGTGCAAGCCACAATCTGTTTAATGAGCTGACGCGGAAAACTAGAACCGCATCAGGTTTTTCTTTCCCCCCCTACAACCAGCATGTAAATATTACTTCCCCGTGCTTTGCAAGGGTACCGCTATTTATAATTTAATGTTAGCAGCGGCTTATTTAGATGTGTCCCAGCGCTAGAACGCTTTAGCAGCAGCGGGGAGTTTGCTTGTCAGTGGCTTCATTCTGTGTTGATGAGTGAGTGTTGACTGAGATGCTGTCCGTCGGTCCACAGCAGCTCCGACTGTTGTCCTGTGTCGCTATCCTTTTATTTTTCCACGCCATCGTCGCCAAAAAGGACTTAAAAAGCGCCTGCAGCACCTGTCGACAAATTACTGATAACTTCAACAAGGTCAGACATTT
Source organism: Oryzias javanicus (assembly GCA_003999625.1). Taxonomy (NCBI): domain Eukaryota; kingdom Metazoa; phylum Chordata; class Actinopteri; order Beloniformes; family Adrianichthyidae; genus Oryzias; species Oryzias javanicus. The sequence continues at coordinate 8,689,164 of CM012459.1, forward strand.
AAAATTTCTGTTTTCTGTATGAATGGCTCATCAGATGCACACTGATCCCTGCTTCTACGGATGATGGCACGTGTCTGCTGTGAGTTTTGGACTTAAAACATCATATCTGCTTATTTGTTAAACTGTACAATCATTGGTTTGTGTTCAGGGTTTTGACAGAACAGCAAAGCAGAACTTTGGAGGAGGCAACACGGCTTGGGAGAGAGGAAGCTTTCCAAATATGAGACAAGGTGGGACAAACAAACAGGGTCATCATGACCCAATGCTGTTAGTTTAGACCCCCTGTCAATATTTACGACCCATCAGAGCCAGCTTTTTGTTGGTTGGATGGATGTTTATGGAGATAAATCCATCTCACTGGATTTGTGTGTGTAATCCTTGATTTGTAACTCGTACAAGACATTTTGTAGATGTACATTTGAATATACTTACAAATGCAAAATACAACACAACTTGAAATTATAGCAGTTTAAGACTAAGTACAAAACCAAAACAGCTCCTGAGAAAATAGTTTCATCTGATTTGTGGGTGCCTGATTCTTGATTTGTAACTCACACAATAGTTTGTGTTTAACTGTGTACATTTGCAATTGCAAAATAAAAAAATACACACACAGACAAACTAAAATTACAACAGTTTGCAACTAACTACACATAAATCTTTAAAAACTATCCACCAATCACCTAATGCACAAAATTCCATTGACGCACAAAATTAAATGTGAGTCTCTTTTCGTTCTTTAAGATTCGTGACACACACAAAACCCATTTATGTACAGATCAGAATTACAAGTGCGTGAGGGGTTGTGAGACTCCTTCAAATGCTGCTGGAATGCTGAGTCATCAGTTTTCTTATCAGCTGCTTTGTAGTAGCAAACTCCTCCACCTCTGCACCCAGCGTCTCTCCAGCATCTTCGCACGCGTCCCAATAAATCAGCTTCTTTTTGTCCCTCTTTTGACATTCATTCATTACAGTTGCATCGTTTTTGTAACTTTTGACATTACACCAATTCTCTAATGATAAATGTGAGTAAAAATGACCATGACAAAGATGTCAAGTACAGTTAGGAAGATGCTAAGACAGCAGGATTCTTCCATTTCAGGCTATTGTGAAACGTAAGTTTGTATCTGTCTTCTTCTATGACCTGTTGTACTTTGCGATTCCTGTGACTTTGTGGCTGATGGTTATGATAATAGTTAAAATGACAAAAGAATTAAAAAAAAAAAAATATTAGTTGACGGTTTTTTTCTATAGACAATTATTCGATATCGTTGACGGCCGTATTCTAGAGTTCTGATAAAGTTTTTCACATGCTTGTAATAGAAAGGCAGCTTGTGCCGTTCTTAGGTGTCTCCATGATTACGGCACCCTGGATGCTTTAAGATATTTGCATCCTATCGGACTGCACAAACGAATGACACGCCCACTGTGTCCATCAATAAACAAAAATTGTAGATCCAACGCTTAACACAACAAAGTTCTTCACTAAATGCTAAACGACAAATGTTAAGCAACAAATAATTTAAAATAGTCAGTCAAGCAGGATTTAATGCTGCAGAGGGGACGCCATGAGTGCTGAAAACCCCCTTTAAAAAAAAAAAAGTAGCGAGTGTTTTAAAAACCTGTGTTTCGACTAATTTTAAAACCTTAATTCTTGGGACATCTGTGCAGGGTTCCTGCGGGGTCTTAAAAGCATTAAACTAAAAAGAAAAAATTGGAAATAAGACCTGTAAAAAGCATTAAAACATCTTGAATGTTGATATCTGAACCCTAAAAGTTGTGATGTTTGAAACTTCAATTTCACATTTCTTGTTGAAGACTACATTATCCAATCACAATCATTTTGATCAGAGTAAATAAACAGCGGCAGAACCATTTGGACCAATACAATGAAAACCCACCACCGGATAAAAAGTAAGTAAAAAACATCACGATACAGACCGCAAACAACAAGATGAGAAACTACAGTTTTAATCCAAAATAGGAAATATGATGACATGGTGGTCTTCATTTTTGATAAATAGAGCCTTAAAAAGGTCTTAACTTGAAACTTGTAGGAACTTTACTTTAAGAAAATGAAGAATACGTCCAGTTTTCACTGGATGTTATTTCCTATCCTAGTTCAAACAATCTGATTAGAAACCTCTGATGACTTAGCATTCCAGCAACATTTAAATGCATCATCTAAACACAAATCTGGAATGACTCTTACAACCCTTTGTACACTTGTAACTCTGATTGTAAATGTGGTATTGTGTGTGAGCATCAGGCAATTGGTGTGTACTTTTCAAAGATTTGTGTTTGTAGAAACTGTTTTGAATCTGTTGTTAGTTTTAACTGCTGTAATTTCAAGTTGTGCGTGCCTAAATAGTACTTCTGTGTTTCTGAAATTTGAGAGTACGTGTGAATACACAGCTGCCAGCAGACATATTTGCGCACAAAATGTCTTGTATGAGTTGCAAATCAAGAAATACGAACACAAAAATCCAGTGACGCAAATTTCTCTCCATATTTGTTAGCTGTACCCATTAGCCTCACTGCCCTCCGTACCCGTTAGCCTCACGTCCCTCCGTACCCGTTAGCCTCACTTCCCTCCGTACCCGTTAGCCTCACTTCCCTCCGTACCCGTTAGCCTCACGTCCCTCCGTACCCGTTAGCCTCACGTCCCTCCGTACCCGTTAGCCTCACGTCCTCCGTACCCGTTAGCCTCACGTCCCTCCGTACCCGTTAGCCTCACGTCCCTCCGTACCCGTTAGCCTCACGTCCCTCCGTACCCGTTAGCCTCACGTCCCTCCGTACCCGTTAGCCTCACGTCCCTCCGTACCCGTTAGCCTCACGTCCCTCCGTACCCGTTAGCCTCACGTCCCTCCGTACCCGTTAGCCTCACTTCCCTCCGTACCCGTTAGCCTCACCTCCCTCCGTACCCGTTAGCCTCACGTCCCTCCGTACCCGTTAGCCTCACGTCCTCCGTACCCGTTAGCCTCACGTCCCTCCGTACCCGTTAGCCTCACGTCCCTCCGTACCCGTTAGCCTCACGCCCCTCCGTACCCGTTAGCCTCACGTCCCTCCGTACCCCTTAGCCTCACGTCCCTCCGTACCCGTTAGCCTCACCTCCCTCCGTACCCGTTAGCCTCACTTCCCTCCGTACCCGTTAGCCTCACTTCCCTCCGTACCCGTTAGCCTCACTTCCCTCCGTACCCGTTAGCCTCACTTCCCTCCGTACCCGTTAGCCTCATCTCCCTCCGTACCCGTTAGCCTCATCTCCCTCCGTACCCGTTAGCCTCACTTCCCTCCGTACCCGTTAGCCTCACGTCCCTCCGTACCCGTTAGCCTCACGTCCCTCCGTACCCGTTAGCCTCACGTCCCTCCGTACCCGTTAGCCTCACGTCCCTCCGTACCCGTAGCCTCACGTCCCTCCGTACCCGTTAGCCTCACCGTTAGCTACCCGTTAGCCTCACTTTCCTCCGTACCCGTTAGCCTCACTTCCTCCGTTACCACGTTAGCACTCACTTCCCTCCCGTACCCGTGCCCTCACTTCCCCCGTACCCGTTAGCACGTCCCTCCGTTAGCTCACTTCCTCGTACCGTTAGCCTCACGTCCCTCCGTACCCCCTAGTTACCTCACGTCCCTCGTACCCGTTAGCCTCACGTCCCTGCCGTAAACCCGTTAGCCTCACTCAACGTCCCTCCTACCCGTTAGCTCGTTCCCTCTGTATCCTGTTTGCCTTAATTCTCTCTCCGTACCCGTCCTGTCTTTGCAGTGAGATTCGCCTGGTGGAGATTCTGGAGGAGCTGTGTGTAGACTGTACAGCCATCCCTCGATTGTAATCGACCTATGTAGAAGAAACGAAGAGCTTTTTGAGACCTGGTGGTTCAAGAGGTGCTCGTGTCCAAACTCACTCGCTATGTATCATTTATCTCACACAGATTCAGATGAAGCGAAGTGCTGAAGCAAAGCTTGTGGCCACCTAGCATATTTTACATCACAAATACAATCTATTTTGAAAAGCATTTTTCCTGATTTCCCAAGGATTTGAATAAAGAAATTATCAGAATTTCAGTTTTAAGCTTAATTCTCCTTATAAATGTCTTTCATCATTAGGAAAACGCCTCATTGTTTCTATTTTCTGTTGGGATGCAGGAAAACGAAAAACCCGGATCTACACAAGTGGTTCTGCATTGAGACTCTTAAAGTGTGCTGTCCAAAGGGAACATTTGGGGCTGATTGTACTGGTAAGAGAACTTTTGTTCCGCGAAAGTGTCTGCCTCTTCAGCCGGGTTGGTGTTTGATGGAGCAGCTGTTGCTTTCCAGCCTGTGTCGGGGGATCGGAGAAGCCCTGCCACGGACGGGGAGTGTGCGACGGCGACGGGACACGCAGCGGGAACGGGAAGTGCAGCTGCGACCACGGTTACGAGGGAGACCTCTGCTTGGACTGCACGAACGGGTTCTTCAGCGCCGAGCGGAACGACACCTTCTCTTTGTGCTCAGGTGAGGAAATCTTCAGAATCTAACTTTGAAGAAAAAGCTTCACCGAGGTTTGAATTTTGCTACTCGTCGTCCTGCGTCAGAATGCAATGCAGCCTGCAAGACCTGCGACGGTCCAACCAGTCAAGATTGTGACGAGTGCAAGGAGGGCTGGGAGGAAGATGATCAGGAGACTTGTGTTGTAAGAGGAAGAAGAGATCTTCCTTCACGCTGAAAGATGGATTTAATATCATTATTTGTGGGATTTTTTCTATTTCTGATCATTAAATTGGATTATTTGCATACATAATCTTTTACTTTGAAACTACTTGAACTAATTGAATAATGTGCCTATGTTTATGCTAGGCTAATTGGTTTAGTTTTATTATATAAAACAAGTTTATTTTCATAAATGTGTTCAAAAGGGATTATATTATAAGGTATACAAATTGGTGTGATTTAGGCTCCGTCTGTAAAATGGCTTAAAAATAAATATTAAGAAAATTTTAAAGTTTATACTATTAACATGTCTTTGTTATTTTTACTGTGCTGTTATTGTTATTATTATTGCTATCGACTATAAGTATCATAATGCATGTACCTTACTATTGTCATGTTATATTAAACCAATTTTAAGAAATAAAAAAACGGCTTGAAGTCTAGAACATTTCAAAAGAACATCATTTGTGGTGTCCCTCGGGTCTCTGTTTTAGAGCCTCTACTGTTTTCAAAGGACAAATGATCTTCATCAAACTGTAATAAAACCCAAATTAAAATCAAATACATACCAACAAACAAAATCTTTTAATATAAATAAATTAAATCAGTTTAACCACTGGTTTTACATACATTTTTATTCAAAAAGTACATTTTTTATATCTGTAAGCAAAGTTGTAAATACCACAGATTTAAAAAAGTAACAAAAGCTGCATTTCTATTACACATCTGCACAAAAAATTATCAAAATTCTAGAAATGTCAGAAAAAGCAGAATTTTACAATTACACGGTTCTATTAATCATAATTAAACGAATAAACACAAACCAAGTATTCAACCAACTAAGTCGTTAAAAAACATAGACGGATGTTAACAATAGTCTGATTTAATTCCAGACCTTGGATCACATGTGAAAAAATTGAATATTCTCAGTTTTGAGGAAAATTTCACTTTTAACCAAGACTTCCCTCACAGTATCTGACCTTTTTAAATAAGTTTAATAAATAATGAACTTAAAAAAAACTTGGAGCCACCATCACAGCTGTAAAAAAAAAAAAAAAAAAAAAAAAACAGAATTTTTTGGAGACAAAAGCATCACTCTGAATTATGGGTAAACTCAAAACTCTTTCAAAGCATTTCAGAAAAAGCATACTGACAGAAACCGAGACTGAAATAAATTTAAAAAAAAATTAATACTTACAACTATGAGTCATTGAGATACTTTTTTATTTTTATATGCCTACCAGTTGATTATTTTAATTTTTGTTAAAAAAAAAAAAAGTAAGAAAATTATTTACAACAATAACAGATTTGAAAAAGAAAAAATAAGAGGGAACGTCCAAACTTTGACTTGTTTTGGGTCAAAAATCTTGTAATTGCTTCATTTAAAATAATTAAATGAATAATAATAATAAAGCATCTGTTGTGTTGCAGATGTGAACGAGTGTGCAAAAGACCCTCCTCCGTGCAAAGAGGATCAATACTGCCTAACTCTGAAGGCTCATTTTCCTGCAAAGGTGAGGAGACTCTTCTGAAATCGTCTTCATCGCACCACAGTTTGAATTATATGACGGGAGAATTCATCAGATTGCTTTGGGATTAAACAATATCTTAAAATATATATTTTTCTCTCTGTGTTTCTCTCTCAGCGTGTGACAAAGCGTGTTCTGGCTGCTCTGGAGCCGGGTCCGATAAATGCCAAGCTTGTGCTGACGGGTACCGAGACGTGGAGGGGTCGTGCACAGGTACAAACAAAACTCTCCAGGTTTTGGATTTAGCATGATGCAATCAAAAAAAAAAAATCTTGGGTCGGACAGGGACGAGCTTGGCTGAAAAGTTGTGTTTGTAAAGAAAAACATACTCAACTTGATATAAAAAATGGTAAGTTTTCTGCAATTATGTTTCACAGTCGAGGCTGAATTATTGTTTATTTATGGCTTATACTCATGTTTACTTCTTCATCTTTTTATCTCCCAATGAATGATAATGTATTCCAAATAAAAAGTTTCAAACAAAACAGACAGACACGTGCAACCTAATCTAAGTTGGGTTTAAACTGTCCTCGACAATGCGTGTTTCAGCGATCACTTCCAAGGAAAAGTCAATTTGCGTTAAAAAAAAGAAACGTATTTAAAGTAGTTAAAATTGGTGCCCGAATTACTTTAAAAATCCAAGGCAGTATATTGTCTTAAAATAAATGGTTTTTCTTTTTTGGACATCGCCAGATCCGTTGTAGGTGACATGTGCTCGGCCTGTCAGAACGGCTCGGGGGCTTGCGACGAGTGACGTCTCAATGTTTGATTGGCTGTAAACCGAATAAATTTGTATTGCTAATACGTTTCCCTGTTATCAATATCTTCGTACTTATTGAATTATATTAAAATTTGGTATAACAAAACACCAGGCATGCCTTTAAATTCGAAATGTAATAATTATGAGGGAAAATAACTTACAAAATGGTTACTAAATAAATAAATAAAACAAATGAATAGAGCAGAAAGGACTCGTAAAGTGCTGACATGTAACAATGTGCATTTTGGCAGCACGTATTCCATGTGGTCGACACCTGTACCACCTTGCAGAATAATTATTTATTTGTTAAATTTTTTAGTTCTTTTCTTTCTCTTATGATTTTTATGTTTTATTATTTTAATGGCTGTAAACACTGTCTGCTTCTTTTCTTGCCGCTTAAAGCCATGTTCTGTCAAGTTAAGTTGTTCAATTAAAAAAATATATATATATTCTGTGTGGTCAACATGAATTCCTATAACTTTTTCATCAGAAAAAATGAATACAAATTTGTTGAACCCGAGCAGAAAGGAAACGTAATAAAAAAAAAAAAAAAAAAAAAAAAGAAAAATACGCAAACCAGAGCATGTTGCGCATCTCAACGACTAAGTAGTTTGTCTAAGTGGGGTCTCCGTAGTGTGACGTCATCACTCGTCGCTAGCCCCCGAGCCGTTCTGACAGGCCGAGCACATATGTTACCTACACCGGACGCTCTGACAAAATGGCAAACACCTTTAGTGTCCTAAGCAGTGAGTAAGTTTAAAAAAAGAAAAAAAGCCTACAATACTCATTTATTAGCATCGTGTCACTAAGAACTAAGAAAGAATTGGGGTAAAAAATCCTAGAACTATTAGCAGCTCAGTGGCGGAAGCTAGCAATTATGCTACTTTTCAAATACCTAGAAAACTTTGACAATCTAACAGAAGCTGTTCTTAAACGTTTTGAATGGGATTACAGCCACTAGTTATTACATTACAAAGACAAATTAAACTTTTAGTGGGAAAAAAAAAACAATTATTAGCTTTATTTTAGATTTTCTTTCTTTTTTTTTAAATTTAAATAACTGTTTCCAGTTAGCATGAGTGTAACATGTGACATGCTGATGTCTAGGGTTCCCATCCCAAGTATGCAGGGGCCCAGCAGAGGGCGCCCACACCCCACAACTCCCCTAACAGGCAAACAGAAGATCATTACACAGCTGTATTAAGTCAGGGAAATCACAGGAAGTTATAAATAAGCAGAGGAACAAAAATGACAGGAGTTTGTGCTTCTTGCAGATGTCGACGAGTGTTCTGAGTCTGAGGCGGCGTGCACCAAAGAGCACCACGAGTGTGTGAACAACCACGGAAGCTACACATGCGTGTGCTCGGCAGGCTTCCAGGAGCGAGATGGAGAATGTGTTCAAACACAAGAGCAAGGTGGGAAGCGCCGCTCCGGTGAGACGGATAGTAGGATCAGCTGCAGTGAAATCTCATGCTTTTATTTTGTTAGATCCTACAGAAGAACCAGGAAGTCTTGAAGGGGCAGAAAGTTCTCACATGGAACTTTGACGGCACGACGGAGGAACAGCAAATGAAAACTCTTCCTTTTTTATTTTTTATTTCAAAGACCAACAAAACCAGCTGCTCTCAAACTTTTTGGATTAAAGGACAAACGAGGACATTTTATGCTTTTAAAACCACCAATCTTCATTTCCTGAATGCTTTTACAATGGTTTCAATAAAGACTAAACATGGTTAATGTAAATGTTCCAGAGTATAAGTCGCAAGAGCGAAGAGATGAAGAATAAAACCATATGGGTCACTCTGGAGTATACGTCGCACTTTTGGAAGAGAAGTTTGAAGTTTTAGAACAAATTCGCCAAGCGCAAATTAAACTAAAAAATAATGCAAGAATGCTAATCTATTGATCTGTATAAGAAAATATTAAAATTTAAGAGGAAAACAATCAGAATATTTTCCATGTGTGTTTTGGATGACACTTCTTCTGCTGTCAGGAGCAAATACTTATACTCAGATGCAGCGCCCTCTAGTGGTTGTTAGAGGAAACAACTGGTGAAAATAACGTATGAGCCTATTTATGTTAAAAAAGAAGTCACACCCTGGCTAAAAATAAACTTTGACTTATACTCCGGAAAATACGGTATCCCTAGTTTACCATGGAGTCACCAATTCATTAAGTTGTTCCACTTAAATATAAGAGATTTGTAATATTCATAAAAATGAAGATAAATATATATTTTTTTTAACGCTTGTCAACAACCTTAAACAGCCAGACTTTAACATTTCACCAAGACCAAAGAGCTGTCGAAGGTCACCACGAAGAGATTGCTTATTCCAGTCTTGTTCAGATGAACATCTACAACAAGCAAGTAGCTTGATGAGTGAGATCAACTTTTTAGAGCAATATTTAGAAAATGGAAGAAACTCAAGATCGCTGACAATCTGTCTCCATCTGGACCTTCATCCAAGATTTCCTTTGATCTTGAACGGTAAGGAAACTACCCAGAACGACACGAGGGAATCGAGACCTGAAGAGAGTTGGGATCACAGTGTCAAAGGTCACTATAGTAGCGCATGAATTAAGATCCTGGAGTGCTCCACAGGCCCCCCTAAACCAGCACATGTCCAGGCCCGTTTAAGGTTCTCCTGAAACCATTTGGAAGATTGAGATATGATCCGATTAAACCAAAAGGTAAGGTTTTGGTGCAGAGCCACATCCCAAGAACACCATACTCACTGGAGTGGTCCTGCTAGTCTCTGGACCTCAATCCAATAGAGAATCTCTGAATCAGAAGCCTAGTAACAGCCTCTAAACATGGCAGCTCTTGAGAAGATCTATAAGGAGGAATGGACCAAAATAGCAGCTAGGGTTAGCAAACCTGGTGAAAACCAACAGGAAACCTTTGACCTCTGTCGCTGAAACTAGGGTCACGTTGGAAAGAATCGAAGTGAACTTTTGTTATTAACCAAATAATTATTATCTGCATCATTATACAGGTGAAGTGTATCTATGATGACACAGTCAAATACTTTTTTATGTTTGGGTTGGTTGCAGTGATAAGAAATGACCACAAGTGTCAGTGTAGCCCTGAAAAAAGCTGGATCTGGAACTTGATCACTCAAAGAGTACACAGTGTCTCTCAGTGGGTTCACTGGCATCTCTGATGGTTTTTGATGTTTCCTTCAGCGGCAGAACGCGAAGGCCTCGGAAGACCTTCCTTTTTCCTCCGTGCCGATCAAAGCACGACCCCGCCACCCGGCTCTCGGCGTGAAACGAGGCTTCCTGTGGGGTGATGTCAGTTGTTTTGACTTGCTGGGCTCCCTGAAAGTGGAAGGAAGGAGCCGGTTGAGACCTGTGTGATCTGGAGGCAGCCGGGATGCAGCGGACCCCCACCCTGACCGACAGCTCCTCTGGGGGAGCGTCTCCTCTCACCTTACATGAGCTGTCAAAGGAAATCACAGGAAAAGATCCTTATAAATAGAACATATTAGTAAAGCAGAAAAACCCATTTCATTTGTCAAAGATTTCCATGACTCAGCTTTTTTTTCTAGAAATGAGTCAGATGACAGCATGAATCAGCATTATGACTAATGCATGAATCACTGCTACTGATATAGATGCTTCAACACCCTTTTAGGCTTGTTTATCTCCCACTGAATCTATATTTGATGTGAAGCTCCTGGAATAAAATGTTCTTCTTATAACGAGATTAATATATATAACTAAATATCTTCAAAAAAAAAATCTGCCAATGGAACTAGTAGAGTTAGTCGTGGTATTTAGGTTCAATACTCATATTTTGGTCTCTGGTAATTGGAAATATATCTTAAAATAAGCATGTATAACTAAAAAAAAAAGGATTTTATATTCTCAAAGTACGAACATTTATTTATTTATTTATTGGGAAGAGTCAGGCAATACGATACATATTGCGATATGTCCAAAGACTGGACCAGAGCAAATTTTCCTTTTTTCTTCAGGATATGAATAAAAAAAATCTATCCCTTAATATTAAAATGTGATTCATTGTAAAAAGCTGCGTCACTCGTTCTTCTATGATGTGCTACGATCATTAATACGATACTGGCGTGGCAAAGAGTTTCGGTTCAGTACCCATTCCAAGTAAAAAAAAAAAAAGTACTACATGTCTCATTACAACAAAAAACCGCGAGCCTGATTGAACATTTAACACAAGCTGGTGTTTTGGTTGAGGTGTATGCCGACGGACCCTCATACATAAATAATTAAATATTGTCTTGTCAGCATTTTGAATCTAAACAAGTATTGTCTCTAAAATATCGCGATATATCCCGAATTGATTTTTCCCTACACCCCCTAACATTTACACATGTTCTCCCCAATGTATTGTATTTTCAGAACTAGTACAGTCTTATCCTGATCTCTAGACCAGCAGTGGGCAAACCATGCCCGGGGGCCATATGCGGCCTGTTTAATCTGGCCCGACTAGATTAAACGTTTTTGATTACCTGTGTTCATTTTTTTCCCGTGTAGTTCAGGGGTCTCCCCGTAGAGGGTCTTTAGGCACAGAAAGTTACTGTATTTGAAGATTTGTTGTTGCCATGCTTCATTTTCATGTTTGATTCTCCAAGTTGGACGGTAATTTGTCAGATTATTCAAACATCACCCAAATTGTGTTTACATAGACTCTTCACAGGAAGTGGCCAATTGAACATGCGTTATTGACGGAGGTGTGACAGTTTTTAAATGTGCGGCCCTGCAAGAAACTGACAACCTATTTAGGGTTGCAGGGATAGGCTCCAGCAACCCCAAACGAAGGAGGTTCTGAAGATGAATGGATGGATTTTTGACCCTGTAATAACCTTTTTTTTTTTGTGGACTTAGACTTTGTTTATTCACTTCCACAAAGTAAATCTCTGATTTGTTCCACGAAACCTTAACCAGGACGCATTTGCGGATGCACGTGCTCACAGACTCTGTGGCTTGAGGGGTACCCCTCTTTTTTTTTTTTTTTTTACTCCTCTCCTCCCTCTGTTTGTGGTGGTTTTCTTCTGCCAGTAAACCCTCAGCCTTTCCACATGTGGTGCAGCTGCAGCGGGGTGAGCGTGAGGACACCGGCCGGCCAAAGCCAATCGCATTTCACTGTCACTGAGCTGATCGCATTTTAATCTGCAGTGCTTCTCCTCTTCTATCGACCGTCCTAATTTCTCTCGTTCATTAGTGGTGGGAGCTACCTTTAGCTGACAAGCCTCATTGTTGCGCTGAAAGGCGGTGGGACGGGGATAATCATAGCATTTGGGAGAGGGTGGGGGGGACTGCGTGTAAAACTAAAAGCCAGATGTGGCACCATGTGCTTTTGTTGTCTGTCAGCGGTCTGCGCCGGCTCTGATGTCAGGCACTCCTTAAACTCCGCTGCTCCCTCTGATGCGGTGGCGCTCGCCTTCCTTTCGCCCAGCTGGACCCTCAACCGCCAACAATTAGGGCGGGCACATGGGAAGCGCCGCAGCTTCGGGCCCAACCGGTCCTTCTCAGAACGCCATACGGGAATCTTTGACTCCAGGGCGCTGCGAGAGGAGAGGAAAAAAAAAAAAAGGTCAGATCTGAAACTCTTGGATGGTTTGTGTGATGCTGACTTCGATGGGAAGAGAAAGAAATTCACGGAGGACGGTGATGCAGCTGGTCAAAGTGGGGAAAATAGGGCCGTGCGGTGTGAGAAAAATAGTTTTGGTGAACACAAGTCACTCGAAAATGACAAACGGAGGAATAAAATAGACAGATGGTGGACTGAGGGAACATCAGATGGAGAAATCAGAGAAAACTTGACACCATGGAAAGCCTTTTTATGATAAGTTTAACCTTCATTAGATGTTTTAGACCAGCGACTCTTTGACGTCCTGATTGAAGCTTGGAACAAATGAAGTTCACCAAACGACCACTAGGGGCTCACTGCACAGAAATCCATCTCTGTTCACTACAAATTTTGTTAAAACAAGACTAATAAATAAGTAAAAAATCAAATAAAACCAACACAATCAGATTTTATTAACTTTATTTGACTAAATAAAAGGTTAGCAGTAGCTCCTCCCACACAGGAAGTTGCCTTAGTTTTATGAACACACGTGGACCAAGGGTCGAGCAGCAAATTTGATTTATGTTGAAAATAAGGCGCAAATCGTGTTTGGTCTGAATGTGACATAAGAGAGTGAAAGCAAACTAAAACAACCCAACTATCCTGTTTTGTGGGAACTTGAATATTTTAGACAAATCATGAATTTTGTGATCATTTGTGGAATTTTGTGGCTAAATTTGCCATGGATATATACATCCGTGTATATATAACATTACGATTGTCGGCTGTGAGAAAAATACAAAATGGCGGCCAATTTTTTTTTTTTTCTGTCCAAAAGCTGAAAAAACCAAAACAAATCAGAGCTTATGATTCTTGTTTTGGACAGATTTTACTGCTACAATAAAGGTTATGAATCTTCTGACACACGAGGAGTATATTTGTACAAACCCTTTTTGTATTTGAGGCTAAACTTTATTTGTATAAATTATGTTTGAATCTTTATTTTCCTTCTCGTTGGACAGGATGGAAAAGAAGAGGAAGAGAGACGGATGTTAGAGGTGGAAGGAAGTTGAGGATGATTAATGAAGGAGGGGGGAGGGGGATAGAATTATAAGCAACAAGTTCCTGGAGGATTATCATAATTTCTGGCAGGTGTAAATGTTAGTCTAAAAGGGGCCGGGCCTGTCTATGGCTCCAAAAACACACAAATATGTCAACACGTACACAATACAACTGAAGTTCACAGAAACATGAAAACACAGGTAGTGCTATCTGTGCTCAGGTGTGTGTTTATGTTCTACTGAGGTGAGGAAATCTGCCCACCGGGCGATCGCGTTAACCACCCAGACTGGGGCCAGCAGGACTTCTACAGGGCCCCCCAACGCCAGAGAGCAGGGGGGCGCAGGAGCATGGAGACTGCAAGTTCAAGCCCAGACAGGAAAATAGCTCCCCGCCGCGCCAGGGGGCCACAGCACGGGGCCGCCACCCTTGGCAAGACGAGTAACCTACCACCACTCATGAGAATTAAAATTAAACATATTTTCTTTGAATTTACATTTTTGTTTTTTAAATGTAAATAATAGATGCAATGTTTTTAATTTCAGTGCCTCGGGGGGGTCAAAGATTGTTCCTCCTGATAAACATTTATGTCTGGGAAAACAATTTCAGATTTCAGAGCAAATGATGGAAGCTGTTTCTAATTGATTTCTTTTAAAATAAATGATTTATTTAGTCTTTTTATTATTTTAATTTTTTAGTGTTGTGTGCTGGAGCTCACAGAACTAAAGGCATGATAAAGTGCTTAATGAGAAGTCATGTAAAAATCATATTGTACTTGGGACCATTGTTTTCACTTACATGGAAGGAACAATCCAAACATTTTGAATTATTGAGCGTATCACACAGCTCCAAAGATGGATGCAAAGGCAAAGACAGTCTTCTGGTATCCTCCAGATGTGAAAATTTCATGATGACTCATTTATTACAAAAATAAGAATACAGTCGTTTAAATTGTATACATTATAAATGCCTCTATAAGGCCATTTTTTCTTTTTTTTATCTGTTGTAAAAACATAAAGGTGTATTGGAGGAAGGGGCGTGGCTTGTTGCGAGCTGTCAGGCTTTTTCTCTGTGATTTTGCAGGCATACATGCAGGATACCCACCTCTGTTTGATGTTAAAGCCAGCGCCCATGTCTCTGTCTGCACAGGCAGGTGTGTGTGTGTGTATGTGTGCAACATTTTGTGCCACGACACTGTGAGTGGCCTCTGATCTCTTGCAGCATCAAGAATGAAAGGAAACACTGGTGACTTTGATGTTTAAAAGGAATTTCTTTTCATGTCAAAAACTGCCCAAAACAACCCAGATTAATTAGTGCGTATTGTCTTGAACATGCACACCACCACCACCACCACCACCCCATTAAAAAACATCTCTGAACAACAAACACTTTACAGTATATTCTGTATGTATAGCAAACCCCCACATAGAGTGTTCCCCAAATGTAAACCCTACCCCCAAGAGGAAAATGTTGCAATCCCTTAAATGACCACCAGGGGCTGGTTTCAGAAGGCATCATTTGTCCATGGTTATAAAGCCTATATTGACTGTTTTTTTTTTTTTTTTTTTTAATTTAATTTAATTTTTTAGGGCTACTTGGTCATATAGTGGTTAGCACTCTTACCTTACAGGCATCAGTTTGGATCCTGACTTTGAAGGTGTGACCTGTTCAGGATGTACCCTGACTTCACTCAACACTATAGGCTCCAGCAACCCTATGCCCCAAAAATGTATTAGGCGACTTCTGAAGATGGATGCATAGATAGATGATTGTTCCAAATGTTTATTTAGAGCATGATCATCAGATACATTTTCTTCTTTGTTGTAGAGTTGGATGGAACAAACTTCTATCGACGTCTCCGTCTTGCTTTTTACCTCTACGTACAAAACGTGATAATTGAACGCACGTTTCAAGATAAACCAAAACCAATTTTGACCAATTAGGGACTCAGATTTGGTGGTGACGTCTGAATTCATGTGGGTGTCCGGAATCATATAAAACTTTGTTGTTGTTTTTTTACATTGAAATGGAGCTGTGAAAGAAAAACCCTGGTGATAGACTCAAAACAGAAAGAATTCTTATAAATGTAAGTGGGTTTGATTGTATATGAAAGCTGTCCAGTCATTCAAACTGGTGCACAACATCTAGAGGTTTATTGCTTCGACTGCAGAGACTCAAAGTCCCAGAATTCCCTGGCATGTATCACAATCAATAAAGTAAACAAACGTTTTCTTTATTTAATTTAATTTTTAATTTAATTTTATTTAACTTTATTTAATATTCAATAAAGAAATATTCATTCATTCATTCATTTTCCGTGCCGCTTTATCCCTTTATGGGGTCGCGGGGATGCCGGAGCCTATCCCGGCTGCTGATGGGCGAAGGCAGGGTTTACCCTGGACAGTTCGCCAGTCTGTCGCAGGGCCACATTCGCACACACAGTCACTCACACATTCGTACCTAGGGACGATTTGGAGTAACCAATTAACCTATGAAGCATGTTTTTGGACGGTGGGAGGAAGCCGGAGTACCCAGTGAGAACCCACGCATGCACGGGGAGAACATGCAAACTCCACACAGAAAGGTCTCAGTTGGTGTTTCTGATCCCCCAGCCAGGATTTGAACTAGGGCCTTCTTGCTGTGAGGCAAGAGTGCTAACCACTGAGCCACCGTGCAGCCCAATAAAAAATAAAAATAAAAAAATAAAAAAAATTATAATAATAATTTAATTTAATAATGGTTCTATGTCACAATAAAGACCAGGTAATATCTTAAAATAGGACCATGTGGAACTTAAAAATGCTTGTTTGCATAATTTTATATATGATTTATGTAATAAAGTCTGAGGTTTGTCTCTGTAATGTCACCAGTTGACAGAAACGGATGTAGGCAGTAATCAAAGTTGTGCTTCATGTTCTTTCCTGCAGATGTGCAGCACCTGCTCAGGTAAACATCGCATTCCAGTTCAACGCGGTGCGACTCCAGATGGCTTCATGTTTGTCTTTATGTAACACAACAAACAGGCCGTGGAACTCCTGAGGACCTCAGAAGAGAAGTCGCGAACGTGCAGCTGTGAGCGGGAACTTGGAGTTTTGTTTTTTTTTTTTTATGCATTGTAAACGAGTTTAACACCTGCAGGAGACACAACACTCGCCGACTCTCCACATCAAAGACATATTTGTCTCCCACCGCTGGACCCCACTTCAAAGAGTTTTTTTTTTTCTTGAATCTTTTCTCCCAAAACCAGCTGTAAAACCCCATGTGGAGGCGGGGACCGGTGTGCCTTTTCTCTTTAAGCCGTGCGCGTTGTTGCCATGGCGCTCGGGCCGTGTTGACGCTGGAGGGTGTAAACAGGAGGCGAAGAAACAAGTCGGTGCCTTGTAGGTCAGTGGGGGGGTCGGGCGCGGGAGGGGTCACACAAACATACAGGCAGACAGCACAGATTTGGGTGGTGGCTCGTTTAAAAGACCCGGAACGATGGCAGTCGTTGTTCCTCTGTGTGCTGTCACCAAAAGATGGACCAAAACACAATACTTAAAAGAGTCTTCAGAGAAAATGTGGTCCGTTTAATGATTGGAGTGTAGAATTACAAAAAGGAGGCTGAAAAATCAATTTGTAATTTGATGTAAAATTTTTATTTTTAAATGGTGAATTTTATTGACAATGTAGGCTACTTTTTACTGATCCAATATTTTGAGCGTTTCCATTGTAAAATGGATACATAAATACCAGGGGTGTCAAACCTAATGAGGCACCCGCCCCCCCCAGATGGTTTAATCTAGGGCTGGTTATAGGTTATAATTTCCAGATTTTGATTTTATTTTGATTCTTCAGTTCAATTTTGAGTTTACACTTTTATACACATTTGTTTATAAATAACCCACTATTTTATTTGAATTTATTAATCTGATACAGTTTACATATTATAACATTTATTAGTGAAATAATGACATTGTTATTATCACACAATGTTACATGGATTCTCAGAAGCAGAAGTTCTAACAAAAAGGTTCAGATCATTGTTCTGCTTCTCTTGGAGGGCGTTTCAGTTTGGCCACTAGGTGGCGTTCGCGTTATAGAAATACACCCTATTCAAGAAAAACAATGTTTTAGACCACAAATTGTTACTTAAAAAATACTTCCTTAAAAGAGTTTGGAAAATTCATGCCCATGTCATGTGACCACTGTGACGTGAGTGGTTACAAATTGCTCTTATGTAACTGACCTACAGCGACCCCTTTGACCCCGTGACAGGGAGAGAATTGAAAACGACTGAATCGATGGATGTAATAATTACATATACCAACTTCTTTGGTATCATTTCATAAATTCTGAAGCACAATCTGAACCAGCAGCTGGTGGTGCGTTGCTCAAACCTGCTGCAGATGGGCCATAAAGGCCTTTTCACATCTTCTTCCAGTTTCCTGAATGTGACTCAGTCTGATCCTTCTTTTATTGGGTACTTCAAGTGCTGTGATCCGTTGCGACATGATAAGTGAGAACATGAGTCCCCGCTGAACCTTCAAAGCCACACGGCCACATGAAAGGCGCACGGCAGTCCAATCGGAGACACCAATTCAATTTTCCTCTAGTTATAACGGACCGGGATGTGAACCAGACCTGGCCTTCGGTGCTCGTTCCTTGTGGAACTAATTTCCTGGCAGTTATCGCCTCATATTGGCTCTGTGTTTGTCCTGGATGGAGACCCTGCAGAGCGCGGATCACGGGAGGCCTGAAGCGCTCCGACCGCCCCGCCGGTGGTGGTTATGCAACTGACTGGGCTACTCTCGGTCAGCACAAACAGGGATTCAGTTCTTCAACTTCAGAGACAAAAGAGGAATTCCTGCCTCACAGGAGAAAACACACACACACCTGCTTAGTAAGAGGGCTGACTAGAAAGTAGCAGCAATCCGACCGAGGGGGTTGTTATTTAATAACAGGCCGAGATGGTCGAGTTTCCAGGAAAGCGCTTTTTTGTATTGAAGGCTGTTGCTGATGAGTCTGCAGGCAGACAGAGCGAAAGAGCAAGCACTGCTGGGTCAGCGAAGCCTTGCCTGTCACCTCTCTGTCAGCTCAGCACTTTGGGGTATATATCTGCCACATAGAGCGGCCAGTCCACCGGCGTGCCACTCATTCCACGCCGAGGCCTGCACCCGGCGCCCCCGCCGTCATCCTCGCATTTTCAGTCTACACTGAAATGAATAGTCTTGGTGTGTAAAATCAATGCTTTTATTTTGTTAAGGTGTTGCGCAAATACCCTGATTATTATGAAAACCTGGACAGATTTTTCGGCGGTTATAAATCTACACGTCTCTCCAGAAAGTCCATAAATCAGATGAAATTTCTCAATTTTTCTTACTTTGCACACTAGGTGGCGCTCCCTTTGCAGAAGGCTAACCGTCAGCTCTCCCACTGATCCCACATGCTCAGTCCGGCAGAGTTAATGACCAGAAACATCTGGATGGCTGTCTAATCCAGGGATTCCCAAACGTCGGCCCACGTGCCGAATCCGGCCCTCTCTACATTTGGCCCTGCCCCCCAAACACTATTAGAGGCGCATGATTTTTTATTATTTTTTTGGCTTATTGAAACCCACATAGAATTTGACTTTTTTCCACCCTTTTGCTGTCTGAATTGTGAAAATAGAGGATAGACTATTTATGGGTTTAAATTTCAAAATGTTTTAGTACTTCTTTTTTTGGGAAAATTACGGATATTAATTATTTTAAATTACCAGAAAAAACATAAATGTTCAGATACACCTTTGCAATTCGCTACTAGCATACAGCTATCAGATAGCTCGCTGCTAGCAGACAGCTTGCTATTAGCATATAGCTCTCAGCTTGTGGATAGGTAGCAGATAGCTCGCTACTAGCAGAACGCTCGCTA
The DNA here is from genome assembly GCA_003999625.1 of Oryzias javanicus. Taxonomy (NCBI): domain Eukaryota; kingdom Metazoa; phylum Chordata; class Actinopteri; order Beloniformes; family Adrianichthyidae; genus Oryzias; species Oryzias javanicus. The sequence continues at coordinate 8,708,632 of CM012459.1, forward strand.
ATAGCAAATAGCTCGCTGCTAGTGGATAGCTCACAGCTTGCGGATAGCTCGCTGCTAGCAAATAGTTCTCTACTAGCGGATAGCTGGCAGCTAGCAGAGCTCAGCTGAAGGAGACAGGTAGAGACAGGAGAGCCGCCATCCTGCTACGACGACAGCTCTGGCCCACTGTGTGACAGCGATCGTTTTCTCTGCCGGACCCTGTGCGGTACATCTTGCTAAGCTGTCCACTGGCTACCGTGGCGGGCTCTTTTGTTCCAGCTCCACTGGCTCTATGACAGGTTTACGAACCGTCCAGGGAGTATCCCGCCTTCGCTAATCATTAACCAGACAGTCTCCAGCTGAGCAAATGTATGGAAGTTCAGGACAATAATCCTCGCATTGCACCGCCATATTGAATTCATTTTTCAACTCTTTGATCTAGTCACTGAAAATATCACATGCTCAAAAGCTAGGTCTGTAATTGGGCGCCACACCTGCCACCAAAATCTCCCCGGACCGCGATAAATCGCATTTTTACATTGACTTAACATTGAAATTTGACGCCTCCGCCCCGCCGGCCGTGTTTGGTGTGGATGCACTCTTATACTTTTTCTATTACCCTACAAACGGACCCCAGCCCCACATCAGAAAACAGAACAGTTACGTGGTCCTAACAAAAAATTGTTTGGGAATTCCTGATCTAATCAAATGTTTGGTCACAGCCAAACAGATTTTTAGCTTTTTCTATTTCTTAACCCTCTGAGCAGTTACCAATGTGCAGCCTTGCCTCGGGACCTAAATCTTTTCATTAAAAAGAAAAAGAAAACACCCGGGTGAAAGATACTGTAGTTAAGGAAATGCCAAGATTTCCCATCATGCTGTCATGAGGTTTTTTCAGATGCCCTAAAGCAGGATGATCGTGAGTCAAATAGGTCTTGTTTGTTTTGGTTTAAAATGTCACTCCAAATTATGCAAACAAGCGTAAATGACTGCTTGAATAAAACGAAAGAGCATGTGATGCTCGGCTTTGTTCCACTTAAAGTCGAATATATTATCTAGTACACTTCATATCACCAACATGTACAGTATTTTTTGGACCATATGAAGCACCGGGTTATAGAGGGCATTGGAAGGAACGAAACAGTGATATGATGCGGTTTGACTACACTACCCAGAACGCCTAGAGGGAAAAAGAGGCTTGTGATTGGTCAGAGGTGTTAATGGGAAGTTTTCCTAGGTACCCCAAAACACTCTATAACATAACATGTAAAATTTAAATACAATAAATGGTACTTTCTGTGTACCCACTCTACTCTCAGAATAGTAAGTACCATGAAAAATAAAATAAGGTAACACATAAGTACTATGTAATTACCCGTCTTCTTACATATGGTGAGTACCATGAAACACACAAAATTGCTAAGTCAGTAGAAAGTAAATTCTTGGTCATTTTTCCCAGTACTTCAAAGGTAGGTTCTGTTATACTACTACCTTGTTACACATAGTAAATGCCATAAAGTGAAGAAGTAAGTTCAAGGAACTTTATTTCTACTTACATTGTTCCTACATGTGGAGCACACTGGTACCCTAACCCTCATCTGGCTCCGGACGCTGTACCAGACATGGGATCAGGTGCAAGCCGGCACCGGGTTAGGGTGCCGGGTTACTGGTCCGGTCCACATTCTGTTATTAGTTCATGTTCTGAGGGTTAGGGATCCCTGATTTGCATATGCATTTTTTCCCCTTGTGGCCCGGTACCAAGCAGGCCTTGGAGTGGTACCGGTCCCCTACCCGCAGGTTGGGGATCTCCAATTTGATGGGAACAATCAGCACGTCAAAAAACCGGCGAGTCAAGGACTCCCGAAACGTCAAAAAGTGACACAGAGAGGAACCTGAACCATGCGCCCATATTTAATAAAATGGGAGTGAGAATGCGTTACTACCTCTTTTGTCCTTCCTTCCTTCCTTCCTTCCTTCCTTCCTTCCTTCCTTCCTTCCTTCCTTCCTTCAGTCTGGAATTAAACTCTTTCATGCTTGACTTTATTTCTAATTATTTACAAAAGATATTCTTCAATGTTTTTTCTCTTCAAGGTGATAGTAAATTAAGTCAATTCCTGGATTTAATGCAAATTAGCAACATCTGGCACAGACGGGTTACAGTGTTTCCACTAGTTGTCTCATACTTCAATATTTGGGCCCGGTTCTGGAGTGGACAAAATTTACCGCCGCCAGCTGGAGGACCAGCAGCTTGGGCTCTACCAGGTGGTCAGGAAACGGCGGGATATGGCGGTGGGTGTTTGTGGTATGGCCACTGTTCCTCAAATTCATTGTGGGCGGTTGTCTGAAAGACAGCAAATTGAATGACGGCGAGTCAAGACGGCCAATGGGAACGACCAATGACAGTTACAGGTTGTTTATTCCAACTGTTCCACAGCAATATTTTATTTCTGCTGGTTGACTTTCCTTTAAACGTTTTCACGTTTTTATAATATTACTTTTTTAGCTTAAAGCTATGGATAACTTTTTTTTTACTTATATAAGTACCCAACATTTTGTCATCATTCAACGTTGGCTCCAACAACTTCTTAAACCTATTTATTTTGATTAATTTTCAAATACAGTTTGTGATTGAAATTCGTCTGCTGTGGTGAACTTTAAAAAGAGTCAAAGAATTATTTGTCTTTAAAATCATCAATCACTGCAAATTAACCCATTGATTCCTCAGTAATAAAGTCTTTGGTGTATCAAGAAGTGTTAAATCAACACATTCTCAGCATTTGCACAATAAGTTGAGTTGTGCAAACATTTTTCTAGAGCTACAAAGTGTAAGAAGTAAACATTTACGGTTATGAGCTGCTAGTATTTAAATGTGACAGATTGGAGACAACAGTTCGAGTTCGCATTTGATGTTATTAAATAAATGATTACTATACCACACTGTTTTTTTTACGTGTTACTAACAAGTTTGGGAGTTAGCTTACTCACAGTAACCTTAGGTTTAGAGGGATTTGTCGTTTATTTTAAGTTTTTCAAATGAGTTTCAGAGTTACAGGTTTGCGTATGCTAATGCGGCTAACGCTTCTAACAAGGCTAACACTTAAAAGCCTTATATTATTTTTTAAAATGACACCTTATAATCTGGAATTCCTTATAGATAGATCAATTCTTCTTCTGCCTATTGATGTCTAAAAGATTATCATATATGGATCAATATGTTGTGCTTATTGATGTTGAAGAGATTTTGAGAGGTGCTTGATTGTCATTGTGAATATGCTCTTGTGGCTAACCTGTAGCGGAGTCGGAGTAATATTTTTTATTACATTTTACTAACACATTTGGGAGTTAAAGAAATCTTAGTTTTAGAGGAATTAGTCTGTTTTCTTAAGTGTTTCAAACTAGGTTGAGAGTTACAGGAATTATGAGCATGCTAAGGCAGCTAATGTTTTTTAAAGTGGCTAACACCTAGCATGTTGCAAACAAGTTCTAGGTTTACTGTGAACACAGTTAACGTCTGATTGATTGATGGACTTTTTTTGACTCACTTAATGTGCCTAATACCTTATATTAACAATATATTTCAAAATAGACCATTTATTGACGATGCACCCTCTGATCCAGTTCCCTATAAAACAGAAAACATAGACTTTTTAAAAAAACGTCAAATGAAAGTAAACATAATAAAACTGCTAACAGTAATTTTCTATCTCGTTTGAAAATAATTGCTAGAATTTATTGGGTCATGAGAGTATTTTTTTATTATTTCACCCTTAATTAAAGTCAAAATAACAGTAGAGGATGAATCTGTTGTGTACCTGGCAACCTCTTAGCTGACACTAATGAAGTTAATAAAAAGAGAAATGATGAACTAATCCCTATCTTCTTGACAACCATGGGTCATCATCACTTTGAAGTCACATGAGGCGTGTAGAGATCACATGTGAGCTGTTAAGGTCAGATGGCACCCATGTGAGATTCATTAGAGCCATCAGAGAGAGGGGAAAAAATACACTCTTTAAAGCCAAAAGATAAGATCTGGAGGCACAAACAGGATGCATTTTATTTAATACCAGAGGGGCTGAATGTACCTCCCATGATCTGCAGTCACTGGAACCGTTAGCTGTCAGGAAGGAGGTTTTCATTTTCAACCGGTGCGCAGGTTGTTGCTGGAGGCAATTGAAAAATACAAAGAAGCAGCTTTCTCTTACAGACAGCAATTAGACTGTATCTGGAGTGACCAGCTCTACAACACTATTGTGTTGCTTTTGTGTGATGCTAAGTGGAGGACTGAGAAAAATGAGAAAAATCCATTTTTTGTTGCTCCCAAATGTTTTGCTATCAGGGGTTCGAGAGCAGGCAGGCTTTTAAAAGTCTCTGGTCATTGTGTTGTTTGTTTCGAGTCACGCCGTCCTGACTTTGGACAACCAGCGCCCGCAAAGTAGTCTGGGTCAAGTAGAAAAGCAGAAAAACAGCAGCGGGTCAAACTGACCCTGTTATGGAAACTAAAGGGCAGACTTCAAAGATTTGGGGGGGTTTACAAGATATAAATATGTAAGAATAATTTAGTGCGAAGAAAAGACAATGGAATAATGTATGTGTACGTCAAAATGGGTGTCACAAATGTTAGCTTGTGAATGCAATCATAAGCTAGCACTCCAGTTATGAGGTCTTTGAAGGTTTTGTGTTTTAAGGTTTAAAAATTCTTTAAACATTAAAAAATATCAACAAACATGATTACCAAAAAGACTCAAGACAGAACAGAAGACCAGTGTATGTTATTGTTAGCATTAGAGGTAGCATGCTTTTGCTAGTATTAGAGATAGCATGCTATTGTTAGAATTAGAAATAGCATATTTTTGTTAGCATTAAAGGTAGCATGCTATTGTTAGAATTAAAGGAATCATGCTTTTGTTCGCAGTAAAGGTAGCCTGCTTCTGTTAGCATTGAAGGTAGCATGCTTTTGTTAGCATTAAAGATAGCATGCTTTTGCTAGCATTAGAGGTAGCATGCTTTTGCTAGCATTAGATGTAGCATGCTTTTGTTAGCATTACAGGTAGCATGCTTTTGCTAGCATTAGAGGTAGCATGATTTTGTTAGCATTAGAGGTAGCATGCTTTTGTTAGCATTAGAGGTAGCATGCTTTTGCTAGCATTAGAGGTAGCATGCTTTTGCTAGCATTAGAGGTAGCATGATTTTGTTAGCATTAGAGGTAGCATGATTTTGTTAGCATTAGAGGTAGCATGCTTTTGCTAGCATTAGAGGTAGCATGCTTTTGCTAGCATTAGAGGTAGCATGCTTTTGTTAGCATTAGAGGTAGCATGCTTTTGCTAGCATTAGAGGTAGCATGATTTTGTTAGCATTAGAGGTAGCATGCTTTTGTTAGCATTAGAGGTAGCATGATTTTGTTAGCATTAGAGGTAGTATGCTTTTGCTAGCATTAGAGGTAGCATGCTTTTGCTAGCATTAGAGGTAGCATGATTTTGCTAGCATTAGAGGTAGCATGCTTTTGCTAGCATTAGAGGTAGCATGATTTTGTTAGCATTAGAGGTAGCATGATTTTGTTAGCATTAGAGGTAGCATGATTTTGTTAGCATTAGAGGTAGCATGATTTTGTTAGCATTAGAGGTAGCATGATTTTGTTAGCATTAGAGGTAGCATGCTTTTGCTAGCATTAGAGGTAGCATGATTTTGTTAGCATTAGAGGTAGCATGCTTTTGCTAGGATTAGAGGTAGCATGCTTTTGCTAGCATTAGAGGTAGCATGCTTTTATCTGTGAATTTCAGTAGAACGTTTACATTGAATGTTTAACCATCAAGGCACATGTGGGCTGTAGACCGATGATGTTGCTTTTGAAATGGCAACAATTTAGGTATTTTATCAGCTCATTTTTTTGTCTTCAGTCCCTAACCTTGCCTCATAAGACAGTAACGCTTTGATCTTTAGTCAGTAAAAGTGCTGGTCGGACACTTATTGTTTTCATAAAACCTTTTTGCCAAACAATGGATTTTATGTGATGTGACGCCCTGACTGGTCCATTCCATTTTTCTACTGACCTACAAGCACCAGGGCCCCAAAAATGTTACGAATGGGGTCCAACCTAGGGGTGTAATGGATCATGGATAATCCGTGGTCCGTACAGAATTACAATACAATTAACAATATAATTAGCTTTTATATTGTTGTTTTTTTGTCACTTTTTTTTTTTTTTTTAACTTTTCACTGATCCAAAAAATGATGCGAACTGTGACAATAAAACTGTGACACGATCTGAACCATGAGTTTTGTGATCCATTACACCCCTAGTCCAACCCGATCTATCTATCTTACAATGGAAACGCTCAAAATAGCGTACCAGTCCGCTCTGGAAAACGAGGTATAAGTGTGTGACAGAAAGCAATCTATCCTACTTGAATGACACTGTTTCATAGGTTTCTAAAGAATGAGCTGTCAGGCTGAGAGGGATTGAGGACTACAACAAGATAGAGAGGGTCAAATACTAAAAAAGAAACAAGCTTGTTCAGCTGCACTTTTGATCATGAAATATTGTTAAGAGAGAGCATCTTCTTGTTTTTACTTTTTATAATTTTTTATTCTCATTGTTTTTGTCCTCCATAGTATTAAAGTTTTTTTTTTGATTGAAAACAAAATGTGCTTGTTATAAAAACAGACTGTAACCCTTTTCAAACTGGCCTAAATGTAACATAGGGAATCTTATCTTCAAAAAGCTGCAGAAGCTGCAAACTGTGTTACAGCTTTAAACTAAAATATAGAGTATGCACATATTTTCAAGGGTTTGGGGGCGTGAATCAAAAAGGCTCTCAGCCATGAAACGTGCCCTCCATGTCAAAGAAAATCTTCCTTTTTCTTTAGTGTTAGTGCTCGGAAACAGTTGAGACAGGCTTTTGTTGCATAATTCCTGTACTGGTTGTAGTCCATCTGGGAGTTTTGTATTGGCACACACACACAGCATCTTAATGTGTGGGCGTGAGCAAGATGGAAAAAGTCGAGTGAGTAGAAGTAGGGTTGTGTTTGTGAAAGTAGATCAATGACTGTCATCTTTTTGGTGTGTTTTTTTAATTTTAATAAATTCATTTAAAAGTGCTTAAGGTCCAATGTTTGTTTTTTTTTAATGACTTTTTTCCCTCCGTTGGTAGTTGCATTCCTGTGTGCGTGCGAGGATTCGTCTGTGTGTGGGGGCAGCAGCAAGCTGGTCAGTGGGCTGCTCGCCGCCTTCCATTCTCCTCAATCAGAGACACTTCCGCGCTGTTTGCTAGCGGCTCCATTCACAGCCACGGCTAAATAGCCTCAGAGACAGGACGCGGGCCAAGCAGGAACTGCTAGTGCTTGGCCACGGTGAAAGCTGACTGGGTTCCAGCGTTATGTAAAACTGCCAGATCAAGCTGTGTAGTCATTTGGTGACAGGCTTATTTTACATTCTCAGACGTGGACTGAAGCGCAGGAAACTTGCCTGGAGAAGCAGAGAAACAAACATCAGTCGGGCTATGAGGGTATTCTCGAGGTAGGAAAGTCCAGGGGAATTCAAACTACAGGACAGGAGGGAAATTTCCCAACTGTATTAATGAGCTGCTTTATCTAAAAACACCAAATTTTCCCAACTATTAACAACTGATCTGCATGGGAGTTAATATATTTGTTCTTCGTTAGTTCTCAGCTAGTATATGTTATTTGGACGATGTTCTAAAGTTAGAAATGTTCCTCACTTACAATTAGTTAATAAATGAGGAATTGCTACAACTTTAAAAATCACCCCAGTAACATGTATAAAATATTAACTGCCTATTCATGATGTATCACTAATTAATAAAGTATGGTTAGAAATCATTAATAGACTAACAGGTCATTTATAACTTGATAATTAACAGCTCGTTAGTTATCTATTGTCTGTCTATAATGTACAATTATAAAAACTTTAACAACCTGTTACCTGTAATTCATTAATTCATTAATGACACAATAACTAACAGTTTATTAAGGATTTGTTAACCAGCTATAACGGATAGTTATTAAAAGTGCTGCCTTATTTGTTGTTAATATTGTACATTTTTCTCATTGTTGCTGAACCATTTTTTGGTGGCGCTCCTCCTTTTAAAACACTGAAGAAAAATTAATTGATGAACTCTTTGACTGTTAATGAAATTAACGTGAATCCGCTGGTTCTGACACGGACAAAAGTGGCTTTTCATGTCAGCTTTCCATCATTATGCAACGACTTGCTTAAGTGTTGCATGAATCCACTTTCACGCAAACTTCGGCGAATTATTCACTTTTAATGAAAATTCTGTAAATGCGTCTTCACATGGATTTTCGGCTTCTGTGTTCACACGTAGATACGCAATTTCTCATTAGGCTCTACATACAAAACACGCCTTTGCACTAATATCGGTGTGAAAACAATGTCCCAAACGCACGCTCAAGAATTAATTAAACCCTAAATCAACTTTTTTTTGGCTGTTGACCTCTATAAATGGGGTTTTTGAAACACTACCACATTTCTGACAATTAAAAGAAAAACTCCTAAATTCCTAAAATTATGGTCTAAACCCGTCTGTGTGCTGCCCACTACAGGTTTAAACGAGGTATTACAATTGAATTTTGTGATTAGTAAACTGGCGTGACGCTGCATTCACAGCGAACGCGGCAGGCGCGTCAAATTCACGTCTGCCGCCTCTCTTTTGACGCCTGCCAAATTGACGGCTTAACGCCTTGACGCCGTGGAGCAACCGCTGACGTTGTTCTGCAATTCATTCGTTGTCACATCATGGATGATGCTGAGCGAGTATCTTGGGTTTATTTGGGTTTTTTATGTTTGCTTTCACCAGAGTGTCATGAATTCTTGTTTTTTTTTAACAAACTCTGCTTTTACACCTCTTGAGGAAATAAAAACATTATTGTCCAGATGAAAATGGGAAAAACATCATGAGCCATGAAAATAGAGCGGTCCAGCGCGCTACAGTGGCACTTGCAGCAGATCTCCGCGGTTAAGCGGAATGGGCTCTCCTGAGCCTCGCTAGTTCTGCCGGAGCCTGGACAGCAGCGATCACTAGCAGCTCGATGAGCAGAGCTCGCTAAGCTATCCACCAGGCGGCAGGTTAGCGTAGCAGTCGATCCAGCTCAGGTCTGTGACGGGCTGGTGATCTGTCCAGGGTGTATCCCGCCTTCGCCCAACTGTAAAACTTCCCCTGTAGGTTGAGAAAATGGGTAGTTGTATCTTGAATGTTTATTTTTACTCTTTGATCTAGTCACTGTTGTACATTTTTAGGCGGATTCAATGAACAAAAAAATCTTTAAAATACCTTAAAGGGCTAGTAATGGGGTTGTAGGTCATTTTCGGTGTTAACTGTATTTTGCCTTATATTTACAATTTCCAAATGTTTTGGCGTGTTTTGAGCAAGAAATATTGAAATAAAACGGCTTTTTTGCGGCCAATCCATATGCAAATTTCCACTTCCGGAAAACGCTCCGTTTTGGTCACGTGGTGCGTATGACGTCACATGGGTCAAACACAGAAGACGGCTTCTCTTTGCGTTCGGAGCTAGCGATAGCGGCGATATTTCAAGGTCACAATTCTGTCTCAGACTCAGATTGTGGAAACATTTTGTTCTGAAAGTGACGCTGATTCAGAGGCGCCGGGTGTTTGTGGTTTGAGGACTGTAAAGCCCGATCAATTTGAGCCGGCAGAGTGTAAAGTAAGAGCTCACAATGGGAATGACACTGACGCTGACGCTGAGAATGCCGATTTAAAGTCGTAATTTAATGAGAAAAGAAGCAAAGCTGTCAGTTTATCAGAGCCATGCTCGAAGCTGGAAGACGTGTGGAGCATCTCGTGAAGCTTTATGTACAGATCGGTTTGAAAAACAAAGAAATTCGGAACCTTTTGGCGACTCGAAATCAAATCATCATGAATGAAAGCTGACTATCCGGGTCGTCGGTAATGCAGAGTTTCATATGCAAAATAAAAGAGCTTAGAGACATGTTTGCAGGCCGTCGCCACTTTATTATTCACTTTATTCACATACCCGGAAGCTCTTTCACCACCTTACTGCATGTCTCTGACATGCGCAGAAACCAAAGGAGAATGTAAACAGAGCTCCACGTGAATCGTCCCGTTTCAACACGCATCAACAACAGGGGATGACAACAGTCTGTCACGTTAGCTAAGTACACTGAAAATTCCAAAAACGATTCCTCTTCAGATGAAAGCATCACACAGAAATGAATGAGATCTGATCTTTCACGGAGGACGAAATGACTGGAAGTGGACAGCTGCGCGTGTCGATGGTTTTCATCAACGGATTCTACAGAGATCCTGCAAGCCACCATCAATGATTAATAAACTACAATCAAACAAAGAAACTTTCAAACATGTGCAATGTTTTTAAACATTCAGTTTACCTGTTGAAATCTGAAGCTTTTCACAGTTTAGTCGGTCTGGTTCTGCTCACAGTGTTCATCGCAATAGGCTCATTTTGGATTGTAAATCTCGTACATTTTACGACTTTAAAAATCATAATTTTATTTATTTTTTTTTTTTTGTGGCCCTAATACTCCGTTGTACCATAACACCGACGTTTATAGAATTCAACTTTGCCGCAGCGCACACATACACGATTCTGCAGACACGCTGGGTCCGCCTGCATTCTGCTGCTGGCGCTGTCTTACCCATATGACGTCAACGCGTCACGTGACCCAAATCGAGCCGTTTCTGAAGCAGGGCGAAATTTGTCGTTGATTTTGTCAAATTTTACAAAAACCTGTGTTTGTCAACGGTAATTATTTGTTATTTTTGATACATTAGAACATATGGAATATATCTGGATATGCATTTTAGCTTTGTCCCTGCCCATTACTAGTCCTTTAACTGACTTTTGGAAAGCCACCAGGCACAAATGATCGCAGAGACAACATTACTCCACCTTATTCAATTGTGGTTAAAAATGATGAAATGAGACAAAGAGAGAGTGATGTAAACATTGGAGTAACATCTCACCTGAAGCCGTCAAAATGGTCAGTGATAACAAATCCTGTGGCCCAGATCACATTACTAGTGAGCATCTAAAGCATGCCAGCCCGAGGCTTTGCCCGCTTTTTGCCATTTGTTTTACTGGCTTTTTAATTGAAGGGGTATTACCTGACTCAATGATGTCTGTAATGATGGTGCAAGAGTTAATACTCTTAAAGCTTTGTTGAGACCCGAACACATTACCAGTTCCACGTCTGGTACTCTACATTGCTTCTGATGGTTATAAGTTGGTGTTTAGCAGTGGAGCTGCCATCAGTGTGTTAATGGGATTGTGAATATAATTGTGCACCATTTACAGGGGACTTTTTGGGGACACAACTAAGGATATATTTATGTCAATTTGAGGAAACTGAAAAACAACATTAAAGTCAGTTTTTGGTTTGAATTTACCAGTAGTTAATCAGCCGCTCCTCTGTTAGTTGTGAATCTTTCAGTCTCATATGTTGTTGTTCTTCAGTTTTGTAAACTCAGTAAATTTCCGTCCAGACAATAAACTGCAGACAATAAATTGCTTTTTTTGCCCCCCTTCAACCTTATTTCCCATAAGATGGAGCACAGTGGCCGGGACAGAAGTGAGAGGCTGTCATGGTGAAAAATGAGGGCTCCCTCTTCCTCCTCTGCTGCGCTCCCACAAGCATTATGTCAGACGACAATGCTTCCGCGTTACAAGAATTCGTGCCGTATTCACCGCTGAAAGCAGCAGAATGTTGCTGATGCTCCCAAGTCCTTTCAGCGGGGAGGCCCCGCCCTGTGCCCCAGCTGATAACAAAGACCGCTCCGGCCGATTAGCCAAACAGATGGCACCATCGGGACAAAACATGTCTGTAAATGCACGTGAGTATTCCTGACATGCTTGCCTGTTTGTGGGGGCAGAGGGTTCAGAGCTGGGGAGGGTGCGCTTGTGTGACTGAGGGCACGGATTGTGCCAGCGAGTGACCCGAGTCACCTCTGGGATGGTTCCTGTTCTTTTCATTGACCCCCCTGAACCACTCGTCAGGTAGATCCGATCAGAGTTCTAGTTCATCTACTCATTTTCTAAACCTGCTGAATCCCTTTTGGGGTCACCGGGTTGCTGGAGCCTATCCCAGCTGTTGTAGGGTGAAGGTGGGCTACATCCAAAAAGAATGCCAGTCTGTCGCATGGACACAGACATCAAAGTGACAATTTATAATCATCAATCAAGCATATTTTTAGACTGTGAGAGGAAGTTGGATATCCCGGACAAGACCCCACGCATGAGGGCAACAAGCACATTTTGCAGAAAGGGCCCAGCCTGGATTCAAACGAGGACCCTCTCGCTGTGAGGTTAGAGGTTTGACCTCACTGTGCAGTGTCCAGAAGGTTCCATCAGCGAATATTAACAATAAAGACATAAAAATCTGTAACCGAAGAGCTCCGACAGAAGAACCAATCAGCACAGTCGCTGTTCTCAACAACACAGACACAAACACCAGAAAACTGCAATTGGAACCTTTGTCGGCCCATTTTGTAAATTAGATATCTTGCTAGTGACAAACATGATAAATTATGATTAACTTGTAAAATAAGCTCTTTATCTTCAGAGACTATTTAATTTTTTGACTTCTCACTCAAAAATTCAATCAAGGTAATGAACTTTAGCTTTTTCTCAAGACATCCTGAGACTTGGAGAGGGCAAAAAAAAAAAAAGCCACATATCTTTGCCCTACACATTACTGTTTACTTGGCTCATGTGTTTCCACCCTATCAGGTACGGTGGCCTTGAAGTCCAAATCAAACCAACAATCGCAAAAACACATGAAAGATCACAATAATTCTAAAGTAAAACAATTAATAAAATAATTGTCACATTTTAGTTGTCAAAACAAAATTCGAGAAACCAAAACGGAATTCCAAAAACAACATTGCTGATTGGATGATGTTTGTCCATCATTTAGCCAAAAATGTAGTTTAGTGCATTTAAGACGCATTTGTACAAACTTCAAAAATGAGACATCATCATTCAATCACTGATGTCCCACAGTATGGAGGACATCAAAGTAAAAAACTAAAATTGAAGGAAAAATAAAAATGTTTTTCTAAAAATTGAAGTGACGGAAACTTTTTCTCTGGTTAATAACTAATGCTCACCAGATGATAACTGAAAATATTTTTTTCTATAAATTTAAATTAAAAAAAATCATCGTGTTGCTAACTGGACACCAGATAGTAATTTGGGGTAAAAAAAATAAAAATAAAATAAGTAAAATAGAGATTTTTCTCTTCAAAAAATTAAAAGTTAAAGAAAAAAATCCTGGTTACTGACTGGTGCGCACCAGATGGTAACTGTTTTTTTTTTTTTTTTCTTTCTAAAAACTGAAGTAAATAAACAAAAGCCCCAGACAGTGACAGGGAAAATATTAAAGTTAAAGAGATATGTTTTTTCTAAAAATTGAAGTAAGATTTTTTTATCTCCTGGTTACTAAATGGTACACCAGAAAGTACCTGAAAAAAAAATTTTTTTTCTTAAAATTGAAGTGAAAAAAAACGTGGTTACAAAATGGTCCTCACCATAGTCACTCAAAAAAAAGTATTTTTCTAAAAATTGAAGTAAAGATTAAATTAAAAAAAATTCTGGTTACTAACTGGTAACCAGATAGTAACTGCTCTGCAGAAGGTAACGATAACTTTTTTTTAACTTCAATTTTTAGAAAAAAAAACTTTTTAAAAAAAAAAAATTTTTGATGCCCCTTAAGGGGCTCCACACCATAGTACCTACTTTTTCAATTTCTTCTTGTGTTTTGGTTTTTTAACATTTCGTTTTGACTTCTGGACATTTTTTTAGTTTTCCTAAATGTTTAATATGTTTGAGTTCTGGAAATAAATTTTGACGTAATGTTTTTTTTTTTTATGTATTATGTGTTTTGTGTATTTCTTATGCATTGTGATCTTTAGTATGTTTTTGTGTTGAGTGATTTGTTGGTGTGTAATTGGCACTACAGGGCCACCGTAGTCAAGAGGTGCAAGAGCAGAGTTTGATAAAAAAAAACAGAATACCCCAAATGTAGAGACTGTACCTCTTCAACATCAACACAACTTATTGTTTCTTCTTAAGAAACAATTATAAAAACACTCGTAAAACCAATAATTTCATAATCCTTGACACATGTGTTACATGCAGTTTTGATTGTCATAACACCTGTGTGGCGGACGGGGATTGTCCGCAACGCTAAAAATACTTGCTGACAAAGTGTCACCAGACTCTCTGCTTGTTGACGGTACTTGTTTTTCGTTTTCCACTCTCGCCTGAAAGGAGTAAACTATATTTATCCGCTCTTCTCTCATCCTTACAAAAGGAGCTCCTTCATCAGCGTGAGATGAATGGATGTCACGCTGGGCGCTCCACCTAACCAGATAAAGCAGAAGATGCAGAGAGGAGATAAAACTGAGCGCTGATTATTAGGGGAGAGTCAAACAAGCATAAAGTTTGGGATGTAACTGTCCTCAGATTGAATGTTTAAATCTGAATACAGCAGATATGGAAGACAGAATAAACAGAAAACTCACTTTTATTATTGATTTCATTATTTATTCATTTTTAATTTGTCTATATATTTGTTGATTGAGATTTATTACTAATTTTCTACAGAAAACAGTGATAATACAGTACGGGTAATAGTACAGTGCCAACACATTCTCACTCCCAACTCGTTACATATTGACGTTTGGTTAAGGACCCCTCCGCTTCACTTTCTGACCTTTCAGGAGACCCCAACTTTTTTTGACATGCTGGCTGTTCGTAAAATCAAAGGTCTACAACCCTCGGTAAGCAGTACCAAACGCAGTACCGGATGCAGTACCGCACACAGAGTGGTCCTCAGGACGCAACTGGTGGCAGTACCTTAACCAGGTATTGGTAGCCAAACCCGGCACTGGAAGTGGTACCAACCCGGACTGGTACCAGGCACAGTACCAGACGTGCACCGGCCCCAGACGTGAACCAGGTTAGGGTACCGGACCTGGGTTAGAACACTGGTACAGAGTTAGGGTCCCAGTACTGGGTTAGAGTGCCGGTACTGAGTTAGAGTAGTGGTACCGAGTTAGGGTCCCAGTACTGGGTTAGAGTGCTGGTACTGAGTTAGAGTAGTGGTACCGAGTTAGGGTCCCAGTACTGGGTTAGAGTGCCGGTACTGGGTTAGAACACTGGTACCAAGTTAGGGTCCCAGTACTGGGTTAGAGTGCCGGTACTGGGTTAGAACACTGGTACCAAGTTAGGGTCCCAGTACTGGGTTAGGGTACCGGTACTGGGTTACAGTGCCGGTACTGAGTTAGAGTAGTGGTACCGAGTTAGGGTCCCAGTACTGGGTTAGGGTACTGGGTTGGGGACCCACAATTTAATGGGAATAGCCAACACATAAAAAAAAAGAGTTTTGGACACCCAAAATATCAAAAAGTAACACGGAAGGGTCCAAAACCAAATGTCAATATGTGACGATTTGGGAGTGAGAATGTGTTGATAGTATGTTTCGTACTAATTTACTACAAAAGAAGAGATGTACCCAAGAACGTTATAACTGCTTTACACCAGGCTCATTGTTTTTTTCTTTTGGTTCAAAATAAAATAAAAAATATTGAAATAATTGGAATTGTAACTAAGTCCTGATTCAGGTTGGTATTGGCGCTAGCTGTGCTGGTACATGTGCACTGAGGTTGCGACCCAGCCTTAGCCAGACTCCGCCTTCATTAACACCGAGGTAAACTGAGTTTGAGACCCCTGCTGTAGTGTCGCACATTGGTGCTTTTCAGCTTTCGGTGTTCACACTGAACTAGGGAGAGGCAACCTGAGGACCGCATTCCTGCATGTTTCCCAACATCCCCTGCTCTGGCATGCTCTAATTGGCCGGACACACCTGAACCAGGTAACAAGTCATGAGTAGGGCTTGGATATCTGGAAATCAAAAGGGACAGCAGCCCTGGAATTGCCCATCCCTGCACTGGACTGTCGCTATACCCGATAACAGCGCATGTTGGAAAACGTTGAAGCCAATTTCACAAATCTTGCTCTAGGCTTTTTCTTCGACACCTCTATTCCAACAGATGAAACACTTTGTGTTGTAGAATTTCAGCTATTATTAATTTCTCCTTCAAAATCAATTTTCAAGCAGTTCTGTGTATTGAGAGGGACAGTACCTGTCAGAGCCTCCGATTGGTCAAAGTTCAACTGTTTTAGCTTTCATAGGAGTTGCCCAAAAACAAACTTAAAAACCAGCATAAACACCCTTGGAAGTGGTGAGTGTGGCTTATAATTGGCATAAGTTGGAAAATAAACAATTCATTGACGGTGAGACTCATCCGGTACTTAAATTTATACATTAAAAAGAGAACATTGCTTGTTTGTCAACAGATTTGATTGAGAAACGCTGCAGGAAAAGCAGCAACCATGCCTTTAATCGCGTTTGTCAGCATTAGGAAGGCTACTCTACAAGCCTGTGACAGTCAGCTCCTCTGACGTTCACCGTGATTCACAGGGAGCGTCAGTCCGGATGAACACAAAGAGCACGATTAGGGGGGAAAGCCAGCCAACAACAATATTAATATTATCCAAGGGCAACGGACTGACACAGTGACACGCACTCGGCGATGACGCAGGCCTTATATCACTGTACTGAAAACAAAAAAATAAAAACAGACCAGAAAGAGAAGTGGGGGCAGAAAACGGCAGTCATCAGCTTTTTCCAGGTCCTGAATAATTAAGCAGTTGCTGAGCAGTTCACTGAGCCGATAACTAAACCTCTATTTTTAGTCGGTATGAGCAACGCCGGCTAGTCATGACTCCTTCAAACATACGCAGCGAAGCTCACGCGAGCCGGCAAACAAACATGCAAACATATGGAAGATCGCTTACAAGCACACACGCGAACCTCTAATCCTGCAGTCGGTGCAAAACACAGTTTTCTGCTTAAACACACACAAAAACGCTCACATGATGACAGCTCACTGCTGAAATGAGCATTATAGTACATAAAAAACGCATCAGTGATGAAACAAAAACATCAATACTTGAGTCTAAATGATTCAAAATATTACATTCAACTTAGTATTTATACTCAAGAACTAACCCAACAAAACTGTTTTGTTTTGCTTTTTATACCAATGGTTCACATCTGTACTGTACTGATAGACACTAACTCAAGGAAAGAGTTTTGACACTTGTCTAGATGCTCTCTACAGTAGTTTGCACTCTCACCTTACAGCAAAAAGGTCTTGGTTCAAATCCTGTGTGAATACACATCTGACTGGCAACCTCTTTAGGGTGTACCCCAACTTCACCCCACAATGACTGGGATAGGCTCCAGCAAGCGCTGTGACCTTCTAAGGTAAACTCAGTTTGCCATGGGGGCCAATAAAGATAAAGTCTGGCTAAATCTGAGTTGTATGGGGTTCAATTTGGGCCAAAAAACGTTTTTACATCCACTGTCTAAATCTTTGGTCCTTTGTCTATGTCTACTGAACAAGTTTATTAAACATTTCTTCATTCCTATGTTCTACTAAGCAATATCTTCTGCGTGTCCTGTGAAATAACAGGAGCTAACGTTGCTAGCAAATTAGTAGTAAATATAAATAAGTATATATTGTCAGGCTTTGGTGTGCGGACACAATTGCAGGACAGCTGCGAGCTCCAAATCAAAGTGTCTTTTAATAACAAAATCCAAAATGAAGGAAGAGCACAAGGCTTAAAAAACAGGAACAGTCACTAAGGTCAAAGTCCATAACTAACTAAGGCCAAACTCCACAAAAACCACACAAGAACCTGGAATGGGAGACAAGATTAGTGGGTAAGGGTGACAAGACAAACCTGCAAGGAAGTGAGGGGAAGGAACCCATTATATACAGAAAGAGGAGTGAAAAAAAATAAAGGACACAGGTGTAGCCCGTCAGGAAGGAGTGGCAATCAGCCCAGGGAAACACATGACATATATGTCCCCAGTCTGGGTAAAATAAATAAATACAGGGTTACAACTCTGCCAAACCACTGTGGAGACTTCTGACAGGATGTGCAAAAAGGTGACAAACAAGCAAAACAATTGGACTTGTATTTTCTTCCAGCTCCTAGTGGTCATTTCAGAAAATACAAAAACTTTACAATTCCTAATATATTTCAGTCAGACTGCTCCAGGACAGCTGTGGTTACATCAGTAGTTTACTATCATCAAGCATGAATGAGGAGTGAATGAATAATGGATATACATTGTGAACGTTTTGAGGGTCTGGAAAAGAGCAGAGAAATATAATCCATTATTTCTGATTATTATTATTATTATTTTAAATTGTTTAAAGAAAATAATTCTTCTGATCATAATAATTGCTTACACTTATTTAAATGTATGATGTTAATAGATCATGTCACATGACCTCATGTCACATGATCACTCTGACGATTATTGATGATGTCATCAAAGGGGATTCCCCTTTTGAGCGCCTTCTGATGACATCATCGATCTGACCCTATAAATATAACACGACGCCTCAGGAAAATCACTCGTCCGAGAAGGAGCCGTTTAGAGAGGAACACCGCGCTGACCAGCACAAAGTTCCGATTTCAACGTTTGAACCACTTCAAAGAAATTCAACATGAATTCAAAACCTGTTGCAAATCTCTTTGGAAAAGTTAACTTCGGGTGTCACGACTTCAGAGGTTATGAAGTTAAACCAAAAGGTCGCGTCCCAAAGTTAAACAAGCACAATTTTCCAGCTCTGAACCAGAGCGGGAAAATCCCAACAAAACCCCTCTATACACGCGAACCGTTACCGACCATGAGAACTCTGAAACCTGACACAAACGTTTCTACGACACCGACCCACTTTGTTGAACCAACATCTGCCGCCATTTCAACAAAGCCAGCCCCTGACTGCGGCCAACCACAGTCCACAATCACCCCACCTGCTGGTACCAAACCCTTCCAACTTCCTCGTCGTAAAGTTACAATTCAACGAGGTAACTGGGAAATGGATTTTAGTGAAGATGATGATGATATTTACATGGATCAAATAGTCACATCCAAACCTCCACCAAGAGTCGACGAGCTTGCTCAACAACGTGAAAACGAGAAGAAAACACGTCCAATTGTTCCTGCTCCAACGCTGGACAAGAACAATATTCCTGTTCCAAAGTATACCAGCAAGAACTGGTTTATAGATCCTGCCATCAAACCCCAACGAGTGCCAAGGACTTGGAAACCTAAACCTGCCGCCGTTGAAGAACAGAAAGCAGGTCCTGTTGTTCCTGAACTGACACTCGGTGTGGTGGCAGAAGAACCACCAACACAGTCCAATTCTGACCGTCCTTCAGAAGCGCTCCAGGAACCTGTCCCAACTGTTTTTCCAATCACCTTCGGAGACGTTGGTATCTTGGAAGAACAGAAGGGAGCGTCTCCTGTAGTGTTTGTGACGCCCAAGAAACTCAGGCCAGTAACAGCTGAGGAGCCGGCTAAACGGGATGGAAAGAAGAAGACTGCAAAGCTGAAGCTGGAAAAAGCCAACAAGCATTTGAGCCAGACGCAGCAACAGAGGAGTGAGAATGAAACTGAAGCTGCGTTGGTTCAATCTCAGGCATTATTGAAGGAGAAGGAGGAGGAACACGTGAAGGAAACCACGTCTTTAAAGGCCGACGTAGAACAGCTCAAACACCAGCTTGAAGCTGAACGGTCTCTCATGGAAAAGGAGAAAACATCTCTCCATAGAGCTCTCCATCAAAGAACTCGTGACAATTCAGAACTCACCAAAAAAATCCAACAGCTGGAACAAAATCAGATCTTAAAAACAGCAAAAGAGGAAGAGCAAAGACTGCAATGGCAGAAAGAAAAGAGCTCCTTCCTCCAAGAAATCTCTCAGCTAAAACAGCTCGTCCAGGAAAAGAACAACTACATCAGCAAGTCTGAAGAGGAGCACAAAAAAACTCTTCACCACCTACATCGGGAGATGCACCAGCTAAAAGAAAATAAAGGGGTAAATTCACAGCTCGTCTGTAAAGTTAAGCATCTGAAGCATCTCTTCTGAATGAAAAAGTTAAGACAAAGACGTCGACAGCTGCTTAACCCAGCAGATGGAAGAGTCCACAAAGTTAAAAGCTGCATTGGTCCAAACACAGACCGATCTACGGAACCAAATGCAGCAGTGGGAAAGAGTGAAAGACAGACTCCAAAAAGAGCATCAGTTGGAATCAGCAAAGATTCAAGATGAATTAATGGAGACTAAAAAACAGCAGGCAGAGGACAAACAGAAGTGGGACGAAGAGAAGTCCTCCCTTTCTCAAGAAATCTCTCAACTACAAGAGGATGTCAAGAGAAAGGACGACAAACTCGACCACTTCCAAAAACTCTTCTCCAAAAAGATGAAACAACTCCAAGAGCAGGTGGACCATCTGACAGAAAAGACAAAGAAAAAATCACGCCGTGGTTTTCTGGGTTTTTTCAAAAGGTCTAGTAAAAAAGATTAAGAATCCTGACCACCAAGGATGAGGTCTTTAAAGAAAAGGTTAAAGATCTCCATTAGAATGGGACTTTTAGCTGAACTGTAGGAACTTTTTGGAAATGTATTTTATTCTTTTACCTCTTTTGTTATTTAGTTAAATGTAACATTTTTATCCTTAATTTTACTGATGCTATATTATATTGTGTGTGGGTTTTTTTATTTTTTGTGGGGGTGTGGATGGAACGGGGAAGAGGGAAAATGTAAGCAAGCCATAAAAAAAAAAAAAAAAAAAATTTTTTTAAATATGTATGTGTGTGTGTGAGTGAATGAATGTTTGAGTGAGTGTGTGAGTGAATGTGTGTGTGAATGTGTAATGCAACCTCAAGGGAACACAATCCAGTGTTGTTTTGTGCCGGTCCCAAGTCCGGATAAATGCAGAGGGCACAGGATGAATAGGTGTGTGGTTAGAATGGATGATATTAGATTGATCTAAGAATGGGAAGATGTAATGAATGAATACAATAATTAATGCAATCACAAAGGAACACAATCCAGAGTTCTCTCTTCTGACCCAGTTTCATCTGTTTTCTTGCTGCCTGCCCTGACCCTTGCTTGGACCCAGACAACTCTACTCTCTTCTTGGATGACCTCTTCCTGTCTGACCCTGATCTACATGTAAACAATGTCATGAAAAGGGGAGGAATGAATGAATGATTTAATGAACTCAATAATACATGTAATGCAACGACAAGGGAACACAATCCAGTGTTGTCTTGTGCCGGTCCCAAGTCCGGATAAATGCAGAGGGGGTGTGTGAGAGCAAAAACTATGTATACATGTCAGGAGTCAGAGCTCTTACTCCCCCTCTGGTCACTGTTGGGAGCAGATCTGAGACGTGCGTCCAACCTCATCTGCATACGAGCAGGAGATGAATGGTAGAACACCTTTATGATGATCTATTTTGAGTATCTGGTCATGCTCTTCGGTCTCTGCAGTGCCCCTCTGTTTCTTTCCTAGTTTCCAGGTCTATGTTATAGAGGGAACAGGACTATAACAGATAGTGGGTGTGGTAATAAATCTGGTCTACGGGAGGGGACACAATTTTAAAAGCTTCTCATTCCCTTTTGGAAATTCCTTGTTGTTTTTTTTTTATCTTTTCCTATTTTTTCTATAAAGTACATGACCAAAACCAAAAGGTATCATATCATTGAAGCTCATAAAAGTAAGAAAAAAGTATCAATGGAGAAAAAGTACCAAATTTCATGTTGATCCATGTAGCAAAAAATTCCAAATACAGCAAGAAGGAGACATAGCCAGATGGAAGTGGGTAGATTTAAATCGTCATATCTACAATCAAACAAAGATAGAAGTATATGAATGTATTTTCTTGAGTATTTAGCTAAATAAATCCTGCTTAAAGTGGATTTGAAGACTTAAAACCCTGGTGCAAAATACAGTCCATTTTCATGAGGATGTCATGAATTTTTCACCACAATCACTATGATGCAAATATCCAGTTGAAGCACGTATACAATGAAAGTCTTTTCTAGTCCCAGTGGACAATGTTAATCCAATCCAGTTGTATCACTAGATTTAATTCATGATTGGGTTAACATTATTCAATGCATTGAACCATCAGACATTGCAAATCCCCGTACTATGGATGTCATACACGTGGGTGTAGTACACCACTGATACGGGGCAAAGAAGATTTTCTCCGGAGCCTCTAGTGACCTGAATATGCACTCTGTCCTACCTTTGAACTCCCAAAGCCTCCAGGGTAAGAATCCCTTCCATTAAGAGATTGTTTTTATTACATATATAAATATAGCTCATGTGGAATATCAAATGGGATGAAAGTGTGCGCTCCTATACATGCTTCACGTATGTAACGGGGCCGGGAAAAGTTCACGTGTGCTGGAGGGCAACAGAGGAAACGCATGGAAATGAGACACTCTCGTCCTAGAAGTGCACACACGCAAAATTTGCCTCAGTGTGACGTCACTGTTTTGCGGCGGCCGTACCGGCCGACAGGTGGGCGTTTGCATGTCAAAGCCGCTGGGTTTTGCTCTCTCATTGTGGCGATCCACATCCGTTCGGAACGACGTGGATACGTCTTACGACAGCAGTTGTTAAATATCTAATTACGGATGGGAAATTTTCTGTTTCCATAAAAGATATCTATCTCCGAATATCCGCATCTCGCGTGTCAGACAACACCCATTTGTCCAGGCTCACCTTAACTTCATTCTTTATCTCAAGCACCGACAGATCTGATACCCACAACCTTTAAGCAGTGACACACCTGTAAAAGGCGCAGGTAACACCGTGTCCGTAAACAGGAAAAGTGCGTCACAAACGGTCGTATCTGGGACACTTGTTTGTCGATCTGGGTCGAAGCTGGACTTTTCTCCAAAAGCTGATTTTAGGGCAGATATGGGTCAGAGACAGGTCATAAGAAAGGACCGCATCACCACAGCAACTCAAGAGTCAAAGGTTGTTCGCTGATATAACTGATAGATGAAGGGGACATTTGGGTATTTGGCAGCAACTTAGTTTTGGGTTCGTCCAAAAACTTGTTGACTTTACTGCGTCCACAGACCCAGATAATACCTAACAATAGAAATGACAAAGGAGGGGGCGGGAAGGGTAAGGAGAACAAGAAAGAGGACATGTGAGGAATGGATGAATAAACAGGAATAAATAGTAAAGGGAAACAAGGAAGAAAGGGGAATGCATGCATGGAGGAGCAGAGCAAGTAGGTTTAAAAGGAAAGATCATACAGGTTAGAGGGAAAAATAGATGAGGGCAGAGTACAGGTAGAAGAAAGGGAATGAAGACGAATTTGGAAAGCCAAGAAGAGTAAGAAAAGGATGATGGATGAATGGTGTAGAGGTAGAAAGTAAGGCTGGATGAATCTTTACTTCAAGAGCCCATATGTGTTTTGTAAGTGTTCACTACGGTCTGTCGCTTGCAGCATTCTCAAACAAAAAGGTGTGAAATTTTTCGCTTACCAAATGGTCTACGAGTTTAATATTCCCTGTGGGTTACCTCCGTTTCCCATTCAGGTTTTTCCACTTTTACGATAGTCGTGACTAAGGTTTAAGACAGTGGACCATGCTATCAACTAGTGCTGACCGATATGAGAGGTAACTATCGTGCTATTTCTCTTTCATCATTTTTATTTGTTTATTTTTATTGCTGAACTTTTAAGCAAGAAACTTGAAACTGTTTAGAATAACATGTCTCATTTGTGACAATTCAGTTACATGTTACTTGAAAAAAAAAATAGTCAGAGAAAAGTAAGTAATGATATTTTTGTCCATTTTTTCCAGAGAATATATTTCATTGGTGGTGTAGCATGAAAAACTTTGTTATTGGGATGTGAAATAATTTATATTGGGATAAACATTTTTTAACAGTATTACTATCAACATGTAAGTAAAAAGAGTAGGCCCTAAAATGGACCCCTGAGGGACCCCTTAGTGACTTAATGGCTGGATCACCCATTCGACAGAGGGATAGCTTGCCCAAAGTCGCTAAAGTTGTCTTCTCCTTTAAAAACAAAGCTGTCAGACACCGCTACAGTTTCCGATACAACTGGAGCAATAGGGAGGGGTCAGGGGGGTAGGGAAGCAATTCAGAATCAGCCAATGTCCGACCACCATACACTACCCTCTCTTTATGATCAAGTTAGTTAGGGAAACAACCCACTGGCTGGTCCAATAGCCTATGACAGGGTGACCAAAATATTTCCGGAAGGAAAATCCCGACTGATCCCGACCAATCCCGACAGATACCGACCCATCCCGACAGATCCTGACCAATCCCAACATATCCCGACAGATCCTGACCGATCCCGACCAATCCCGACAGATCCTGACCAATCCCAACAGATCCCGACCGATCCCGACTGCTCCCAACAGATTCTGACAGATCCCGACCAATCCCAAAAGATCCCGACCAATCCCATCAGATCCTGACCAATCCCGATTGATCCCGACAGATCCCAACAGATCCCGACCGATCCCGACAGATCCTCAGAACTTTTCAGTTCAGTCTTTAGGCAATAGAAGAGCTGTATTAATCACAGACATAACTTTCCAGAAAGCCACATAGCAAATTATTAACAAACTTTTTCTGGATCTTCACAAAAAAAGTTAGAAAAAGAATAATAACTCATTTGAATGAAAAAAACTAAACTTGTAGAAGCGGTTGATGAGGGTCGTGATCACATGACCAGACTGAGGAAAAACAAGAACCGTGCGAGCTGTTTAGTCAAAAGGAGACTTTTTTAAAGTTCCTTATGTATATTTAAGGTTGAGCTAATATTTTAGAAACATCAAACTCTCCTGAAACTATTGGATACAATCAACCAAACATTAAAGTTTCTGTTCAAACAGAAGATTGAAA
The DNA here is from genome assembly GCA_003999625.1 of Oryzias javanicus. Classification (NCBI taxonomy): domain Eukaryota; kingdom Metazoa; phylum Chordata; class Actinopteri; order Beloniformes; family Adrianichthyidae; genus Oryzias; species Oryzias javanicus. The sequence goes on from CM012459.1 coordinate 8,733,491, forward strand.
CTCAGCCAGCAGCTTCACTTTACTGGAACACAAAACTGAGAATAACACAATCCGACCAATCCAGAAGATCCGACAATCCAAAGATCCTGACAAATCCCGACCGATCCGACAGATCTGGCCAATCCAACAGTATTCCTGACAATCCGATAGATTCCGGACCGATCCAGACAGATCCTGCACCATCCAACTGATCGAAAAAAAAAAATTCCCCCTCCCCGAACCCCAAAAAATCCCACAGATTCCTGAAATCCCGATAAATCCCGACCGATCACGACAGATTCTGACCAATCCCGACTGATCCCGACAAATCCCAAAAGATCCCGACAAATCCCGACAGATCCCGACCAATCACGACAGATCCCAACAGATCCCGACCAATCCCGACAGATCCCAACCAATCCCGACAGATCCTGACCAATCCCAACAGATCCCGAAAGATCTTGACCAATCCCGACAGATCCCGACCGATCCCGACCAATCCCAACAGATCCTGACAGATCCCGACCAATCCCGACAGATCCCGACCAATCCCGATAGATCCCGACCAATCCCAACAGATCCTGACAAATCCCGACTGATCCCGACCGATCCCGGCCAGTCCCAACAGATCCTGACCAATCCCGATAGATCCCGACCGATCCAGACAGATCCTGACCAATCCCAACTGATCCCGACAGATCCCGACAGATCCCGAACAATCCCAACAGATCCTGACAAATCCCGACTGATCCCAAAAGATCCCGACAAATACCGACAGATCCCGACCGATCCGACCAATCACGACAGATCCTGACAGATCCTGACCAATCCCAAAAGATCCCGACCAATCCCGACAGATCCTGACCAATCCCAACAGATCGCGAAAGATCTTGACCAATCCCGACAGATCCCGACCGATCCCGACAGATCCCGACCAATCCCAACAGATCCTGACCAATCCCAAAGATCCTGACAGATCCCGACCAATCCCAACAGATCCCGACCAATCCCAACAGATCCTGACCAATCCCGATTGATCCCGACCAATCCCGACAGATCCCGACTGATCCTCAGAACTTTTCAGTTCAATCTTTAGGTAATAGAAGAGCTGTATTAATCACAGAGTTTATCTATACGTTTCCAGAAAGCCACATAGCAAATTATTAACAAACTTTTTCTGGATCTTCACAAAAAAAGTCAGAAAAAGAATAATAACTCATTTGAATGAAAAAACTAAACTTGTAGAAGCGATTGATGAGGGTCTCGATCACATGACCAGACTTAGGAAAAACAAGAACCGTGCGAGCTGTTTAGTCACAATGACACTTTTTTTCAAAGTTCTTTATGTATATTTAAGGTTGAGCTAATATTTTAGAAACATCAAACTCTCCTGAAACTATTGGATACAATCAACCAAACATTAAAGTTTCTGTTCAAACAGAAGATTGAAACTCAGCCAGCAGCTTCACTTTACTGGAACACAAAACTGAGAATAACACAATCCCGACCAATCCCAACAGATCCCGACCAATCCCAACAGATCCTGACCAATCCCGATAGATCCCGACCAATCCCAACAGATCCTGACAAATCCCGACTGATCCCGACCAATCCAGATAGATCCCGACCAATCCCAACAGATCCTGACAAATCCCGACTGATCCCGACCGATCCCGGCCAGTCCCAACAGATCCTGACCAATCCCGATAGATCCCGACCGATCCAGACAGATCCTGACCAATCCCAACTGATCCCGACAGATCCCGAACAATCCCAACAGATCCTGACAAATCCCGACTGATCCCAAAAGATCCCGACAAATACCGACAGATCCCGACCGATCCGACCAATCACGACAGATCCTGACAGATCCTGACCAATCCCAAAAGATCCCGACCAATCCCGACAGATCCTGACCAATCCCAACAGATCCCGAAAGATCTTGACCAATCCCGACAGATCCCGACCGATCCCGACAGATCCCGACCAATCCCAACAGATCCTGACCAATCCCAACAGATCCTGACAGATCCCGACCAATCCCAACAGATCCCGACCAATCCCAACAGATCCTGACCAATCCCGATTGATCCCGACCGATCCCGACTGATCCTCAGAACTTTTCAGTTCAATCTTTAGGTAATAGAAGAGCTGTATTAATCACAGAGTTTATCTATACGTTTCCAGAAAGCCACATAGCAAATTATTAACAAACTTTTTCTGGATCTTCACAAAAAAAGTCAGAAAAAGAATAATAACTCATTTGAATGAAAAAACTAAACTTGTAGAAGCGATTGATGAGGGTCTCGATCACATGACCAGACTGAGGAAAAACAAGAACCGTGCGAGCTGTTTAGTCACAATGACACTTTTTTTCAAAGTTCTTTATGTATATTTAAGGTTGAGCTAATATTTTTGAAACATCAAACTCTCCTGAAACTATTGGATACAATCAACCAAACATTAAAGTTTCTGTTCAAACAGAAGATTGAAACTCAGCCAGCAGCTTCACTTTACTGGAACACAAAACTGAGAATAACACAATCCCGACCAATCCAAACAGATCCCGACCAATCCCAACAGATCCTGACCAATCCCGATAGATCCCGACCAATCCCAACAGATCCTGACAAATCCCGACTGATCCCGACCGATCCCGACAGATCCTGGCCAATCCCAACAGATCCTGACCAATCCCGATAGATCCCGACCGATCCAGACAGATCCTGACCAATCCCGACAAATCCCAAAAGATCCCGACAAATCCCGACAGATCCCGACCAATCACGACAGATCCCAACAGATCCCGACCAATCCCGACAGATCCCGACCAATCCCGACAGATCCTGACCAATCCCAACAGATCCCGAAGATCTTGACCAATCCCAACAGATCCCGACTGATCCCGACCGATCCCGACAGATCCCGACCAATCCCAACAGATCCCGACAGATCCCGACCAATCCCGATAGATCCCGACCAATCCCAACAGATCCTGACAAATCCCGACTGATCCCGACCGATCCCGACAGATCCCGGCCAGTCCCAACAGATCCTGACCAATCCCGATAGATCCCGACCGATCCAGACAGATCCTGACCAATCCCAACTGATCCCGACAGATCCCGAACAATCCCAACAGATCCTGACAAATCCCGACTGATCCCAAAAGATCCCGACAAATACCGACAGATCCTGACCGATCCGACCAATCACGACAGATCCTGACAGATCCCGACCAATCCCAAAAGATCCCGACCAATCCCGACAGATCCTGACCAATCCCAACAGATCCCGAAAGATCTTGACCAATCCCGACAGATCCCGACTGATCCCGACAGATCCCGACCAATCCCAACAGATCCTGACCAATCCCAACAGATCCTGACAGATCCCGACCAATCCCAACAGATCCCGACCAATCCCAACAGATCCTGACCAATCCCGATTGATCCCGACCAATCCCGACAGATCCCGACTGATCCTCAGAACTTTTCAGTTCAGTCTTTAAGTAATAGAAGAGCTGTATTAATCACAGAGTTTATCTATACGTTTCCAGAAAGCCAGATAGCAAATTATTAACAAACTTTTTCTGGATCTTCACAAAAAGTCAGAAAAAGAATAACTCATTTGAATGAAAAAACTAAACTTGTAGAAGCGATTGATGAGGGTCGTGATCACATGACCAGACTGAGGAAAAACAAGAACCGTGCGAGCTGTTTAGTCACAATGACACTTTTTTTCAAAGAGATCCTGACCAATCCCGACAGATCCCGACCAATCCCAACAGATCCTGACCAATCCCGACTGATCCCGACCGATCCCAACAGATCCTGACCAATCACGATAGATCCCGACCGATCCCGACAGATCCTGACCAAAGATGAGAGAGGAAATAAATGAGGAGGACATGAAACTAAGTTAGAACAAAACTAATGGGATAAGCCGTGGTTTCCAATGACCTTTCAGACAATTTGAGGAGATTCTACAGTAGTTCATTCAACAAATTCTTTAGTTGAAATTCTATTTTTTTAGCTTCTTGGGGCTCAAGCAATTTCTTGTTCTTTCAAAAAAAAAAAAAAATTTGAAAAGAAAAGTCTGGCAGATCCTCAGTCTCCCACCACCTTTTGCCTTCCACCTGAACACACAAACACCCACGTCAGTATCTTTCCAGAGTTTCTTTTGCTCTTTCTGCTGCTTTCAGTCTATTTTTTTTATTTGTATTTATTTGGCCTCAGATTGGGCAGAAAGCAAAAAAAGCAAGGTGGTTATGGAGTTATTTCTGTGGATGCGCTCCTTCTTGACCTCCAAAGAAATGATCGTAGAAAAGGAGCTTTACAAGCAGCGTTCAAGCAGACTAAGGATTTAAACCTCAGAATACAAGGAGAAAATTTGAATTCAGTGTCATTTTAGAATTACATAGCATTTATAAAACATTTCAAGAACAGTCCAACTTTTTGAAATCCGCACTGTTGCAAACGCATGAGGAAAGTAGGCCATAATCAGTTGCCTGGCTGCTCAATCATGCTTCCACTTTGCTGTTGCAAAACTGGATATGACCTATTTCTGTTTGGCCAGAAACGGAGCTCCCTGCTGCAGGTTATACTGCAGTGCGCTCACTTGCTTCCTATGAAAAACTAAAGCACCCGGCTCAGCTTCCTGTGGTAGGCCGGGATGCAGAGAAGAAAAAAAAAAAAATGAAAAAAGCCTGTGGGAATTTGTGCTTGGCTGCAGCAGAACTAGAGGGGCAGCGGGTTGTTCTGCGCAGCAGCGTGAGGAGGGGGAGACCAACCACTCAGCTTTGGCCTGATCCAAGTTGCAGACTCTTTGCTTCATAACCATTATTTCCGTCCAGTGGGTTTTTCTTAAAAATAAGGCTCGTGGCTAGAACTCTGTTTGCAAACTCTGTTTCGGGGAAAATGTAGCACTTAGCGAATAAGCATGATTTCTGTGAATTAATCACGCCAAGGCTCATCTCTAATGCTGGCTAAAGGCGGAATAGATTTACTTGCTGTCAACACGCGGAATATTAAGCCTTGAGTGAAGCGACCCAATGTCTTCTAAAGTCACACAGCGGTTCATGTCAACATGTTCATTTAATATCTGTATATATCTGACGCTCCAATTCACACTAAGGCCGGCTGAAGGAACTATGGGTGGAATGCAAGAACAAGTAGCGGACTGTTTGGATTATAGTCACGTTTTTTTACACAAGATATGTATTTTATATGTGATCTAGGCTAGTATTTGCTACTGACAGCAAAGTGATACAGACGACAAAAAATTCAATGAATTTAGTGATTTGGAATGATATAAAGAGTATAAAGACTTTTTAGCTTTTTTTTTATCATTAGCTTAATAAAATGTTGCGCTAACATGCTAATCTTCCCTGATTTTTCATGAAGCTAAATACAGTTACAGTAGTGAAGCTTGCGTTTATTTAGTCTATTTCTATATTCTATTATTAGCTGTGGAGCACTCATTTTGGACTGTGATGGGCTGACACATTGATATGATTGTGTGGTGTGTGTGAGAAACTGCACTGGAAGTTCTACAAATGAATTGGGACCAATAAAGTTTTCTGATTCTGATTCTGATTTTGATTTGCCTTTAGAGATTAAATTCTTGTCCATTCTTGCTGCCGTATTTTGTTAAATAAACCTCTCCCAACTGACAAGTGCTTTTTTTCCTTCCGTATGACGCAGTTTCTGGCTGCTGTGACCTTTGCTTGGTTTATTTATTTATTTAAATGAGGACAGTGCATGTTCATCAATATTTTAGCCCAATAAAAACATAAATATGCCAGAATTGACACAAGGGCTGTCGTCTTAAGGCAGGTAAAAGAGAAAAACAAGTAAACGTTGAACACTCTGAGATTTAACAATAGTAAAAACATTACAAACATGAAAACATACAGCTTCAAAAGGATAAAATATCAAAAAAAGTTGACATAGTCAGAGAGAAGAAAAAGAAACTCCACGGTTTAATGGACCTGTAATGACCGCGCGCGGAAGCCCCGCGAAGTGTTGTGGCAAATGATTACATTTGTCAATATAGGTATTTTATTGTGAAAAATATTATATATATATATATATATATATATATATATATATATATATATATATACACTTCCTTGTGTGTCTTGGCATTACTTCCTGACAGGATTTACGTGGATTGCGGCTTGCGCAATAAATAGAGTAGACAGCAAAACAATCGCTACATGGCGGGATCCAGCCACGGAGGACCGCCTCTGTGACTATTTCCATGTGGGCCCCACATGGTTTACCTTTGGGCTGAATTGGTGGGCCACCAGATTATCTATACGGTGCCCAGGGGTCTGGTGTGAAGCGAGCTCTTAACTCCGCCCTGTGGTCAAATGAATATGACTACCACGATTTAACGCTTGTTAAACGATTCTATAAATTAGTGTTGTAATCTTTTTCAGGTAATGAGTAATATAGTTGGATTCCATGTGCATAAAAATGATAAATACATTGTCTAACTAATTTAGCAAGAGGAATTATAAATAAATTATATAAATAAAATAGGGCCCAGGAAAGAACCCTGGGGAACGCCACAGGATATTTTCCCAATTTTAGAGGTTAATGAACCAACAGTGATAATAGACCTTTTCACTCAGGTAAGAAGCAAACCAATACTAAACAGATCAAGATAACATAAAGCTGAGCAATAAGCAAAACTAAGAGCAGTTTCAATAATCAAATGTACTAGAAAGTACTAAAATGTAAAAAATGAGTACTGTAATTTTATTTAATAAGGGATTTTAATTGTTTTTGTGTGTGACAGATACATTACATTGAGAATTATTTTATGTAAATCTTTACCATGTTCCCAACCAGAGGTCTTTTAGACTATATTTAGGGACCTCTGGGTTAATTATGTTCTTGAACATAACTAGAAAATCTGGTGATTTTTCCTGGTGTCATTGGTGTCGTTTTTGGTGTGTGGAGTCACATAGCACACAATGTTCTAACGTTTCTATTCTTACCGAGCAGGTGCAGGTGCTGCTGTCAGGCCCCGCCCACCCCCAAAGCAGACACATTCAGTGTGTCAGTCAGCTTTCTTGGCAGATGCAATAAAGTGGAGGGAAATCCACATCCCGCCACAATAAAAGTACAAATGAATCATGTAATGTCGTAGCAAATCAGACCTATTTACAGCAAAGCCCTTTAAAATCAGAGCTTTATTTCTAGTGTATTGGGTAGCATGACTCTAATGCATTTGATGTAATTCCAGTGGATTCTGAAAGCACAAATATGCAATACTTTACAGTAAAGGCATGTCTACACAATCAACATATGTCAGGTAATTCTGTCATGGAGAATGGTCTAAAGATTTACAGTATGTCATAGACTCTGAATTATTTGACAATAAAATGTGGTCATATGCAGATTTCTACTTAAATATTTATTTGCAATAATAATCTTGAAATATATGGAGCCGATCATAATAAGAATAAATCAAATATCCGATTCCGATCAAGTCTAATACTGCATGATCAGATCGAGATATCCCAATGATGTTTATGCTCTTTTCAAATACATTGCTCCTCCTGATGTTGGGGCTGTACAGTGGTTAGAGCTATTGCTATAGATTAACCCTTTAAAATCTGAGATGTCTTTGGCAACACCTAAATAAACATGTACTTTAACCTACTGTAACTCTTCAACTGTTTACTCAATCAGTGGGAATCAGTTTATTCTGATGCAGATAAGAGGGTTTTTTCGCATCGGCTTTGCACCAATGAGCAACACATTACTGATGTAAAGTTTGCAATCAGCACAAGGCTGTCATTTACGTTGAAGAGTTACGATAGTTGAAAGAATGTCAACACTGGCCCTTTAACAATACAGTATATAATGCTATTTTGAGTCTACACAAACATAATATATTACCTTTGACACCCTAAAGTGTCACTAGAGTGCTACTCATTTCATAACGTCTTCTAGAGCCGGTCTCAGCAACATGTCTGCGTTTTGCTCATGAAAACAAACTAAATCTGAACTTTTGCAAAGATTGATGCGTATATTGTGCGTATAAAGTGAAAGCGTTTTTTTCCCATCACTGCCGGATCCAAGGAGAAAATGGTGGTGTATGTGTTAGCCTGGGGGCAGACACTTCCTGGAAGGGGCTGTTCCCCACTTTGGGACATCACAATGTGAGTTGGGAGGGGCTGGTGCTCAGAGCGCAGGGTTTTAGAGCAATGCTCAGAGATGCTTGAATATTATATTGAGGAATGAACATTATAATACATCTAATAGCTCAAATAGCTGATGTTAAATGATATATAGACCCTTGAAAAGCGTAATTGATTACCTTAAATTGTACCTTCGTGTGAATATGTGTATTCAGGTTGCTCTGCAAAAAATCCAGAATGTTTCCCACCTTTGACCAACATTACATAGGATAGGCTCCAGCAACCCCATGACCTTGAAGGGGGTTCTTTAGAGGATGGATAAAGAGGTTTTTTTTTTTTTTATGTACTGTTTGGGAAATTCCACGTATCCTTCTTAGCCAATGTATTTTATATTAATGATTTGTTTTTCTTTTGTTGCAGCTCCTTTGATGTCTGTGTGCATCACCTGGATGGAGCAGCTGCATCCACAAACCCCTCCACACCATGGTCCTGTGCAATTAAAGCCATGAAAAAAAAAGAACTGTACACAGTGTTCCCAGTGTTTTGTTTTTTTTTTTTTTTTTTTTGTCCCACTTCATATTTGTGCCTCTCGCCTCCCGGTGTGACTCCCGCGTACTTCTCCCCCGGTTATTTTCCGGGAGGTTTGGTGTGTTATCGGAGTCGAGCGACACAGAGGCGGCCTGTTGGGAACAATAGTAGTGTGTTATTGGGAATCCCATGCTTCCTCGGAACCAGCTGTCCTAGATGCAACATGATCACTGTGACAACCGGAGCCGTCGCCGTGGAGACGGAGTTACAGGTAAACAAGCGGGAGGAGGTAAGGGGGGGGCTAGCAGGTGAGAAAGAGGCAGGGTGAAAAGGACAGGACAAAAAAGGAGGGGGGGTGCGAGTGTAGAAACATAAATATAGAGAACATAAAATATGTTCAAGCAGCTTTTATTTTCTTAAGGAAGTGATTAGTTTCAGAAAACGGGATAATTAATATTGGATATTTTCCTGTTTGAACAAGTTTTCTTAAAAAATATGCAATAAATAAATAAAAAAGCTTAACAAGTTAATGTGGGAAAAGGAGGACAGTTGATAAAAACATCCTAAGGATTTGAAGAAATTCATCTTTCTGTCAGGGAATTTCATTTTCAGAGATTTGTTTTAGTGCAACCAGAATCCCACAAGCAGAGTTTTTTCTTTTTGGAAACATTTTGGATAAATAAACGAGATAAGCAAAAATGGACCAAACGGACTCCAGTGATGGAAGCTGTGGTGTTCGTCAGCGATCCGGCTCCTCTGGGGGTTTCTCTCCGTGACGCACTGGCTCTGCATCGGGGTCACGCTGTTCCAGAGCTGTTCCATGACAGACGTTTTCTTTTTTTTTTTTCCCAAGGAGGAAGTGGGGTTGACGACAGTCACCTTGAACGGAGCAGACAGTTACGACAACGTGTGGACGACAACAGCGCGAGGGGAACGTGGGAACACAAAAGTGTTTTTAATTACTTTGTTGTTTTTTCATTCATTTTTGTAAAAAAAAAAAAAAAGAAAAAATCAGAGAAAAGTTCAAGTTGAGGACTTCAAGACATGAAACACTTTAATTAATTTAAAGACATTGGTTTGTCCCCAGACTGAACCATCATTTAAATGATCACAAGAAATTAAACTTTCTGCCCTAACATAGAACTGAAAAAATAATAGCATTAAACATAATAATAATATTAAAAAACAAGGTTGACCACCACTGTAGTAAAGCAGTCTTTATTTATTTACAGGTATGATGTATCTTTTATGGGATCCTTTGTTGACCTTATGTTGAACCCCCTTCGTTCCTTCTGGAACAAGCCATTACAGCTCCTCCATCTTTAAGTACCCTCAGGGTGCATTTATGCTGAGCTGTTTGATGGATTTCCTTGGTTCGTTTGTTGAGTTTAAAATCTCTATGCTAGAGTCAGTTCTGGTGCATGTGAAAATGAGAATGTTGCGTTGCTTGCAAGTGAACTCTGGTGTGAATCGGCCACTGAGGAAAGAAGGATTTAGGCAGCATGCTGTAAAAACTTCAAATTTTCCAGAGTTACAGAGGTAACTTTGGTCAAATTCTGCTTCATATCAATTAATCAGGAGGCTTTTTGACGCGTTGATGATGCAATCTTTTGAGTGAAGTCTAAAACCAACATGGAGGAAAAGCTGATCATTGCCATTGATGGCTGTCCTCAACTTTTTGATGTTTATTATATTTGCATTAACAAAAAGGTCTGAGGATGTTCAGGAAAAAAAGGAAGTTCCTAGCCTATTTCTGTGGCAAGTTATGGTTCTACAGACAAATGATTGAATTTTGCAATTCCACCACTAGGGGGAGCAAAGTAAACGCAAGACCGGTATAACAAGAGATCAAGAAATAAACACAATAAGCAATGAAATAATAAGAGATTAGGCTACTAGGTTTTTTGAGGCATTTTTTCCAGCTGAATAAAAACAAAACAAACAAAAACAAAAAAGCTGCAGATAAAAAATTGACTAGAGGTTTTTTTGCTATTGTGGTACTGGTCCGGCCCACTTCAGACGGGTTGAATGTGGCCCTGAACCAAAATGAGTTTGACACCCCTGTCTTACACCATCAATATGAATTAGCTGAATTGCAGAAAAAGCGTTTATTGCTGATAAGCAACACTTTAAAGCACATTTTCAATGATATTCAACACTTTGCTATAAAGTATTCCATCGCTGTGCAGAGCCAAATAAGCTGATTCCTGTTGATCGCTTTAACTCAAACGTAAACACTGCTCCACTGTAGAAGTTTTAACAGTTTTACAAATGTGAACAATGTTGTTAATATCCTTTAATGCATTGTTTACCCTCTTTTGACACATTTTAAGCTAATCCAAGTTGTAATAAAATTGGCTGCAACTCAGAAATCTGGCAGAATTTCTGTTTCCGGCTAATGATTTTAAGCGGCTATTTTGTCTACCATTTGTTGTTGCAGGACAAGTCATCAAACAAAGAGATGGAAGTACCGCTGAAAGCGTCCGTCATTTAGATATATTTTTTACACATGAGGCTAAACATGGAGATGTGAATACTGATGCTTTTGAAGAGCTTTTTAAACACAAGCTTTACTCTTAGCATTATTGTGTCTTCTGTTGTGTAGCATTGAGCCTTTGTGACAGTACGCCCCACCGCTCCTCAGTTTAGTTCAGTTTAATTGCGAGTTGTGCGATTTGGAAAGAATTTTATGACACAAGTCTTTCATATATTGGAATACAGCTGTGAAAGATTCACCAGATTTGCACCTTTCTGACATTTTGCACCGTTTTCCAACTGCATGTGGCGACCATGTGCTAGTAAACAGTAGCAAAAGAAAATGAAGAAGAACCCCTCCCTGCTTGTTCAGTGTGAATATTATATGCTGATTGTCATGTCTCGTCAAGCTTCCTGTTGTCTCGTGTGGGGTTCCGGTTTTATTTTTGAAAGACTAACCTACCTCTCGTTCTAGACCTTCCCCTTCCTGCGGTGTCTGCCCCCCACACCTGTGTCTGCCTAATTATCCCCGATCGTTCCCACCTGTGCCTCCCCTTCCTCATGTATTTATAGCCTGTGTTTCCCTTTGTCCTGTGCCTGTTTGTCATGTGCCTTTACCTGCCAAGCAAGCTCTTCTCTTGGTCCAAGGAATTAAATCCTTAAGCTCTGCATCTGAGTCCTGTCCTGTGTTCTGCCTTGTCACTGATGTTAAAGAATGCGCGTTTGATGGCGCATCAAATGCTGGTGTGAACGTAGCGTCGGACAAGCGCCTAGCAGCAAATGTGATACGCATCACAGCAAAGGTGGTGTACACAAATTTGATGGGCAAATTGTTACCAATACATTTAGGTAAAGATGAGTGGAAGGATCATTTGGTAATCTGGAGTAATCAACAAGCAGATTTGATTTGTTTATTCTAATTTGTATTTAATTTAATTTAATTAGAATTTTTATTTGAAGTGATTGGATTTATTTGACATCATTTTATTTAAGTAAGACAGTTTGAGATAAAAAAAAAACATTGAATAATAAAGTGCTCAAAAAAGCAATCTTGCTATATTCTGTGTAAACATGTATCATTCATCATTCTTCACATAAACTCAAAAGAAATAAGGAAAAATAAAATGACTTATTTAAATGATTTATTAACTGGTTAACATGTCTAAAAAAGTGGATGTATAATTATACATTTACAAGGTTTTTGAAATAATTTATTAATACTTTGTAAATGGGACTTAAATAACCTCCTAGAAATAACTGGTTAGTAAATGATTTAACACTTAATTTTAAATGTTTAATTGTTAATGAATAAAGTATTAACATACCATTAATAAACAAAATATAGTGATCATTTTTAACCATGAATAGTGTAAACACATATAAGCTACTTGTTAATGCTTAATAAAGTAGGAGTGAGGCTTTATACATAATTAAGTGTTAACTCATGCTCAACTAATGCTTAACTAATGGTAACAAGTGTGTAGTTATTGTAAAGTCTTAACAAAAAAAAATCGTTTAACCTTGAAGCATAAACTTAAGAAGGTTATCCTGTGAAACGATGCCACTCACGATGTTATGTCTGTGAAATAGTTTGATATCATTTGAGTTTGGTTACATGACAAAACTTGTAAACAGGTATCTACCTGTTTATAAGTTTTACTCACAAAGCATCAAAACCTAATTGCAGTGTTCACTTTTGAAACCTCCTTGGTTTTCTCTGATGTCAGCTCTTTCAAGATCAAAGTATGTTTGGCATATTTTCCTTCTTTGATTCCCACGGTCGTTCCATACATTCTCAGGCTGAGCGAGTGGTGAAAGTGCAGCCCGACGGTCTACCTACCGTATGCGGTTTTGGCGGGAGACCCGGGGGCGGGGCTGAAATAAACGGCCCGTTTCCCCACACAGTGGTAGTTTTCTCCCCTTTCGGAGAAGCTCCCATACATTCCTGGAAGAAATGAGGGATCGAAGTAGTTGTTACATACCTGTGGTGAACACGTGCCCTTTAATCAGTCGTCCAGGACTTTTGCCAGAGTTTGTGACAGTAGAGTGGGACGAAAGATGCACTGTCTTTCTCACAGTTTGTGTTTTTTTTTTTTTTATATTAAAGGCTTGCTTGCCTAAACTAAACCAGTTGACCCCAGAGCGCTCAGTTGAGTCAGTCTGCAAAGTCAGCAATATATTTATTTAAATCCTATTTTGGATTTACAACACATTTTCAGAACATCTTTAAACTTTCATCTATTAGTTACACATTCTATACAAACGTGCTTATTCCTCCGGTTTTTGAAAGTTAGATCATTTTAGAAAAGGATTTTGGCAAGTGGCTCCTCTGATCTTCTCCAGTCCCGTGAACCCATTTAACCCCTGATACACTGCACTGTAAAAAGTGAAAAATTAGGTTAATTAAAAAAAAAACTTCGCAATTTGTCAATCAACTCAAAATTATTATTATTTTTTTTAATGCAAAAAATGTGTTATTTGATCCAATATATTTAAATTTTTACAGTGTGGGAATTTGTGTTGCATTCAAGAACACGCTTAATGTAGGATTTTTAAACTTCAGACTTTATTTATTTGTATGGTGCCTTTCATTTAAAAAAACTCAAAGCGCTTAACATAAAAGCAAATAAAATACACATTAAAAACACAGTGTTACAAAACACACACACACAAAAGAAAACAACACATTTCAAAATTACACACTTTAAGCATATGGTGTCGCCGCCTGATACTACCGCATGTACTGGGGAAAATCTGGAGAATCTTGTTCCAGCCTTTCTCTTTCACAGCTCTATTCCGATATATGAAAGACTCTTCTTTCTTCTTTCACCACTAGGGGCGCTTTAACCAGAAATAGAATCAAAAATAAGACTGACGAAATATCAATGTTGGCTAGTTTAGTGTCAATAAATCACGGTAAGACGTTGGAGGCGGCAGGTATATACACGTACATTTAGATTAAAAAATAGTTGTGTACATACAGTAAGTATCCCATTTTTCAACATAGATATCTGCTGCTTATATCTCCCTTTTTTTTTTAAATAGTAGAGATATGTTTTATCAAACATATAAGATCGTTACACATGCCAAACCTATCCTCCATTTGATTGGGCAGCCCTGCTTTGAGCTGAGAGCTGATTGGCTGACATGGAGTACACGGCTCTTCTAGAACAACAACACAACATACCTTCACTTGCACTGAGTCAGGTCTGCTGTCGACGCGTTCAGGGTCAGTGAAAAGATGCTGATGCTTCAAACACATGGGGTACATTAGTTCAGAATCTGTCAACCATGAAAACCTAACAAGCACTTGAAAACTAACTAGGCGTGACAAACACTTAACATCATACAAGCCTGTACAACCAAACCAATGAGGGGAAAATGTCATGGGAAGAGAGTAATAGAGTGCAAAGGTTTTGTACTTTGCTCTCCCACTTCTGAATCATTGTCAGTATAGAAATAACATGTACAAACTGGAAACTGGAAATTTTGATTTACAACGTTTGAGTCACACTGGTTGAATTTTTAGACGTCGTCGATTGATTTCATGTCAGTGAATCGGATCACTCAAATCAACCAATATCCACTATGAATCAGATTGTCGACCACAAATTATGATTTGAATCGAATCGTTGTTAAAATTAACAACTACAGCCGTAATTCATATTGAGCAATTTTGGAGTTTCAGTTGTTATGTCGGCATTCTGCAAGCTTTTTGGAATATTTTGGCATTTACTACGGTTTTTTTTAGGCTATTTTGGAGTGTACCAAATATTTCAGCTACATCCTAGGTTTTCTGGCTAATTTGGGTGTTCTTCAGTTTGGACTTAAGCTAATATTTTAGGTTTATGCCAGCTGTTTTAGCTAAATTAGACATTTTACCCTTTTTTTTTTTCGGGGGGGGATTTGGCCTTTTGCTAACATTTTAGTAATGCCAGGATTCTGTGCATAGGTTTCGTCATGTTGTCATAAGGTAAATCATCCACAGCTGTCTTTAGTTAATCAACCTCTGTATTTAAGTGTGTGGTTTTCAGTTCTTTGTTTTCAGGTCCTCCGTTGTGTTACGCTCCGTCACTGGTTTGTTCTCCACATTTTGTCATGCTTACGTTTATTTACTAAATGTCTGCATTTCTGCCATCAAGCGTGGTCTCCTGCACTTGGGTCCTCCACCATCACCAATTACTGACAAGCAAGCTATCAGCTTTAGTATCTTCAGCTGTCAACTTCAGCAATTTTAACTATCAACTTCAGCAATTTCAACTACCAACTTCACCTATTTTAAACATCAACTTCAGCTATTTTAACTACCAACTTCAGCTATTTTAACTACCAACTTCAACAATTATAACTATCAACTTCAGCTATTTTAACTACCAACTTCATAACTATCAACTTCAGCAATTTTAACTATCAACTGCGCAGCTGTTTAAATGACCAACTTCAGCAATTTCAGCTATCAACTTCAGCATTTTTAGCCATCAATTCTTAGCTATCAATTTCAGCTTAGCGCCACATTCAGCTTACAGCATTCACACTATAGTATATTTAGTTTCACTTTGAAACTAACTTTAATGGTTTAGATCAATTCAATTATCAACTTGCCAGATCGATTTGGTTGGATCCAAGGAATATAAATCGATTCATTAATTAACTTTTCAACACCGGAGCTCCAGTGTTTATTTTCTGTAACTTGTGCCGTTTTTTTCCTTCAGAATCTGCTGGAATTCGTTGATCACGTTAACGATTAAAGTTACAGTATGTTAAAAATGTTGTGTTTAAGCATCACGGCGACGCCTCAGGTGTTAAAGAGTTAAGGTGACTAATCATTACCTGTCTATCTATTATAGATGCATCAATAATTCATACCCAAATTGTTGCTTCTTGAATCGTAATCAAGTAGTGCCTAAAGATTCTCACCTCTAGTACACATCATAGTGCCAACAAGAATATTGTGTCTATTTGTGTGTTTTTAGTTACAGGTTTAACTTCAGTCTCTCGTCTTTCTGGGCTCGGGTTCAGCAGAACTATCAAGCAAAAGACGGCCGCAATGAAAAACAGGAAGTTCAGCAAAGACAACATTCATACTGGTTTGTGGTATCAGCATATCAGCAGACCCCTCCTCTGTGTCAATATTTCCAGGAAAATATGTTTTTGAAGGCAGTACATCTGCAGCGACACCGAAACACAAAAGACTAGAGAGCTGCTGGGAAAAACATCAGGGAGAAGTTATGAATTATCAGTTTAAAGTCAAAAGCAGAATATTTTTAAATTTATCAGACAACTTTTTCATTTAATTTGAAAACTACCATGATAGATGATTTAGCACCGAAGTCCAAAGTGGGAATTATGGGAACAAATGGAATCGTAAAGTCCCTTATTTCATCTAAATTTTGCAGTTTTCATCTGTTTTAACTGAAGGATCATCAGACAAACCAGATGACGTTCATTAAGGAACCACACAGATGGGTTTTGAACCAGAAGACACTGACGACCAACAGCAGAAACAGGTCAGTAGGCAACAAAAGCAACAATGAGGCTGCAGGTAGGTCCCATTTGTCTATCAAATCTGATCTTCAGGAGGGGTTGCTCACTCTATTATTTGCAAGAAATCAAATGAGATTTGTTTTTAGGGAACGCCAATTAGCACGGGTTGTTGTAGCGATGACGCAGGTGTGACCGTGGTGACGTAACTTTCCAAAAGGCAAACGTCCTCCTTCATCACAAAAATACTGACACTTGCTATGATTTATATTGATGCTTTTGAACACAATAGGTTTTTCACTGACAGTTTTGACTTCTCAGTAATGAACTCTTATTATCTCCAATTTAAAAATGGTCATAAAGCCAGAAGGACAAACATTAGTAGAGTTGGTTAAATTAGGATTTTAAAAATTTGTTTCATTAACTTTTTTCTGCAAAAATAAAAAGTTTAATTTTTCACTTTTTTTAACAGGATTAAGGAATAAACACGTATGTATTTATAAAAGATAGAATACAAAAAGTTCCATCTTTCTTGTAATATATTTATATTTTGTGTAAATTTCGACTTTTTAAAATGGAAGTCCTTTGATACTTGCTACCCCCATGAAACCAACCTCGAAAAGAACTACAATATTTGGTACGTCTATGTTGGTTTCAGATTAGCAAATGGGATATCAAAAAAAAAAAAATCAACACCAGGTTGTAATATGTTTTTTTTTGGTGTAAAATTTAAATTTTTAGGAAAGAAGTTAATGGAATTCGCTACCTTCTGACACCAGCCCCTTGTGGTCTTTTGAGGAACTGCAATACTTGATACTTCCATGCTATCTTCAGATTAGCAAATGGGGGTAAAAAAAAAAAAATCTACCACCAGGTTTAAAAATGTTTGTTTCTGGTGCACATTTTTATTATTTTTACCATGGAAATCAATGAGTACTTTCTACCTTCTGAAGCCAACCTCAAGTGTTCATGTGAGAAACTGCAACATTTTGTACTTCCGGGCTGGTTTCAGATTAGCAAGAAGAATGTCAAAAAAATCCACACCAGGTTGTACTATGTTTGTTTTTGGTGTAAAATTTGACTTTTTAGGAAAGACGTCAATTGAATTTGATACATTCTGAAACCAACCTCAAGTGGTCATTTGAGGAACTGCAATATTTGGCTTCGGATTGCAAATGGAATGTAGGGATTTAAGAAGAACTACAGTCCCATCAGCACCCCACCTTCCATTTGTGAATCGTATGAAACCCAGGACTACCAACTTGCAGTTCCTCAAAAGCCCACTAGGGGCAGGTGTCAGAAGGAAGCTCATTTTATGGATTCCAGTGTAAAATACAAAAAAACAAAAATAATAACCCTGGTGTCAAGTCTTTTCTCTTATTAATTACTTTGTTTTATAACAAGCAAAACCAAGTTCGTATAATATTTACAACCTCACATGCTGTCTTTTTCCAAATTTCCATTTAAAGCCCAACTTCAGTCACTTAAAAGGTTTTTTTTATTATTATTTGTGCTGGCAGCACAGGCTGAGATCTTAACTTGATGACTCATGTTACAGTACATCCTGAAACAACAGGGTAGGTTGTTTTTGAACAAATATTTTTAAAGATAGCGTCCCATTTCATCAGCAGAAAAGTTTTTTTTTTTCCCCATCGAACTGGAGAAACAGATAACAGAATGAGCCCCAGGTCAAGGATTTCTTTGATCACGTTACAAGCTTCACAGACAGACAGCAACAATAAAGATGTTTATCTTGTTTTTATTCCACTCCACATTTGGACGGAAAAGCTTTTTCATTCCCCGTCTTCCCTTTCTCTGACTATCCAGTCTTCCCTCCCCAACCGCTCATAGTTTATGGACAAATTGTTCTGGGAATATTCGGCGGTGCGCCGTCACCTCACTTCACCTGCTGAGATTTTTGTTTTCGGGGGAGCTTGGCAACAGGAGAAAAGCTGATTGGAGCGTGGCGGCCTGATTCTTGCTTCGGGAATCTGGGATGTGTTTGTGGCAGCTCCCATTCGTCCTAAAACACGCTCGGCTCCCGTGTTTACACCGCGTCCTGTCGAACCAGAACAAAGAGTTCCTTCAGGCTGCGGGGTGACGGCAGCAGGTTCCCACCGACCGGGTGGCCAGGTTCCCCGCTCTGGCACCGGCACAGCTTTTAATGAACTCTAAGCCAGACCAGTGGAAAGTCACCATGGAGGCTCTTCTGCTTGGAATAACAAAGCGTGAGGCCTCTAGAGGAGGTAGTCAGGCATTCTGCAAGCCCCCGCGGATCACAACAAAGACAAACTCAAAGGATTCATCTGAAAGAGGAGTTTCATTTGGGTTTTTTTTGTTTCACTTTCAATTCATTTTGACCAAAAATAAGATCAAATAATCAGAATCAAAGACGATCATGTTTCCAAATTCGTCATCGTCCCTTTCAGCAAGCAGCGGTGAAGCTGTTACTTCAGACATCGCAGCAATAAAAATGTCAGTCTAATTGCAAGCCAGCTTTCAGCGAGCTGTCATAGGAATTGTACTCGGATCATGTTTTGTGGTGATTGCCTGAGGGTGCGGAGGAGTGGGGGGGTCGTGATTTTTGCTTGGAAAAATTCTTCAGCGTCAAAATGGACAATTTGTCGAATGTTCAGTGGGGATCAAAAAGGATAGTCCAAATTCCCTTCCTAATTATGAAAAAACTATAAAATACGGGACTATCTTTCTATCTTAAGAGCAATTCAGACACCAAGCTCACTCGTTTTTTTGTTCTCAAACTGCAAATATGACATCACAAAATTTAAAGTATAAACCTAATAAAAACAAACATTTTACGAAGACAATTTTTGGGTTCTGACAATGAAAAAAATTGAAATACGTCTTTCACATGAAAAACCATTCAAAGGTAGTCTATTTTCACCAATCTAGCTAGTATCTAGGCTAAATGGTTTTCCACAGACAATTCTAGGTAATTTCCAGGGCACACGATTTTGAAATTTTAGATTCGAACAGCTCTACAAAATGGCAAACGCCCTAAAACTGTGCCAAGGCTATGGTCACAAATACAACTGCCACCGCGCAATGGGGAAGCATAGGCAGAATCTGTAAGGTTTCGCCTGATTTTTTTGAGAGGGACCAGGCAAGATGGCGCCCAAACAAAACATTAAACTCATTATTAGCCCAAAGAAAAAATGAAAAAACTGTATTTGCGTATCTATACTAGAAGATTCCTAACACTAAAACCTCGTTTACACTATACTTTCTGGTACGGTCCGGTATTTTTAGCGTTTCCATTGTAAAATGGACCCATTAAACAGTTCCGGCCCATACCTCTTCAGGGCACCTATCCGTTGTAGTACACAAAAAAAAAATGGAATGGACGGTTAGTGCGGAGTCGCTCTAGCCACCCGTTGATTGGCAGAAAGTGATGACGACATTAGAAAGCACCAACATAGCGCTAACGTTTTCCGTTCTCCTCGTATTCTTCTTAGCCGTCCGCAATCTTCTTTCAAACAGCATTCATTCCTGTTATACACGATGTACAAAAAGTCAAGCAAAAAAAAGTGGGACTGAACTGAGTTGAAAAGCTTGCCAGAATTTACTCGTCCGTACCGTACCACTCTTTACTGGACTGGACCAAACCGCGTAGTGGAAATGAGGCTTAAGTGTAACCTAACCCTCACCCTAACCCTAACCTGGTTCCAGTGTTTTTCTAGGAATTAGTGTAAACTCTGTTCGAACTTCAGTCACAGACTTCCGGCTAATGATTCTCTGGCGCCATCTTGGGGTCATGTTCTTTTCTATGACCAGGTCCTCTTTTTGAAAATCGTCGAAATGGTCATAAACGTAGACGTGAGCAGTCAAGTATACCGAACAGCCCACTTTTTATATACTTCCGTCATATACACCTTAGGACACTGGGGCGGCCGGTGGCACTTGATATGGACGGCCGGCATCAGGAGAAATTTTCGTCCAATCACAGTTGCTGTCAGCCATCTGGCTGCCACCGCCCTGTGGCCGTCCAGCTGTTGTCCAATTTCTTAATGCGTCATTCGCGCCTGTTACTGGACTGCCTTGCACTGCCTCTAATCAATGTCAATTTTTCTAAAATATTTAAACCTCCATGGCATGTAAAACCAAAACCTGCCGCCTGCTGATTACAATGTGGCCACCTTCCGAAGTTCCTAAAAATCTTGCATTTAGGTTCACATGTGGTGGTATTTTGGGATATGTGATTGTTGTCTTAATGGTGAGTAGTATGAGAATTCGGACGCTATTGAGTGCTACTTTTCTTGTTTTTATTCTCTGAAAAACCAAAATCACGTACGTCGATGACAGTGTTCCCTATGTTATACATTCTAAAATAACCAGTTGTAGATGAAACAGTCACGTAAACCATCCTCAGGTTGCCCAACAATACGCCCTCTTTGAAAGCTTAGCGATTTTACTGATGTCACGTTACCTTCTAAAACTAACTCGTAATAAACGAAAATCCGCAATTTTTCTTTATTTTTTCCAATTATCAATTATTATTGATCACATAACCCCTGTTCTGGTCTTTTTGAACTGGCTGCCAGTGCAATATTTGATCTACATGAAAATTCTTGTTTTGCTTTTAAATCACTGGCAGGTACGGCACCATCTTACCTTCTGATTTATTTTAAATATTCTCCTCAATCTTTGCGTTCTGCGGACCAGTGTCTGTTACTGGCTCCGAGAACTAAATGTAAGTTCCGGGAGATCGTGCCTTTCTGTGCTGGCTCCTAAATTGTGGAACCAGTTGCCACAAGCTATTAGAGAAGTCACACTGTTGGAGAGTTTTAAAGCTCAACTGTTCCTCCACTATCGCGCTATTGTATCTGCCAAGCTGCTTTTATCATGTAAATTTTTAATTTTTAAATACTGTAGGTTTTTACTTATTTATTTTTTTAATTGTTATGATTCTTATGTATGGTATTTTCTTGTATACAGCACTTTGCGCCTCCTTGGCTGGTGGTGAAAGGTGCTTTATAAATGAATAAATGAAAATGAAATATAATTATTAGAGAATTTTAAGGCAGTAAAAGTCCTCACGATACACTTTTTTCAGACAGACATGAACATTTTAACTTTTCTGTCTTGTTTACTTTCTCAAAGTTCAAAATTTTGTTGAATAATAAGTCCAGGATTATTGAATGGAAACAAAGATTGATTGCAATTGACCATTTCTGCAAATTTGGCAAATTGAACACATTTTGTACAGGAGGAGATTTGACAAGGTCTGCAGCCAATCAGGATAGAGAACACAATGTACTCAATTTAATTCAGTTTTATCTATTTAGCAGTGGGCTTATTGTATTATTGTACAAGAAATAATATATATATATATATATAATATATATATATATATATATATATATATATATATATATATATATGCTTTTTTTCTGGCTGTAAATGGTTGTCTGGTTGTATTTATGTAGCGTTACATAAAAAACACAACACACTTAGATGTACATTAAAAATGTACGTTTGGAACAACATCCTGCGAGCATATGCGTTACCGAGCGTGTCCTTACACAGAGGGGTTATGAACATGTAAACATATTCACAGAGAACATCAAGCCGTGTGAAACTCAGCCTCGTTGGCCGTGGGGTCTCGTCGCCGTCTCGTCGCCCGTGTTGCCGGAGTGGGCGCCACCCACCCTCCCATCTGTGCCCATCGAGGTCTTCGAGCTCAGAGTCCATCTGGCGTCTTCCTCTGAGTCTGTCGAGTTGTCACCCAGGATGGCGAGCAAGGACAGCCGTAACATGCCAGCACTTGTTTGGAAAGTACAGAGAGGGAAAAAAAGGACTTCCTGTACAGAAAAAGTTATTATACTGTAGATGTGTAATCCTTTTAAAGTCTTTTTTTTTACTTAAAAATTCACAATATATTAAAAAAAACCACAAAAATATTAAAAGATCAATGATTTTTTTACTTCATGTTGCTTCAATCTTTATTTAAAAAGAATGCTTAACAATTTTAAGTCTTTGTGTAAGAATAAAGAACAATGAGCTCATGCAAATATGAAATTTTGATGTATTCTTATTCCCTGAAGCCAAAAGTACTTCCATAAGGTGAGATATTAGGAATGCAAGTAAAGATGTGTTTGTGATGCTTTCAAATGTGTATGACTAACTCAATAATTACTGGTGGTTACTTCTGACCTAGACGTCCAAACCCGACATCCTCCAACCTTCAACAATAAAAGAGAGATTTATCCTTTAGCAAAATTAAATACATCATTATGTTGTGTTTTTAAATAATATTTATGCACTTTATCTATTTATTTATTGGCATGAATAAAAACAGAAATATAAAAAAAACTAGCATTTTCTCCAACTGCTACATTTTTTTTTTTTTTTTTTACTTTTGACAGAAACTTGTATGTCTCGCTGTCCAGATCTAGTATTCCAGAATCGAGGGCCCTAGAAATTACCCAGAAGTCTCTGAGAAAAACTAGAGTTTATCGATGCTCTCTACATTAGCGAATAGACCACAATGCATTGCGGTCAAACCATTTTTGAAAATAAAAAACATTTTCAAGTGTAATTTTTTTTAACTAACCATCCACATTTCATCATCAGAACACAGTGGAGTCAAAGACGTCGTTAAATGTTTGTATTGATTCAGTTTTCACTTTGTGAAATCGTCATATCCGGCGTTTAGAAAAACTGAAGTAAAGTAGTGAGCATCGTGTCTGAATTTCTTTTGAAATCCAGGACATAAGATAGTACTGAGCTTTAAAGTTTTTTAGTAGTTAGGGATTATGGTGGGAATTCAGACATATCTAATTAGATTCTATCCTCTGGTTTCCCTCCACTTCTTTTAACCCCTCATTTAGTATGTCTCTAATTCACAATGTACTCTTATATCCAGGACTTCACCCCCTCCCAAAAAGACCAAACACACACCACTTTCTCTACATTAAAAAAATGTGTTTAATTTGACTTTTTTGTATCAAAATATATCAATCTCCATCGTTGGGATGTTACACGGCTAAACGGAAAGATCTCCAGTAAAGAGTCTACATGAAAACCTCTTCCTTCTATCGTTTAGCCTCTTATAATAAACTGAAAAAAAAAACAAAACAAAAACACAAACCAGATGGATTACTCTGATACTTATTTCATTCAACATTAAATAACATTCAACTGCTCATTTCAACTTTTAAGTAAACAGTTTATTCTGTTTTACATCTGCTTCAGTGCATCCTCCACATCTAAGAAAAAACAACAAAAATCATATTTAACTGTAAAAAATAAGTTATAGGAATGCAAATAAATCAAAGGCCATAGAGGATATGCATTTTGTTTTGTTTTAGGGGAGATTTTTTTCTTTTAAGCGTAGACAATAAATAAATAAATAGCCACAAGAGTGTGGAATGTCTACAGGTGTACGAATAAATTAAATGCAAATGAAGAAAAAAAAATACACACAAATAAGAAAAAAAACTGTACATTTGCAGAAGGAAAACAAAATAAAAAGTGAATGAATATTGCATTGTTTGTGCATTTCACACCCCCAACTCTGATAAGAGGTTAGGAGTGAGAAGGGAGGGGCATGTAAGATGGTAAAAATAATGGGAGGAGGATGCTTAAGCCCCGCCCGTCCTCCTGCAACAGGCGTGGTAGGGCTGAGCGGGGCGTTGGAGCGGCGCGTCGCTCGCGGGTCGCAGACATTCAGAACAGAAGGTCCAGTTTCTGAACAGCTGTTCAGGCTTTCGAGTGAAGGAGCAGCGTCGAGTCGATTTCAAGTATTCCGCCTTTGAAGGAAGAGGCTCCGCCCCCTCTCACGTCGACCGAGGCCTCCGGGCCAGTGGGTGATTTGCTTGTAATGACGGAGATTTACCAAAAAAATATATATATATATGGCGACGCCCACTCCACCACAACAGAAAACAGAGTCCATCCCCCTCACCCCCCAAGAAAAAGCAGCTTTCTATTAAAAAAAAAAAAAAAAAAAAAAAAAGGCACTCCAAAATCAAAAATAAAACATTTAAATAACTCTTCTACAAGCTCTATGAGAGCAGCCATGTCTGCATAGGAGGGCCTTGCCAGCTGTTTACCAGCCTAGTAACAAAAAAACCTCGTGAAAAGGTGAGGGGGGGGGAATAAATAGTGCTGGTAAGACCGCCCTAACAGCAAAAATGTTCCTCATCAGGAAACAAGTATATTTAACTGAAATGAAAAAGAGGGGAGGAAATTACAACAAAACAGTAGTAAATTATAAATTCCCTACAAAAGAGGAAAAAACAAATTCTTGCACGGCCAGCTGAACCGGGCCGCTCTCAGCCCGCTTGGCCTCCAAAGTCTGTGATACCCGGATTCACCCCCACCCCGACAAAGTCCTTTCAGCCCAATCGGAGCTCAGAGGCTCTCCTTGCTCGAGCTTGTGCTTGACGAAGAGTCTGTGTCGATGGTTCGGAGGCGGATGTCTCCGGCCGCCGGCTCCTCTGAGGACTTGGGCGATTCGGACGCCATCCTCATCCAGGGGTGGTCGCAAATCTGGTCCAGGGTGGGGCGGTCGGAGGGTCGCAGGGCCAGGCACCATTTGATGATCTGCTGGCACTCTGAAGGGAAGTAACAGAAAGAGTCACTCGAATGTCAAAAATAAATAAATGGAATCTGGGAAATGGGGTTGGTGCAGTACCACTTGCTACAGCTAGGGGGAGTCAGAGCACTCTATAGGAAGCTGAGTGACTTACCAGGTGAGATCCTCCTCCTGAAGTAGACCTTTCCTCTGAGGATCTCCTCGTCCTGCTCAAAGGGGATGTCTCCACACACCATGTCGTACAGCAGCACGCCTAGCGACCACACCGTTGCCGAGCGACCGTGGTATCTATGGAAGCGGATCCACTCTGGTGGGCTGTAAACTCTTGTTCCTACAAGAAAACAAGGGGGAAAAAAAGATTGAGTGACCATGAACGCAACGCTTTCCAGCCTTCACATAGAGGGCAGATTGAAAAAAACAAAACAAAAACAAACAGACGATCCCTCCCTTTCTTGTGTCTCAACCCCCCACCCTCGTGAAAGGAGGAATTTAGATCCCAACGTGAGCCAATCACGTGAGCCGCCGGCTCGGGTTTCACAACAAACAGATGTTACGTGGCACCGTGACTCAGACGGCGCTGACAAACTAATGACCGGAAACAACAAAAGATAAACAGCACAGTCGCATGCGTTTGATTATAAAAAAAAATACTGAGTCACCTTGGTGATATTTTCACCACCAGAGCGGGAGACTTGGCGAGGAAAACCCTCCACCAAAAACAGAGCACTGCGTCACGCGGCAGTGAACGCCTCCGCGTCTCAATATAGCGCAGCAGCAAATGGGCACGCGCGACACCTAGCTTAATATCCACCAAAATAACTGCATATTTTGACGCTAAAGCCCGACTATTTTGATAAAAAAGGATCCCTCACCGTCGAAATCAGTGTAGACAGTGTCCTTCAGAATCGCCCCTGAGCCAAAATCGATCAACTTGAGCTCCCCGGTGCGTAGATCCACCAGCAGGTTCTCGTCTTTGATGTCCCGGTGGACCACGCCGCAGCTGTAGCAGTGTCGCACCGCCTCCAAAACCTGGCGGAAGAAGCCGCGCGCCGTGCCCTCGTCCAGGGCTCCCTTCTCGGTGATGAAGTCGAAGAGGTCCTTGACCAGCTCGGGCCTCTCCATGACGATGAGCCAGCCGTCCGGCCGCTCGAAGTAATCCAGCAGTTTGATAACTCCCCGAAAAGACGAGCTGACCTTCTTGAGCAGCAGGATCTCCAGCGGAACCATGACTCCATTCTGCAACAACAATTTGGGGGTTCAAAATAGCAGACGAGACCACCCGGTGTCAAATCGCGGGGGTGGTAGGGAGGAGGGGGGGACCAAAACAAATCACACGGGGACTTACAATTGAACCCCACTCTGTCACCCTCTCCTTCGCGACGTGTTTCACAGCAACCTGGAACAACAAAAGCACACGTTGTTAAGGTCGACTGAACCGCATGGAGGGATTAAAAAAACAAAAACATTAAGTTCCCCTTGTTCTTACCGGCGCGCCATCGGAGATCCGATTGCCGGCGTACACCGTCCCAAACCCCCCGCTGCCAAGCACCGAGCCCACCTGGTAAACCTTCTCGAATGGTTCCTTCTCCACTTTAACTGCAAGGAAAATATTATTTATTTAAAAAAAATAAAATCCTTAAGGGGAAAAAAAAAACGGCGGTCTTTGAAGGCAACATACCCGGCGGGAGTATCTTCACTGGTATATGGTCCATACTTGAGGGATTGCAAATGTGCGAAAATGAACCTAACTTTGTAAGCAGCATATTCGAGCGGAAAAACTGTAAACGTTTCCTAGAGGAGTCTTTCGCGCCGAAAATAATTTAAGAGTGAAATTCAGGCTATAAATGGTGCGGCTGCAGTGAAGTAAATCCAGTCCAGCAGTGCGCCAACTCCGCCGCACCGCGCCCGTCAAAGTCGTGTCACGACCGTGAAGCCGCAGCCAGCTCACCGACAACCGGCATTAAATCTGGCCGCTTTGTTCCGGTGCAAATAAGTCCGTTAAAAAATGAGGTCCCCTTTGTATGAAAAAAAAATGAAGGGAACTCTTCAACGCGATGTAGCTAAAGTACTCGCCGTTTAAATGGCCACTACGGTGTGTTATTATCCCAGAGAGTGGCCGCTGTCTGAGCTTTGGCGCGGTCTTCCCAAGCCAATATTTTGACGCGCAACCCCTCTCGTTGTATCCCTCCGCCACCAACACAAACCGATACATTCGTCTAATTTCGACCTTGCATCATATGTTTTTAACAAATATACATTTTATTTCCACCAATAATCATATTCTACTATCAAATCAAATTATTAATCAAAATGTCTCGCGTAATAACAAATTTAACATTGCACTACTTTTTCATAGTACGAGACGCTCAGGAATCCCTTGTCTGGAAGCTTTGCGCTGTGTTCACTCTGCACTCAAAGGCGACAGCCAATGGGATCTCTTCTATAAATACCGGGCTCCATCTCCAGACCAATCCGGAGCTCGCTTTCATAAAAAAGCTTGCGTTTGAGCACACGTGGCGGCAATTCTTCTAGACCCCCGCCTCTCCCCTTTCCCCTGTATTTCTGCAGCCACAGACAAAATGGCCAGAGTGTAAAGTTCATCTGTAAGTGTCATTCGAACTAATTATTATCTCTTTAAAGTTGCTATCAAGCAAATTCTCCTTTAACTTCCCCGAGCTGTTTGTTTACTAACTGCCAAGCCTTTTACTACAGAGTGACGGCATTACTATTTTACTGCCTATAAATTGCCATTTAATTGATCAAACAAATGCATTTTTTGGGCTGATAAATAAATTCAAATAATTTCACCGTTTGCAGCAGTAAAATAAAATGTTCCAGTTAATAAAAAAGCAACTATAAATTTAGTTTTTAAAACTATAAAATGGCGTTTTTATTATTTAAGTAAAGATTTTTGTTTACATTTTTTCTCACTAGACTTCTAGTTAGTATTGAAAATCCTTTACTGATTTGATCTTAAACATGCTACACTGCAAAAAATGAATCGTAAAAATACAATACATTTTTGTCAAGTCATACAAGAAAAAAAATTATCACTATTTTTTCAATGGCAAAATATTGTTAATTTTAGAAAACTGGTCATAATTATGAGAAATTCTAAATAGATTCTTTGAAAAAAAAATTTTTTTTTTTTACCCCATTGATAGATTTGTTGTTTTATTTATTTGTTTCTTTTAAATTTTGAGAAGTTTTCCCTTGTGTTGATGAAGACCATTTTTGTAGTGTATTTAGCATATTCAAGTTTAACGTTTTCCTCTTTACTGGTATTTTTACTAGCATTCATGCATTTTATCGATCAAAAAAATTCAAATTGTTAATGTTAATACATTTACTGCCGTAACAAAAGGAATATTGAGATAAACTTTTACATTTACAACTTTTTGCCCATTGGAGTTCTAGTTCTAGGCTACTGAAAAGTCTGTTATGCTTAGATTACCCTAATGCGATACACTGCAAAAGCTGAATCTTAAAAAAGTAAAAAAAATATGCTTGTTAAAAAATAAAACGTTTTATTTTCTGTTTGGCAAGAAATGTAATATTATCAAGAAAGTTTTTGAATAGAAAAATAATCTCAATTTAAGAAAACATGTTTTGCGACTAATTTAAATCTTGGTGAAACCATTTTTTACATTGCTGGAGGATTTTTGTTCTTAAACAAAAATAAATAAATAAAAATTAAAAAAATTTTAAATTTTGACTAATTTATATGGAGACTGTTTTTGCTGTGTTTTATCATGTTTAAATTAAACTTTTCCCAAAAACTAAATATAAACATAAGTAAAACAATTTATGAAAACATTATCATCTCAAAAATTCAAACTTAAATTTATACAAACAGCGGTTTTACAGTTTTGGACAAAATATAATATTTAAAAATCTTGAATATGCAAACCTACAATTTATCATTTTGAAAATACTATTTATAAAATATTATATTTATAACTAATGTGAGCTTTAATGCTTTGTCAGTGAACGCCCTGAAATAATCAAAAAATTAAAGTAAATTTAATCTCAAATTGAAAGTTGAATCCATTTCTTTTTAACTTTGCAAAGTTACATTTCATCCCAGAACAATAACATCCGCTTTAACATTAGTTGGCTATCGTGGGTAGAGTCATTTTATTATGGTTTGGAAAGAGATAAGTTTGCAGCAGTGGAGGAGGCGTGTCTGCCCTTTCAGCTAAGACATCTTTTTTAATGAAGATTCAATTCTGCTCCAAGTAATCTTAAGAAGTTCTTATATTTTAGTTGTATGTGTCGGAGTTTTGTTTAATTTGTTATATTTTATTTATTTGTGAAGGGGGTTCTCTATGCATTTTTTGCCCAGTACCCCTAGATTTTCTTGCAGTGCCACTGCAAAATGCATAAAAATGACTTAGAGCTTTTGAAACTGTCAGATCATAAACAATCTTAAAAGCTACAGTAGTTTCACTGAAAGGGGTTTAATTGGTGATAATTGACTGGCATGTACGGCTGGCATGTGCATAAAGAAACCAAAACAGTGCAGCAGGAACACATTAAACTGTCAAGAGAGGCTCCGGGGAGCCAGCTGTTCCACTTCTGTTTGTGAATTTTCCAGTTTCATCCCATAATGTCTATCATGGCCTTGCCTGTCGTTGAACTTTCCACTCTTTATCTTATGCTACCTTTGATACCCGGTGTGTAGAAAAAGCGTGTGTGTAGTTCCTAACTAAACAAAAGCATCACAGAGTTCCAGGGAATGTTATCTCCCCATAGGGCTGCAAAGATATGTAAATGTCCGCGCAGCCTGTGGGCTAACCTTCAGTGATCCTCTGCATTCACTATACGATACATCGCCATGCTTAATGCAAATGTTTTCTATCCGAAGGCTGAGCATGAGCGCACGTTTGCGGGTTTCCTATGTATAACCCCCCACCGAAACTGGTATCACTAAAAAAAAAAAAAAAAGTACAAGTTTTTAAAAATGCAATTTAAGGGTGTGTGACGTTAGCACCAAAAGTTCAAGGAGAATCATGGGGTGGCAGATGAGAAGGATAAAAAATATACACATCAAACTATTTTATTATTTTTGTCATTATTATTACTTTAAAAAAAATACTCTAAAAGTTGAGGTGCTATTTCTAATGCTTAAAGAAGTTTGTATTGAGGATTTCTTGAACTCTGTCAACTAGTTTCGCCCCTAAAGCATCAGCCAAAGATGACAGAAACTGTAGTGGCGGAGGGGAGACTTGGTTACCTGACTAGGCATACACGATGTGTGCACCGTGTTAAAACTCCTGTTTAAAGTTGATTAGAAAACTAAATTAATTGGAGCCAAGTCACTTCAGCGAATGACCACTAGGTAGCTTAGTGAACTAATTATTTGTATTTTTAGGGCGGCCATGGTGCAGTGGTAGGGCAGTCGTCTCATGATCGGAAGATAGTGAGTTCGATTCCCTGCCCGCCCATGTGTCGAAGTGTCCTTGGGCAAGACACTGAACCCTAAATTGCCTCTGGTGGGAGGTTGGCGCCAGTGTTCGGCAGCGGAGCCACCACCAGTGTGTGAATGTGTGTGTGAATGGGTGAAAGGGTCTGTGACTGTGCAGCGCTTTGGGCCCTCGAAGGAGGGTAGAAAGCGCTATATAAGTATACGCCATTTACCATTTACCATTTTAAAGAAATAAACATTCTAGCAATTTGAATCCATTGAAACTATTTTTTCATAACCCTCCTCTTTGATGGTCATTTCTTATCTATTACACATCGAAACAAAACTCCCTGTAAGTGTTTCTAAATTTCCTGGAGTTCAAACTTATCAGCACGGATTACTAACGCTCATCAAAAAGCTTGAGTTGGTTGATCTTTTCTGATCCACGGTAGAGTCTTCCAGATCTTAAATCCTGCCTGTTTTCCAGCACCTTCTGGCCTCCTGTCTGCTGATTAGCCGGATCAGCTGGTTTCAGGTGAGTGAACACATCTGATTTCCGTTTGGTTTCCCTGCATTCACGGTTGCACCAAAACCCCATCAGGGTAGATGTTAAACTCTTTTTTGTACAACTGAATGTTTACATAATTGACGTAAATTTGCTTATTCTGACGCGTAGAAAAGCAGTGTTATGCCGATATTGTTGCAAAGCTGATGTAAAAGCCACACTTTGACCTGGAAAAGGTTGTAATAAATGGGAATTACTACAGGGGTACATCAGGATATTGTCCAATCAGAAGGTCAGATGGTACAGACAGCTGTTCTGCAATGACTTGATGAGAGCACGTGCCATGGGTTCACTCCAAACCATCACAGGAGATCATTGTCCACGTTTTTTGTGTGTTTCTGATCACTGGAGTAAGGTGCAAAGCCAGAACGACTCCAAGGACTCACAAGGAATTGGCGCCATCCGCCCTATTCTTTCAATTTCCTCACTTTTTCCATTTTAACCCTTCCTTCACTTTCTCAGTGTCTTTGGAGCCTCCCGTTTCCCCATCATTCTAATTACTGACTGACTAAAACTGTGTCAGCCTGAAGAAACGCTTCTGTTTCAGAGGTCCGCTGGCCTTGCGACTGTAACGTGATGCATTTCATCGGGGACACATAAAACCAGACGCTCCGTTTCTATGTGGCCACATCAGAGCCTCTGTGTCAGCTGGGGTGGGGGTATTTTTAGCTCGACTATGCTTGCCTGGTGGTGGCCACATCATTTTGGTGAGCCAATGGCTGAAATTGATCTGGGTTGAGAGGGTTCTCCTCTGCCAGAGGAAATCTAAGTTTGTGCGGCCTCGCGCCACGGTTCTCCGCGTGGCGTGCACTGGAATCTGGTTCCTTGCAATCATGCTGACACTAGCATTGTGATGTGAAAAGGTGAGATCTTCATGAAAATCAAGTGCAGGAGTCTGCAAGCTGAGGTTCCAGAGCCTCATGTGTTTCTATTACCCCTCCATAGTAGTACTTTGACCCCTCTGTTGTGGCTCTATTGCCCCTCTAGTGTGGCCCTTTTACTCCTTCATTGTGGCACTTTTACCCCTCTGTTGTGGCTGTATTACCCAGGGACTGTGGCTCTTTTACCCTTCTATTGTGGCCATTGTGGCTAAAGCTTCTAATGTGGCTAACATGGCTAGTGCAGCTAACCGTAGTAACATAACTAATGCTTTTGTAACTTGTTCAGCAAACCCTTCTAACTTGACCAATGCAACTAACACAGCAAATCCTTTTAATGTGGCTAACCCTTCTATTATGGCTTATGTTTGTAATGCTATGCTTCCAAATGCAGCCAATACTTCAACGGTGGCTAACACTTCTAATGCAGCTAATACTTCCAATATGACCAATGCAATAAAAAGACCTCTAACCCAGCTTATGCTTCTAATGTGACTAACGTTTCTAGCACAGCTTATGCTTCTAACATGGATAGTGCTTCTAACGCAGCTATTGTTTCTGATATGGCTAGTGCTTGTAGCGCAGCTAAAGCTTCTAACCTGGTTAGAATATCTAATGCACCTATTGCTTCTAACGTGGCTAATGCAAAGAAAACAACTGTAACCCATTTTATGCTTTTAATGTGAATAACGTTTCTAACACAGTTTATGCTTCTAACGTGGATAGCACTTCTAACGTAGCTTAAGCTTCCATCGAGCTAGCGCTTGTAATGCAGCTAATGCTTCTAAGGTGGCTAGCGGCTCTAACGCAGCGACTGTTTCTGATATGGCTAGTGCTTGTAATGCAGCTAAAGCTTCTAACATGGTTAGCATTTCCAACACATCTAATGCTTCTAATGTGGCTAGTGCTTCTCACACAGCTAATGCTATTAACGTGGCTAGTGCTTCTAATATAGCTTATGCTTCTAATGTGGCTAGCGCTTCTAATGCAAATAATGCTTCTGACGTGGCTAGCGCTTCTAACACAGCTCATGCTTTTAATGAGGCTAAGGCTTCTAACATAGCCTATGCTTCTATTGTGGTCAATGCTTCTAACGCAAATAATGCATCTAATTGTGCTAATGCTTCTAATGTAGCTAATGTTTCTAAAGTGGCTAATGCTTCTAGCATAGCTTGTGTTTCTAATGTGGCTAGCGCTTCTAACACAGCTTATGCCTCTAACATGGTTAGCGCTTCTAACATAGCTAATGCTTCTAACGTGGCTAGCGTCTCTAACGCAGCTCATGCATTAAATATCGCTAAGGCTTCTAACACAGCTTTTGCTTCTAATGTGGCTAGCACACAGATAATGCTTCTAACAGGGCTAGCACTTCTTATTTTGCTAATGTTTAAAATATAGCTAACACTTTTAAGATGCTTGTAACGTGGCCAACATAGCAAACGCTTCTAACGCAGATAATGCTTCTAATTGGCCAGCGCTTCTAACGAGGCAAACATGTAGCACGTTACAAACAAGTTCTAGTGCTACTGTCAACACATTTAATAAAGTCTGACCAGTTGACAGATTTATGTCTGATTCTTTTGTCTCATGTAATTTGTCCATTAGTGCGTCCCATATATGACATAAGTAAGAAGTTAGATGATTCATTGACTGTGTGTCTTAAAATCTGGTGCTCCCTATAGTGCAGAAAATAGGGTAAGTAAAAAGCAGTGTAATTTTTTTTCAATGTTAAGTAAGACTTTGTGGCTCCTACTGGGTTATAGTCAGTGAGAAATTGACCCAAATGTTCTTAAGGTGTTCAATTCAACTCATTTATTTCTCATGGACAGTGCACATTAAAAGCATTGCATGCAATAGGGCAGAATTAGCCCAGCGTTCACTTTTCATCTGTTGCCTCTGGACAGATGTTTAAATTGTTAGCCTAAAACGATAATGAAAAACAACTTTTCAATATCAATGAAAAGGATATACAATAAAAATGCAATCATAAGACAATCACTTAAACTACATCTGATAAAAAATATATATACAGGTATACATTACAACCCATTAAAACAGAAATAAAAAGTTGAAGGTTTCAGAACTCTGATCTAGTGAATGAGATGAACAATACAAATATAATGTTACTCCAGCAGATAAAAAACCCAAGAGTTAGTGAAATACAAACATCCTCAGAGTCAGGGCACTTTGTCCTGTGCAGGTCACAGCTAAAGTTGGCGTGTGCAGCAAATCAGCCAGGTTGCTGCATGGATTACTGTCTGGACTCGGCGTTATGCAACGCGTCAGGTCTCTTGTCAGTCTGCTAATCTGGCAGCCGCATTGCATAACTCTTCATTACCCTCCTCATTCCTTCACTTTCCCACTC
This sequence comes from Oryzias javanicus, assembly GCA_003999625.1. NCBI lineage: Eukaryota > Metazoa > Chordata > Actinopteri > Beloniformes > Adrianichthyidae > Oryzias > Oryzias javanicus. The sequence continues at coordinate 8,767,884 of CM012459.1, forward strand.
GTATTTTCCCACAGATGTTTTTTCTTTAAGCCCCTCCCCGTTTGTATAGATAGGGTTGCCCAGGGTCATGCTCTTATACATGTGTAGGCGCAACCGGCTGCAAGCGCGCGTGTGTACAACCAGCAGGGATGTCCGCGCAAGACACAACAGTGCATGAGTACTCCCAGAGGCACGCCTCTTTCTCTCATACGGTTTCATTTCTCTTGAACCTTTATTGGTATGTTTCGCCTTTCTACTTTCAACAAAAAAGAATTCAAAAACAAAAATGTGTTTGTGTGATGAGGTCATCCTAGTTTAGTTTTTGTAGCACTCAGATTCACAAAAAGGCTAAAGTTACTGAAGCTTTATTGTTGCTATTGTATCGGCAACACATTGTACACTTACATTACTACTCTATGACTCAACAGGTTTGTGTAAACACAGTACTGGGCTGAAGTTTGGACACGCCTAGCAATTCATTTAAAATGTTCGCGAAATCTTTTCATGGATTCTGCAATGACAGCCAAAAGCGATCTGTCTTTTATACAGAAATATAACAACGTTTTAGGAAAAGTGTCCTTGGTTGCAACACATGAGGTCAACTTATTAGACTTGCTTTATGTTTGCATTTTTCTGACACATAATAAGACATAATTCTTGGAAACTTCGTGTAGATGCCTCAATGAAACTTTATTGAAGCATTTCTGAAAGCGAAAAAAAATCTTTACCCACTAAAATCCAGGGGCACTGCAAGAAAAATTTGAGGTCAAGGGCAAAAATCCATATGGGGCCCCCTCAACTTGCATTGCAAGAAGTGCTTTTGCAATAAACAAATGTGTTAAAAAAATACTTAACTACAAAAAAAAAGGAAAATTAAACATTAGTTGTCACGCAAAACAAATGATTTTTACTTAAAAATAAAGAAAATAACTGCATTTTGAAATACAACTCCAAAAACAGGGAAAAAAAACCCTTAAAATAACAACAACAAACAGCACACTATTCCAAATATTTTGTTTACATAGAGGACGCTTGCTTAATGGTAGAGTAGTGAGGGGGGCGTTTCCACCTTTAGGCGGTTCCGCAGCAGCTGGCAACTGTTGCTTCAAATTTTCCACAATAGCTTAGGTGTAAACATTGAAAGTTAGTTGGCCCTCAGGGGCCTTTTACGTCACTTGGACACAAACATTTACCTGCCTGTGTCAAATCAATGAAATCATAATCAGTTTTCCCACTTTATTTATTTTTTTACTTTTATTTTTTTTAATTTTCTTTGCCCTAAACTACTGCTTGAATATTAATAAGTGATGACATGTTTTCTTTATATTGTATTTTTAGATGTATTAAAAGGCGATTTTATACAAAAATGTTTTAAAAAAAATTTATCTTTCTAGAGGACATGAGGGGATTTGAACCTATGATCTAACAGTTAGTGCAGACTATTCTACAGCCACTGCTATTGTCTACCACATATAGTATGCTATACTATACTCAAATAAGTACAAACTGTAAAGTCGTGTTTTCACAACAGTTTTGGTTGTGTTCTGGTCTCTGTTTACACAGCAACATTTGTTTACCTGACCTTAAGTGAATATTTGTCACAGCTTTGAGTTTGTCTGTAATGTAGCAAATTGTGATGAATCAGTAAGGTAGAGCACATTACACTTTCATTCAAATGGCCACTCTGACAGAACAATACCAGCAGGGAACTGCCGCACTGTTCTAGCGCTGCTGAAGGGCTTCATGAAGTGTCCCACGGCCAAAATGTGCATCAGTGCAGTGACCGTTTCTGAAATCCGTGAGAAGAAATTTGGAATACAGTTTATAGCTTTTATTTGTTTTTCATATATATATATATATATATATATATATATATATAAATAAATATATTTATATAAATAATATAATATATATATTGCGCATTGTGCAATGTATATACGTGTGTGCATATATATATATATATAAGTTTTTAGCTTAAGTACTCTGCTTACTTCCAGTGGCTCAATCCACTTAACTTCCCATTCCTGTCTTAAGCGGATACCAAAACTAAAGCTCTAAATCCCCCAGGCCCCTGACATTGACACTATGGAGAGCGGTGGATAGTGGGGCTGGAGATGCCCCTAATTGGGCATTGTTGTTTTTTTTTTTTTTTTTTTCTAAAAAAAAAAAAAAGGTGTCACCGCTGTAGAGTTAATTTCCAGATAATGCTTCCTTTTTTGTTTTATTATTTTTTTCAGGAGAAGCATAATTTTTTATGTTGGTGTGAATTTTAAAATTTGTCGTAAGCCACGCTAAAACGGCCATATTTTGTGCATTCAAGAACACTCTAAAGGACAGTAGTGTTCATACTGAACAAGCAGGAAGGGGCTCCTTCCTCTTTTCTTGTTTTTCTACTGTTTTACTAGCTTGATGTACAATGTCAAAGCAGTGCAAATCTCGTGATTCTTTCTCCAGGTTTTTTCCTTCACATTCTAAAATATGAAAGTTTTTGTGTCGTATAATCCAGACCGGGTACAAATTTTCAAACGGTTGACACTTTTAGGGACTTAAAAGGGACACCATCCACACATCACTATCAAATCCGAGTCCCTAATTGCTCAAAATTTGAACTGGTTTAACTTTTAACTTGCGATAAATGGACAATGGCCAAAAATAGTCATAGAAATTTGCATAGTGATGTGTGTGTACACAATAGTTTTGAATGTGGAAGCCTGAAACCCAATTTCACGCACGTTTGCATAGATTTTTCATTGGAAGTGGTCGCCTGAAAATGTGTTAGTCCACTCCTAAAAGCCCAGTGTGAAAGCAAAACAAACCCTTTAATAGTATAGAAGTGTATTAGAAGTGTAACATTTTCTGCCCAGTTAAACACATTTCCTGGACTATCGCTTAGTAGTGAAATTGTTCACTAGAGGGTTATGTTTAGTCAGTAAAACAACCTGTTAGATGCTAATCATTTAATATGTCAGCAGTTTCAAATGTGAGATATTTCATCCAAAAAAGTACAAATTGGTGAAATTCGATCGGTTTAGTAAAACTGCAACACATTCATTCCTATGAATGCACTTAAAATTGATTGTTTTTCAATTCTCACTGAAATCATGCAATGTTAAATTATTATTTTTCATTTGAAAATTAGCTTGTGGGTAATCGAAGAGATATTTTTGTTGCATAAAAAAAATAGAGGCGTTACACTAAACAGTGAATTGCTGGAACTCAGAGGATATAAAAAGTTGTAAACAGGATTTTCCCTTTTTTCTAAATTAGTAAATTATGAAAGTTATTGATTTAGATTTTTCTTCTAGATTAGTTTGGCAGCTGGATTTAGAGTGTTTTAGCTGGTGTGGTGAGGTATCAGGGACATGACCTGCAGAAGATCTTGTCCTCACAACTTGTTCCTGCGTGGCCTTTGGTCTGTGCCTCAAGTGACCTGATTGGCTGTGCGACCGGAATTTTGCTGACGGTGTGTCTTTGAAGACCCAGCGCTGTGGCAGATGTTGCCCTATCAGCAGTCTGAGCTCCACAAAGACACAAGAAAACCCACCCAAAGAACCCAAAGGCTTCGATTCCACTGAGACGCCGCATGCAGCTGCACGTACGGTACACGATGTGCTCGTTTCCCCGTCCGTCTTTGCTGCAGTCGCATCATTACTTATTCAGCAGCGTGGCTAATAGCCACATGTCACTGCTGGGCTCTGGCGCATTGTGCAGAAACTGAACCCCCTGAGAGGACCGGACCCATAGATCCCGGTGTTATGACACGGCGACAATGGCGAAACAAAGCCACACGTCACCTCTGACACCAGCACAATCGGCAGCCAAACCTCTCGACACCGAGGTCCTTTACACCTGAGCGCCCGGGCTGAAACAAAAGTTAAAAAAAAGATGAGCCCAGATTGTGGACAAAGTTGTTTCAGCTCCATTTGGCCTCATTAGGGTCAGAGAAGAGCGTTCAAGGGTGGAGGGAAGGACTGATGACTGGCAGCTCTAGAACAGCTCTCTAATCAATCATGTTTCTATTTAAAATTACTCAAGTCCATTGACTCGAAATAAAAACTCCAACAAAATGAAGTCAATTTAGTCGTAATTTTTTGACGATTTTATCTAGCCATATTGCAGAAAATGTCAGGAGGCAGTGATTGGTTCGAGTTGTCTGAGTCAATGTTTCTATGACAACCACTTTCAACAATCAGTAATGAGCTACATTCACACTTATGTGTGTCAAATTCACGTCTGACACCTCTCATTTGATGTGCGTTAAAAACTTCATTCATTGCCACACGAAGTAAAACATGGATGATGTTGAGCGAGTAGCTTGGGTTTATATGTTTTAGAGAGCCCTACAGAGGCGCCGGCAAACACGTCGACGTGTCTGGGTTCACCAGATCGTTCAGTGTTTCTCCCGGTGCGGTGTACCGTTTTAAAAGTTACTTCTGTCTGTCTTTGACCCAGTTTCAGCATCAACCCAAGACGGGAAAAATAAAATAAAACTGTTGGATCTTTTTATTAATTCAATTTTATTTTATTTATATTGCCTCATATCACTATAAAAAGCTTTATGGCGGTAATATACAGATGTAGAAGGTCAGTCATAAAATATAAATAGCTAATTGCTAAACTAAACTAAACAGACTAATTTAAACTGGTTATTCCTACCCTTGGACCTTCCTTCTCGGTAAGGAAAAACTCCTAAAAACCGGATTCAGGAAAATATAAAAAGAAAGCTTACGGATGCCCACATGAAGGAGAGATCTCAGACGGACAGTCGATTTACCAGGAGTGTTTAAGAAGAATTAGCATATCTTACTCTACAACAACATATTTGAATAGAGTTCAGCTAGATAGGACTAGGAGACAGGTGGGGGCGAGGTCCACAGCCAAGACGAGCCAGAGGTGCGGTCCACGGCCAAGAACAGGAGCACAGATGATCCACCTGGAATCTGAAATCTCTCATGTTCCCCTGGAGGGGAGTTGGACAAAAACATGAGAAGCCCATGGAGCTGGAGCGATCACGCCTGCTTTGACGGCACCGCTGGAGGCTCTCTTTCTGCCGGGCAGTCAACCGCCAGCGGGCCAGCGTAGCTGGCGCTGATGCCAAGGGACTGGCAGCCTGGGCGGCAGAGCTCGTTAGCTTGCTACGCCATCCACTGGGCAGCTGGCTAGCGTAGTGGGTGCAATCGCGTCAGCTCCATTCTCTCTGTGACAGGCTGGAGATCTTTCCAGGGTGTAACCGCAACAGTCTCCGGGAACCCCGCTGCCCCAGAAGTTCTGGATGAAAATCCTCGCATTGAGCCGCCATATTTTAATTTCCTACCTTTTGATTGAATCATTGAAAATAGCACGTGCGTTCTTGATTGATCGGCGCAGCCTAAATCGTGCTTCAAAACCTCAGATTGGGTCTGTACGTTGATTTAATATTGAAACTTGACACCCCTGACGCGCACATTGCGTCTGGTGTGAATGCAGCACTAGAAGACCCCTACCACTGAAAGGGGGGTTCAGGAAAATCTGTCAATCAAACGTTCAACGTGACACCACATGCTTTTGAGACATCAGTTTACAACTTGCATTACTTGTATTACAGAAAAAAATATGAAAACATTTTGGATTTGCAATAACATGTTAGCTGTTTATTTCTCAATAGAAGTCTATGGGATTTTGGCTTCTTGGAGCCAACAGGTACTTCCTGTTTGGACCACGAGGGAGGAGGGGTCACTCAGTTTGTTTCTCATATACGATCAATGGTTAAATCTTACATTTGAGTTAATGGAGATTCAATAAAGTCTTGCAAACATGATTGGTACAGACACACTCCATTTGGTTTGGGCTCATGATTAGTATAATGACCCTTAGCATCGTCTTATCTGCACCAAACATCCTCTCTCTCTCACTCACACACACATATATAAATAGAATAGGAGATGATGAAAATTAATCACAAAGGGTCAGCCACAGATTGCCTCCAGCTAATTGCATACCAGCAGACACTGCATGCTCAGCACTTTGCAGAGCTTCTGCTCTCTCCTGAAATTGTCCAGATTTCTTGTATTGTTCCCAAATTAAGCTTTGTCTGTTGTGGAAGGAGCAGAGGGCTTATCGAAGCGTCGTTCACATTATTACCACTTGTCTTAATGTTTCTTTAAATCTTTTATACAAGACAAGGAGGAGGATCTATCAGACTGATAGACAGAAACAGACGTTTATCTATGGTGGAATTTATTTAAAGGGATTTTCACCTATCTGTTGTTGAGTTGGCTCCGTGAACCCAATGACCCTAAACTTGAGTTCATCCGATACCTTCCTTGAGCTTCTGTCCAATCTTCAATCATTTGCATTCGACATTATTTTGAGCCAAGAGATGTCTTGACAAATACAAATACATTCAAACATGAGTGGGTAAAACAGCAAAGCCTAAATGTTTTGAGTCAAACATAACAAAGTTTACTCTGACAACATTTTCGGTAAATGGCCTATTCTGAAATAGTGATTTCCTGTCTTGCTTTAAGACCCAAAGCGCACACACATTCACACCCTAATGCTGCCTCTGCTGCCGAAGACTGGTGCCGACTTATAACCATCAGGAGCAATGTGGGGTTCAGTGCCTTGCCCAAAGACTCATATGGGAGGGAAGGCAGGATGGGAACCTAACCTGTGACCTTCCTATCAGGGGTCGACCACCCTACCTTGTACTTGACCCGTTCAGGTGCAGAAGGTTTTTTTTTGGTTGTCCAGGTAACTGCCAAAATCTGTGCACTTTAAAAAAAATCAGATTTCTTTGTTATGCTGTTTCAGTTTGCTAAAGAAATCACAATCTGTGGAATAGTAGGATTTCAGGATTTTTTTTTTGTTCAATACATGCCGTGACAACCGTGACCTTCGTATCGAGGTATGTTTCGAACCGTGAGCAAACCGTATCGTTGCATCCCTAGTCTTTACTATGACTTGTCGCTCACGGCATACCGGCAGAAAAAGTGTGCATGAACATTTTGACTGTTCTGGTTCAATGAGCAGTCTATTACGTTAATATTTCATGTGCCTCGTACAAGTTTACCCATAGACCGCCCATATCCACTGGTAAGGGCAGTTGAGACTAAGGAAGTAACAAGATCAATCTGGTCTGTACTGCCTTGATGATGTACAGGACACATATTTGCTATTATTAGAAAGAAATCCCTACAGAAATACACATTATGAGGACATTTTTCATAGGACTGTTTAATCCACACTAATGTTGGTTCATCAGTTTAGGTCAGCTTTCTCTAATTTTTTTACTAATTCAAGACAACTTTTCCCACAAACGAACAGCTGCTGTGAATATGTGAAGTTCTTCTTTTGATCCTACACTACCCAGAATCCCTGGTCTTTAGGTCTTAGAGAACGTGACAACACACTACGATGACATTGATCAGAGGGACGTGGTGGGAGAAGGCCACTGAACAAATTTAAAACATTTTATTTAAAAAATGTTGATGGGTTGCACTTTAACTCTTGTGCTCTCTTATGGGGTCCAGATGACACAAGCCTCACATGGATGTGTTATCCATCTCATAGCAAATGTGGATGAAGGTGGACAGGATTTCATGGTTGCCACAGACACCAGTAAAAATATATTTGGGGGAAAAAAAGTTCAGCGTTCTGTCTTTTGGGGTCCAGATGATCCCACTCCTAATGTCAGCATACCTATAGAACAAGAGTTAAGTTGGGATCTAGGGATGGTAAGCTTCTTCAAACAGAGCCCGAATCCGCAGAATAAGAGCTGCTGCCTCCGCTTGGCTAAAAGAACAAAATCTGTTTTCCCTTCATCTACTTTTGTTTAGGAGGTGAGAAAACGGGTCGTGGTAGCGCAATAAAGTGTCTGTCACATACCACGCCGCAGACACACGTGACTCCCAACGACTCTCACCATCCTGTGCGACACAATACCCCAGCGACTGCCAGAACCTCTCACTTTCCCGATCCTCATGCTTCCTCAGATGGAGCTGCAGATGGATTGTGGGTAATTTCAGAGGGCCCCTGAACCGCGGGTACTTACGGCCAGGAATATTCACAGCTTACCAGTGAGTGACAGACTGCTCGTTGGCGTAGCAACCGTGGAAGGAAGTGTTGGTCATTTTCATCTTGAAAGAGAGTAACTGTCTGAGGAGAACCTTTTTAGTTCCTTTTTTCTTCTTCATCTTCTGAACCGCCCAACACTTCAATCAAGCACTTTTCTAACCCCTTTTTATTTTTGCTTTCATCTTGGAGGGCCGTGTACTTCACAAAGTTCGAAACATGCTTTTACGGACTGAAACACGTTTAGTGTTATATTTAAATGGTATCGTTGAGCAAAGAAGGTGGTCTTCATTTTAATGTTCTCCACATCAAAGGACTTCTCAAGTTAGGCTTTGTGTGATGTCAAAAACCCATGTATTTGGTGAGTTTAACATGTTCTTGTGGTATTTTTCTCATAATGGGGACATATTTAAAGACAGTTAAGCTCAAAACTGAGTTTTTGAGTATTTCACGTCGTGAAATTGAAATTGAAAAAGATTGTACTTGTGACATAGAAAATACTAGTGGTAGAGGTGGAAATTATGATCCATAAACAATTCTGAATCGTTTTATTTAATTTTAATGAATCGACGATCAACATTTTTTTTATGATTTCAAGTAAAAGTAATAAGTCAAGCGATATGTAAGTTATGTCAGAAGAAAATTAAATATGTAGGAACTCAACTAATTTGCAAAAACAAATTGTGCGGCTAGCTAGACACTATTTATTTGGTTTGATGTGATTCAATAACGTTTCATTAAAGCTGGTTTAATGATAAAATGTAGCATTCTCTCATTTAAGGTTGTTAACTTCAGGGAAAATTTTTGTTTTTTGATGCTGTGAAAGATTTTTGATTATCAAATGAAATATTTTTCTTGTCAGCATTTTTATGTTCTCAATAAAAGTTATATAAGTTTACTGATCGTGGTGGAGGACAGTAAGCCATGTTGTTCTCGGGCATGGGTCTGCAACCTGTGGCTCTATGATTAGAAGAAAATTATAAAAACGTTTCTAAATGTTAAAAAGTAAAAAAAAGTTGTGGAGAGAAAACTAAAACTAACACAAACTTGAAGTAAGGACAGCGCTGTCACAAGTCGAACAACATTTTGACACATTTGTGCGTCCTGTCCTGTACTACAAAAAAAAATCAATGGACGGCAATAAGTACAACCAGTATTAGGGCGCACTGGATTATTAAGCAAATTCTCAATTTTTGAAAAAAATAAGGAAATTTAAGTGTGTTCGAAAGATATAGCAGGGCTCACTTGATTAGTTCTGATTTAATTTTGTTTTTTTAGAATTACATTTCTGGCAGAGATGACATTACACTTGCTACTACTACTTTTGCGGCATTAAGATGATCATGTATTACAGGGTGTCTTTTATTTTGTAAGGAACTTTTGTCAAAAAAGGCTAATTTCTTTTAATGTTTGTATTTTATTCAGGCAAAATGACAAAATAAATACAAATCTGTGTCTTATTTTGAAGTAAGACTTTGTGGCTCCGACTGGGTTGTAGTCAACTTAAATGTCTCCTTCAAAGTTAAAGGTTGTAGACCTCTGGTCTATTGAGTGTCTCTAAAAAAAAATGATGATCTGGAATGCATTAATAATTGTTTCGTAATCGAATTGTTGCCTCCTGAATTGGAATCAAATCAAATTGTGATTCCCACCTCGAGAAAATACGCTTGGCAGGCAACAGCTTCTTACATTCCATTCTGATGCTTCCACTTGCAGACAAGTCTTTATTTTCCTCATCTGAGCTCCAATATTTCTCACCAATTTTGTTGCACAGGTAATGTTGTGGATTTAAGGGGCTTTAAGCTAGTGGGAGAGAGTGTTAACAACAAGTTGATAATGCGAAATGAGAGCTGAGACTATGGTGTATAAGCTACACAGGTTTTTGGATTTTAGCTAAAAACAGCATAAAAGACCACTGAGAACGCTTTAAAAATAGATTAAATGATGATCAGAGTGGAACTAGTACTAAGATCAAAGATATTTTATGACATAATGATATGGTTTGTTCCATCAAAATCACGATTGATTGAGAAGTTCCATGAATCTCCAGCTTAATAGCCAAACGGTTGTTGGGAAAACATGGTACATTAATAAAACCACTTTACATACAAATACAAATACAAATATAAAATAATGATGGAAGAAAGAGAAAAATAATATAACATTTGGGCGAAAAAAAAAATCATTTTACCAGGTAGTGTGTCATCATGTCATACTTCCATCAAAATGCGTGTTTTTTTTTTGTTGTTTTTAGAGTTTAATAAAGTTAGTGCTCCCTGAAACTATGCACTCCCCAAAGGTATAAATATTTTCATAGAGCACTGTTCATTGAAATAAATCTAGATTGACTTTGTTTTCATCAAGCCCCCTCGTGGTTACTTGTATAACGGCATCGGAATTGATTTAGTTTTGAAATGAACTTCAATCCAGAAGTTAAAACGTCATTTTTTTTTCAATAAAGTTTTTTTCAATGAATTTTGCTACTGTGAATTCAAACTTTATAAACACAGGTAGTGAAAACAATGAAAAAATCCTCAACTAACAAATTTTTCAGCTTTGGTGTTTAAATGTTTAAAAAAATAATAGCTCAACAACATTTTTTAAAACCCTCCTCTAGCTTGGTTTCTTATCCCATAACAATACTGCTGAAAACACTCTCAGATTTGATGCTGGCATATTTATACTTTAAATATGACTTAAGCTGTATGTTGCAACAGTTTACACCTTTTCTGTTTTGCTAATGCTCTTCACTCAAAAGTCAGTAAACAAAGATTTATTTCTACCATCAGACCTAAAGGTAAATGATCTCTTGGAAACGGTTAAGGGCAAATCAAAGATCTCATAGACAACCTTCAGTCACTTTTTGTGTTTTTTATTTGTGTTACATTTTGTAGCACAAAAAATGTCAGTTTAATGATCTATTACAAATTGAACTTGGTAAAAACTAAAATACATTCAGAACTGTCAAAACTAAGGACATTTAAATGATATGCAAGCAATCTGATTATCAGTGCAGGTCAAATCATTTAACACAGGTTGAATGATTGATGTTCAATGATTAAAAGTGTAAACATATTTATGTAGAAATTAGATTATGGTAAATACCAAGTAACCCTCAGCAGAGCAATGAGCACGCATTAGTATTTACAAATTCGGGTCACACGGCTGCTGGTGTCAACAAACAAAGGAGGTTGCTTGGTTGCCGTGCACATGATAAAACTGTGGCAACCAGGGAACGGCTGATCTTGATTAATGAAACCCACACAAGAGAAAAATGGAAGTCTGCAGATAATTTTCGTACAATTTGTTCCACGAAAGAAATGTCAACATCTTTTATTCTTAAGGGATTCCTTTTTTTTTTTTTTTTTTTTTTTTAAATTTGATCAAACATTGTGAACTTTCACATTAGCTAGTTTTTTTTTTCCTAGGTTAGTTAGATTTGTTGGCATGATGGGACAAAACCAAACCGGTCCCCCTGAAATTGGAGAACATGGTCAACTAAAAAAAGTAAGAGCGAATCACTTTTTCTGATCTCACTTGAAAAAGATGTTGGTTTAGTCTCAAAAATGTGTGTGAAACAAAACTAAGCACTTTTTTTTTCAATTAAAATGCATCTGTTAGACTATTAAGGAACTCCCTAAAAAAATCTTTGCTGATGACACTTTACTTAAACACAGATTTAAATTTAGGGTCAAACTGCATCACAACTTTTATTCTGACCTAATGACCATTTTCCACATGATAAAGCACACTGGATTATAAATCCAGACCTTGACGACTCTAGGATGATGTCATAAAATGGGCGGCACCCATTAGCGTCGAAAGGGGTCTTACTTCCAGGTAGGAAAAAAGACTTATGAAAATAACTAATACTTCATTAAAAATGTGTTCTTTAGTGTGCCAAAGGTAATATATATGATCATGCATTTATGGATATAGTTTACTCTGAAATGCATAAGAATAGCATGGAAAAGGCCCTTTAAGGCTTTAACATCCAATTTATAGTGAAAAAATATATATATTTATAAAAAATAAAACTCAAATAAGAATACATTAGAATTGTATTATTAAGTCACTTGAATATTAGGCAAAATAAAAAAAAAAATCATACTGTAACACAGGAACCTTGTGTAAATTAGAAGCTTTGTCTGAAGTTTTCTTGTAAAACTGAATTTATTTTAAAAGATTTTAACGTCTGAGTTGCTTTTTACAGAATAAAATCCTTCTTAGCACTAAAAAAAACCCCAAAACTTTTAAAATTTGTACTTTAACCAAAACCCAACAGGAACCTATGAAAACAGTAATTTCCACAGTCAATTTTTGATCTACTGCTGTAAAAATTAAAAATAGTTAATTTATAGGAAAATAAAGAAGTACATTTAGATATAATCAATATTCATAACGTAGTTTTTTTCCTCAAAGTCTTTGATTGGAGTGCTGGGTGAATGTCCATCTCCATCTGCATTTTCAATGCTTTGAAACTGGCTCATCTATTGGACTCCTGAGTGCACACACACTCGCACACGTGCCTGGATGCGGTTGCACGCAAACATATACACAAACACGCCCGCCATCAGATAGAGGGGTGTCACTGTGCTGACTGGTGCCAACTATTTCCAGAGTCTCTCAGGTGATTAGGAAACTTTGATTGCGGTTATCGTGAACTTTCCACAACACGGAGAATACCTTGACTTTCACAGGCCGTGTTTGTCCTCTCCCCACCGCCGTGCTGCTGTGCAAACAGACAACCTCAGATTTTTCGGCCCCTTTTATTTATTTATTTTTCCACCTCGAACCCTCAGCTGCAAAACGCCGGGCGCACTTGTCGGGCCGTCCTGGTTGTACCTTCTCCTCCATCAGGAACTGTGTATTTGCGGTCCTCCACTGCAGGCCCTTCAGTTAACTTGAGTAAATGAAGCCCTAATAGCCCAAGCGCTATGTTTTGACAAATGAATTATTTGCGCTGCAGGTCCCCTTCTCTTTAACTTCTTATCGGCGTGCGGAATTAACCCCTGATTAAGATAAGCTGTGACTTTCCGCTGTTTGACCACTCTGTTGCAGGGCGACCGCGGTTGTTGATGGACCTCTGCGTTTGATCTTTTCTTTTTCCACTGGGAACCATGCCACATGTGACCCAGCAGGTAGGAGGAAAAAAAAATACAAAAACAGAGAGGACACTTACGGAAAAACACGAAGGAGGTCACAGTCTGGTGTCAGCGTGAGGAATGCCATGTTTGTCTAGAGGTCTCTTGCCCTTTGTTTCGGCTGTCAAATCATTAACCGAGACATTCTTTTGATCCTGTCACCTGGTCACTTTCAGGAAGCCATCAGACCGTGGGCTTCTTTTTAATCGTCCGAGGAGCCAATCTGCGGTGTGGAAAATCACAAGGGAGGGAAGTCGTTTATCAATTTTAGCATTCTTCTGTCCTAATGCGTTCCGAGTATTAGCACGCACAACGGAATAAAACTAGTCACAAGTGTGCTTTGATGTGTGCTTCATCACAGGTACTTTGGCAAACAGTAACAAAAATGGATTAACGTGGCAAAATGTTAAGGACATGGGAGGTCAGACTTGTTCCATAACTTTTACGGGGAAAGTTTTGTTCATATTTGCTGATTTAGCCCTTTGAGTAGAGATGTCACTTGCAACATCTAAATGGCTAATGGTTTTAGACATGCCAAAAATGTTTAAGCAGTTAAACTATATTGGCTTATTCAGACATTATATGTTCAACTGTTACACATTTTAAGTCCGTGAAGTGTTACGGACTTTATGTCGGTAAAGTATTGCGCTCTTAACGTCCGTGAAGTGTTACGCATGTTACGCCCATGTTGTATTGTGCACTTTAAGCCCGTACAGTGTTGCACATTTTACATTTGTGAAGTGTTGCGCACTAGTTACCCATGATGTGTTTCACACTTTACGCCCATGAAATTTTACACGCGTGAAATGTTGCACACTCTTTGCCTGTGATTTGTTGCGCACTTTACACGCGTGAAGTGTAGCGTAATTTATGCCCACACTTTATGTTTATAAATCAGTGAATTTACGTGGATTACGTAAACACTTCAGTACTAAAAAGTAGGGGTGTCCTGGTTAGTTTTTTTGTTATTTTGACTTGATTCTGACTCATTTGGTTGTGAGAATTTGGTGCTACCAAATCCCAAATCAATATATTATATTAAGAAAAAAGAATAAACAGATTCTATTTGTCTCCTATTTTCATTGTGTTGCTTTTCTTCTTCAGAATCTGCTGGAATTACGTTGATCGAGTTAACAATTAAAGCATTACAGGAACATAAATACTAGAACTCTGGTGTTAAAGGGTTAAAGAGTTATGATAGTTGAAAATATGTCACTGGAGCTGAAGCTCAGGTGTTGAAAAAGGTACATTTTTGAAATGTTTCACAAAATATTAGCCAAACAATCTTTTGAGTTTTTTTTCCTAAAGAAAGCTGAAATTATTTAGATGAATTGCTTGCATAACACAGGGCCACAGGCTTTTGTTGATATTTTGGTTGGAGAAATCAGAAGGTCATGAGAAAACCCTCAGGGGTCACATGTGTAAACCTTTTCAGAATCAAGTATTGAATGTACACATGTGCCGATAGTGCCACTAGATCTATGAAAAAATAAATATCTATGGTCTCATTGTTATAAACATAAAACAGATGCAAACATCACAGTTTCGGCTTCAGTTTTGGGCAATTCATTTTGAATTAAAGCTAATAGTTTTAGCTGCTTCAAAGAACAACAAACAGCTTTGATATTAGATCAAAAGTTACTGTTTTGTAGTTTTGAATAAGGCACCAATAATTTAATCAGGTCAAAGTTACAAAGGAATTCAGTAACTTTGCCTGAGGTGTGCACACTGACAGACATCAAAGACTCAGCATTCTTCATGGGACAAAAAACCCCAAACTTTAGGGCTATGTTTACATGTTATACCCACTCTAGCTGAAATGATCTGCACCTGCGCGTCGTTTGGCCCTTTTATGAGCTCATCAGGTGGGGTGTCCACTACAACCAACACCCAAATCCAGCCCCCTCTTCCCTCCTGTGTTTGCCTCATGATCAAAGCCTCTGCTGCTTTTGATTCTCTGGCACAATAGGGTTTGTCGAGGTTTGAGTTTCTTCATTCATTTGGTCCATAAAGGCCACGGCACCCCTCCCTGGATCAGTGGGAAAGCAAATGGAGAGACCCTGGCAAGGAGCTCGCCAGCCTCCAGGCTTGACAGCTGGAAGAAGAAGCGGTTTTAGGCATTTCAGAGTTAGCATTGCAAAAACTTTAGTAACTAAACAATACATGCATTTATAAAACAAAACATACTATGAAACTATATAAAAAGAAAGCATGTCTAAAGACTAAATACATAAATGTAAATGAGCTTAACTCAACAGTTAATTAGCTTAGAAAAAAGTCTGTTTAAATTTGAATAATGGAAATGTTGAAATTATAGCCGTCAAAATGTTCATTGTAAAATGACCAATAATTTAGTCAAATCTTTTCAATAATGCTAGTTATCTGCAGTGAAGGTAAACTGTAGCTAGCTGCTAGCTAGCAGTAGTTTATCTTGGCTCAAAGCATTGAATTCGGAATTCCTACCGTGATCCCTAAATACTAAAAGACTATAAAGTGAAAGACTTATCTAGTGCTCTGAATTTTAAGTGCTATTTGGACAGCTAGCTAGATGTAGTTTAGCTTAGCTCAAAAGCAGCAGTCAATCAGGCAAAAAAGTTAAAAAAGACAAAGAAAGCTGAATTTCTCTGTTATAACTTTAACAAAAAAAAATTATCTTAGGATTGAGAGCTGAGAAAATGTTCACTGCAGGAATGATTATTAAAGTTGTTGAGTCACTGGAGCCCTTTCCACAATGAATCACCCTCTTTATTGTGAGTCATGTCAGGCTTGACTGTAGCATGACTCTTGGCCCACTCGACTCCCATGAATCCCAGCGCTCATTGGTGTGAGCATTCAGTGTGTGACCAACCATGGAAGCCCGATCTTTTCCAACCTTGTGCTCCCATGTGAATTAGTACCCCCCATCCCCGTGTGTATGTCCCTCTGGTGGTGACATGACAGGGTTGACAGGGAGTTCAAAATGGGAGGTGTGAAAATCTTGAGTGCAGCTGGGTGCAGCTCTGCAGTATGCTTAATCCAGGGCTAATACTTTATTCATCAATGTGTCTTTGAGTGTGTGTGCACAGCCTCTGGCATACATGTGAATTATAAACATGTGTACCAGCAACCCAGCCACTAGCAGATGGCCTTTATCCTCCTGGACTCCCCATCTGCATGTGATACAGAATGAGTGGCTTGTACAATTGGAGCCAATCAACAAGTGTCATTGTTTTAAGATTCTACCAGTTATATCTAGTTATTTAGAAAGCTTTTTCATTTAATATCTCAAAGATGTGAAATAAACTATATTAATTAGGATGGTAGAGCTCATGCAAATTTCAGTAAATGCACTTAAAAAAATCCTATTGAAGTACATTTTTGACTGGTAAATGCTTTGCTATACCGGTCAATCTACATTCCTGCTCCTACCTCTGCGTCTTAAGCTTTAGGTCATGACTGGAAGAACAAGATCTTGGATGCAAACAGCAAAAATGATTTTCTTTTTAGGGGTCTGGGTGTTCCCTTAGAGATAGAGCAAGGAGATTGGTCAATTCAGAATAGCTGCTTTTTCATATCGAGAGAGACCATCTAAGGTGGTATGAGTGTCTCTTTCAAATGCCTGAGAAACCCCTCCCTGGGAAGGTATTCCAGCCATGTCCTACCAGGCAAAGGCCCCAGGGAAGACCTGGAAGATACTTGGGAGGGCCCATATCTCTAAGATGGCCTGGAAATGCCTTTTTGCCCCCAAGGCAAAGGTGTTTTTAAGAGAATTAGGTTGGGCATATCTGCATAGACCAGAGGTGGGCAATTTCAGGCCTCCAGGGCCAGTGTGTCTGCATGTTTTCCAGATAACCTAGCCCTACTCATGGCTGATTACCTAGATCAGATGTGTTTAGCCAACTAGAACATGCCAGAGCAGGGTATGTTAAAAAAAACGCAGCTTCAATGCCCTCTCTTGACTTAGAATGATGTCCCTGTGGCCTTAAGATCTGTTGTAAATTGATGGTTTGAAGTTAACTCAACTTTGCTACTTAAAGAAAGAAAAGGCACTTGATCTGATCAGAACCAGATTGCAACAACTTTTAAAACTGTAAAATGAAGTCCTTATAGGGGTGGTATTATATAAGTTTGCTTCTTCCCACTCTTCTTCAAGGAATCAAACTACTTGACTTTTGCTAATAATTACTTTATTAAATCAATCAAATGGGACATAAGCTGATTTTTGTTGTTTTTTATTTTCTGAGCAATGCATTTCATTAATTCTGTAATGGGCTTGGAAAATTGACATGTTTTGTCCTGTGTTGTCCACTATCTATGCTTGAAATGAACCAGATCAATGACACAATCAACCAAAAAAAATCAATCAGAAGTAAGGTGTACTAAGGCCATTTAACCAAAACATTTGACTGCATTATTGTTCTAGACCAGGTCTGTCCAAAGTCAGTCCTCGAGGACCAGTGTCCTACATGTTTTCCAACCAACCTGCTATTGAAGCTCCTTATTGGCCAAACACACTTGATCCAGATAATCAACAGCAGATAAGGCAGGGTTTCTGGAATCCAGCAGGAGGACGGCCCTCCAGGACTCACCCTGTTCTACACATTCTCATTCCCAACTCATCATAGATGGACATTTGGTTCAAGCCCCCTCTGTGTCACTTTTTGACATTTTGGGTGTCCCCAACTCGTCACTTTTTTGAAGTACTGGCTGTTCCCATTAAATCATAGGTCCTCAGCTGTTGGGACGCGGTACCGGTCACCATACCGGGTTGGGGTATCGGGACACGTCCCGAGGGTTGGGGACCCCTGATTAGCATCTGTGGCCTATCAATTGCCCTTGGATAAACGCTGTCTATAAACGACAAGTTGGGGACACCCAAAACGTCAAAAAGTGACATGGAGGGGGTCCGAACCATATGTCCGTATATGGCAAATTAGGAGTGACAATTTATTGTATTGTCAGATTTGCATCCTTGCATTGTTGTTTTCTCATGCTTCTATAGTTTTTAATTCTCAATATGTTTTTCATCCATCTTCTCCCACTTTTACTGAGTTGGGTTGTGGGGGCAGCCTCCCCTCGCACAGAAGCTTCCTCCAGTTTGCACCAAGGTCCTGTCAGGGCAGATGAGAGGCATGGTCTCTCCAGTACAATACATATTTATTGGGACCTCTTCCCAGTGGGACATACCCATAATACTTCTCCAAGGAGCCCCTGGAAGCATCCAAAAGATGTGCCCAAGCCACTTTAACTGGCCTCTCACTGCAGAGCAGCAGCTCTACAACAAGTTCTTTGTAGGTGACAGAACTCCAACTTCTCTTTAGGGAGCACCCAGCTACCTTGTGAAGGAAACTTATTTCACCTGGTTGAATTCAGGATCTTCTATTTTTACTTATGATCTAAAGCTAATGATCATAACTGACAGAGAGGATGGATTGACTAGTTAAAAGGGAGCTATGGTGTTTGACTCAGCTCCTTCTCTACAATACAGATCACTGCAGCAACCCTAAGATACCTGATATTATCCACTTGGGGCAAGAGATCTCCACCTACACACAGAGGGCAAAGCCACCTTTTCGGGTTGAAGATTCTAATTTTTATTCCATCTGCTTCATACACAATGTAGAACCACCATGGAGGTCCTGGTTCAATGACTCCAGCAGAACATCATCTGGAAAAGGCAGATTTGAAATCTTGTATCCAAAGTAGACCCCCATGGGTGCAGCTAGAAATTCTGCTAATTTGGATGGAACTAGTGACAAAGGACGTCCCTGCTGGAGTCAGCCAGATACCAGGAACAAGTTCTACTTACCGTGGAAACAAAGACTTCCGCTTGCTGTGGTTGAACAGAGAAATGGACAGCTATTTGAGGGGGGGATCTTAACTTTGTCTTCCCAGAGAACCTCCCAAATTCTGGGGGACAGAATCAAATGTTTTCCCAAACTCCCAAGAACCCTCGAGCTCTCTGTGAAAAGTGTAAAAGAGGTAGAGATATGAACCAACTTAGGACAACACTTGTTGGTGAAATGAATCATAACTTAAGTTTAAACTTGGAAAAAAAAAATAAAAAAGTGAACAAAAGTTCCATGTCAGGCTTCTAAAGCAAACAATTTGCAAAACAAAAAGTTGTCCAATAAAAAGACAACAGAGCAAAAACCCAAAAGGTATAAAGATAGTTTGTTTATACAATAAGAAAATTATGCTGTTGAAAGAAATGTAATGAGACCACACTTTGAAGAATGTTCCAATTTTAAGGGCGGGGTTCTGCATTTTGTGCCTGGTCTCATCAAGCAGCTTGTTCAAACCAAGCCCCACGGCAAAATGAGCTGCACATTCCTACATTCAAAGTTCTCAAACCTCTTAAAACTTGCAAGCTATGCTTTGCTATCTATAGCATGACAGGACTCTACAGGTATTTGAGGCAAAGCTGTTAATCTTCACGACTGACAAGCAGCCGTTACACTTCATAGTTTCCTTTCCCATATGCTGAACAGGGGTTAAATCAGGATGCTTATCAGTTCACAAAAAGGGCGGTTCTTCCTGTTTCTGTGCCAAAAGTTATTGGTATAAACTCTTTAATTTTAACACTTTTTTCTATCTGAAAAAGTTTAATGTTTGTGGTTGTTTTTAAACCTCCAATTTTTTTTCCTCTTGAGATACTATGAGAGAGTTGGACACCAAATCTGATATGTTTGGTTCAGAAAGACCACATCATCTGCATAAAACCAAAATTAGTCCAAAAGAGCTCATATTCACTGTTTCACTTTGCTGACTTGCTTCTGTATTTCAAACACATCAGTGGTGGGAAATGGTTGCACCATTCATTGACACAGGGGACTGTTATGGTAATTATTACAACATGCAGTTTGGTTTCAAGTTTGACTGGACAAAAACTGCTTGGAGTGGTAACAGTTTAAGGCAGTGTTTCCCAAAAAACTACACTAACCAAAACAACGTGACAAGAAAGAAATAAAGAATATTACCAGTCTCCATTTTGATTATAACACCTGGGGTAAGCAAACTGAACTTGATTTTGTTCATTTTTGATCTTTAGCAAAATTTATACTGCGTTTGTTCTGGTCGCATAAAAGTTCAGCATAACTTCAACAATTTTCTGATAAAGTCGAACACTAAAGAAAAAAATCTGTTGTCCAGTCCACAATGTGAATGACCTATTAATGAAGAATTACCCTTGTCTTTAAATTTACAACCACTAGTTAATTGGCATTAAGCAACTGCGGTGCTAACAGATAGCTAACGCTAACAAACATACGGAGGTGACACACAAGGAACAGAAGATATAGGCTATGTCTGATTTCCTTCCCACTCACTGTATAGGGAACTGTGTGCGTCCACCATTTTGCAGTGCTGTCTGAATCAACAATTCCAAACTTGAGTGCCCTAGAAATTTCCCAGAAATCTCTGCAAAAAGCTAGCGCGTAGCGATGCTCACTACATTAGCGAATATAGATCAAAATAACTAAAAGATAACCAAAATTAGCTTTCGATTTAAAGATGTTATACAATTTTTTTGCAAAGTAAATTACTTTAACTCTTGTACTTATGGGGTCCAGATGACCCACCTTTATATTGGTGTGTGATCCCTCCCATGAAAAAAGGGAAAGGATTTTATGTCAGACCCCAGTGAAGATAAAATAAAATCCTTGAGAAAAAAAAGTTTATTGTAAATTTGCCTACGATAGGACAAGGTTTACATGGAACAATCATTGACTGTATAAAGATGGACTGCTCAACATCTCCCCTTCCAAACAGGAAGTATCCGCAAGTCCCATTGACTTCCATTTAGAAATAGACAGTAATAATTTTATTTGTCAGAATAACCTTTCTTGCTCTGATGTCCTTCTTAACATCTTCTTAATTTTTTAAAAAGATTTTTTTTCTTTCTTGAAAGTTATTAAAGTTATAAATTAACAAATCAGATGCCTCAGTAAAAGCCCTCTGTTCCGCCGTTGGACGTTGAACAAGCCGGAAAAATCTCACTCATGAATTGTGGCAGTAGTTCCTCTAAAAACGTGATTAGACCGACTTGGACTAATCGCTGTCGAAGGGTGGCTATTGTTTGCAATTTGGTGGTGGACGTAAAAGGAAGTGACGGAGAAGCCTCTAGGCTGATTTCGCGATTCCAGAGGTTTGGCATTTGCCATGGGTGTCGCCAACACCTTTATATGTCCATTTCATGTCAATGTTTATAATACAGGTTGTATTAATTTATACTGTGTATACTAGGAATAGTTCCTTTTATGTCCATATCAGAACTGAGGAAACAATTTCCTTGAAATTTACAAAAACAGGGTTAGCTTTAAATCTGAACTACTTTATTTCACCCAAAATTCATATTAACCTAAGTGTCAAGTATTAACAATAAAAATGAAGTTGAACTCACTTAACGATTCTTTAAAATTAGTGATGCGGTTGTTTATGCCGATTAGCTAAGACCCATCCGCTATAACCCACGCAGTCCAACAAATCAGACTCTTAGAAAACCTATGATTACTAACAGGAATCTCTCCGCTCAGTTTGAAACAGCCAAACAACAATAGACACCAACTAACAGGGTGTTACTGGGAAGAGTGTGTACTGCTGTGGTATGTCTCTGTTATCTCCGTTGACCTCAAGGGAATGGTGTTCATTTGCTAAAGTACAAAGTGTACCAGAGGAAGAAGAGGTGGGATGAAGAAAAAAAAAATCAACAAAAAACAAGATTTAATAAGCCATAAAATCAGGACTGAATCTACTTTTCTTGTAGGATTTTCTTTATTTGTTCAAAAAGGACAGATTTCTTCTGATGGACAAGAAAATAAAAGAACCAGAGAATCCCGACAAAGCTCATTCCCGATTGATTTGTGCATCACTCCTTCTCTTTGCCCTCCCAGGAATCTTCCACTGTTGGCAAATGTCCACAGCGACTTCTGTTGAATGTCAATATGACACAATCCACACTTTGATATGGCAACAAACATGGCATACAGTATGCGTAAGTTATGATAACTGACAGTCACAAGGTTCACGTGTTCCTCGTGAAGTGGCTTCGCAGCATCTGATGATAAAGGTCTAGAAAAATTTACTTTATTCTCTGATAAGAACATTCTGTTTTGATAAATGAAGTGTTGCAAATCAACCTTAAGATCAGCCGATCATCATTAAACCTTCATTAGCATTTGTCGGATCATGTAGGAAAAAAGTGAAGCCGGGGCAAAGATGTTTTTTTTTTTCCATGAATATTTACATTATCGTGTGCATCAGTTTTCGGTACTGTTTTTGTCTTGTTCAGGGTCACATGAAAGGTCAAAATTATGCTGTTGGAGTCTGTTTTCTTTCTTTTCTTTGTGCAGAAGTGCACAAAGAAAGACCTGCAGTGAAGCGAACATTCAAAGCATTCTGATGACAGTTTGTTGCAAATTTAGAGAGGAGAACTCACTTTAGAGGGGAAACGTCTTAGAAAGAAAAGAGAAACCAATCTGGTTGCCGACAGTTTTTACGAAACCGATAGAATCAACCTGGATGAAATGGTAAAGGGCGTGTACTTGTATAGTGCTTTTTATCTTACTGCGAAGGTCCAAAGCGCATTCACACACTGGTGTTGGCTCCACTGCCCAACACTGGCGCCAACCTTCCACCAGAGGCAAGGTGGGGTTCGTGTCTTGCCCAAGGACACTTTGATACATAGGGGAATCGAACCCGCAATATTCCGATCAGGAGTCAACCGCTGCACAACAGCCACCCTAAATGAGATGAATGCGAATTCGCACAGACGCTTAATAAGAAACCGAATTTACCATATTTTCAACACTATGTGGCGCACTTAAAAGCTTTACCTTTTATCAGAGATACAACAGAGTACCTTATAATCTGGAACATCTGAAATATGGATTTTTTTCTGGTTCTGCTTCCTGATGTTGAAGCAAATTTGGGAGGTGGTATGTCAAAATGTTTGCTGTGTAGCAGTGTTTGACTGTGTTTTACATGTAACAAATTTTGGAGTCACAGTAATGTTTGTTTTAGTGGTTTGAGTCTGTTTTTTTATGTGTTGCAACTACACATTCTCACTCCCAACTCGTCATATATGGACGTATGGTTCAGGCCCCCTCCATGCCACTTTTTGACATTTTGGGTGTCCCCAACTCATCGTTTTTTGACGTGCTGGCTGGTCCTATTAAATCATGGGTCCCCAACCTTCAGAACTTGTTACTGGTACTGGGTTAAGGTACCAGTACGAGGGTTGGAGACCTCTGGTTAGAATCTGTGGCCCGGTACCAAGCAGCCT
Source organism: Oryzias javanicus (assembly GCA_003999625.1). Lineage (NCBI taxonomy): Eukaryota > Metazoa > Chordata > Actinopteri > Beloniformes > Adrianichthyidae > Oryzias > Oryzias javanicus. The sequence continues at coordinate 8,791,320 of CM012459.1, forward strand.
TCAGATCAGTACCTGTTTATGGCCCAGAGGTTGGGACCTTTGATTTAACGGGAACAAACAGCATGTCAATAAACAAATAGTTGGGGACACCCAAACCGTCCAAAAGTGACACTCATACATCCGTACATGATGAGTTGGGAGTGAGAATGCATTGGCTGTAAATAAGATTTAGCTACAGGTATTGTGAATATGCTAATGCTTCCAATGTGGCTAACGCTTCTAACATGTAGTGTGTTACTAACAAATTTTTAAATTACTGTAAACGCAGTAGAAGTTTTACTGACATGGAGAGTTATCTCTGACTCTTTAGTTTCCCGTAACCCTTGTGCTATCCTAGGTATGTTGACATTGGGAGTGGGGTCATCTGGACCCTAAAAAAAATTTTTTTTCCCCAATGATTTTTGATTTTCACTGGTGTCTGTGGCAGACATAAAATCCTGTTCACCTTCATCCACATTTGTTATGGGATAGATAACACGTCAATGTAAGTCTAGGGTCATCTGGACCCCATAAGATAGCACAAGATACGGCTTATTTCACCCTAGTGCTATCTTATGGGGTCCAAATGACCCCACCCTTATATTGATGTGTGACCCCTCCCATGACAAAGGTGGACAGGATTTTTTGTCTGCCAGACACCAGTGAAGATATTAAAAAAATGGTTTTAAAGAAAGGTTTTGTGGGTTCCAGATGACCCAACTTTTAATGTAAACGTGCCTGGGGAAGCACAAGGGTAAAGACAAGTTTAGCCCTAATCCCAGATGAATGAGAAAATAAATAAAGCAAAATCGGTAAATAGTCTAGTATGTTTGAAAATGTCCCAGATGTGAAGTCATTTAGAAACATCCTTTTTGTTGTTTGTGATGCAAATCAGTATAATAGCTACCTAACCAGAGAAGAATGAGTTCAACCAAACAAGGTCAAACCATCTCCCTTGCATATTTCTGTTGTTGACCAAATCCATCCATCCATCCATCCATCCATCCATTGCTGGAACCCAGCCAGCAAAGGCCAAGTTGGCAGAAAATGTGGGCCCCACGTGGGTTTGTCCACAGTTTCCGTGGTGACCCCACCTGTGTTTCCCCACATTAACCTAAGTGGGCACACATTGGGTTGGGCTCACTATGCTGACCAGCCACCCGGTTTACAGCGTAGCAAGTTCTGCCGCCCACCGTCTGGCAGAGCTAGTGAGCTCCGCTGCCTTGGGAATGGTAGCCTGGTCGGAGAGCCCGCTAACTTTGTCGGTCCCTGAGCAGTGGCGCTAGCTTGCTAGCTTTCTTTGTGTAAAAAGTCCCCACTGTCAATGACGGTACTCATTTATCCAGGTGACGTTTGATCAGTCGTGAAAAGTTTCAACGGAGAAAGATTTCATGTCTAGATGCCGTGATAGCACCTGGCCCCTTGTGGTTACTCTGCAAACTGCATTTTACGCCAGTTAGTATTGGAATGAACTTCAACCTGGAAGTCACAAACACATTTTACCTCAAGTTTATTATTTATCTATGCTTCTATGTCTAACATCTGCTCTTGATTATAAAACTGTAATTGTGGGACAGCTGAACTACATTTCCCATGAAGAAACTTGACACCAAAACCACATCAAACGACCTAAGTGAACGACTGAGTTGAGAGCTGTACTCAGAGAAGCCGTCTAGATTGTCAGTCACTTTCTGTGAATAGATTCTAAGGCCAGTTTAAAATATCACTTTATTTGACAATACATATGACTGGATTTTGTGGGCACATATTAAAGCTGTCTATTTATCATGCAGATGCTTCCTAAAGTGACATTTCTCATTATAGTCCATTGGTATTTTCACAGATAAAGTCTACTCATGCTAATTTTTTTATGATGGATTCATGTAATTTATGGCATCATGAAACCACAACTCTGATCTGCAGATGTCGTACAGCCAGCAGTCGTAGGCGGCAGCAGTTCCCAGGCGTGATTGCGTGTTAGCGGGGAGCGTGTAGGGCGTGCTCGGCTAATCCTGCGTGTATGCATACAGATGAAGCTAAGATTCTTAGGCCATCGCAGAAGTTGGTCCAAGGAGTGTCCTGATTCCCAGGGATCCTCCTGTCTGACATTCATCTTCTAAGCTAGCTAAACACAGAGCAACCCGGCTGTGACTCACCGCACACACTACAACCACGGTTTCTTTACCAACACTGACACACCAGTGTACATTTCACGCAGCCAATGCAAATCGCCAATGACTCATAAACTGAGGATTGACTCATAAACCAAAGATCAGATCGGCTGCTCTGTCCAAACACCATTGAGAGATGTAGTTGTCCGTAAGGGGCTATAATCCCATCTTCTTTTGAGTCATTGGATTCAAAATTGGCACCGGGACAGAGAGAATCTCCTCCGATCGGCCCACATTTGAAACCGCAAACGCCCGGTTGCGCTCGGACGACGGCAGCTCCGACTGCTCCAGCTCCGGCTTCTATTATTAATGCAGCCACTCGTATCCAGTCCAGACCGCTCACCTTACTCGTTACGCATTCATTCACAGCAGAGCTTACACAAGCGGCGCATCAAACACCGGCGGGGTGTCCTGCCCCCAAGGGGAAGCACCGTAACCTGAAAGCGTTTTTCACCACTTTACGAGACCCTTTTTTTTTTCCTAACGCAGTGAGAGTGACAAGACGTTTTTACTGCGATTTACGAGGAAGCCGACAAGAGGGATTTAGAGTAGATTTATATGCTGTTTTATGAACGCCCAAGGTGTAAGCCGTCACTGAGTGAATGAAAGGGATCTGGAATGCTTCCAATTAAACACAAAAAATCCCAAATTTGCACAAAACCTGTTTCTTAACACTTTGAAGCTTTATCTGGGCAACATTTTTCCCATCCACTTAAGGAAAATTAAAGGAAGCAATATTTGCTAAAACAGTTAAGATTAAAAATCCCTGGACAACAGACTCATCCAGGATAAGGAAATTCCTTCCCCCTGATTTCCACCCTTTCGGGAAAAAATATGAGTCAGCCGGACTGCGGCTACTGAGAAGAATGCACACATGGTTCAGTGTGTACTCTCCATGTTCTCTCATTAATGTGTGTTAAAGGATACCCCGGCCATTGAAACCACTCGGCCCGCCCTCCTCTTCCCCACTAACATACTTTTTGGTATCAGGTGTCGTTTATCACACAAAGTTCCTGCAGCGTTAATCAGAAAAGATGTGCAGATGTTGGATTTTTTTCCCTTTTTCCTGTGCCAAATGAAAAGCGGCACAAAAATCCCTTTAGTGCTGACGGCTCTGAGCTCCGGGTGAGACGTGTTCTGCAGTTAAGCAACATCACATTCTCTTCTTTTTCTGCTCCTTTAGCACAGCAAGAACAGCAATTAGTCTGTTTTCATTTGACTCAAGCAGGCCCATGCATGTATGTGTGTTAGTGTGTGTGTGTGTCAAATGCAGACACACACAATGTGATTGTTAAAAAAATAAAAACACAACCCAGAGATCTTCATAAGACAGTTTTTGCAAGTCAAAAATCAATTTCCAAGTCTTTGCATTTAATTTCAAGTCAAATCTCAAGTTTTTGGATTTCATTTTAAATCAAGTCCCAAGTCTTGAGTCTATTCTATGTCAAGTCTTAAGTCCTTGCACTCAATTTATAGTCTCAATCTTTGCATTTCATTTCGACTCAAATCACAGGTCTTTGGATGTAATTCCAAGTCAGTTCCAAGTCAGTGCATGTATGTTCAAGTCAAGTGACAAGTTAATTTCAAGCAGAGCTGAAAGTATTTGTATTCCTTTTCAAGTGAAGTCCCTAGTTCTTGTTTTGAAATTTCAGTTAAGTTCAAAGTCTTCGGATTAACTCTCTTGCCAAGTCTCAAGTCTTTGCATTGGATTTCAAGTGATTTTTTTGTTTTTGAATTTTAACCCAAGTCCAAAGTTCTATATTCATTTTTAAGTCATTCTAAGTCATTGCATTTAATTTCAAGTCCAGTCCCAAGTCTTTGCATTTCCTTTCAGTCATCTGAAGTCTTTGCACATATTTCCAAGTCAAGTTCAAAGTTTGGATTTAATTTCAAGTCAAGTTCCAAGTCTTTGAATTTAACTCCAATTTATTCAAGTCTTTGCATTCAATTTCAAGTTGTTTCAAGTCTTCACATTAAATTCCAAGTCAAGTACTAAGTCCTTGCATTAAATACTAAGTCAAGTCTTAACCCATTTAATCCCATCGATTATGTAATTTCAAGTCAAGTCCCATGTGCTTGCATTTATTTTCAGGTCAAGTCCAAAGTCCTTGTTTTTATTCCAATGTCAAACTCCCAATCTTTGCATTTAATATCAATTCAAGTCTAAAGTCTTGGGATTCCTTCTCAGATCAAGTCCCAAGTCTTTAGATTTGATAATGAAGTACCAAGTCCTTGCATGCAATTTCAGGTCCCAAGTCTGTACATGTAAAGTCCCAAGTGTTTAGTTTTACGTCAGACTGCAAGGCCCATTCCGAATTCTTCCCTTCCCTTTCATTTAGCCCTCCAAACGGATGGTTATGAAAAACAGTGTCTTATATTTTGGACATGACTTTCGTTCGATGACGTCATCAATAATCGCCAGTCCGCTAGCTTTAGCGCAGAGCTTCCAGCGCTTGAATATACATAACAACAGCCGTTTAATAACTTAAAAAAGGTCATGCTATAACAACAAGTCATTACATTTAAATGTTAATGTCTGTGCTTCAGAGCGCACCCATGTGAAGAAAAGCGCTCTTGTGACGGAGGACTTTGGACCCCTCCGTTTGGAGGGTGAAATTAAAAAAATGATAATCCCAGAAGGGAGAAGGGAAGAATTCTGATTGGTCCAAAGTCTTTACTTTCAATATCAAGTCAAGGATGAATGAATAAATTAAGTCAAGTCTCAAGTCTTGGCATTCAGTTTCAGGTCAAGCCCAAAGTATTAGCATAAATAAAGTATAAGTCCTTGTATTTATTTCCAAGTCAGGTCCCTAGTCCTTCCTTCAAATTTCAAGTTAAATCCTGAGTTGCTGTTTTTAGTTTCAATTTAAGTCCCAAGACTTTCCAATAAATTTTTAATGATGTGTTTGGATTTATTTTAATGTTAAATCTTAAGTCTTTGAATTAATTTTAAATCCAGTTTCAGGTCTTTCCATTGAAATTTAAGTCCCGTCCTATGCTGTTCACGGTCATTCACAGTTGTTGTCTCAAGGGTTTGCATTTATTTACAGTCCCAAGTCCATTTTTAAGTCTTTGCATTGAATTTCAAGCCAAGTCTCAAGTCTTAAAGTATGTTCATGAAATGAATATTTTACTGTCACAAATTATCATTAATTTGTGAGTTATTTGTGAGGACACAAAAACAGAGAGTTGGTGTTTGTAAAAAGCTTTATAAAGAAAGCTTTTATTTTTAGACCTGACAGTGATGTCATGGACTTAAAAAAGAGACAAAACATGAACATCGTATACAAGTCCAAAACCTTAAATCTCAAGTCGAGTCTAAAGTCTTTAAGATCAACATTCATATCAAGTCTCTACTTGTGATACATAAGTGTGAGTCTCAAGTCCGAGTCTCCATCTCTGACACAACCCTCCATGGAGTTCAAAATCCCAGCGTTTAGGGAAGGGTTTGTGAGTTTACTCACTTCTGGGGCACGAGATTATCCGTCCTCTGCCAAAATGAATTGAAAAGCTAAAGTGTGGGCTGTTAGAATGTCAGAGCTATATTTATCCGTTGACAGACAGAGACACACTCTGTGCTTCTGTCTGTCCGCTTTTGACAATGAGGTTTGGAATGCCACCACATAACCCCAAAAAAACTAGGCCAAGCGCAGACGGACCAACTGCTTCACAGACGTGCTGACATGTCAGAGGCTGTCATTGTGTTGCATGGATGACCCCCTGCCCCACGTGCTGCAATTTCAGTTCTCGCCTGGCACAATGGACTGAACATACTAAACCCTACAGAGAAAACGTTAACAATATGGAACTTTTGACTACTGTAACAGAACTATTAGAATATATTATGAAATATTATATTTACGTCAGTTAACAAAGAGCACCGTTAAAGAAGAATCAGCTCATTTAACTCTACAACTAGATGTTTGAATGGTGTTCATCAAGATAGAGCTGGGGGACAGATGAGGGTGAGGTCCACAGCCAGGATGAGCCAGAGGCGAGGTCCACGGCCAAGAACAGGAGTACTGTTCTGAAATCTGAAATCTCTCCCACTCCCCCTGGAGGGGAGTGGGCGCCTATAGCAACAACTGTTATTGAATTTTATTCAAACCTATGAAACTACGTTCCCACCGGACATGTGACGCACATTCTTGAACGTGTGTTTACTCTTTGTGTTCACACTAGATGAGTAAGGAAGGGATACCTCTTCTTCTGCTACTGATTACTTGCGGATGTCCACCACCTACAAGTCTTAGTGCCAAATGTCTGTGGGACAAATCTTGCTCTAGGATTTTCTTTCACAGCTCTATTCCGATATATAAAGGACTTGGTGTCATAAGATTATGAAATTATTAATTTCTCCTCCATGATCAATTTTCAAATTTAATAGGACCCCATCCAAACTTCACTCCCAAATGCGAGTCTCTGGTTCAATCTAGTTTAACTTTCAACACACATTCATTGGAGGTGGAGTTTTTACGCAGAGCCTGTAAATAGTCAAAGAAACTTGCGTATTAACACTTGGACATTGAAGTTTTGAAGCCCAAAACATCGACTTTTCATTGGAAGGGATCGCTTGAGCACACTTTGCCAACCCAGTGTGAATGTAACTTTAGGTTAAAGTGGTTTTAAGTCTCCGATGTCCTGATTTGAAACTGAATTTCACACTCAGACTATCCAAATTATAGACCTGACCTGCACTCTAGCTTACAGACTTGAGACTGGTCTTAAGACTTGTTAAAATAAGATGAAATAAATTAGTATTAGTGGTATTTATCTTATCATGAAATAATTAGTGTTTCAGCACCTAAGTAAAAAGTTATTTTCCATAGAACTTGGGGACTTGACCTGGATTTGCCCATTGAAGTCTTAAGATTCAATATGGACTTGCTCCCTTGAGACTTGGTTCTTGACCTGACCTGCTGCACGTAAATGTTGAGACTTGGGGTTACCACTTTGACACTTGATTTAGAACATTGCTCAGATTTATGATCTATTCCACTGATTCCTGTCATACCTACAAGCTGCCTTTTAATCTGGACCTAGGTAAGGTCCATACCACCAGACAGGCAATACATATTTGTTTTTTTTTGGGGACTAATTTAGTTAGTCCTGATTTAGATGACAAATTCGGACTCTAATTGGGTACTAGTTCATGTCAGGTACTGGGTTGGGTCCGATCCGCATCTGATACCTCATCCAGTATAGCATAAGGACGTGGTACCAGACCCTAACACAGTACTGATTCGCGTCTGGTACCGGGTCAGGTCCGGTACCACATCTGGTTCAAATATCTAGTTTTATGGGATCAAATGAACTAATATTTGGGAGTGGGGCTATTTGATTGACAGGTGGGTTGAACCCATCGGAGAATCTGACAAAACTTCAAAGTTTGTTCAGTTCAATTGCTGTTTTCAGAACTTTGTTGAATCCATTTTTATGTTTATTGTGCAGAATCTAAAAGGTAATATCAGAAATGATTCTTTTTTGATGCTTTATCCTTGAAGCCACATTCTTTTCAAATTTTTTTCCCCAACTTATTATTGAATTTTCTACCTGTGAAGGCTATGTGATAATTAATGATATGTGGATGTATGTGATAATTCAAACACAATGAAAAAGTGAGGATTTTTGGAAACATCTACCAAAAATCCTGTTTTGAGATTTCCAAACTCGAAATGTGAGGATAAAATGACGAAAAATAAAGGAATAAACCTGTGGAAATGCTCCCTGCCGTAAACATCGAGCTCGTATTCTTCACGTTAAGCGGAGTCATTGTTCTGTCAAAGCTCTGACCCAATTATCAGCAGGACTCCGTCCAGGTAAATGATATAATTCCCTTTAAAAGCCACTATAGCTTCCCGCGCAGATAAATGTAGGCCAGGCAACCTGCAGAGCAGAGGAGGAAGTTCACTGGAAAGGAGAAAAAAAATGAAAATGTAACAGAAAAAAGGAATAAGTAAGAAGTATTAGGATTTTCTTTCAATGTTTTCCCTTTTCAGGACATCGTTTTACATCACATTAGCTACAAATATATGTTTATTCCACTGGAAATAATGCGCGCTATTGAGCTTTATTAAGCTCTTCAGTACCAATAAAAAACATTTATGTTGCAATTGAATTTGTGAGCATGGATGATAAAAAAAAAAGGGTCATTGGTCTGTCAACATGCATTTCCTTTGTGGTCTCAAGCCTGTCAGATGTTATTTGCTCAGTTGTGTCTTTATAAAGAGGCCTTTCTGGAGCTTAATCTTAGCACTAACTGCTTCCTTCAGCCTCCGACCTAATCTGTCTGCTGATTTCTGCCTTTTTTAAGGCACGTTTTTAAGGTGGTCTGTTTGGCATTCAAGCTAAACATTTCTGCAACAGTTGGACATTAAACAGGCCTGGTGTCTGAAGAGGCTCCGCCCTCCCCTTTTTTTCTTTGTTTCTCCACCCACCTGTGTGTCAGCTGTTCTATCCCTCGTGTTTACATGTGTGTGTGTGCACGAGGAGGAAATGAGGCGGCCAATTACAAGTAAAAGGGAAGGCAGAGGGGGAGGGACGAAATCGTCCGCCGTCTGGAAAAAGCGAGGCTGATGGAGATTGGCAAAGTGGAAAAGCAATAATAACAACAAAGGACTTAAAATAGACACGGAGACAATCATAGATGACTAAAAAGGAGGACGATTTACTAAAAGTGGAGAAAAACAGGACAGAACACAAAAAAGGGAACGTTCCCTTCCACATAAAAGCTTAAAATAAATGGTTCATCCTGTCTGAAATGAACATGTGAGTCCAACCACGAATGCCATTTTTAGAATATGTCTCATCATTACAGTCATTGTGATTAACCAAAGTGGTTTTATTCTTAAGCTATCTTTAAAAATACTTGATTTTTAAAAATAAAACGTAGTATGGATCCCCTTGAAATCACCCCAACCCCAAAAAGCAAAGTAACAGAACGTTGGAAGCGTTAGCCACATTAGAATAATTAGCCATATTAGAAGTGTTAGCTATGATAGAAGCTTTAGCCACATAGAAGCATTAGCCACATTAGAAGTGTTAGCTATGATAGAAGCGTTAGCCACATTAATAGCGTCAGCTGTGTTAGAAGTGTTAGCCACATAGAAGCATTAGCCACGTTAAAAGCTTCAGTTAGAAGCATCAGCATCATTAGAAGTGTTAGCCATGTTAAAACAGCTAGCCACATTAGAAGTGTTAACTATGATAGAAGCTTTAGCCATATAGAAGCATTAGCCACATTAAAAGCGTCAGCTAAGTTAGAAGCGCTAGCCACATTAGAAGGGAATGCCATGTCAAAAGCGTTAGCCTCGTTAGAAATGTTAGCCACGTTCGAAGCAATAGCTATGTTTGACGCTTTAGCCACGTTAGCCAGATTACTAGATTTAGCCACACTAGAAGCGTTAACTAAATAACAAGATCTAGCCATGTTAGAGGCGTTAACCACATTAGAGGTATTAGCCGCGTTAGAGGCGTTAACCACGTAAGAAGCCCTTGTTATGTTTGAGGTGATGACTACATTAGAAGTGCTAGCCATGTTAGAAGCGTTAGCCAAGTTAGAAGCGTTAGCCACGTAAGAAGTACTAGTTATGTTAGAACCGTTAACTACATTAGAAGCATTAGCCACGTTAGAAGCGTTAGTCATGTAAGAAGCGTTAGCAACGTAGAAGCACTAGTTATGTTAGAAGCGTTAATCACGTCAGAAGCGTTAGCCACATTAGAAGCATTAGCCATGTTAAAAGTGTTAGCTATTGTAACTCCCAATCTTATTTTCAACACGTCAAAACAGATAAATACCACTAAAACAAACTTATTGTCACTATGCTATTTCCCAACACATCAGCTCTGTTAGCATTTTTACAATAACACCCAACCTTTTCCATTCAAAAAACAGATTGACATTTTGACAAAGTGTTATGTACTTCTCAAAATCGGTTTGACATCAGGAAACACAACCAACCTGTACTATGTATTATAAGGCGCACTAATGTTTTTGGAAGAAAAAAAAAGGCTTCTGTATAGTGCAGATAATACAGTAGTGTGAGCATTAAAGTTATTTTTTAAAAATCCATAAAAAATAGTTTTTAAATGCAAGAGAAAATGTCAAATGACCACAGTACAGATCTAAAAACATCCACCATATTTTGTGCCGTCGGGCTTTAACTCTGTCTCCACTTTCCCTTGTTGGCGTCTCTTACTACTACAGTGACCTGAGCCAGGTGCAAACAAACTAGGACTTTGGTTTTTTTTTTTGTTTTTTTTTTTTAGGCGTTCTGAGATTAGCTGCTTTGGTCCCGAAGGTCAAAGCATCCCAAGATAAACCTGAAATCCATGCTTAGTCTCAGAGCAGTCTCCTCTTTTACTGTAGGTCAACAATGAAATCCAACTGGAAGTTTAAATTAATTATTGAAATATTTAAAAAGTTGTTAAAAACATTTGTAGTGATATTGCAGAACCTCTGAATGAGCCTCCATTAAAGACTGACACCTAGAAGCCATTAGCTTTTGTCGTATTTATTGACACCCATTGAAGAAAAACTATTTTTTTTCCCTTTCCGTGAGTGCTTAACAGTTTTCCTGACACCAGACGGCGGCTTCAGGCCTGACCCCGTCTTGTCTTGTCTGGAGCGAGAGTGAGCAGGAGGTGAAATCACCTGGAATCTCGTTAGCCGCAACAGTTTTGTGTCGAGCGCTGTGTGCACTCCAGGTCCCGCGGGAGGGAGAGGAACCGTGGCTCGGATTAGTTAACCCTGCCTCACCCAGGTTACCGTTCGGTCTTATCCCCGCAGCATAAGCCTTTAATGAGTTCACTGCCTTCCCTCTTCTCTTCTCTCCTTCTCTCTTTTTCAAACGAGGCTCCTCCGTCACCGTCGTACAGGAATCATCCTTTTTCCTCCACACTTCTTATTTTGAGTTCCTTGCATTTTTTTTTTTTTGGTTTTCTCATTGTTGCCCTTACATCACCGAACCTTTCTCGCCCCGCCCCCACATCTTGGCATATGTTCTGGGTCAGGATTAGGGCACTTCTCGTTAGTTAGCTGATAGTGATGGCATTGACATGAAAATTATCAAAATGACCATAGATTGTTTAGTTAGACCTTTATGTTATGTTTTTAATCTCTCATTTAAAACAGGTATCTTTCCTGATGGTATGAAAACTGCTAAAGTTATTCCATTTTTCAAGTCAGGTGACAAACATTGTTTCAATAACTACAGGCCAGTGTCATTACTTTCACAGTTTTCTAAAATCTTAGAAAAATTGTTTGTTAAAAGATTAAATAGTTTTGTTGAAAAAAATAAAATATTAAATGACAATCAATATGGTTTTCGGTCAAATCGATCTACAGCCTTGGCAATGATGAAAATAACTGAAGATATATCAACAGCAATTGATGCAAAAAAATTTACAATAGGAGTATTTATTGATTTAAAGTACGTGATTGACACTAATTTGCATCATTCAATTTTAATTTCAAAGTTATATAATCTTGCATAAGAGGTGTGCCCTTAACTGGCTTACTATTATTTGAACAAAAGACTACAATTTGTACAGTTTGCAGGCCATACTTCAAAACGCATGAATACTGAATATGTGTTCCACAAGGATCAATTTTGGCCAATTCTTTTTATTTATATATAAATGACATCTGTGAAGTTTCTAACGTTCTAAATCTATATTATTTGCCGATGATACGACCCTATATTGCTCTGAAAAGATTTAAAAAATGTAAAGGAAGAAGTTGAAGAGAAATGATAAAATGAAGAATTGGTTTTACAAAAATAATTATCTTTGAACCTGACAAAAACAAAGTTTATGGTTTTTGCGAAAAGAAAACAGAATGATGTCACTTTGTTCATCGATGGTGTTAAAAATTGAAAAGGTACCTGAGTTGAGATTCCTTGGGTAATAGTTGATGAAAATCTAACATGGAAACCTCATATATCATATGTTAAGCTAAAATGTCAAAAACTATATTTGTTTTGAATAATGTGTTAAGTTTTTTTATCTTGTAGAACACTGAGAATGTTATATTGTTCACTTATTCTGCCTTATTTAATTTATTGTGTAAAGTATGGGGTAACACATATAAAACCAATTTAATGCCATTATGTTTAATGCAGAGAAGAAGAATTATTAGATAATAAACAAAGTTGGCTATAGGGAAAGCACACATATATTATTTATAAGTCTGGTCTTTTAAAATTTGAAGACTTAATAGAAACAACAAATTCTGTTAGGAATGTTTAAAGTCAAAAACAGAGAATTGCCAGAGAGTTTGCTTAGGTTGTTTGTTTTAGTTCTGAAGATTTAATCATAGAAGGAGATTTGATTTCAAGTACCCAGTAGTTCGCACCACTTTTTTAAAACAAATGTGTTTTTCTTTTATTGGTGTTAAACTTTGGAACTTACAAAAAATTGATTTGAAAAGTTGTACAAATATTCTTCAGTTTTAGAATATGTTTAGGAGAATGAAATTGGAAAGTTATGTTAAAAGTAGTTGATTTCATCTTCTGATTTAATTTTCTTTTGTTTATTATATTGTTTGGCTTGTTAATGGCCAACGGTGGGCCATCTAAAACTGTATATTTGTTTATACATATGAGTATTTTTGATTTAGCAGGGGCAGACACAAAATAAGAAACATTGTTCTTCCATCTGCTCCCTTTCATTCATGAAGTTTTAGGACTGTGTTGTATTTTGTATTTGATTTTGTGTTTTCTTGATGCTTCATGAAAGGAAACAAATAAAGAAAGAAAGAAAGAAAGAAAGAAAGTTAATTAGAGAAAGACTGAGTGACAGGAAACAGTTAAGAAACGGAGGGAAAATTCTTGACTGGGATGTCTATTTTAGGAGCATTTAGGCAGGGTAGTGTCCCTCAGTTCCTCATGTGAAACACTTTTTTCATATAAACGTACCAGAGCAACGTGTGAAGTCTGAATCCTCAACCTCAGTTTTGCAACAGGAACTGGGTAGATTATGCAGCTGAAAACGCTACAAAACAAGCTTCACCGTCTCACATGGGGTTAGCAAATAGGTCAACAAGGGAGTCCTTCCGTTCCATTTTTTCTGTTTACGCTGCTTCCTTCTGGGATTGTTCTATATTCCTGGTAGAAATAGTTGATAGAGTTTTCTCAATTCCACATTAAAAGTTTAAACCCTTAAGGCTGATTTACACCGGCACAATTGTGGGTCGTGACACAAAAAAAATAGAATTTTCTAATTAATTTGGAATATATCTGCGTCTGATGTCCGTCCCAAAGCAAGCACAGTAGTTCTATTTCCAAAAAAACTAGAAAACCATCAATAGTCTGGGTTTCAAAATAAAAACTTCTGTTGCACTTTCAAAATAAAATGGTAAATCGCGCAAATGGCCAAAAGCGCTTTACAGTCCCATTCACACACTGATGGCTGGCCCATTGCTGAACACTGGCGCCGACTTTCCACCAGTGGCAGGTGGCGTTCAGAGATACTTCAACACATGGATGGGCCAGGTGGGAATTGAACCGGCAACCTTTCAATTAGAGGTCAACCGCTCTTCCGTTGCACCATGGCTGAAGAAAAACAAACTCCTTAACATTTAATTACATATTTATGGTGTCATGCCCGTGCAGTAATGCACATTAACACCACAAATAACATTGATGACCATTATCATCAAAGAGGATAAAAAGTTATTTTTGGAAGTACGAAAAGATAACATCCTGTATGAGAAAAATATAAGTTTTTTAGAAGGGTTTAAAGAGGAGAAGAAGACATGGGGCCTGATTGCTTAAGTTTTGGATGAGTGAAGAGAGCGTGACTCCTCCTGATACAGGGTTGACTGCTAGAAAACCTGGTTCCCCATGTGTAGTGTCCATGCTTTTATTTTGTGAATTTTACTGGGGTATCTTGTTTTTGTTAGCTTTATTCCTTTGATAATTTGCATATGAAAAAATAAAATAAAGAGTAGTGAATTACTTAATAAATTAGAGAATGAGTAAATTATTCACAATTTCCTAAAGTAGTTAAAGTAAAGTAATTTATTGGGCCTCTCTGAACCCCCTTGTGGGTTGGAGCGTAATGAGAACCCTTACTCTACAGGCTTACCAGCTCGTCTATATCTTTGATATTTCACGAGGGCCACCTGCATTTCCCGAATGCTTAAAATGTTCCCTAAAACCAAATGAAAAAAATACATGTATATATTAGTCAGAATGACCAAAGTATACTCTCTCCCAACTTGTCATATATGGACATATAGTGGGGCCCCCTCCACATCACTTTTTGACATTTTGGATATCCCCAATGCGGAGTTTTTTGACATGCTGACTTTTCCCTTTGAATCACAGGTCACCAACCTCCACGGCATGAACTGGTACCAGTCAGAGGACCCCTTAGTACTGGGCCACAGACACCAATCGGGTTCCCCAAGCCTCAGAATGCTAACAGGTTCAGCACACTTCCCAATAACGGACCGTTTTCCTAACCCAGTATGAGTTCCGCGTCTGATACAGCGTATTATACCTCGCATTATACCGCGTTTAATACCAAGTCCAAATCTATATCCAATACCGCGTCCAATACAACGTCTAATCTTGCGTCCATTACCGCGTCCAATACCGCATCTATTACTGCATCCAACACTGCGCCCATTACCGTGTCCAGTCCAGGGTTGAGGTCCCATGATTTAATGATAACAACCAGCACATCAAAAAACGACAAGGTAGGGACACCCAAAACGTCAAAAATTGGCATGGAGAGAGCCCAAACCATACATCCATGTATGACGAGTTTGGAGTGAGAATGTTTAGGAATTACAGCTAATTAATACCCCCCTCTTGTATTACTCTAGTCGTGCATCAGGTATTTCATACCTTTTTGGGGTCATCAAAAGGTTGGCCTTACCTTGACCCGAGTTTGTTTTAAGTCTTGAAAGTTATGAGTGCAGGAAATATAAGCAGATAAAATAGGATTGCAGCGCTCTAAGCTCATCTATTGTAGAGACCCCCTCTGTTCAGGCTTTAAGCCCGATTAAGGCATATGATATTGAATCCTCTTTGGGCCGCAGCCATTGTGTGAGTATGTGTGCTCGTGTCGTGTGCAGGTCCTCCTTGGCACAGGTGTCTATACGTGCCTGTATGGAGGCAACTCATTTACCTGATGTACCACCGGGCTCTGGTGACCTTGCATTCAGGGGCTTTCACCCCCCCCCCATCTCCCAGTGAGAGGAAGAGGAGGAAGGGGGGGTTGGGGTCAGGAGTTCAGCAATGTGCTAAGTAACGACTTTCATTCAACATCCATCACTCACTGGCGGGAAGCTGCGTCCACACCGCTGGGTGGGTGGTGTTGGGGAAGTCACTCCTCACTGATGAGGCTCCATTAGATTAACATAATGTTCCATTTATGGCACAATGGGGGAGGAGGAAGGGGGGGGGTCCAGGTAGGTAACACTGAAATACAGCAGAACCTTTACAGTGTTTTCATGTCATCATCATCGTCAGGTTGGAGTAAGACATTTTATTTTCTGTTTGTTTACGCTCCTGTGATCCGTTACTCATAAAATGGATGCAAGGCTTTTATTTTGGTGGAAACAAGCATAGCAGTTCTGATTAGCAGTAAACACACACGGCCGGTTGGTTTGACATTTAGCAGAAGTGTGTTGAATCAAACGTCACTTTTTTTTTTTTAATTCAAAAACTCTTGACAATTATTGCAGTAACTTCCAGTCACTTAACCCTTTAACATCGGAGCTCCAGTGTTTATGTGCAATTGTTTTCTCTCTCAGAATCTACTGGAATGATGTTGATCGTGTTAAGGGTTGAAAAGTTACAGTAATTTACAGATGTTGTATTTAGTCGTCACCGGTGATGCCTCAGGTATTGAAGGGTTAACTTTAACGGGGACAACACTTGTTAATCAAAAGGCTTTTAATTAATTGTTTTGACGGATGAATGAAGGGATTTTGATAATAAGCTACCTACCTCTTTGAAAGAGGTTGTGTCTTTTATCTTAAACAACCTTAAGTTGTTGTCGTTCTGGTTTTTCTCTTTCTGTTTCACTTGTTTTGCTGGTTAACCTGTTTTACCCACAGCGGGTTTGCCTGGAACAGGTGAGGTTCTGTCCATTGACTATTTTGAGAACTGGACTGAGTGACCTCTCCAAACAGGAAGTATGAGCTGGTTTCAAGAAGCCAAAATCTTCTATTAACTTCTAATAACTGTGCTACTTCTTTATTTTCAAACATGTTCTTGATAATTCTATTTTTTTCCCATTTATATGCCTTTAATAATTCAAGTTAAGAACGGACCAATCAGATGCATCAATAAATGTATGTGAGTCAATATCAAACATTCACTACCTTATTATTGATATATATATATTTTTCTAGAGGTAGGGGTGTGGCCTCAATCCTGATTGGAGAGGGTGGTTCCTTTAGAATTATTGACTCAGACCGAAATTGGAACGATCCATGCTTTTTGACGACGTTTGACTCCAACATGGTGTTTTTGTTATCGCAAAAAAAAAAAAAAAGGTTTGACAGAGCATTGTCATAATTTCATTCAGAGCCATTTTCTAAGGGTGATGTCACACTCACACGGTCCAGTTTACATATACAGTGTACCTCCATTTATATTGCAGTTAATCTTTTGCAGTCTCAGCTGTGTCTCCGTTACACATTTGTGCGAAACTTTATTGAAATTCTAAAAATGTAAAGAGAAAAACAAAAAAGATCATAATTGGTGATTGTTTTTATTTCATTTGTTTTATTTCATTGTAAAGCACCTTGATTAATAATTATGCGAATAAACACAAACCAATTTCACGTGATAAGTAATTGAAAAACATGGTGACAGATGTGAACGATACTTTGATTTCTGTCACCGCACTGGCGCTCATCTATCAATGCAGACGTCGGCGTCTTGTTCAGGCTATGGAACGGCAAGCTACGTGGGAGCGGCTACGGATGAGGGGATTTTGGGTGGTTGGTGATTTTACAGAGGAGCCGTGGATCCAACAATTCTGAGTGTGTAACGCGGAGGCGTTTGGATCCATATGCAAGACAGGTAAGTTTAATAGTGACTAAGAAAACAGGCAACGGCAAAAATACAAGGCGGAGTCAAAAGCCAGGAATAGTGAAAAACGTGGAGTGAAAAGGAGGAAGAGAAAAACAGGCAAAGGTCAAAACACTGGTAAGAACCGCTCAGGATTGTTGGTAAACGCTAGGTAATACTTCACAAGGAGTAAAGTCCGTATAAATGAAGAGACTAATGAGGATAATGATATACAGCTGGTCAGGAAGTACTAGAGGAGGTCAATTTTCTGGGGAGGGGTCCCTCTGGTGGTTGGAGGTGGAACTGGACGTCCAAGCCCTAACAGAGTGAAATGTTCAACTTTTGATGAGCTGTGGGACATTTTGCAGCACTAGCGTGGTATCCAGTTATTGGTTGCGTGGCTCGTTTATTAAAAAGAGTTCCCATTGCAGTTTTGTGAAGTATGTCAATTTCAGTACACCTAAAAAAACATCTTTTCTAATCGCAAAAAACAATTTTTTAGATTAATGCAATTTTTTTTAATTTTCAAGTTCCATCAGGAACTTTACTAGCATAAATCCATTTTGCGCAATATCATAGTCATCGGAATGCAGCTACTGTTTTGCAAATTTTTTTTCAGCGCAGTTTTTTTTCTTTTTTTAATGTTGGACTGTGTTCTAAATCCTGATTGGCTGTTGACCTGGTCAATCAATCTCCTGTGTACTGTGTCTCTCGCAAAGAACGCTTTCAGTTTGCCAAATTTACATAAATCACTGATTGTGATCAGATCTTTGTTTCCATTCTAAAATAGTGGACTTATTTATTTATTTTTATTTTGAGGAGGATCTAGAATCCCACTTTCACCTATCATGCATTGTTTTTAAATCTTACCCCCTGCGATAAACGAGGGAACGCGGTACAGCCAGTGAAAACATCAGATCCAGGTGAGCAGGACCCTCCAGATCTTGAGAACCACGTTGGGCAGTTCCGCCTTACAGACCGTGAGCTTCTGCGCTTCATGCTACATCATGAAAGGACATCATGTGAAAATCTGGTGGCTTCACATGCATGGACAGATAACAGAGCTGTCACACCGCTGCGAAGAGCTTTCACACATCGTGGGTGAGGTCAAGGGCTTTGATCAAAGTGAATCTGTCTCTGTTGGCTTCGGTTTGTTTGTTTGTTGTTTTGGCTGCGTAGTGAGACAGCCTGTGCGAAGGGACAGCCATTGCATACCATGAGGTTCAAGTTCTGCTGGCCCGGTTTCAGGACGTGCATTAGTAAAAGTGCCCGGTCATAGTTCAGCTTCTCAGCTTCATCGTGTTGGTTCTGCTGGTACAACCTGACAAAAGCCTGACATTTGGTCATTCACCAACATGGAAAATGGATGGAAAGCTGAGGTTTTTTTCTTCAACATATAGCTTACAGAAAAAACTTGATGTTGTTAGGATTAAGATTAAAATTTTGATTATAAGATTGAAACTTTTTTTTATTTATTTGATGCATAATTTGAATTTTTTTTGTGTTTAACACAGAAGCAAATTACTTCTAGAATTATTTCATATTATTGACTAAAATTATTGGAAGATGAAAAAAAAGCTAATGATAGAAGGGAGTTTAAGCGTACATTTACTTACAAGTGTTACATTTATTATTTTGAGTTTTTAATTAAATCCCTAAATGATTTTATCTCAAATGATTGACCATTTATTATGTTTTGACTATAATTTGTTCAGTTTTGTCATTTTTTCTGAAAAACGTAATATTGATCCAATATTTTTTTTTTGGCTAAAATTGTAAATACACTGAAATTAAATCTAATCTCTTTTTGAAAATTAATTTAAAAGTTTGACCTTTAATTGTGACTTTATTGGTAAAACTTTGACATTTAAAAATTGACCATTAATCTGATATTTCATTCATTTAAATAATAAATTCATAAACTTTGTGTTCAATTTCAGTATTTTTCCTTTTTACACAATTTTGACATTAATTTAAAAACTTTGAGTTGAATCCTAAATAATCCACTTTAATCTGAAATTCCCTTTTCTTCTTTTTAATTCCTAATTTTCATGCAGACGAATGAGAAGTCAATTAAAAAAAAGACTGCTTTGACTGTAATAGGTTTACAAAAAAACCATTAAATCTCCATTTTTTTTTTATTTAGACATTTTATTTTTACCTGATCCCAAGATTCTACTTTGCCTTGAATCACAAAACTTTTATTTAAATCGAAACACACACATTTTTCAGATATAATTTTACAATAAAAAATAAAAACTCCTTAAGTTATTATAAAGATTTGTTTCACTATTTAGATGTGGAAACAGAACCCCATTTTAATCGATTTAGTGTATATTTCTAGTGATGACTTGTTTCTTATTGACGCCTGTTTCCACTAAACACCAAGTTTGAAGACATGTAGCAACAAAGGATGCCAGTTTCCAATAAAAACCGTCCTCACAAGGCATCAGGCTAGTTTTTAATAAACACCATGGGCTACTAGTGGATTATATACAGTACTTTATTGTATCTTTTCCAGTCTCATGTCTTATGTACAGTACTGGCCAAATGTTTGGACACACTCTCTCATTCAATGGGTTTCATGACTATTTACATTGTAGTGGGAATCCCTAAGGTTTCTTCGTTTTTCCTGATTCAGGTTTTTTGGGACTTTTTCCGAGAGGGAGGGTCTAAGAGCAAGGATATCCAGTTTATTTAGTCTGTTTAGTCTTTAGTGATCTTTCTTTCATGTTTCATGACTATTTTTTTGCAACTGTAAAATTACCTGCATGAAGCCCAATGAGGCAAAATTCTTTGTGATTTTGGGCTATATAAATAAAATTGAATTGAATTGAATTGAATAGATTCTCACTGAAGGCCATAACAATGGGACCATAACAAAAAACTGGACACCAGTGAGAAAAAGGAACAGAGTTTTTTTAAATAAGGGAAACTACCACGGTCCAACCCCAAACTAAAATAACAAAACCCAGCAGTCGAAGACTGCAGAGGACAGAGAAAGTAAAAGAGACTGAAACAAACCAACCAGCTCCTCAGCATGCTGCTCTGCTTCCTGCCTCCTATGGTGGGGCCTCCTCTGCCTTAAATAGCCAGCAGGTGCCAGTTAAGGCACATTGGCCACGCCTACCAGGTGAGCAGAGGGACCGGATGGAAGAGTGCTAAACAGCTCTAAGAACTGCTTCAAGATTGGTGGGAAACCATTTCAGGTGACAACCTTTCCATCAAGGAAATGTCAAGCGTGTGCAAAGCAGTAGTCGGAGAAAAAGATGGCAAGGTCTAGGACACTAGAATATCAAACACAATTTTGGTTATTTCACCTGTTTTTGGTTGGGTATATACACTAACAGTAACTCAACGTGTTAATTCATACTTTTGATGATTCATTGAGAATCTACAATGTAAATAGTGATAAATTTAAAGGTGTGTCCAAACTTCTGGCCTGTACTGTGTAGACGGGAATTGGAGCTTGTGTTAACTTCCATCCATAGAAGACTGGTTGGGCCGATGAGCGTTTTCATGCAGTATTTGGACCCGTATAAGCCTGTGTTAGTTGCATTATTGGCAAGAAAGTTCAGAAGACATCTTTTGTGGACGTTTTTTGTGCACAAGATGAAACACCTTACACTGTTGTATTGATTATATCGTGCAATGTTCATCGGGTGTTGCCAACATTTTATGGCCATGAATATTACACCATACTATATTTTACCATCAAATTAACTCCCTCACCATTTGGTCCACAGTTGGTCTCCAACAGCCGTCTGAGTTATTTTTAAATGAACGGCAGATCTACAATTGGAAGACGCGTGATGTCATTTCTGTTAGTTTCGCGTTTGCACTGACGATCATAGATCGAGCAGGTCGTGGATGGACGGCTGTAGGAAGAGAACAAATCACACTCACACACACACAGCAGTTAAAAGTGGCCTAGTTTCCCGTCTCACATGGGGCCCCACGTGTTTTTCCCCCTCGACCAGCTGCACCTGTTGACCAGCGTCAAACGGTTCCCGTCCATATATAGCTTCCTTCGCTGTGTGCACGCTTCGGACGCTTCGACATGTTTCTGGTTTTTGGTTAAGCTGGCAGTCGTGGATCACATGTCACCCCCCCCCCCCCCCCCCCGAAAAAAAGGTGAACTGAGGTCCAATCGGCGTTCCACCAGCACCCTCTGTTTAGCCAATAACAGCCTCTGCCAGCCTCCACTCTGTAATAAGAGTTCTCTCTGAACCCAAGACCTCGCAATATAGAAATAGATCAAAGTCAGCAGTTTTTTTTTTCTTTCGCAAGAATAAAACTTTTTTTTTTTTTTCTCCGTTGATTAGTGGCCTGATTCCGTTAAGGTGTCACTTTGAAGGCTTTTGATTTTTAGAAGGATGTTAATTTTAGATGCGGTTTGTGTTTCGTGCTGCTATATTTGTAACTTAAAAAAAAAAAAAAAAAAGATGACGTCGTCGCCCGGTTCCTCTCATCTGTCGTCGTTCACAGCCTTCAAACATATATATATATTTTAAATGATTGTCCATTTAAAGCTCATTTGCTTCCTTTTGTGCCATGTAAACACTCACAAGCACTCGCTGACCCCGCAGACACACACAGTACCACCACCATCCCAGCCTCTCCGCCTCTGTCCGTCCTTTGTCTGCTGTAATTAAAGCTTTGGCCTCGATGGCCTCCAGCAGCTCGTCTCTTTATCTGAGGGAAGAGCGGGGAAAGTTGCCACATTCCTCTTCCCTGTGGCAGGATCATCCATTATCCTCTTGTGATCCGCGTTTCCCGCCCTCGTTTTTTTGAAACGTTTGTATTTTTTTTTAGTTCGCCACACTCCGAACACAAAAGAGGGAAGTGCCCCTTGGATTATTTATATCTCGACTGTGTGGCGTTATATTTAGCGCTCAGGTTATATTAGTCGGCTGGATGTGGAGCTGAAATCACAGGCTGCTGCTGCGGATGATGGCTGAGGATTCGGCTGTTTGAGAGTACACCTACAATCTTGTCCGTGGGTGAACTCGGATAATTGCATGCTTTCACTGCACCAGCCGGCTTGGCAGCACATTCTCTCAGCTCTTGTATTATTTTTTTTTTTATAGTGTTCTCTGTTTTATAGTGAGTTTCCTGTCATTTCTAATAGACGTTTTTCTGCCAATCGGGTAATCTCTTTATGGCGTTCCGGTGCACATCCTGGATTCGGATGGGCAGGAAGTGGTTTGTTCCAAACGCTTTCCAAAAGGGATGTCTTTGACGGAGTTATGCAAGGGAAAAAAAAAAGTGAATCCCTCCAACGTTTGGATCCTCAAGCCTCGTCCTCGTGAAGCCGAGTGTAAAAATAAACCCTCACATTGTCCGGCAGTGGTACTTAAGCTCAAACTGACACTTTGCCGAAGTGCAAAACGCTCATTATGGATGCAGAGTGTCTATTTGGAATGATTGCAGATTGCACCTTCAGTGGCTGGTCGCTGTCAGCGGTGACTGTCGATCTCCCTCTGCCTGTCTCTCTACACACAAGCCCACAGTCTGACCACTACCCATCCAGAGTCACCAGAAGCTTCTGTTGAACTCAAACCTGGGGTTTTTATAAATCCTATGATCCATCTGTCGTAACGCTTAAGATTGCAGGTTCCATCTTGCCTTTTGGTGGAAGGTTGGCGCCCGCGTTTGGCTGTGGTGCCGCCATCAGTGTGTGTGAATGGGACTCTGACTGTAAAGCGCTTTGGGCCTACGAGAGAAGGTAGAAAAGTGCCATTAAATATTCACCTTTTACCAATTACAAAGCTTGGCGTTGCATGTTTAAGTTTCCACTTCGGATGAAAAGTCTATGTAAATGCCCATTTTGGGCTTCCGTGTTTTGAAATGTTCATGCGTAACTGCACATGTTTCTACAACCATTTGGCGGGTTCTTTATACCAAACAGGTGGTCATTGAATGTTTGTTGAAAGCTAAACCAGGTCCAACTTTGAGGGACTTTATGTATGGATGGCGTCAACCGTTTAAAAATTGATCATGCAAAAGACATTAAAAATCGCGGTTTTATATGATACCAAGTCTTTCATAAATTAGAATAGAGCTGTGAAATAATAGAATAAAAGCTTTATTGTTACCTGCCTTCATGCTGTGTTTTGCAAACTAATTCCTTGTTTCCACTGCGTGGTCCAGACCGGACCGGACTGGACTTTTGAGCGTTTCCAT
The DNA here is from genome assembly GCA_003999625.1 of Oryzias javanicus. Lineage (NCBI taxonomy): Eukaryota > Metazoa > Chordata > Actinopteri > Beloniformes > Adrianichthyidae > Oryzias > Oryzias javanicus. The sequence goes on from CM012459.1 coordinate 8,814,688, forward strand.
TACAAAATGGACCTGCTATCTCATGGGGTCCAGATGACCCAAGCCTTACATTGCTGTGTTATCTATGTCATAACAAATGTGGATGAAGGTGGACAGGATTTGAATTGTGCCACAGGCACCAGTGAAAATCAAAAATCATTGAGAAAGAAGTTCAGCTCGCTGTCTTGTGGGATCCAGATGACCCCACTCCCAATGTCAGCATACCAAGGATACCAGGACAGAGTGGTACCATTTCTGGTCGCCCTTTGGTCGTAGGTCCAGAGAAAAATTGAATGGACCCATGAGGATGGAGCTTCTGTCGTCACACGATCCAACCCATTGATTGGTGGAAAGCTATTACTAGTGTCCAACCTGCACTTTTCCCGACTCAAGATCCAAACCAAAAGTTTGGTCCTCTTTACGGCTATATTCTTTTTCACCATCGCAATCTTCTTGCAAAGAATAATAAATTCATTACATACAATATTCCTCTTTATTCGCGGGGTTTGGGGACCGGAGACACACCAAATCCACAAACTGTCTCACCCCGCCCCAGCGGCTGAAGAATGTCCGTTACCGATCCACACTCATCAAAAACTCTTCCAATCATGTTTTGGTTTAAACATTTATTGGGCAGCTGCGTCATCGGTCTACACACCGCATGCGCTTTGATGCTCAATGGAAATGCTCACTTGAATTGCCCGGACTATTCCAAACCGGCCAAGAGGTGAATGGTCTGGTCCGTACAGCGCAGTCAAATAATGCATAAGTGAATTCTCCTTCATTTAGCCCTCCAAACAGAGAGTTTGGAAAAAATAGTATCTCATAATTCAGATGTCACTTTCGTTCGATGACATCACCAATAATTGCCAGTCTACATAATAACAGCAGGTTTATAACATTAAAGGCCTCGTGCAGTGGCAAATTTTTTTTTTAAATTTAGAAAGTCAATGGGTCTTAGAAAACGAATCTGATAAAAATATTCACTTAAAATGATCCAGGGCGATTTTATTGATCATTTTATGGTCCTGCACAGCTTTAAATTTGGGTGATAGGAGGTGATGGGCGGGGGCTGCGCGTGACGTCACCTCAGGGATCCCAGAGTGTAAACAACAATGGCGGACGGTCTGGGAAGCGACGTAGACCACGATTTAGATGGTATTTCTTTGGATGAAAGTGATGACCCTTCATCAAACAGGGAAATTTTAACTACACAGGGTTCAGAGGGTGTACAGCCCTACCAATTTGAGCCGGAGGTTTCCTCATCTGAGGATACCGGGGCTTCGGATGACGATAGGGAAAGCTCACACAGCGTTAGCGGGGATCAAGCCGAAACCGAATGGAGGCTGCAGGATTTGTCATGGTATGTATTTTGTGTTGCTTTGGAGAGACCTTTGGCCTAAAATGTTTTATTTTGTTGTAATGAAATCTTAAATTAAGCATATGTGTGTTGATGAAGCTTCTTTTGAAATACGATTGTTTGTACAACCAGATATTAGATATAAGATATAAGAGTTTTAAAATGATGTGGGAATAAACTATGAAACCCATGATTTATCAACCCGGTCCAACCGGTCTCAGTGAAATGCGTCCTATTCCCACGGCTTTGCACCCTCGGAATACCGTGCATAGTATAACGCCAAACACGGTTTTTGCGTGCATATGATACGCAGTTGCAGCCCATTCAAAACAAAGGAACGGCTTTTAGGTTTCGTTGGATTTATACCTACCTGTAAAACCTGCCTTTTTCTCATTGCACTGCTGGGTTGGGGAGTAGGTGTGGCAAGTCCACCCGCAGCCTGGCTGTGGCATGTCCTTCGGGGTACAAGCACGGGATAGCATCCTGTTTGAGAATAAGACTTTTGGCAAGTCCATGTCCACCTGCATTTTGTTTACAAAGCTTTTGGCCGTAAAATGGCAACTGCATATTGTTGAGTTGTTTGTTGGTCCATTCCACCGTTCCTCGTCCGACACACGAACCTCGTCCATGCCTCCCTCTCCTTCATTTTCACGGGAAATTCGTGAAGGGAGACCCTTCTTCGGCACATTAGAGCACCCAAATACAACACACCTATTCACCATTATCCCCAATCCACGGAAGTCCGAATTCTATCATGCGAAGTAAGTCAGTAAGCCCAGAAAGTCAGCACAACAATAGGGGATCTAGCTGTGTGTTCCTGCCATGACGTCACACGACCTATGACCTACTTATCGGAGGCTGCAGAAAATCTGAGCGACCGCGCTATTTTTAAACGCTTGTAGAGAGTGCACGGGGCCGCGGATGACAAAATAATTATACGGGGGTTCATTTGTGACATAAATACTAATGTTTTATTGCAGTTTTAGAAAAATCATGATTTTCACCGCACGAGGCCTTTAAGAAGGTCATTCTTTGACAAAAAGTCATTACTTCCATTTAAATGTAAACTTCTGTGGTTCAAAGTGCGCCCATGTTAAGAAAACTTTGTAAACATGAAAGACTGTGTATCCCTCTGTCTGGATGGTTGGATTTAAAAAAAAAATACTTGCACTAAATGCTCCCTTAAAAAAAAAAGAGAGAGATGCCCAAATGGAGGGGAGGGAGAAGGGAAGAATTCAGATCGGGCCATAGTAATCCTGGGGCAATGAGAGTGAAAATTAAAACAATACAAAAAGCTAAAATAGGAGATAAGACACTTAAATACTAGTAAATAAAAGAATAGAAGAAAGATCTTCGATCAAGATTTGCAAGATTTGCATCACGTTGAGACTTTACACCAAGCCTCTTCCAACCGTAGTTGGTGGTCATGCACTAGTAAACAGTAGCAGAGGAAGCCCCTCCATGTTTGTCTAGTGTGGACACCATACGCTAAACACGTGTTCAGAATCTGTGTTTAGCAGTCCCATCGTCCAATTTCCATCTAGACTTTGCATCTGTCTACCGTTGTCATGGTGCTCCTGGGTTCCTGTGGTCTCATCCTGATTGGACCCAGCTAACTTCAACTATCCCATCGTTTGGGCCACTGTTTAGGATGTTCCTTCTCCAGGATTTACCGCCAGCTCGTTACCTTCTCCATTGCAGGACTTTGACCTGTTGTCCTGTTGTTTCTAGTTCATGAAGTTCCTGTCTCTAGTCAGCCCTGGCATTCACTACGTACTCCTGTCTCCAGGATTATCACCGTCGACCACGACCGGCCATGGTACGACTCTCCACCACTGCAGTCCTAATTCACACAAAAACCCTGCCTCCAGTCACGCCACGCTACTCACCTCTGGGTCTTCATCGTCCCGAGACGAGTTCAAGCTCCGATTCACTGTGTCTAGCGGCCACAGAAACTATGCTTCCTCTTCAAGTCATCAGATGTCCACCACAGAGTAAAGAGTTACTCATTCTGCATTCGGGGATCCTTCTGGGTTACAGCTTCTGGGTCTACTATGTCTTGCTGTGTTACCATGACAACCATGGTGCGGCCAAGGGACAGAGGTTCGGTTCCTATTAAGTGTCCATAGTCAAGATACTGAATCCCAACTGAAGGTTGGTACCAGTATTCACCATGGGACTGTTAAGCTCTGTGGGTTTATGGGCACCTTCCTCTAAGCCCCACGTGTCTAAGAGGAAGTACATATAAGTACACACCATTTACCATTTTTGCTCATTTTTATTTTTTACCTATTCAAATTTTCAAAAATGTTGTCCTTCCGTTCTGGTTAGAGGTTTGACATGTTTATTTACCTGGTTTAACCAGTTTTATGTTTTAAGTGGTTTGGAATGAAAAAAATAGAAGGTCTTTGTGTGTATAGAGCAAGTACATACCTGTCCACTTCCTTCACAGTACTTTAAAAAGATCATAGATAAAAGGGATTAAAGAGGTTCACTAAAAAGGAGACAACTTTCCATTGTGTGTGCCGTACTTTCCGCAAAACCAAAAATGGAAGCTGGTGTTAGTGAGCCTTTTTGGGCTGCATCTACCGGAGCTGTGAAAATGTGGCGCGTGGATGAGTAAATGGTCAAAAATAGCTTCCACTTGCATAACTTGGAGCTGAGTCTGAAACTGCCGTTTTGCCTTTCAGCCGTCCACTCTCTCCTGTGATGCTGTAGTTGAGTGGGAGAGCCTGTCAATGCTTTGAGCTTTCAGAGAGATCTAATAATTCTCTTAGTTTCCATTTCACCTGCACATATCGGTTGAAAATGGCCCTTTTAGTGTGTGTATGGCCCGTCACGAATGTAAACATGTGGCTTTGCAAGATGCAACCCTCGGGTCAGGAGCTTTGTTTCCAGGAGGACATCTTCCATGGAAAGGACTGTCTGGGTCTCATGCTGCAACCACGGCAACCAGCGCATGATAAGACACAGTGAGATGTAGACAGAAAAGGATGAAATATGCTCATGATAAACAGATAAAAGACCAGATTTAGTTTCATTTTACTTATGTTTAAACATTTTTATAAAGTACAGTTACTGAAAAGTCTGTAAAACTTAAAAAAAAAAGGTTTGGGAAAAAGAAATGCATGAAAGTAACCACTTCCTATGAAAAGTCTATGAAAACACATGAATTTGCACATTTCAAAACTCTCATGTTCATACTTTGCTTCTTTCAATTTTTTAAGTCTGTTTGCAGGCTGTACCTATGAAACGCGCAGTACTAGATCGTGTCCTGAAAGTTCAACCAGTGGAACTTTAATCATTCGTAGACTTGGCTTTGGTAGTGACATCCCAAAGTCGTCACTTACTGATGATTGGTTAAGGACCCCTCCGCGTCGCTTTTTTATGTTTTGGTGTCCCCATCTCTTTTTTTTTACATGCTGGTTGTTCCAATTAAATCAGGGGTCTGGCCCTTTTTTGGACATGGATCAATCCCTGAGATGCGGCTGGTACCTGTACCCTAACCCCGACCCGGTTTGCTAACCAGTGCCTGATAGCTAATGCGCCCAGTACCAGTCAGCGTCTGGTACTGCATGTGTCTGGTACCGAGTTACAGTTAGGGTACTGGGGCAGAAAACGCAGGGGGGCTGCTAGGGATTTTGGGCCCCTTTAAAATAATTTTTAAAGGGCCCGTAACACAGCCGCAAATTTGCATTAGGGGCCTTTGTGGGTCCCCTTTCAGTTTAGGCCCCCAGCCACTTTTACCCTCCCTTTTTGGCGGCCCAGAGTACACGTCCCGATATTGGAACTGGTTTACAGCCTGGAGGTTAGGGTTGACACCTGATTTCACTGGAGCAGCAGCACGCCAAAAAACAACAAGTAGGGGACACCCAAAATATCACCTTTTGACATGAAGGGGTCCTTATTAGAGGTGGGACAAAGTATTGGAATGCTGAACTATTGTGATATTTGAACTCACAAACATTTCCGGTCCTCTCTTTACTTTAATAGATTCCTAAAAATAATACAAAAAAGTCCACCAGGGGGTTCTTCGCGTGAGCATGACAGCGAAATGCAAGGATGCCGTCGCAAAATAGTCAGCAATTTTTACCGTTTTTTTTTTTTTTTTTGCCAAAAGCCTGAAAACATAATAGCGTGGGTGCAGCGCAAAAGAGAAGTGCACTTTTTCTTGCTGTTTTCCGCATACAGCGGGAAGGGAGGGGCTTCTCAGGCGCTCTCACCACCTGCTCCGCTAGCAGATGAAAACGCACGTGGATGACAGAGCGTCCGCGAGCAAAAAGGTCCAAGCCATGTCAGCATTTTTCTAAATTACAATTTCTGCTGTTTCTAATGTAACAAAAACATGAAAAACATGGTTTATAAGCCCTGTAACAGCAGTAACCTGTCCAAATACCGCACTAAAATACATCAGATTCTAGTGGAGAGGTGCGCAGCGTCTGACCGTCCAAATAAGACGTCTAGCAGCGTTATTGATCCAACTGGTAGCTAGCTGCACACACGTGGAGCACGTGACTAAAGTGTTGATTATTAAAGAAAAGTGCAAGAAAAAACAATGATCACATAATATTAACAGGCTGAAATTTCACATTGTGCCTCAAAAAAATAAATTAAATGACATAAAATGTAAAATTCATTTAAATGCAGCTTTGTGAATTTTTTATTTCTACATTTATTGCTCTTTGAAGTGAGAAGGAAGTGATATATACTTTGTATTAACTGGAGCTTTGTTCATTTATGACCTTAAAATGTATTTTATTATTTTAAAGACTTCTTAGAATGTATTGATCATGTTATTTTAATGTCGGGAAAAGCATTATATAAAAAAAAGGTTTCGAAGAACATAAAGATGTCTGTTTTAAAAATTGTTCTATATCATATCATGTACAAACATATATTTATTAATTATTGCAATGTTGGCCATATTGCGATACTATCGGTATCGTGAGCCATGTATCATGAATCTCATCGTGAATTACCCAGGCCTAATCCTTAACCGTGCATCAATATGTGACGACTTAGGAATGCAAATATGTTATTTAACACCAAGTTTTTCATATTCGGAATAAAGCTGTGAAAGAAAATCCTGGAGTGAGATACTGAGAATACATATGCGTTCAGAAACTCACGTTCAGTGTGTTCTTTAGATTGAAAAATATTTACTTTTCAGCTAAAACTGTTCCTGAAAAATGTTCAGTTGTTTAAGTTGATCCACATTGCCTAATTTTTTTCTTCCGTCTTGTTTTGGAGCGTTCAGTCTCTGAACTTGTGAAATAAAACAGAACCTAACGAGGCAGAAGCCTCCAGAGACCCAAACAGTTTATCTAAACGTTACTCCAGCATTCCAAAAGTTCTCTTTCCAGGAATTTCCAGAGGCTGGGGGTTGGTGGATGATGGGGGAACACTGCATAGCTTCAAGGAGTTAGTGTTATGAAGACTGTCTGATGGGATTGGTGAGATGAGCCCCCGCCGCGCCCAAAGCGGGCCCCATCTCCTGTTGCAGTTCTCCTGTGTTATTGTTTTGGCTGAGGTAGTGTTGTGGGGGGGTTCACGAGGGGCAGGGCTATTATGTCTGTGCGTCTCGGAATCTAGGTCACCATCAGACCTCGTCTTCTGGCCCCGCCTCCCCCAAACTCCAACTCTTGTCCTCTGTTTTAATGACAGCAGAAAAACCTGGTGCTTCAATCTGTGCACCCTCTTTCACTCCTCGCCGTCTTGATCAATAGGCCACGCCACCCGGCCCTCCTCCCTCTCATCCTCCCATCTTGGCCTTTTCTCGCCGTGCCAAATGCCAGGCGTTTATCAGGGATGAGCAGCTGTTCTCTTTTGCTCCGGGGGAGTGGGAGGAGAAAAAAAAAATCAGAAAAACAGAGTCAAGGTAGAAGAGAGAAGGATGACGAGGAGAGCGAACCACCAACCGATCGAGAGCGCCGTCTGGGCAACACCTGGCCGGCGAGCTGAAGGGTAGAGCCGCCCTCAGACGGCTCCAGTGTTGATCAAACAAACGGCGTCAGCGTGATACGGCGTCATCCCCTTCAGATGACAGCTCCGCTCCGTCAAAATAAAAGCCTCTTCAGGAGCCAACAAACACACCCTACAGACGCAACAATGAAGAGAGACTTTTAGACATGAGAAGAATGTGTTATCTCTTGGAAAGTGGCCCAAACTCATGATTGAGATTTTATCTTTATTGAACTTGTTCCGATAAGGAAACACATTTACTGACAATTGACCTTTAGAGTGACCTCGTCTGTGGTTTTTATTTCAACGGGAAGTCTTGGATCTAAATTTGCTCGTCTGCTTTCGCTTTCCGGATCCCCCTAATCTACGGTGGCCCTGAAGTGTAAATTAAAAAAGCAAAACAAATAATAAAAAAAAACCCAATACATTTTAGCAAAATTCCAGACAACAAAACTTCAAAAAAATGAAACTTTTTGGAAAACAAAAGTAACCAGTTGTCGTGTTCCACGTTTGCCGATCGAGGTCGGCGGGTTATGCGAGTTTACCTCTTTTCTTTCCTGCTTCCTTTGCAGAATCTCCCTTAGAAGTTTGGAACAGATCTCTGTTATCTGAAAGGAATCTGAGTAAAGCCACCACTACACTATCTACTCAAGTAGGCCACCTGGCTGCTTTTTAGCTTCGTGTGATGGGGCGTGTCCAACCAGAAAGAGGGCGGGGCTAGGGGTAGATTGGAAAAGTAAAAAAACTGGAAGTATTGGACATGGACGTGTGGTCATCCACAACCTAAATCTGAACTAATGGACTGACTTCCTCTCAGTAATACCACCACAGAGATGCCGGAGAAAAGAACCACTTTGAAGGATGATCTAATTAAGGTAAATGTCTGAATGTTTTGACTGTAAAATATCTCACAGAAAAAGATTTTGATCATGTAAACGCAAAACTGTTGCAAAAAGGGATCAATCTAAACTTTGAGTGAGGTTGATGATTTTTAGCATTGTCAAGTAGATCATAATAGATAAAATACACATTCACTCTTTAGAATTGTGGCTGCTTTGATAACTCAGACGGTTTATTAAATAATCTTTAAATTTGCAAAAACTAGAAAAAAAGGTTTAATTTCTGCTATTGATTTAATTTAATACTAAAGATCTTTGTTTAGAGTTACGTTGGTAGTACTTAAGAAATGGATTCATGTAGCTAATCCTTGTTTCTGTTTTATAACACTGTTATTGAATTTGAAAGGTGATGCAATACCATGAATTGAATTAATTACTGTTTAAACCAAACAACCATCGGCCAATCTTGTTCCATAAAGTGACTTTCAGTTAGGAGAAACTGTACGGGTTCACAACAATTTAAGTGATTGTGATTGGCTAAGAGCGATCTCAGGTTTTATAGTAGTCAATCAGAATCAACGTTGTTGACGCGCAAACCAACATAGGGTATGTCCCATACATACATACACACACAAACGAACAAATGTTATTTATATAGCTCAATATCACCAAACAATTGTCTTTAGGGCTTCTTATCGGTAATTGTAAAGAAGCAGAAAAACAGTCATAAAATATAAACTAAACAGATTATTCCTGCTCTTAGACCCTCATTCTTGATAAAGAAAAACTCCTAAAATAAATCTGATTCTAGGAAAAAGAAGAAGAAATCTCAGGGATGTCCACATGAAGGAGAATCCTCTTCCAGGACGGATAGATGACATACTAGGACTGTTAAAGAAGAGTTGGCTTATCTAACTCTACAACTACATAATTGAATGGTGGTCATCCAGATAAAACTGGGGGATGGGTGGGGCCAAGTCTACAGCCACAGCGAGCCGGAGGTGAGGTCCACGGCCAAGAGCAGGAGCACAGGTGATCCACCTGCACCAAACAGAAGCATTGATAACTAAATAAAATAAATAATGAAGAATAGAGGAGATGGGAAGTACAAGAGAGAAGAGGACAGAACCAAGTTCACCATACTGTCACCAGCTTCAAAATTCTAGCACCGAATAGATGGAAGAAGCTGCAGAAACGGTACAAAGCAAATAAATAGAAAATGTACTTTTTTCATATGGAGAGGTTAGAGTTCAGAACGTCCATCAAGAGAAAACAAGAGGAAAGATTTAGTCAAAATCCAAGAATATGTACAGATCAAGTTTTGGAGATTTGGACTTTGGTTTATTGAACCTGATCTACAAAGTTAAACTAAAATAAAAGCAACACACACAGTTCGACAGTAAAACTTCCCATCTTCCCCTTTGACCAAGTACTTGCTTCCTCTTGGCCCCTCTAGGTAATCTGGGTGTTGTAGTTATAGTATCGGTTTCACTTGATCTGCCTCATAATCTAAAAGACACAGGTTAACAGTAAGAGCAGAATGTAGGAGAATGGGTGATTGGTACATCATCTATGTATGTTTCTATGACCCAAAGTGGTTTGAGCAGAAGATCTGGTTTCTAGAACTACTGGATTATGGGATTACATGTACATGAGAAACTAAGCTTTCATACCTCCACAATTTCTCGCATAACCTGAAAACCAGGTTTATGTGACATGACAGAAAACTTTAACCTGTAACCCGCATTTAAACAAAGTTAAGAGAGTAAAGCTAAAAGGGGTTTTGTTCTCTTTCCACTGTCTTGCACCATTTAAAAAGCATAGTGATTGAAACATCTGTCTACAAGTGAGCGCAGGTGTCCTGCCTAAGGACACACTGACTGTTGAGTTTGGGATTTGCACACCTGTCCAACCTACCTGCTTAACCCTGTGAGCTACAGCCATCACTGTCTAACAGTCAGTGGGAGCTGTAAACCATCCAACCAACCATGACATTATGAAGTGTGTCCACGTTTGAGAGAACAGATAAACAAATCGAAGAGTGGTTACTCAAAGGTATCAGTTTAGACACTTTAGACATGCACTTAGGACTCCTCTACCACTACTTTACTCCGTTTCTGTTTTAGGTAACTTTTCCCAGTCATGAATCGCCCCAATCGTTGCATCTCGTATGCAATAAGAGAGTCTGTTTTCTTCGAAAAGCTACAAGGAAAAAGCATTTCCAGAGAGGTTTAAGAATCTCTAAAAGTTGATTCTTCGCATGAGTCAAACACTTAAAAGGTTATTCTTCCATTGGAATTCACTGAGAGTATGCTCCATGTCAGACCAGAAATGCTGCATCTTATCTACGAGCTTTATCGGCGCGCGTCTCATATCGACGGGGGACATCTGTCTGTCTATCAAAGCTTCATTCCTCACATACCTTTGAGTGTTTTGGCAGCAACCACAGACAGAATGGAGATTTCGATACTAAGAGACTTCAAGTTATGCAAGTTCAAAGTTGGTATTGGAGGGCACGCATACTTCTGGGACGCACTGAGTTTAGTGTAATTTACAAATGAAGAGAGCATGGTATGGTATCTTCTCTTTAAATCGCTGCCTATTACACTCTCTTGAGATAAAGACATCACTTGAATGATGACAGTGGTTAGCAAAGTCAACAATCAATGGGTATGTAGGTAGAGCCACCAGAGTCACTTACTTATTAATGCTGAGAGGTATGATATGTGAGAAGTAATATAATCTCATGTTTTGAGAGGTTTGCAAGGGAAGCCTGTTCATTTTCTTTTCCACTGGTTCAAACTGTTCGTTAATATGTCTTGTAAACATTATCCAACAAGTTTGGTTTTGACCTTCAGCAACGAACGCAACAGCAGACCCCTGAGGATTAAAGCATTCACAAGCCCTCATCTCAAAGCCCCATATCAACTCGACCATCACTAGTCATGGAACTAAAATCATTTCCTCTCCTCAACATTATCAGATCCTCAAGAGGATTAAATGGAAGCACCATGCATGTAATTGGATGCATTATCTGCGGTTGACCTGGCCACCTTGACTAACGGCCGAAGATACAGTAAAGACAATTGACTTCTCCACCAATTAGAAGACGTGCTGGCCAGGAAGGGCAGCTGGAATCAGTTAACCCACAATCTCCATCTTTTACCGTGTAAACAGAGGAAGTGATGATGCACCGTGCAAAAAAAAGTGTTGAAAAGAAAGCATTGTCGTGCTCACAAGACCAGCAAGTTTTTCACAGAGTAATTTTCTCAGTGGTAAATGCTGCCATTGTAGCTAATATTGAAGATAACGCAACCGGTGAGGCTTAAACACAAAATCTTTAACGTATTGTAACTTTTCAGCCGTTAACACGATCAACATCCTGCAGATTCTGAAAGAGAAAAGTGGCTCACTCTGCTTTTTTCCTTCACAATTGATCGTGTTAACAATTAAAAATGTTTAGTAAATCAAAGAACAGAAACACTGGAGCTCCGGTGTTCAAGGGTTAAGCTAGGAAACATAGCAGCTACATTAACATGATATGAGTTGGCTATGTCAACCTGTTACTTTGAGTAAACTCATGCCATTTTACTTTGGTCTGGTAACACTTAAAACATTAGCAAACATCAAAATAACTACATTAGCATAATTTTAGTAAACTATGTCAGCCTTTTAATTTGAGAATACCATTTACCTTTTGTCAAGTCAAGCTAACAACACCAGCAAACAGTAAAATAGCTTCATTAGTAACATTTGACTTAGGTATTACAAGCTGGGACTTGGAGGAAACTCATGCCATCTATTTTTTCTCTAATAAAGCTTTAAACATTAGCAAACATTAAAATAGTTACATTAGCATAATTTTAGTCAGCTATGTCAATCTGTTAATTTGAGTAAACTCGTACCACTTGCTTTTAGTCTATCAAGCTAACAACATCAACAAACATAAAAATAGTTAGCATAATTTGAGCTAGCTACTCAACCGTTAACTTTGAGAAAAGTAATGCTATTTAACTTTAGTCAAGCTAATAGCCTAAGCATAAATTAAAAATAGCTACATTAGCATAATTTAACCTTGAAACTAGTTTCAAGCTGAGACTCATCCTGTTTCATTCTTAGTCTAAATTAGCAAACATGAAAACAGTTACATTAGTTTAATTTTTGTTGAAAACGTCAACTTGTTACTTTGAATTTATTAAGCCAAATAGTATTAGTAACAGGGTAATACTTACATTAGCTTAATTTAAGGTTGCTATGTCAACCTATAACATTGAGGAAAACTCATATCACTTACCCTTCGTTTAGTCCAGCTTAAAACATTAGCAAACATTTAAATAGTTACATTACATAATTTAAGTTGGCAATTATTCTGTTTCTTTAATAAAGAAATTCAAGCTAATTACCTTTAGGCTACCTTAGTACTATTTATTTTGTGGTACCTGAAGAAGTGTTAGGCTAGTCACCTTAGACTGTGTCAAGCTAGTTTGCTTTGCTAAGAATAAGCTAGCTACTTAAAATAGCTTCATGCTAGCTACTCAGGCTTTTGTGACGCTAAACACCTTCAGCTAGCGTCCTGCTTCTGGATGTGCAGCTAAAAGATACAAAAAAAAAAAAAGAGTTAAAATTTTGCAATTGCAGTGCTAACTTATAAATTGAGACTAATAAAATAAACAATTTAATTGAATTGATATTTATTACTGTTAAATTACCAAATCAGAGTATTTTGTGAACTCATTGTACATAAGGAACATGGCTTGTGGATTTATGGAGGTTAACTACTGAGAGAAAGGGTTCTTTTTGACCACACCGTTAAATTTCTCCAGTTCTGTGGGGAACAGTATCAGTATTACTTTGACAGAAACCTTATTTGCCTCCTCCTGTGATTTCAATCAAAGAGTAATTATCATTGAAAGGATGAATAAATAATAAAAAACAAAAAAAAACAATAAAGGGAATGGTTTGTTGTGTTACTTAACAGATGCTGCCCAGTTTGTTTTTTATGTCCATCCCAGCTCATTTCCATAATTCATCCTTTGACTTGTTAAGAAGATAATCCGCTTGTTATACTGTCACCAAGGCAAGAATTCACCAGGGAGCTGTGCATTTGTGTGTATTAAGGGGGTGTGGCTATAAATGAACCCAATAAACCCTGATACCCATATCTGTGTGCCTCCTCCCCCCCGCCTTGGCTCGCTCTGCCTGCTTGTAGATGCTCATGATTAATTGCTTATTTACTTGGACGGCGGTTTGATTGGCGTGTGCACGGAGCAGACCTGACGAGCTGCCAAAGCCGTCCTGACAGAGCTCGATGCAGACGAGCCGCAAGGAAGACGGAGAGTGGCTGACGGCGAGGAAAAGGCGAGAACAGTGCCATCTGAACTCATTAAAGCCCAATTATTCCACATGACACGAGTACCCCAAGTATATGGATACATTTTTATGCAACCCACTAGCAGTCGTCTGCACGGTGAAGGCATAAGAAGCACATCACTGGAGACGCACAACACATGTGTCGTTCGCCTGCATGCACTGACACGCACACTCTCCAAATGACATTGTTCTGTCAATCATTGGCGTTTACTGCAGCTGCAGAAAACTCAATTTTAATCACCACTAAAGGCAGAAAGGACATTTATCAGACATCATCACCCATCAAATTACATACATAATTGCATGTCTGCAGCAGAAATGATAAATATATGTACACAAGACTGTCGAGTAGATTAAATAAACGTTTTCAACCAAATCTTTGGGATTTGGACGCATACAACTCACACTATTCCAGTTTTTTCATTTACCACAGTACCAGAATTTTTTGGATAACATTTTAACACTACTCTCTTTATGGGTGGATATAGGCTGTCTGAGGGGAAAAAAATGGGGAAACCTGTTCAGGGTACTTGGGTAGCCTTAACGAAACTTTAAGATCTTAAACCGTACATGTACAACATTTTTTCCTAAGGGAAAATCTGCGGGTGACAGGTTGTAGTGAACACCTGAATAACTTGTAAAGTTAAAGGGTAACCAAAACCTAATTAATTTTTTTTAATGTTTACTTCTTTAAACTGGGCTTTAAAAGTGTTCACTGTTGGCTAATGCCAAATTTTTGACAATTTGAATTAAACGTGTTTTATTATTGAAAATACAGTCTAAACTCGTCTGTGTGCTGCCCCCTACAGGTTGGACCGGGGTATTATATTTCAATTTCATGATTAGTCAAACCATTTATGATCCCACGTCCTGATCTGTAGCTCCAGTAATGATAACAGTTATGCTCCCCAAGCCCACCTCTGACTGGATTTTCAAATTTCGGTTGTGGGTGGAGTCAGCCTCCAACTTCCCTGTTTGGTTACTCTTCAAAGTAGGTGAACCCAGGCATGTTGTAGGGAACAAACCCTGCTCACTTTGCAAGAAGCCCATTTGTACTTGTCAAGTGATAAGTGAACACTCTTTGCGCGCCCCGTTACAGACTCCTTACAAGTCCCACAGATTAGGAAGTTGGACAATCAGAATGTAGGTTGTGTGACATCCTACAGGCACTTCAGTATCAGCGGGGCACCCCATGCAGTCGGCATTTGCGCACAGTCAGTAAGGAGCCAGTACCCGCACCTTGCTAATGACTGGAGCAGGGATAGACAACTCCAGGCCTCGAGGGCCTCAGTGTCCACATTATGTCCAGATATCCAAGCCCTACCCATGACTGACTACCTGGCTCAGATGTGTCCAGCCAATAAGAACATGCCAGAGCTGGCTATGTCAGAAAACATGCAAGAATGCAGCCCTCAAGGTCTGGAGTTGGACTGTTCCTGGATTAGAGTCGGACATACAGACATCACCCAAACATCACAAGGCCATATAACGTACATTATCTTTATACTAATACTTTATGACAGCCATACCGCACGCACAACAATCATGTGTTCCAGTTTCCTGATCCAGAAATGAGCCTTAAAAGAGAACTGCAAGACACACCTGGACTCCCTTTACGATCCTGTCCCGGGTAACCAAAAAGCACCTGCTCAACCTGCAGCTCAACCCTCAATGACTAAAGGATCAAGTCAATAGTTATTGGGGGTGTAACGATGAATCGACTTATTCCATTAATTGATTTTATATTTTCTTGATCCAAACAGATCAGTCAAGTTAAGTCAAGTCAATGTCTTTGAATCAAACTATGCATGAATAAATGAACATGGGTTAGGTCATCATTACAGTCCAATGGTTGGAAACACTTGCAAAGATGTGACCATACAGTTTGGTGTAATAGTCTGATAATGTTCTGTTTGTATTATTTTGATGAAACAGTTGTTAAAGTGAAATCGGTACACCCTTAATCAGCATGGGAGTGAACTTTCTTTACTTCCGTCCCTCTTACCTTTAGCCAGGCGTTTCCTGATTCACATTTTCCTGATTTATGGTGCAATATTTACCTGACTTACATAGTTTCATCCACTTTGCCCACATTTGAGTCTTGATAACATTTGTTAGCTCTAATGAGGCACTCTTTTTTTTAATACATGGACCGTAACAAGTTGAAATTCTTTAATTTTCACATTATTATTTTATTTTATTTTATTGCGTTAAATGGAAAAACCCGTTAGTATTTCTGTCTTTTATGTATTTTTTACAAATATTTGTACTATTATCTGTTAGTGCAGGGGTGGGCAAACTTTTGGATTTGTGGGCCAGAAAGGGTTCTAAAATTTGGCATCAGGGCCGGACAAGGAGCAGATGGAAGGAGTGATTTGGTAATGAACCTCATAAACTAAAAAGATAATATGGAATTTAGATAAAAACATGCTTTAATTTCGATTAAAATTCACATATATTAATTTAAAAATAGAAAATTTTGGAATTTTAATTTCTAAATTTTGATTTTTGTTCTCCTTTTGGTGATTTAATGGGTTGATGTTCTTCAGAGGAAAATGCAAACTCAAAGAAATCCGAAAAAATCACCTTCTGACTCAGAAATAACACACACAAACGCCAGAGAAACACCACCTTTCATGAGAAGAACCAGAAATAAAATGAAAATAAAATAATAATTAGTGAATTAATGAATTTTCGATTCAATGTATTTTAATTTGGAGGGCCATATTAAGTAGCTTAAGGGGCCACATGTGGCCCCCGGGCCGTAGTTTGCCCACCCCTGTGTTAGTGGATAGCCAGAATCCCGATTGGCTGGTTCTAAGTGTGATCCTACTGCGTTCCTGTGGGTGCATCAACTAAAAATGCCCCCACGACCACCATCACAAGAATCTAAATTCCACTTTCGCCCCCGTTTCTGCTCACAGACTGCTGCTCCTCACCTCCCCCATCTGCGCTGCATTTCTGCTGACCCCTCTCCCGGGTTCTTCTGTCAAGAAGATGCCAAATACCAGCCGGTGCCAACAGCCGCAGTCATGGCTAAACATACATCTGCGCGAGGGCAGGGCCCGATTTATCCCGTCGGCCGAGCGGATTGGGGGCGCACCTGAGCGCCGCGGAATCCGCGCACACCTTTACCGAAGATTGACATTTTTTCTCACTGTTGTGTAATTGTCAATTTGCTTCTACTTACTAACACCCCACCTCTGCTTTTTAATCCCACCTAAAAGGAAGAGGGAAAAACCCCTCCACTTTTTCTGGAGCCCAGATGTTGGATAACGGCATGTTAGGAATGCAGAGCAGCTAAAAAAAAAAATGTTGCAGACACAATAGAAAGGACGTGCACTCAATGTAGGTGAGGGGAGGAGAGGAGAAAGTGGAGCAGAGGAGGAGGAGGAGGAGGCAGGAGAGGGCACTGGGTGCGCCGTGTCCTTAAAAAGCCTCCGCCGAAGCGGAGGGAGATGGGAGGAGACAGTGAGCAGCAGCGGTTCAGCTGGGAAAGAGGTTAGTAAACCAGTGGAAATTGGATAACAGCCTCCTTACGTCGCCACGGTTTCACATAATGAGGACTCAGTGAATGAAAATAAGAGATTAACCGAGATATGGCGGGGGACAGATGGCGATGATTTAATCTCGTCTGTACAAATCCGCCACATATGATGGTTTTAAGAGGGGATACACGGCGTGTGCCGGTTTCTGTCCAAACACTTTTCCCATGAGCCAATTAGGCGATCTCTGATGGCGATAAATTGGGCGGAAAATGGTTTTTGAAATTGCCGCAGTCGCTGCTGCAGTGTCACTCTGTCCTCCCTTTCCCAGCATCTTTGTTTTTTTTTTTTTTTTTGGAACGATTTGTCCTTCGCAGGAAAATGTCACGCCACCCTGTCAGTTCTGACTCCATCCTCCACCCACTGTCTGTCTGTCTGTGTCCATTTCCCCGTTCTTCTTCTTCCTCTTTCTTCTCAGCGGCTTCCCTCGCCGCCCTTTTTCGCATCTGATCATGTCCTCCTTCCATCCTCTCCTCCCTGGTGTTCTCCTTCCTCGTCCTCCCCTCAGCTGTGTGGCTGAGACAGTGGAGTACGACCATCATCAGTAACAACTCGGCGAACGTGTCACCGGCTCTCACACACGGATTACAGCTGTCCGCTTCAATGCAGTTGAAGAATGGAGCCACACGGCGCTTTTTCTTCGCAAAAAAATCAACAAAAAATACGTTTTTTGAAACATGATCGCAGGAAGTGTTGCACTTTATTTCCATCTATATTTTTATTCAAAAACGCGCTGAGTTTTGGGTCTGTCGGTGTCCGATACTTGCACATCTACCTACACTTGAGGCAGAGAGAAATTCCAAAATGGTCCAAATCTTGCTCCGATACATGAAAGTCCTGGTGCCATATGATGAACTCATACATCACTTACCTAATCCGAGTCCTGATTGGTCAAAGTTTAACTGATTTAACTTTTGTTGCGCCTTCAATGACTGCACGTTTTTCTACCGAGAGCCTAAAATAAGACTTAAAAATAGTTTTGAACAGTATATGTTGACTTTTCATAAGAAGGGGTCGCTTCAATGTACGTTTCTGATCCTTACGTGAATGAACCATCGATGCAACGCAAGGGGAGGGAAGACAGATGAGACGGCTACATTGGTGCCATTGCCACAGCTATCTAGTGTGTGGGTGTGCATGGCTAGCTAATGATAGAACCCCTAAGAGTAACATCTCTTCTTGCTCATTTCATGCTAATTTAGCATTATGTTTTATGAAAAAATATAGGCCCAATCTAAATTTTGTCCTTCTCCCCTTCTCTACATTTAGCCTTCCAAATGGAGAGTTATGAGAAAATAGTGTCTTAGATTTTAGATGTCACCGATAGTCGCCAGTGAGCTAGCTTTAGCTTAGACCTTCCAGTGCTTGAATATGCCAAACAACGGTTCTATAACTTTAAAAAGGTCATGCTACAACAAAAAGTTATTACTTAAATTTAAATGTAAACCTCTGTGCTTCAGAGCGTATCGATTGTTCTGGCCTATGTCCTCTTAGTCCCTGGACCTTAACAGGAAAAAAAAAACCTCGTGTCTCATGGTGCAACCCAACCAGTGTGCTGATCCGGCTTTGATTGTTTGCACGATATCATATTTTTCTACTACTCCCTTTTTTTCAAGAGTGCTGCCCTTTTTTTTTTTTTTTTACAAATAGAACACAAAGATTAACAAAGAGCTCCTCCAGCTGGATGTGCTAAAATATATCACGACCCACGCAGTTCGCAACCTGAAGTGAAAAAAATGGCTTAAAAAATTTAATGTTTTTATTTAACCTAAGTTTTAGGTTTAATCAATGGTTTACACATGACTAAACCCTTGTTTCCACTAAATGGTACGGTTCGTTACGATACTGTCGGGGAGTGTCAGCCAAAAGAAGTGAACCCTAAGAACGAAGGAAACCAGCTGATCTGAAGAAGTCAACAGTCAGAAAGTCGGGTGTAGGAGCAAGCCGAAATGTGGTTGGGAGGGGATATCACCAGATAACTCTAGGAGGGGATCTCCACTCAATGAAATTGGGAGCTGCGGACTTGCGATCCGGAATCCGGGCGGGTGAGGAAGCTGAGACAAAGAAATGAAATAGGTCAGAGGCAGGACGAGTTTGTGAGGAGAGGCGGAGACTTGCACTGACAGATTGATACCTAGTAAATTTGAACCCAACTGAACTAATACTGATACTGAACTAATAGCAAATACCAGTACTATTACTAATAACTAATACTCAACGATAAGCACTTCTCAGCAAAATGTTGAAATTAATCTGAATTACAATCCATCCATCCATAAATTTTCCTCTACTTATATAGGACCAGGAAGCATTCAAAACCTGTGTCCTGACCTCCTCTTCTACAGAACCTTTCTCCATCTCCTCTGAGGGAACCCCGAGGCGTTTCCAATCCTACCAAGCGTGTCGTTGGTCTTCCCCAGGGTCTCTACTTGATGGGACATGACTGGAACACCACCCCAGGGAGGCATCCACCTCACCTGGCTCCTCTAAAGTGGAGAAGCAGCAGCTTTACTTATCTCTTTCTGGGTGACTGAGCTGCTCGCCGTTTCTGTCAGGGAGCGCCCTTCCCACCCTGCAGAGGAAATTCCTCTTTATTAACTCAAAAGTTTGACATAATCGATAACTTTGCCTGGTGCTGAGTCCCTCCTTGACTGAGCGTCAACTTTCAATGAAAAGTCAAGAGTGGAACTTCGGATTTCTACGCATTTGCATTGACTTTTAATTGAAAGTGGCCGCTTTAATGGGCGCTGCCAGTATTGAGTTATTCTGTAACACCCCTTTAGTCTTTAACTGTTTATGTAATCATCTGATTCTGAGAAAAGCCGTCCACATCAAAATCATCTGATTCACTATGATCGTGTAACTGGTGGAAGAGTTTTAATAGGTCATAAAACGTGTGTCGTCATGTCTGACGTCAAAGGGTTAAGAACATTTACTAAAATTTTTAAAAATGCTAAGACAGATTTGTGGATTTCTATAGGTTTCAGTTTTTGAGTGTGTCTGGAGGGCATCAACTAGGATCCTTCCACTTAAACTTCGTGAAAACTAGGAGTCTGTCAAGGCCCCGCCCTCTTTTCTGTTCAGTCATTTCCTCCTAATAGTGATCCAGATCCCAAAGTGTTTGATGTCCTCCACCTTTTTGCAGCCCACGGGAGGACCATGGCTTCTATGGGTTCATTCTTTTCCCTTTCCTGATAACAGATGAGGAGGTACCAAAGAAGAAGGTCAGTCACCATCATCTAAAACAACGAATGCAAAAGAAGAGGAGGTGTGGGAAATGCCCATTAGGATGAAGCCACCACTAAATCATCGACCCTCCCGCGATGTGATGCCACTGATGAACTACAGAAAGGTCAAGGTTTCAAGAACTGACGAGAACATTCATCTCCCTTCATTGTGTTCAGGGCTGGCAGGTGGGGGAGGGCCTCTCTACCTGTCACGGGGCAGGATTTAGGGTCCGGGCCTGGACAGGTGAACTGATTGCCCCCAAACAAACCCCCACAATTCATGTGGTTTCTCATGACATGAGCGTTTAGGAATTCTGGTTTTGAACAGTACATTGGATCCAATCCTGGACACTTGTTTCCAATTAACTCTGAATTTTAGTTAACTTTAGTTATTGTTGTTCTTTGATTATTCTGTACAGTTTTAGGGAGTAAAAAGGGATGAGCTGAACAAGAAATATGTCTAAACTGAGCAAACAAATGGACGACATACAGAAAGTTGAAAGGCTGAAGAGAACTCTGAAGAGCCCGCAGGTGCAGCTTCTGTTTTTCATAAACTTCAGCTTCCATTCCTCAGTTTTTACTATCATCAAATCCCTGCTGTTTTCTATTTAATCTTACATTCCCTGAGTTTCTTCTACTATGTTTTCAAGCATAAAATAAAACTTCAATTTATTAGAACCTTTTTCAAAGGTGGGATTCTGTAATGTTGTGATAAAAGGTTATGATTTTACTTCAGTCTTTCTCATATTAAACCGTAACTAAATACTATAAAAACTTTTTTTTGGCGGTTGACCTCCAACTGTCCTGTTGTGTTACCCTTTAAATACAACCAGTTCCTTCTACTGTGGAACCATCTATTGTAGAGCAAAGGTAGAGTGGTTGATTTCTGATTGTAAGATTGTAGGTTCAGTTCCTGTGTTGAAGTGACCTTGGGTAAGACAGTGAACTCCACATTACTCTTGGTGGTTGTAGGTTGGCACCAGTGTTTGACAGTGCAGTGTATATGAATGGATGAATGGGACTGTGACTATAAAGGGCTTTGAGCCTTTAAAGTAGACAGTAAAGTACTATCAACAGTAAGTACACGCCAAATACTATTCAAATCCTACTTATTCCAGCTACTGTAGGGAGGATTTGAACCAGTGTCTTGTTGCTGTGAGGCAAGAGTGCTAACCACTAAATATCACAACATAAACTGTGTATTAGTAATTTATCAACATGGTACTTGGTCCATTTTGCAGATTGACATGATCGGACCAATTTAAAGGGCAACCAAACCCTAAATCAACTTTTTTTGCCTGTTGGCCTCTATAAATGGAACTATAAAAGTGCCATCTGTTGGTCATTGCGAAATCTTTGACAAATTTAAATAAACTTGTTTAATTCTTGAAAATATACCATTTTTTCCTGACAGTAAGTCGCTCCGGAGTATGAGTCGCCGGAGCCACAAAATGCGTAATGAAGAAGAAAAAGATATACAAGTCGCTAGAGTAAAAGTTGCACTTTTAAGAGAAAAGTCCAACATTTATGAACAAATTCAACAACCGTGATGTAATGTTGCATTTGACACCAAACGCGATGCATGAGTCAAATTTGAGTCCGCTGCCTCTTTAATGTTTGTCCAAAAATATGTTCATACTAGAGGCTTTCATTGCGGTTGGAGAGGTTGTCTTCTAGCCTCATCGCTACATGATGAAGGCTTTGACCAGCAATCATAAGAGTCCTGTTCCCCAGCCCCACCCCTCTGACTGGATTTTCAAATTTCGGCTGTGGGTGGAGTCAACCTCCAACTTCCCTGTTTGATTACCTTTTAAACTATGTGAATAAACCCCTAAAGCATTCAGTAGAGACTGATCATTTAAAACATAAACACAGACAGAAAAGGACCTTAATTGGCCAATGTTTGACTACAACATAAACACAGATGGACATATACAAACATTCATTGATATTGACTTTTCATTAGAACTAGGGATGTCCCGATCAGGTTTTTTTTTTTTTTGGCCTGAGCTATTCAATTTTGTGTATCTGCTGATACCGAGTCCCGATCCGATACTTTTGTAAAACATTTGAAACATAAACAAATTGAATAAACAGATTTGGGTTGTCCTTATTTATAGTTTATTAACCTTCTTTTATCATTAAACACTTATGTGAAGAAGCTTTAATAAACAAGTAAAAATTGTAAATTTTGTGATCTGTTCATGACATGCAGAGAGTCAGTGAATGCACCAGGATGGAATTTCAGATTTGAAAACAAAAGCAAAAAAGGTTTAAAGTGAAAAAAAGATTAAAAAAAAAAAAAAAAAACCTTTTGAAATTGAAATTTTGAAACCTAAAAAACAGAACATTAATGATAATAATAATTAGTTTATTTTAAGTTTATTTTAGAATAGCAAAAAGTTTTGGATATTTTACGTACTTTTTTGGCCAAACACCAATTTTTTTTTCAATTTGTTTTATTTAGGTTTCAAATTATTTTGGCCCCTATTTAGCTCCATACAGATCCATCTTCATTCACACAGTTTGTATTTTAGGCAAACATTCTTTACTGATTTGCTCTTCAGTTACTTTTCCATTCAGAAGTCTCTCAGTAGGACAATCTCTGGTCTGGCGTCATACAGATACAGTCGGGAGCTTGAAGGACAGCGAGACAGAAACGTTTGCTGACGGAGTCCGACAGCTGCAGCAGACATCAAAGCGGGGCTGGGTCGGTCTCGCATAGTCTATAAATCACCCCGCTAACGACACATTTAGCGTAAAGTTACTCCTCGGAAAGGAAAAACCCCCCTCACGTGCTGCTCGTGGAGATCACGGGCCTCACGGGTACGTCAAAAACAAAAGGGGCAAATTCTCGTCTCGTGACATCACACACAAGCCTCTTAGACACACATTTAAATGAGAATTTCAGAACCAGACCACCTTTTTTATTTCTGCTCTTCTCCCTCCATACTTTAAATTCACCCGTGACCTACTTTCACAGCATCAATCTGGTGTAAAACGAAGCAGAGGCGCAGATCTGCTCAGCTGGGTCAGTCCGCTAAGACTGAAATTGGTGCATTATATTTCAGAGGCTGAATAATATTATATCAGCATCCCAGCCTGATTCACTTCCAACAGCAACGCTCTCAACCCAAGACCCTCCAAGATTAATCTCTTCAGCAGATGACCACCTGTGGCCTCACTTTCCCTCCTGTCAGCCCCCCTCCAGTTACGGCACAGCCTCAGTCACCTCACCCCGCCTGCTGTCGTGCTGTCATGTGACCGTGCCGAGTGTCAACACTGTGCTTATGCATGCACAACGCAAGCGCATCTTTAGAGCAGGCACGTGAATGTCTGTCAAACTCTGGGGAACAACTGCAACCATACGCTATATTAGGCTGACGAATCTTTGCCTGAATGTGTATTTCATCTATTAATGCACAATTTTGTTCAAATGTGTAAATTAGCATAATGGAAAATTTGATTAAAAATGAAATGTACAAAAATATTTGATGAAAAGGAAAAGATGACATGAGCTCAGATTGCCATCAATAATTTGCCATAAATACGACTTAAATTAAGATTTTTTTATTTTTATTTTATAGAACATTATTATTTTTCTTTTTTTTGTCCATGACTTTTTAAGCAGGAGGGGTTTTAAATGATGTGTTGCACACACTAGCTGTGTCATCAGGTCGCTCCTCTTTAAGTGCTTTGTCCAAAAAGGATCACCTTGGTCGCTCCTCTTCGTGTGTTCTGTCTCTAAAGGATAACCAGAACCACTTCTCTAATTCTGTCCCGTCTCCAAACGGTCATCAGGGCCATTCCACTTCATGTCCTTTCCTAAAGCATCACTGGATCACTCCTCTTTATGTTTCCAGTACCTAAAGGATACATTCCTCTTCATGTGTCCTGTTCCTAAATGATCACTGGGTCGCTCCTCTTCATGTGTCCTGTCCCCAAGGGTTCACTGGGTCACTCCTCCTCATGTGTCCTGTCTCCAAAGGTTTACTGGGTCGCTCATCTTCACGTGTCCCATCCCTGAAGGATCACTGGGTCGCTCCTCTTCATGTGTCCTGTCTCCAAAGGATCACTGGATCGCTCCTCTTCATGTGTCTTTTCCCTAGTGAATTTAATGGGTTGCTCTTTTTCATGTATCCTGTCCTTAAAGGATCACTGGGTCACTCCTCTTCACGTGTCCCGCCCCTGAAAGATCACTGGGTCGCTCCTCTTCATGTGTCCTGTCCCTAACAAGTAGGTTCTTTAAAGTTACTCTATTTTCCATTAATTATCACCGGGTTGCTCCTTTTCCTGTGTTCTATCCCTAAAAGGTCACTGGGTCACTCCTCTACATGTGTCTTGTCCCTGAGGATCACTGGATTACTCCTCTTCATTCATCCTGTCACTAAGGGATCACTGGGTCGCTCCTCTTTATGTGTCCTGTCCCTAAAAGATCACAAGAGCCATTCCTCTCCATGTGTCCTGTACCCAATGGATCACTAGAACTACTCCTCTTCATGTGGTCTATCCCTGAAGACTCATTGGGTCGCTCCTCTTCAAGTGCTTTGTCCAAAAAGGATCACCTTGGTCGCTCCTCTTCATGTGTCCTGTCCCTAACAAGTAGGTTCTTTAAAGTTACTCTATTTTCCATTAATTATCACCGGGTTGCTCCTTTTCCTGTGTTCTATCCCTAAAAGGTCAATGGGTCACTCCTCTACATGTGTCTTGTCCCTGAGGATCACTGGATTACTCCTCTTCATTCATCCTGTCACTAAGGGATCACTGGGTCGCTCCTCTTTATGTGTCCTGTCCCTAAAAGATCACAAGAGCCATTCCTCTCCATGTGTCCTGTACCCAATGGATCACTAGAACTACTCCTCTTCATGTGCTCTATCCCTGAAGACTCATTGGGTCGCTCCTCTTCAAGTGCTTTGTCCAAAAAGGATCACCTTGGTCGCTCCTCCTCGTGTGTCCTATCCCTGAGGATCACTGGGTTACTCCTCTTCATTCATCCTGTCACTAAGGGATCACTGGGACGCTCCTCTTAATGTGGCCTGACCCTAAAGGATCAGTTGGTCGATCCCGTTCATGTACTTAATTGCTCCATGTCCCAATGGGGTGTGACTGGAGTGGCCTGGTCAACATACGAGGCAGACATCTTTTAAAGTTCAGGAACAGTTTTATTCACAGCAGAACCCTCACCTCACAGATCACACAAGCGCCTTCCCTCTGCCAGACTCTCTTTACACTGAGCTTCGTCCCTTTTATAGTTCCCAGCTAATTAGTTAGGCACGCACAGGAAGGAAGCCACTTAAACCAAACAATAGAAACAAAAACAAACAAAAGACAGAAGTGTCTTAGAAACTATACATTTAAGGTCCTGTAAACAAAACAGACATAAATAAACAAACAACTCAAATCACTGTAAATCAAATAAGTAAGCAAACAATTTCAACCCACTTCCTGTACCCTATCCTAAAACAGGAAGTCACCCTTGGCCACCATTTTGACCTGTGGGCATCAGGAAGAGGAGGTGAGACATCACAAATCAATAAACAATTTTAAATATGTGGAGTCTGTTTATTTCTATATATTATTTCTGAAAGTGCTGACCTAAGTGAAAAGTAGATGCAACTACTTTGTCACACACATTAAACATTAAATTCTTTCAAATGTGCACAGCACGTGTAGATAAAAAGGTTAACAATCTTTAAGGTAATATGTTATCAAATATTAAAAACATGGCAAAGCCAGCAAGGTGTTGTTTTTTTTGGCACAGTAGGTGCAGCCCGTTTATTCATGCTAGTACACAGACACATATTTTGAACTCTACTCACCCCAGATGACCTCCCAACAACATATGGCTGAAGGGTTTAGTCACTGTTACTCACCTGTGTCCACTTCAAATACCTGTGATATTTACATTCTTAAGGTGATTACTTGCGCTTATTCTTAACCGGGTGCCGCCTGCTTTTCTAACAATGGCTAATCCCATTTTTTTTTTTTTTACTCTGTTACCTTTGTGCACGTGGACACGGGAGTCCGAGTGTATGTTCTCTGTGTGGAGGATTTCTGGTATTGTAAGAACCCTCACATGATAAAGCGGGGCTAATACGGGCCCGCAGCCACACACATTCCTGCCATAGTTAGCATTTAACCCGATGGCTATCAAAGAATGCCGTTGTTTTGGTTGCCGGGAAGCGCATGTGACCTGGAAGTAATCAAGTGCATGTTTGTCTAAAAGGGTTTCAAGGATGATTAGGCTGGAGCGATTGAATGACTCAGCTTTAAATCAGCAGCTCTTAAGCAGTCATTATGAGAAACACTGACAGAGAGCTAAATTATTAAGTGCCAAATTCAAGGGGAGGTTTGTTAGCATCTGTGCAAAAAGGTCATTTATGGGGTTTAATCTGATTGTACAACATAGTTGAGGGTTGAAATACCGTTCACACAAAGAAGCCCATTCATATTGAGTGTGGAGGGGGGGTTCTGAATCATTTAAATGTATCCTAGACCTGTTGCATGAGTTATGCACTGAGAGTTTGAAGACATTTCAACCACATCAGCTTAGTGATGATGACTTCCTAAAACGGTTAAACGCCATTATTATATAACTGGTAATTCTGAGCCAGAAAGCAAAGCTCTCGATTTACCGGTTGTTCCAGTACTCACCTATGGTCATGAGCTTTGGGTCGTGACCGAAAGAACGAGATCCGACTACAAGCGGCTGAAATGAGTTTTCTCCGGAGGGTGGCTGGGTGCACCCTTAGAGAGAGGGTAAGGAGCTCAGTCACCCGGAGAGAACCGCTTCTCCTCCGCATCAAGAGGAGCCAGTTGAGGTGGTTTGGGCATCTGGTCCGGATGCCTCCTGGACGCCTCCTTGGAGAGTTGTCCCAGGCATGTCCCTCTGGGCGGAGGCCCTGGGGAAGACCCAGGACACGCTGGAGAGACTATGTCTCTTGGCTGGCCTGGGAACGCCTCGGGGTCCCCCAGAGGAGCTGGAGGAAGTGGAAGTCTGGACATCTTTGCTTAGACTGACTGCAGACTGAAGAAGAAAAAGGAAAAATTAGGAGATACCAGCAGACCCGAGCACCATAGACGTAGAAAGACTTCTGTGATAGGAGTTTGTGTTATTTTACATACATACTGGAAAACACGTGACACGTGCTAAACGGGCATTCTTGAACATGCTTTTAGCATACAGTGTCTTTACCCGATACTAGCGCTTCTACTTGAAAGAGGTTTGGTGCAAAATTTCAAATCGGTGCAAATCTCAAATCTTGGTCCAGGCTTTTTCTGTCCCAGCTCTATTGCGATGTATGAAAGACTTCGTAGCCCAGAATTCCAGCCGGGCACAAACTGCAATTATTGATTGTTTTTCTATGATCAATTTTTAAACGGTTGGCACTTCCGTGAAATGAAAATGACCCCATCCGTACATCACTACTAAATCCAAGTCCAGTGATATCACTGTCTGTCATGCTAAATGATAATGATAAAATATTCTCCATGCACTTTGGGTCAGAGCAGATAAAATGCATTTATTCAAGTGATGACATCATGACATAAAACAGGGACAGAATCATGACAGAAAGCTTCCTTTGTAATCCTCTATAGACAGCGTGGCACCACACTTAAAAGCAAAGCACAGAATGACAAGAGAAGCAGTAGTTTCAACAACACATTCTCACTCCCAACTCATCACACAGTGACGTTTGTCATTATGTGATGTATAAAGACCCATCCGCTTCACTTTTTGACGTTTTGAGTGTCCCCAACTCGTTTCTTGACGTGTTGGCTGTTCTTAAAATCAAGGGTCAACAACCCTCTGTAAATGGAGCCAAATGAGGAAGCTAAACGGGGATTTGTCCTCAGAACAAGGAAGTAAATTGATGCGGCCGGCACTAGAACCCTAACCCAGTACTGTGTATCCTAACCCATTACTGGCACCCCAACCCAGTACTGGTATCCTAACCCAGTAATGGTACCCTTACCCAGTACTGGAATCCTAACGTAATACTTGTACATAAACCCAGTACTTGTATATAAACCCAGTTCTGGTATCCTAACCCAGTCCTGTTATTCTAACCCAGTACTGGTACCCTAACCCAATAATGGTATTCTAATGCGGCACCAGATGCTGTACTGGACCCCGTACCCACACCAGACACAGTACTGTAACCAGGCCTGGACGCAAACCTGTACCAGGTCATGGTACCGGGACTGGGCTAAGGTACCGCTACGCTCTGTGCCCTGGTACTGGACCGGTTCCTTTTCACAGCCCAGAGGTTGGGGACCTGATATATAATGGGAACAGCCAGCAAATTAAAAAACGACGAGTTGGGGACACCCGAAACGTCAAACACAGTTGAGTGTGGAGTTAGTGTGCATTAGTTTGGGTTTTTAATGAAATTTCCTTGGTTTTTGTCATGTGCTGTTTTTACGTTTTCAAGTGGGTCTGACCAGTACAGTGGGCCCGTACCACAGACGGGTTTTTGTACCCGGCCCAGGTTCGGGGACCCCTGAGTTACTCTGTTACTGACAAATTACAGTTCTATCTAATGCCGTTAGCTTAACCAGTGTTTCCACAAACTCTGCTAATATTGCTTTGGTTTTCACTTTAACATATTCCATTTTTAACAAACAGAACAACTTTATTCTCTTAAGTATTTAAAACTGTTGGTAAACACTTGTAAAAACGTCCTCTTAAACCCAGACTTATCCAGATAAACACAAAAGTGAGCATGCTCAGAAGCTCAACATTATGTCACCTAAAGCGACTGAAACTTCATCCAGGGGCCTTAAAGCCGTGTGTGACCAAGTGATTAGCGCCTTGTGTGTTTGTACCATTTTAAGTGTCGCTGTGGATCCCTCTGAGCTTAAAGGTCACTACAGGCTATGACAAAACTACTTAAGTGTGAGGACATCTGTGACAGTTTGGAATGGCCAACAGTATTTGTGTATGTGTGGGAGATGGAGTGAAGGTGTTCTACCTATGCTCGTCAGCTATGACTCAGCATTTCTGCTACTTTCACAGGCCGGTCAGCTTGTGTTATCTTTAGCCACCTCGCTCCATCCATTGACCTTTCCAAAGGTCTTACTGTCCAGTTGTCCACTCGCAGACATCCAACCTGGCTGACTGACCCAGTTGAGAATGTTTTTTTTTGTTTTTCTTTCTGGTTGTGCAATCTGCACCGTGTCAGTGGAGAAACTTCTGAAGGTGAGAAGTTTAACCAAAGAGTGAGACGGGGCATGTTACAGCTGAGACCGTCTTTTTTTTTTGTACTTATATATTGTATTGTATATATTGTATATCACGGAAGTGATATAGAGCAGTGTTTTTCAACCTTTTTTGAGCCAAGGCACACTTTTTCAATGAAAAAAATCCCGCGGCACACTAGTATCCAAAAGGTAAAAAATTTTAATCGGTATTGATGTACAATCTAATTTACATTTTTTAAATAAGTGGGAAGCGTCATTGCAGCGCAGAGGCGCTGTCATTTTAACCCAGTGTTTCTCAATGTCAATTCTCGTACCCCCCTCCACACACACAAACACAACTTTCTGCTGCGAATATCATTAGTAACATTAGTCAATTTTCTCAAGTTAAACTTATACCTCTTCAAAACAGTCTACATTTATTATCATTAAAGAATGATTAAAAATATATATATTTAAAAAAACTTATAAATAATCCGTTTTTATTAATGTTTCTTTTTTTTAAGAATACTTCCAAAACTTTCAAAGTAAAAACAACAATTTTTCCTTGTTTCCCTCCACAGTCGTGATGGGAATTCTGGCTTTTCTCAAAAATTCTGTTCTTTTACATTAGCTCTCTGAAAACAGCTGCTTTTTCAGCTGCAAAATGACTTTTTATGTTGTTTTTTTTGCTTTATTTAATTTATCATAAACTATTATATAAGATTATGCACAAAGTCCATAATGTAAACATGTTTTCATTCATTTAAAGTGTCTATTATGTTTATGTTGTTATTTATCCCTTCCAGACAGAATGTACAAAATCAATGAAAAAAAGAACTATTAACTATTCAATTTTTAACTGAAAAGTTTGAGAAAGTCTGCTGTACCCCAATGCATCCCCCAATGCATCCTGGGGGGTGTAGTGCATAAACTCGCGCGTATTCCGGATATACTCACGTTTCTGAGCTTCATTCTTTTGTTCACTTCTTAAACTGTCTGACACCGGATCCTGCAGGAAGTTACACCGCTAAACACGAGCTGTAGCGGCTGTTTTTGTTAGAACCGAGAGATTTTATGAGCCGAAAAGGAACAAGGAAGTGAGGACGTTAACCACTTCTGATTGGTCAGATTTATGACATGTGATCAAGCCTCCAACAATGATTGGTGGAGACAGTTGAAGGGGGCGGAACTTTTCTGAAAGCCGAGCTTGCAGCTGGTTTTGCGGCCAGATTGCGGTAACATTATTCTGATTAAAAGTCATTTATAGAAACATTGAAAAAAATATTTTACAATCTTGCATATTCTAAACTATCTACCAGAGTTAAATAAGGGCCCGTTTGGATGAACGCAGAGCGGATTCCCTAGTGATGGTAAATGTTTTACATATGTGAAAATTGGTTATTTGCCGCGGTACACCTGACCATCTCCCACGCGGCACACTAGTGTGATATAGAGCACCCCAGATTATAAGGTGCACGGGCAATAAATGGTCTACTTTAAAATTTATGTCATAAATAAGGCATACTGAACAATAAAGTGCATTAAGTGAGAACAAATAGTCAGAGATAACACTATACACGTTAGCCACATTAGCAGTCTTTGATCAAAATCTGGTAATTTTTGGGTAAATAGTAACTTTTCCTGGAAATAAATCCCAGGTTGTTTTGTTTCCCAGGGCCTTCGTGATTTTTTGCTACATCCGCAGACTGGGTGTAATACAAATTGGGGGCTTGTCCAGGATTGGTGAACGAGGACTTGAAAACTACCTCAACATTTTCACTCTCCCAGGGGGGTTTGGACGGTAATTTCTCTGTTTCTCGCCTCCCACTGACAACAGTTTTTGTGATGCCTGGGGTTTTTACAATAGTTTTTGAGTTGTTTGGGCATTTAATTTATTTTTTATCTTTCTTTATGCTACATATTTAGACTCGGATGTGATACAAATTGGGGGTTTGTCCGGGATTGGAGTATGAGGATTTAAAATTGGCCTCCCATTGTCACTTTCACAAGGGGATTTGGACTGTTTCTCTTTTTTTTTCTTTGTTTTTTGTGAGGCCTTTGGTTGTGATGCCTTTACTAGTGAAACTTTGGTTGTGGAGCAATAGTGATTGTTTGTATGATTGTTTTCTTCAATTTTGTTAGGTTCAGGAACAGGAATAAAAAAAAAAAAACTGTAATTTTTTTATTTGATTTGGAGGGTAAAATACCATTTCACTGTTGAGTTAGTTATTTTTGTTTATTATTTTGGCCTTGGTGCACCTTGAGTTTAAATGGTTCCCTTTTGTAAAATTAATTCACTTTTTTGTTACTTTCACGGCTGGGACAATAAACCCTTGTTATATTATGAGGTGAATTTTCCTGTCAGCCTTTTAAATGTATTTTTGGTGGTTTGAAGACTGAATGATTTGGATCGGCATAATTGGGTATAAAACCTATTATCACCAATTGTGTGTTCAGGAAAATTATTATATGATCTAAAGTGACATGACTCTGAAAGCTTAACATCACTCTTTCCTGAGGTTTGCAGGTAAGACGAGAGATGTGAGAAGTGTTACCAAAATGAAAGTGGCATGTTCTTTTTTGTTTTTGTTTTTTTTATACTTTTTGGGTCTTTCCAAAGTCCCTTAAACTCAGCTCAATTGGGTTAAAAAAAAACCCAGCATGGTATGACATTACCTAAATGCTTTTCATGCTGATTGAATAATAAAATTCTAAATTATTGAAGCATTGAACTTCCAGTTATTTTCTAACCAAAACTTCACTAAAAGTCAAACTGGTTGCTCCAAGCCACCTCATAGTAGAACTATTACCGGTGCATAAAATTTGCATGTAAATTTCTTCCTATAATTTCCTTTTTGCTTTATTTTTTCAAAAATGTTTGGGGAAATTTGACTGTTTTACAAAATCCTCATTTGATCTCACTGATATAATGTCTCAGTGAGCATCAACCTGCTTTCCCCTGTTTCCTGTCAGTGGGGTTGTGGCTGGATTTGACATGTTGTGATTCAGATGATTCAGATACTCCAGTGACAGTAAGCTATTCTCATCCAAAAAAAAAAAAAAAAAAAAAGCTGCAGAGGATTATTAGCCATTAACCTAAATCCTCATCTGTCAGAGTTTCCTCTGGGAAAAAAATGAAAGACCAGAAGACTCAATTCTTGAGCTCGGAGAAAAGTCAATTGTAATCATATTAGAATCTGTTTTCTTTGATTATTTGTTAGTGACTTAGCTTAAACAGCCAGCAGCTTTGTGATGGCATGGTTACCCACGTGTGCGCACACTGTGACTGAGGCAGTAATGATAACGTCTGTTATGCAGCTCCATAACGGTAATTTAACATGTTATGGCTGAGACCAAAAAAGCAGTATTTTAGTTGGCCGTGATGACTGGGAGCAAATTCCTATTTACTGTCACTGTGGAGTCGTGATTTTTTTCAAAGTTAGTTCTCCGTTTCCTAAGAAGAAACGGCTTTTTAAATTAAAAAAACGGTCCTTATTTATGCCAGTCCTGGACTGCAGGGATCAGATTTTCGCATTTACTCGGCAAAATTTACACTTGCCTAGTAATAACTTTTTGGTATGGGAACAAACCCCTCCCACCAAAAACTGATGACATCACAATGGGTGAAAACGTCAAAAAAATGGATGGGGCCAAAGATTTTTACACGGTCTACGAACAAAGCTAAAACACGTGTCACGCATATCCAAAGGAGGTTTTGTTATTATTATGGGATGGCTGAAGGACCTATGACTTGGCAGCCATTTTTTGGCAAAAAAGAAAACATTGGTAATTGTCATATTTTTGTGCAAAATATGAAATAAACTCTTTTGTTTCAGTTATTTTTACAACATTTTACACACATGGCACTAGCTTAACTCTACAGTTCATCGATTTATTTATTTAACCTTTGATCTTGGGAAGAGGTCGCCATCTTGCTTCTACTAATTGAAACACCTCCTTGGGAGTATAATCTCTCACCTCATGTCTCCCCAACCATCATTGGAAAAGTACTTGGAAAAAATGTAAAGTTTGTTGATCTTTAACAGCGTTAAGGATAACAAAAGCGACATTTACTTGTTCCTGAAAACTGGAAGTCTGCTTTTCTGTTTCACAACAAAGCACCGGCTCTCAACTTTTACTTATGAAATCATCGAGAGATTAATTTGCCAAAAGATATTACAATAAAGATAAAATGGGCCACAGAATTAAGCTTTACTTACGTTTCTATCTTAGTGTAGTTAGTTTATTTTTATGTATGATTTCAAGTAGAAAAACAAAAGAAAAGTAAAACAAAATAAAAAATAAATACATAATCTGTGAAGCACTTAGTGTTAGCATGATTCTTCTCATGCTAACACTAAGGGCTAGCATGAAATTGCTTTACTTTTTATTAATCAATACATTTTGAAATATTAAATTAAAAAAGTTAGAAAAAGAATTTGGTGATAAGAATTCACAACAGTTGCTCATTATTAGTAAAAAGAATGATCTTGAAGGAAATTTGTTTACCACAACGTGCTAGCATGATGCTAGCACAAATATCGTCACATTTTCTCATTGTTTTTTTTTTTTTTTTTCCTTTTTAACTAGCAAAACAAGACTTTATTTACTTTATCTACTTATTGGTCTGCTCTCACTGTTGAAAATACCCTTCAGTCCAGACCAAAAACGTCAGTGTGGAAACTGCTTACAACTCTGAACCAATACACAGCCTGTCTTTCCACAACTTCTTTTCGCATTAAATTAAAAAAAAATCTTTATCGTACCAAAGTCTTTGATAAAATAAAAACAGAGCAAGATGATGATCTCCACTACCCAGTATACCAGTAAACTTCTTGTTATAGACATTCCCAATAGGTCAAAGACACAAGTTTGTCTATACACAATAGAGCAATTACAAAATAGTCTTAAAGTGGGACAAATGCATACATGTACAAAAACACAACAATCTAATCCAGCACAATTGTATTTTTGCTCCAGTGACACAAATGGGTTACTTCAGAAAGACCTACTTTGTTTAGTGTATATCACACCGCTTGACATGAAATTGAATTTTTCTATAAGGAAATAGGCTTAAAACTACAAAAACAAAAACACACTTTTTTATGTTTTATTCCCATTTAAACGTAACTTCCTCTTTGGACTTTCTGTGACTCATCTTTAATCGTTAGAGATGAGAAGCCATTAAAGAGAAAATTGACCCAAAGCTCTCATCAAGCCAGTCCCTTCCCCTCCACTGTGACAAGACGGCTGGCCCTTTTGCTTGAACGTGAATTGGAGTTCTGTAAAATATTTATCAATGCTCCACTTGGCCCTACTGGGCAAAACAGAAGCATTCCGATGCAGAGTCAACCACATTTCCCCACAGCTAGAGACAGATCATCGCTCCTCAATGTACATATTTATAGAATAATGTAGTCCTGGATTGAATGCGGTTTAAATTCTATGTACGGTTAGGAAAATATTCCCTTTTAAGATGTAAAGTTTGCATTGAGTGGTTACTGGTCTTTTAAATTTAAATTGTTTCTTTTATACTGTACTACACTGTCTACTCTCTATTGTACTTTGCCAGGGGTGTCCAAATCAAGGCCTCGAGGGCCGGCCTCCGTCTGGTTTTCCAGAAATCCTGCCTTATCTGCTGTTGATTATAAGGTCTGTTTAGCCAATAGGGAGCTGCAATGGCAGATTGGTAAGAAAATATGTACGACATTGGCCCTCAAGGCCTTGATCTGGACACTCCTGTACTATACTATCCTAGCCTAACAATGCACACAAGCCTATACTAAACCCTTATTCACATGGAGCCATACGGTTGCTGCTGGTTTTTGGGTTGTCCAGGCTCACAGAGGGTCGTAGGTGGGGGGGAACATCATTGTAACCCTTGTGCCATCCTTGGTATATTGATATTTGGAGTGGGGTCATCTGGATCCCACAAAACACTGCGCTGAACTTTTTTTTTCAGTGATTTTCTATTTTTACTTGTGTCCGTGGCAAACATGAAATTTTGTCCACCTAAGGCTTGGTCTCATCTGGACCTCATAAGATAAAACAAGGGTTTTCAAGTTTGTTAGCTCGGTGGACATCATGAAAATGAACCATATAATTGTTGCACGTGTGGTAAATGTATTGTCAAGCATTCGTAGGGCTTAAATAAGTTGAATTTACTCACGAAATACAGTTGATGCTGTCATACGGCGACCTTATATCACACTCCAGTCATTAGGATGGCGAGTACTGGCCCCTTGTGTGCACGCGATGCATGAGTAGCATTCACACACAATTGCCTGAAGCACTGAATGTGATTTGCACATCAGGGGTGTCCAGTTTCAATGTGGAGTCAATACACAAAGACAATCAAAGGCACATTTTGAGCGTTGGATGCGGCGCCGCTCTCTGGCAGCAGCACACAGTCTAGCAGCAGCGCTTTTTGGGCGTTCTGGCACAGTTTTAGCGTCATGTCTAGAGTTCAAATATCCAAACTTTGGCTAAGAATATTTTCTGTCTAACTCAAACAGGCACTCAGCCTTGGACAGTGACGTGTTGATGACAAGATCAGCATGTAGTCCAAAACTAATCTAAAGGAATGTAATTGTTCACTATGACCTGTTGCCAACAGTATGTAGCAGTAGCAACAAATATGGCAACAAGCCATTTCTTCATCAAACAGTTGTCCATCCATCCGTTCTCTAAACCATTTTGTCCCTTTTGGGGTCACGGAACACTAACAAATCTGTCAGTAATAAATGATAATTGGTATTTACTTTCTTATTTTAATCTTAATCAATTAGGGTTCACTGACTTTGTTGTGAAACCAGCCCTAGTGGTTACTTTGGTGAACTGATCTCCTTCAACAGTTTTGGCCTTTTCCTCTTTTTGGCTCCTGCGCATCCATGGAGTTAGCTCTTAGTTAGTTAGCCTTCATCAGTCACCATAAATGCATACAAAGCCTTTGTATTGACAGCTTTGGTCTGTTACTGTCTGTTGGCATGTAAACAATGGGTGTACCACTTAACTTAAGGAGGTGTAATCAATGCTCCCAACACTTTGACGGCTTTTAACGCACAAGGATTGAAGTAATATTGACAAATGTGTGGTATTTGCATAAAACATCCAATGAGAACACGTGGATGTGTACTATACACTATTAATGGAGGTCATTGCAAAAGACTGAACTCTGTTCTTGGTTGTTTTATGAGTTTGTTGTAAACAGTGAAAGCTGTTCGTCATGTTACCTAATGTTGGGAGGACAACTACACTGTGTCTTTGTTTGGAAGGGGGTGGGGTGGGGGCTCCTCACGCTCGTTTTTGGCACGGAAAAGAGTGACGCTAAGATTTATCTCTGGAGTGCCTTAATAGCTGGGAAACAGCAGCATATGCAACCCCTCTTATCTCCACACTGCTTTGGAATACGTGATGAATATTCATTAAGACCGTGCACTCTTTTCCTTGAAAGCATATGTGTGAGAGTGTGTGGCTGTCAGAGATCAGCCACAAAGACTGCAGCGCTACAAGCCAAAGCTCTCCAGGGGCCTTTTTCTTAACTGTGTTGCCGCGTTATCTTGTCTGTGCTCGTACATGTGTGCATGTGTGTGTAAAAGCCAACATTTTCCATCATGTTTTGTTGTGAACCTGATGCTCCATTTCTCTTGTTTCAGATCTAAAAAAAAACAAACAAAAAACAATAAGTATTAGGAACTTCAGCGAGTTAATGAGATGCATCATTAAACAACAGTCTATCACTAAAATAAAAGGGTACTCATTCGAAGCTTACTGTATTCTGCTTTGTTAAAATTCAATTTACAGTTGTCTACGGCAAGCCATAAGGGACAATTCACAGATTCTTTGGATTTTAAACCACTCTCACAAATATAATATCTGAAACTGTCATAATGATGCAAACTCGCTGGTGTAAAGTTTTTGATGTTAGCCAAATGTTATCACATTTTTATGGCTAATGTAATTGTGCTATAAAAATGAGCATATGTGATGTATTAAGCTAAAAGTGTATGTTTGAGGCTATTTGACATCAGAACATTTATTAATGTAGAAAAAAATATTTATGTTCAAATTGGTTTTCAACAAATTGTCAGCCTGTACAGTTCAACCAAGCATGCTAGCTAGCATTAAAATGCTAGCAGCATTGCAAATCAGTAATTGCAAATTTTAATAACAAAAAAAAAATACAAATAAAACCTAAAACATTGACTTGTGTTGATTTTAGTTTTGTTTGGTTAAACATTAAGGACACAGGGT
Source organism: Oryzias javanicus (assembly GCA_003999625.1). Classification (NCBI taxonomy): domain Eukaryota; kingdom Metazoa; phylum Chordata; class Actinopteri; order Beloniformes; family Adrianichthyidae; genus Oryzias; species Oryzias javanicus. The sequence continues at coordinate 8,852,405 of CM012459.1, forward strand.
GCCAAATTTCAACATTAATCAGTCAGTGCAATTAAATTTGGCTAGCAGAAAAAAACTGCAATGAAAATAATGAGCAATGTAAAATAATGTGTTTAGGAATTAATGTAAACATTAGGTCAAAATCTTGTTGTCTTGAAACTTGAAACATTTGAGTGCATCCTGCTGCTCAAACAGTGTTACATGAGGCCGTGTAACATTATAAAATGATTAGGCTTAAAGAAGCTAACACACGGTTTTTCGGCTAATCTGTGTAAGACTACAAAGGCAGGTCACATGTAGCGCTTTATGACATCCCGTGTGCAGCTGCTGCAGCGCGGCATGTGCGTGGCGGTATATTTACAGTGCACGTGTGGCTCTTGTGCCTTGTTGAATGCCAGTGAAGGTGTGAGGCAATGCATCTTCCACACCGCTCTGTTACTGCCAAACCACCCCGCACCACAGTGTCTGCTTGTAATGTAAATTCAAAGTGACTCAGAATGACCCCATTAGAGCAGCACAGCCACTCTTTCTATCCCCTCTTTTTAAAAGCTAACAGAGCACTGTTTAGTTTATGACCAATGAAAATACACTAACCATCATTCTGTGTAGGAATGAGAAAATATGTGTAGTCTGTTTTTATTAAAGCCTGCGACGCTCTTGATAATGTCCATAAATCATACTCTTAAGTATCTTTTTCCAGGGGCAAAATATATAAACATGTTTTTTTTTTCTATTTTAACCAGCAAACTAATTGGTTAGTCTTCTCTCTGAGTCTGTCCACAGTCGGCCCATTCAATATTCTTGATTGAGGCCAGATGAGGTCAAGGAGAAGGATTTCCTTTCATTCTACCCTGAAACATGGTACTATAGAAAGAAATAAGACACTAAGGACACTAATGAGGTTAGCTTTATCCAATAGTTGGTCACCTCAGTCTTAAAGGAATAGTTTAAGACTTTTTCTATTCATTCTATAAATAATCTAAAACTTCATTGATCCTTCCGTGTTCAAACAGTGTCTAAAAAGTTAGATCAAAGTTGGCAGCTAATTATGTTAGCTATTGCGCTAATTTGGGTTGGATGTGATCTTTTTGCTATTGATAGCAAACTAGCATTTAGTCTGTTTCTACGTAGCTAATTGAAGCGCTAGCATTCTGGGTTTTTTTCTTGAGTGCTTGGTTGGGACTGCGTAATGGGTCAGAATTTTTCCCAGATCTTTCTTGTATGTTACTCAGGAAAGTGGGTCTATTTATCATCAAGAATAACACTAGGTTCACACCGACCTCTACAAAGTGCGTTCAAGGTAGCACCGAACGTGGGTTCTTGGATGCGTATGACCTAGCTGGCGTGTACGTAGCATAACACGTAGCAAAAAGCAACAGACAATTATTTCGCAAGCTAGCAGCTAGCTGCCTTGCGAAATAATTTCCAATAAAAGAAAGTAATTACAATGCAATCTTAAGCATTAAACAATGGACGTGTATCATGTTGTAGTATATATATTAAAATATAACCAGAGTACTTTATATTTAATTCAAAAATGTTTCATTAAAAATGTTTTTATTTAAATGTAAAAAAGAAAAAAAAAATCATTTTAGATAAGCCACATTGTTACACATTAGGAGTATTGAGGTTTTGACAGTTGTTTATATTTTGACAGTTTTTATCACTTCCTGTTTCAGCATGTAAATAGGATTTGATGTTCTGTCCATATTCTATATTTTTGTTTTTTGCTATTTGATAAAAAACTAATACTAGCATCCTAGCTTTATAAGGCTGAATTGTTCCCCTACCTCTCCAATTGCTGGGGCATTTGAAGTGGTAGGGGTGTCCGAAATTTTTTTTTAAGGGCTAACCCACATTGAGAAAGGATTCAAAGCCCTCCGCAGAAAGGGTGTTTCATGTCGCACTGTGCCGAGAGGCGTATTTCTGAGCGCTAGTAGTACCATGCTAACGTCGCTGACCAGTGACTATTGATGACGTCATCGAGTAGTAGTGCCGTCCGAATTTGAAGATACTATTTTTCCATTTTTACTCTGCATTTGGAGGGCTAAATGTGGGGCTAGGGAGAAGTCATAGGAGTTGGGGAAGATTTTTTGCGACAATGCAACCATAACTTTACTGTACATTTTGGTGCTTTCCTTCAAGCGTCAGGACAAGCTCGACCCTTCAAAGTCTCTACTTGTGCTTCTGGGATATTCTGTGTTCAACTCAGGGGAAGAGGAGGAGGTCTCACAGTTCTACATTACGTGAAGCCTGTGCTCCTCTTTTCATGAAGCCACCAACATAGACAAAAAGCCACGAATGAATCAAAGGAGTTTTATCAAATAGAGGTGTGAGTGTCATCATCGGGGTTGGGGAGAGCAGGACGGGATCAAGTGATTGTCACGTTCCCGGTGTCAGACGCTCCTAAATGTGTTCTCTTTTGGTTTGTTGCACAGAAGTGGCTGGGGTTATTCAAGGCCATGGCGTTCCCCTCCTCCACCGCTCCGTCTCCACATCTTTCTGTCCACAGTCAGACATAGAGCTGGGTTTGTGTTTGTCTCTAGGTGCCAGGCCAGAGGTTGTGTGTTTTTGCGCACATTTTTTATGTGTGTGTGTGCCAGCTGTAGCTGTCACTGCCGTCTCGACGGCTGCTTTATTTTGGCTCCAGTTGCTATAGCTACGCAGTGAGACTTTGTCTGTGTCTGAACCGCTGATCCAATCAGTGATAGCTGCAGCAAAAGGTGTGTATGTGTAGCCGAGCATGTGATGTGCTGCATGAAATTCAAAAAGAAAAAGGAAATCATTTGTTTTCGTCTAGCAAAATTGTGCAAAGTCATGCTTGAAGGTTACATCAGCAACTTTAGCTTCCAAACTTTCAAAAGTCAAAGTACCAGCATACATTATTGCGGTTTTGTTGCAACGTTTTTATCAGCCCGAGCCGCCGATCTCCCACCTTTAGCCCACATGTTTGCTCAGTGAGTAAAACTCAGCTTATCCCAGAACATGTCAATAGTGGAAAAGCCAACAGCTCCACTTGAACAGTGTTCCAGTAAAGTTGCCAAACGTTACTGAGGGCAGCTTTGGACAAATCGAAACAATGCTGCCTCTCAGTTAGGTGGACTCTACCCAAAACATCGCTTGGTTTAATCACCAGTCAGTTCTTCTGCAAAGTTTACTTGTTATCACTTTTTCAGCACAGACACTTGCAGCTCCACGGACGTCGAGTCACAAGGACGCTTCTACAAAAGGCGCAGCTATTTTTAAAACGCTCCATTCGCTCCGAGACACTTGAAAAGAAATGTAATTGTACATTCTCCAAATAGAGGAATCCGGGCCTTTCATTCGGAGCGCTTTCACCTTAAGAACAAACTGTTCTCGTGCGTATCGGCGCTAACTGTAGAAGAAAATGTTCTCGTCGTGGATGCTGTTCACGTGCCCGAATGAGACACTTTGATTCTGGAGTGAGTGACAACTGTTGACTTGTGTGGCAAACACACGATTGTGCAGCAATTGAAGGCGCCAAATTAAAAAGTATTTTTACTTAGAAATGTGCTGCTCAATTTTTCAATGTCAACCTCATTTCGAAAAAATGGAGTATAATTTTGTTCACCATCAAGCCTTTTAACCTTTCCGCTCTCTTTGGCGTCCAGATGACTCCAACCATTTATTGATGTGTGATTCCTTCCATGAGAAATGTGGACAGTGAAACTCAAAAATCACCCTTGTGGGGTCCAGATGACCACACTTTTAATGTAACAAGCACTAAAAAGAGTTTGACTGCACCATTGTAATTGTGGTGTTCCTCAGGGCTCTGTGCTGGCCCCTACTCTGTATCGTTTATCTACTTTCTCTTCTATGCTAACGACAACCCACTCTACTTGACTACTCATCCCAACTCTGTACTACATTCCTTTTTTAACTGTTTATCCAAGATCAATGTGGTTTTCTCACAACTTCCTTGAACTTAATATTAGCTAAACCAATGGCTAGTTGTTGGCTCTAAATTAACTTTTCCTAAAGCCGACAGCTTTTAATGAAAACATTAATAACTGTGCTGTCCTTCCCTTCTCACAGGTTAATGGTTAATGTCATTCTTGACTCTGTACTCTTTTACTTCATATATTCGTAGTACAACACAAGTACAACGTAATATTAACTGTTTTGGACAGTTTATTACTCCTTCTTTAAAAGCTGTTCTGGTCTTGACTTATTGTAACTTCCACCCTGAATTTTTTTCCTACCCCTACAGCTTCTCTCTACCTCTCTCTTTAGCCCTCAAAATGTAGAGTTATGGAAAAATAGTGTCTTTAAATTTGGCTGACACTACCCCTCGATGAAATCATCATTACTCGCCGCTCATCTACGTTAGCACGTAGCTGTCAGCGCTCTGAAAATACATAAAAACATCAGTTTTATAACTTAAAGGTTTATGCTAAAACAAAAGATGATTACTTACATTTTAGTGTAAACTTCAGAGACACTCACGTGAAAACAAGGGTTTCTGGCATGGGGGAGGGTTCATAGATTATTTAAGTTTGGATGTTTTGTCACTTGTTCGTCCTGGGATGGGATCTCTCCCTCATGTGGGAATCCCTAAGGTTTCTTCGTTTTTCCTGATTCAGGTTTTTTGGGAGTTTTTCCTTCCGAGAGGGAGGGTCTAAGAGCAGGGATATCCAGTTTATTTAGTCTGTTTAGTCTTTAGTGATCTTTCTTGTTCATGACTATTTTTTGCAACTGTAAAATTACCTGCATGAAGCCCAATGAGGCAAAATTCTTTGTGATTTTGGGCTATATAAATAAAATTGAATTGAATTGAATTGAACTTGAAACACTTTAACAAAAACATTTTCTCAAAAAAACATTGTTTTTAAAGAACATTTTGTGTAAGAATTTGCAACTGAAAGTGCAATAAAATGAAAACACAAAAAGAGAACATAAAGCTATCATGAATGTAAGTGAGTTTTCATTGTGAGGCTTCAAGGTCAGGAGACGTTCTCTTCACGGTTTCCTTGAATGTTCAGACATGACTGATGCTGACGGTGAAAAAAAGAAGCAGTGATCTAAACCTTTAGAAGTTTACAGTGATTAGGATCGGACAGGCGCCTCCCCAAGGTGACTAAAAGACCCTGCCATATTTGTGCGTGCTTTTATTTTTGTAAAATCTGTGATTTCTTTTCTTCTCTTTGCGTAACCCTGGTGTTTGTTTGGCATTAGGATTGTGTTTCTGCGCGAGCCGGTTTGTGTGAATCCTTCCCGGTTTGTTTGAGTTCGGAGCAAAGCGAGCTCAAGGAAGAGGAGCCAAAACATGTTGTCAGACGCAGCGCAAGGTGAACGCTCGCCACAAGGGGAACAGGATTAGAACGAACCTGTTGATGTGTGTTTGTGTGTGTAACGGAGTGTTTGTGTGCGTGCTGAACTCTCCGCTAACCTCAGTGGCCCTGTAACCTCTCGCTTCAAGAAAAACAATGGCAGTAGCTCTAGAAAGTTCCGTGTGCATGCTGACCGCAGGCGTGCAGTTTAATGACATTTAACACACACTCAAAAGCCTTTAAAACACACACACAATTCTTACACATGTGCATTTTTTTTTGCACATCCTTGACATCTAACACTGGCTTCACTTGGTGTCAAAATCTTTGTTTTTGGATCGTTCATAGAGAAATTCAAAGGACAAAAAACAGTCCTTGAACATTAGCTAGCTAGCCATTGCTTGGCGTATTTGATCCTATAAACAAAAAACAAAAATAAACTTAAATAACTCAGATAAATATTTTCGTTTAAAATACATATTTTTATTAATAAAAGTTGAAATATTTTAGTCTACGTTGACTAAATGTTGCAAAAACTTTGTAAAGTTATGACAGAATGATATAAAGGATGTTTCTGTATTTGGTAGAATTATTTATTTATTTAAATTTCCATCCAAAATTATTATTGTAATGAAACATATTTTTATAACTCAAGATAAAATCTTTTTGACGCGTTGTTAATTTTTTTTCTTTTCTTTTTTAAATATCTTGCGCTTGACTGTAATCTTGCTGACATAATTAGACATAATAGGTGGATCGGGTTTGTATATGGGCCACAATGGACAAACAAAAACATTTTAAGATCATAGAAAAGTGGAGCAAAAATGTTTTTTTTCTTTGACAAAAAAATGTATATATAAACAAAAACATAACATTTGGAAAGAAATGGCTCAGGTGTTTTGAATTCCTCTTGGTGTTCTGGGCTTGTCCTGTTGGATGGAGGCTCAAGAGAAGACCCAGGACACACCAGAAGGACTAGGTCTCCTGATTGGCCTTGGAACGCCTCAGTATTCCCCCAAGAGGAGCTGGTTGACGGGAAAAGAGAAAGATTGTGACAAAGGAGCGGGAGATTGGTCAGAAGTGTCGATGGGAAGTTTTTCAAGTGAACTATTCTTCATTTTTGTCTTTCTTATCTTCAATAATCTGCTTTTGTAAAGTTCAACACAACAGATAAGTCCAACTTTACTGCCAATAACTCAACATTGTTCAGTTCTAATGGATCAAATACCAAACAACACTGTCACTGTTTCACTTTGGCTACCGTCACATATCCCAAAATGCAATCATGTGATAACCTAAATGTTAGTTTTTCAGTGGCTTTAGGAAAAGTTTAAATTTATAAAGTGCTGTTACTTGATTTAAAAAATTGATCAGATTAACCACACTTTTGGATTGTGATTAATAACAATTAATGTACTAGGTACATTTTATATGACAAAATGCGACTATTGAACAAAAACAGGACAGAAAATAAACATCTTTCCTCTATTTTACTGAGATTTTCACATTTATGAAGTGTTAATTTAAAGATCTCAAAAGTGTAATTTGTGCACAAAAACACCAAAAGTAAGATAAGCAGAACTCTAAAGACTTTTATTTGGGCAGTATTGTATCTCATGTGAAAAAATATAATACGAATAAAATATTAAGTATCATTTGAATATTTGTTTTTATGTAAGTGACCATGGTATAAGTGGAAGAGTGCTTTGTCAGAAATGAAGGCACATCATGGAAACCTTGAGAAGCTTAAGTGTAATTAATTTGCATTAATAAATATTAACCTGTCAATTTTTTTAACTTAATCACGTGTGTTAACAAGTTAACGGTGACAGCCCTAATTTGACAGCAACCGCATAATGTTTCTCCAAAAGTTGACGTTGGTCAGTGGCTGCCTGGCACATTTTGTCCACTAACAGACGGGGATGATGCCATTACAAAATCAGGCAACAGCTGCTCGGCTACAAGTTGCCGTGGCCAGAATCGCCGCCTGGCAGCAGCTCTGACTGGACGACATGTAAATGTGTCCGACGATGGCCATCCATTTCAAGTGCCACTGGGGGCATATAAAAAATGTGCCGTTCTGCACCGCCGTCTGGCTACCGCCGTCTACAACCATGACCATGCCAAGAATTTTTCAAAAAATTGGGCAGTGGCAGGAAATCTTGAAAATTATTGCAGATGCTTCCCCATTGTGCGCTTGTACTTGTGACCGTTTGTTATTTTGAAGCAGAATCCCTCCACCAGGATTCTGACTACAATACCCATAATGCTCCAAGAATCCATCAATTGGTGAAGCTTCGTAATTGACAAAGTCGTACAAAAAACTTTCTGCCTATATATATATTTTTTAATCACCAAGCAACAAAGAAAATCAGTAACATGCACATCCAGATTCATACATAAGACAAACAATCATTTTCACAGGATTTTGAGCTCACCTCCTGCTCCAAACAATATAAGAACTGATTTCCTCTACTTTGTATTATTATTAATACTGTTGGAAAGATGACGGTTTTCTTGAAGACTGAACATATCTGATCATGAAAGACACCAACCACAGACCAATTGGAACCTGACTGTCTGCTATCCTTCTAGCACCGTATCACTGTATCCACAAAAACAAGCATATTTCCCATGATTCATCAGGACAGCCCTCATCTGACAGAAATCTCTGTGATCGCTGTTGCATGAAGTGAATCAAAGTTCCTCTTTCGTTGCTGAGTCAAGGCTGACAGTGATTCATTCACAGAACACTGTGGTTTGTTTATCTGATGTCGTTTCTTCCGACTCGCTCTTTAATAATCAAAAAGGTTTTATTTGAGAAGCTGAAATGGATCCATCCTTCTTCAGGAAGAGGAAGCACACCTGTAGAAATGGCTCCAGCTTAAGTGTTGGGACTTTCCTTTCCGGATTTTTGGTAAGCTTCTAGTTTTCGACAACACCCAAGGAAAAGCCTTTTATGAATAGCGTAGTGCAGACACCGCTTGTTTTTTGCGAAAATTAAATTCTAAAAATAACCCACAATACGCGAAATCAGCAAGGTAGCCATCTTTATTTTTTACAGTAGTTCTTGATGTTTTAAGGCTGTAAAATTCCTCACTACACACTTCATACAGACATAAATAATTTCACTCTTTTCGCTCTTGTTCAAACATAGAAAATGCATCTACAGTAAGTTTACAGCTTTAAAACATTCAGAATTATTAAAAAAATAAAGATGGCTACCTTGCTGATCTCTCTGACACGTCGCATACGGCTCTCTGCCTCTTTCTTTTAGGTACATCCCCACCCCCGCGCTCCAGCCCACTACAGTAGGTTGACATGTGTCTGTTGTTTTTTTGTATACTATTTTTTTTTGTCTCTACAGTTTGTTTAGATGCAAAAACATGATCACGTTTGTCAATTGCGGTATTTTATTGTGAAAAATTGGTTTTATTTTGAAAATTGACTGGATTTTCTCGTGTCTTGCTCTGACTTCCTGCCAGGATTGACGCAGCTTTACCCGCTACTGGTAAAAAATAGACGCGAAACGATTTCTCCAGGGTGTGAGCCGGCCGCGGAGGACCGCGGCAATTCGCGTCTGGTGTGAACTGCAGCATAGATTAACAAGGAAGCGCTGCGAAACGGCGCGGAATGCAAGTGTTTCGCAGCGCTTCCACGTCAAGTGTGAACCAGCCGTCAGGCTGAATCTACATAGCCTCCCTACCTCTCTGACTCCTCCCCTGAACTCCAATTGTAGGGGTGTGTGAAGCTGTAGTGGTGTCCGAAAGTATTTTTTTTTTTTTAAAGGAGAATCCATAGTGAATGAAAGCTGGCTTTCCCCAGTAGGGTAAGAAACACATTCCTTCATGTGGGTGTTCAAATGTAAGGGATACATTTTTGTTTTAGCATAACTTTTCAAAGTTATAAAACAGATTTTATTTTTCCAAGCCCTGAGAGCCACGAGCTAGCATGGCTGACCGATTGATGATGTAATCGAGTGAAAATTGATGATGTCATTCAGTGGGAGTAACATCAAATTTAAAGACAATGGCTAAGTCCGAATTCCCACCCTAATCCATAACTATTGAAAGTATATAGTGCAGGAATATATATAGTGACCTAGATTTTAAAAGCAATTTGGGCACCAGGCTCATCACTTTACTTTGGTTTTCCAAACGCCGGATATGGCGTCCCCGATTTGACTACGCCAATTTAGAAATCTATTATGTTCTGATGATGAAAAGGTGGCGGATTTATTAGAAAATTAAATTTAAACACTTTTTTTTCACAAAAATTGTTCGACCGCAATGCATTGTGGTCTATATTATAATGTAATGAGTATCAATGCATGCTAGTTTTTTACTATGACTTCTTCAAAATTTCTAGTGCACTCAATTTTGGAATTGCAGACTCAGACAGCACTAGAAAATAGTGAACGCTCTCTATAGAGAGTGAAGAAGGAATCCCGACATAGCCACTATTTTGACATAACTCTAATAAATGTCCGGAGACACTGTAGATGTAGGGAAGCAATTCAGATTCACCCTGTTCTATTGAGATGTAGTAACTGTTATGTATCAGTCATGCTTCATGCCTCTACAGTGTGAACTCCCAAAATGGACTTGTTTACAACGCCAAACAGGAAGTTTCCTCTGAATTTCCCCCAACGTACTTGCCAACGCTCCAGCGTAAACACACCCAATGAGACGACCCTTCCTGTATGGATCCGGCACACGACCAAAATAAACCCAGCCTCTGAAAACAGGATGGCAGGACGACACCGGGGCTTCGACACCCTCTCCATTCTCTGCTGTTGAGAGTAGTACAGAGGAAGCCAACAGGAAGTCTGAGCCGCTTGTTGTTTTTTTGTTTTTTTTCTAGTTCACTCAGTTCACCGCAGCAGCCTCTGTCTTCACAACAAAGGGGCTGTGTGTTGCTGGACAACAACCCTGTTGATGTGTGCACATTGGGACGCTCCTCCTGCAGCGGGGAGCAAATGATTGGGGCTGTTTGGGCAGAGCAGCTGGGAATGGTGACCTTGAGACCAAAAAGATAACTGCAAAAAAGTGGTGTGTGTGCGAGGGAAAGAGCCCGATGAGGTCGGCGTGTCAGAGTCCATCAAAGCCTGAATAAATATTTACGGTAACAGATCTTCATTCTAGCCGTCACTGTTTATTTTTCTTATTTGTTTGACTGGAAACCAGAGAAAAGGAGGTTAAAGATTGGTAGATGAATGTAAGGAAGGTCGAGTTTTAAGGCGTGGGGTTAAGCCAAGAGAAAAGGCTTGTTTGTTGGTAAGAAAAAAATGATAAAGGGAGGAGCGAGCCGGCGATAAGAGGAGGAGAGGGCAGAGGAGGTGAGGGTCACCCTAACATCAACAGGTGTCCCAGGAAAGGGATAAAAAAAAAAAGGGGCAGGAGCTCCTGACTTTCAGCTGCAGGTCGGTCACGCAGATGCAAACAAGACCATCCATCACCTCGTCCCACGCACACGCCGGCGAGGTGAAGGCCGACACATGAAGGAAAACCCGTGAGTGAAGATATGCAAACTAACAGCAACTCTGGAACCAACTTTAGACCCAGAAATGATCACAAATCCACCATAACAACATTCGTGATGAGACCACAGAAAAGATACTTTGAATTGCAAATACTATTGAAAACATTTTTTAACAGAATTCTTTCAACACAAATAGATTTAATTAAACTTCATTAGAATGGATTTGACGTCAAATCTTGTTTACTTTTTTGTTGTACATATTTAATTCACTCTTGATACTTCTTGCACTCTTCAGTACCAGGTGTTTATCTCTGAGTTGAATTTTGTCAAAAGATGTCCTGGATCGATTTTAGGTTTATGAATCGGATCGTCTAAAATAAACCAATATCGACTACGAATCGTATCGACAAACACAAATCATGATATGAATCGAATCGTTGGTAAAATGAATCCTGACACCTGTAATGTAGAGGTAGAGGGGTCGAGCTCTAATTGGAGTGTTGCAGGTTCGGCCCATGTGTGGAAGAGTCCTCGGGCCAGACAATGAACCCCATAAGTTGGCACCAGTGTGTCAGGTTCAGGGCCAGGACGGCTCAGCTGGGGTTTTGACGTTTCCGGTTTTTGTTCCTCTGTTTTGTTTTATTTTGCTTTAGTGGTTTCACCTGTTGCTGATTACCGGGCTGGTATTTAACCGCACTGATTCCTGTTCCTGTTACGGGTTCGTTCTGTTGTAACTGTGTGTTCGTGTGAGCAATTAAAACACGAGTACTTACCGAGTCCTGCGTCTGCGCCTGTGTCCTCATCTGCAATCCTTGACACAGTGTTGCGCAGCAGAGCCCACATCAGTGTGTGAATTGGACTGTCTGTAAAGCGCTTAGTGCCTTCACGGAAGGTAGTAAAGCACTACCAGGTATACGCTGCCCAGCCAGCAAGCCCAAGTGGGCCCCATATGGTTTAAAGTAGGCTCCAATTGGTTTGTTCCGCAGTTTCCGTGGTGGCCCCACCAGTGTTTGCCCACATTGGCTCTGCTACCTAAAGACTGGCGGCCTGGGCGGTGACCCTACAGTCTTCACTGGGAAACTGGCTAGCATAGCGAGTGCTAACCCTAAGCCATAGTGGGCAAATACAGCTGGGGCCACCACGGAAACAGCCGACAAACCCAATTGGGGCCCACATTTTCTGCCCTCTTTAAACCATGCGGCCCACTTGGTATTAACTGTAAAGCACTGAATATCTCTACTACTGTAAAGTTCTACATATTTTGTTAATGTAAAGTCTTGCATATGTTTACTATCGTAGAGTTTTGGATATCTTTAGGGGTGTTAAAAATCCATCCATCCATCTTCTTTCGCCCATCCAGGACTGGGTCGTAGGGGCAGCAGTCTAAGCATAATATAATAATGAACCCCTCGAAGGTCATTATCTAATTTCTACCACAGTCATTTACGGGAAAAAAAAAGTATTAGATCAATCATTAGAACTTCAATCATGTGATATATGTAAATTCGAACTGTTTATCCCAAAAAGTGGACTATTTAAAACGCAGTACGTCGTGTTGTCATACCTGCAGCGCCCGTACCGACTTCCTTTTTCCTCTCTGAGGAAACTGAGATGATAAACAAAGCATAATTTCAGAGAGAAAGTTCACCTCTTAGCTTTCGCCTAACCTTTCAGGAATTGTTGGAATTACACTTATTGGACAGTTTATCAAAGAGTTGTGCTAATTCAAAGAGTGTGTCATTTCTTCACAGTCCGATTCACTCATGTACACTCACATTAACGCACTGTTAGCAAGGTGCTAACCTGTAGCCACCAGGAGCAATTTGGGGTCAGGGTCTTGAGAAGTCAAATCAGGATAGGTTGTCTTTTATTTTGACAGTTTGTGTCTGAAATTGCAAAAAGGGTTTTAAGACGACTCTAAACATTCTTCATTTTTTTTTTACAGTTTCTCTCATACCAATGAGGTTTTAAACATCCCCTCAATATGTTTACATATCAAATCTCTCTGAACAGTCTTAAAGTTGTTGCTGATGTCTTGAATTAGTCTCGATCTTATTTTAGCTAATGACTTTTTATGGGTCTTGCAACCTATGAAACTAACTTGTGACTAATTGAAGACACTATTGAGACTTCCTGGGAGTACAAATGTTGCATAATTTATGAGGACTGAGTTGTTTTCCTAATTCACGCACCTGGGACAGTTGTGTCATATGCAATAACACAATGTTCTTAATTTTGTCTCCAACTCACAGCTTGTAGGGTTGATGTCTCCCAGTGACAGAGAGGCATTTTCAAATGATGTTATCTATTCAACCAAACAAGCAGCCTCTGAACAGAAGCTTTAAAAACACAAAAACCATAAATAAACAAATAAAATAGACATAAACACCCCCCGTCCCTCCCTTTTTTTTTTTTTTAGCACAGATCATTTCTATAAACAAACTCTGCTCACTGGCCTTTGATATTGAAGTTCAGTGAGCATGCAAAACTTGTGTTGACCTGTGTTTACACACATGTGAGGATGGCTAATTATGCCCCCCAACCCCAGTGTTTGAATGCAGGTGATGTGAAACCATCGTGTTTTGTTGGCGTGTAACCCAGATCAACAAGCCTCATTTATCAAGAGTGCTAACACGCCGCGTGACTGTCAGCAAACGGGAGCGTTCATGTTCATTTGTGGGACTTTAAAAGATAACACAGACAGGAGGCTCTTTTATTAGTTTTATTTTAACAATTCCAATTCAAATGTTTGGAAAATGAATAAAACATCATGGGAAGATCCATCATCTTATTTGGAATGGCACCAACTATATCTATACGGTGGTCCTTTGTTCTATTGATTGAAAACACATTATAATTGATTGACAATGGTTTACAGCCAATCAGGACGGAGAATACTGAAAAATATAAAGCCAAATTACAGGTTCTCGAAAGATGAATTAGGTTATAATGTGGGAAGGGAAATGAAGCTATTGACTTTCACACCTCTTTGGTTGATTTTTTTACAATTTGGAGTTGATGATCTTGGCTGGATAAGAAATCATTAAACACAAGCAAATCAGAAAGATTAGTCATTTTGAAAGGCTCTAGTGAACGATTTGATGGTCAGATGTCAATTTTAACATTACATTCATGCTTTATTATGACAATAAATAAAAAAAAATGCATTTTTTTGTTTCGATCAACCCTGGTACAAATATCATAAATATTACATTTAGTTGGATGTTAGAACATTTTCATAAACAGGTTAATGAAAAGTTTGCATTCATTTTGGACCGACTGGACTCTAAAAAGTTAAACATTGAATCAATTAACAAAAGTTCTGTAATTTGTTATATTCAAAATAATCAGTTTTTATCTAACGACATTTTTAAGTAAAACAATCTACCCAAAACTTTGATGGAAATTAATAATTTTAAATGTAACAAATTACAGATTTTCTGTCACATTTTATAATAGGATTCCTTGAAAAGTTTCATTAACACATTAACAAACACTAATAATAGGATGTTTTTAAGACATTTACTAACATCCAAAAAAGGTTTATTAACATACTTTGTAATTCATTAGCATCTAAAGTGAGACTATTGTCTACAACGGCCATATATCTATCATACATCTATTCATATATCTAATTTAATCTAATCTACTCTTACAGGCTTAACAAATGTATGAACTGTGTCTGTCAACAGTAAATGGAAGATTTTACAACACCTAATCAAAAGTGGTGCCAATTTTTTTCATTGATGCAATGTTTCACTTTTTTCAGTGTAGCTCAACTAACAGGCCCCTAGTGGTTGCTTAATGAACTCCAAATAGCATCTGGCTTTAATGTGGAAGTCGAAAACCTTCCATATGGGTCAATTTTTCAGAAAAATTACCCCATATCGCGAGAAAAGATGTACATTATTAACGTATATATATATATATATATATATATATATATATATATATATATACATACAATTTTTCTGACCCAGATATAAAGTAATGAAACTAATTTCTAAAGTTTTTTATTTCTAAGTAAGAGTCCAAAAATGCTTTAGAGGATTGACAAGATTTACTTATTTATTTTTTTATATTTTATATATTGTCCATCCCTCTGTTTGGCACAAATACTATTATTTTCGGTCTTTCAAAATGAACTTAAATCATGTGTTTTCAGGCTATCTCACTCTGTAAGTTTTTCCCCCATTTGTCTGATTAATTCTATGATTTTATGTGGTCTTGTAGTGAATGTTTTCTGCAGTTTAGTTTTTAACTTTTAATATTTTATCTGTGTGGTGACCTTCTCAAGTTACGAGCCGGGGTGGGGTTTATATAAATTTGCTTCCTCCAACTCCCTTTCAGGGAATCTATCTTTTAATGTCTAGTTATCTTGTGTTTGACATGTTTTTATGGATGTAAACTTCTGATGACTCACATTAATTATTCTTTTCTTAGTAGTTTGAAATAAACCATTTCTAATCTAATCTAATCTGAATTTGTGGGTTAAATAAAGTATCATCATCATTATTCAATGTTCAATAGAGAATTTCTGTGCAGGTTCTCCTCTTAAATCTACTGGAAAGCCAAAGGTGATATAACTTTATTTTGTGGAGATTTTATTATTATTATTTTTATTTATTTGATCAAAAAGAGCCAAGAAAACTTTTTTGTTTGAAAAAATGTACTTTATCCTGCCAAAGCATTTTGACCAAACTGAATATAAACAGAAGGCTACAAAGCCCCGCTAGATACATTTAAAAACTGTTATTTATGGCACTAAAACTTAAAAAAGAAATACTGATTTTTTTTCCTGTAGTAAAATAAACTCATAAAGTGGCAGATATTCAGCAATATCCCTCTATTTAAAAAAAAAATACAATTACAGAATTTTTTTTTAATCAATAAAAAATGCAGGAAATGCACAAAAATGCAAACAGATCAACCTAACTTAGATATACAGTTATATATTCTTGGAAATTAAAGAAATAAATCCAAAAAAATGTTGCTTTTACACATAGATACACACAAGCCATTGAACACATCACATCTAGACACTAGATTAAAAGCACATGAAGGAAGAGTGAACTATTTGCTCACTTTAAAGGCACCTTCATGCTTCATAGTGATGCATTGATCCCAAGTGATTTGTGTCACTACATTCCCAGCAGCCATCAATACACTGAAGCTGGTCGGGTATACTTATCCCCATGAACAAAGTCGTCCATCAGTGAGCGGAGCAGATGGAGGATAAGAAAAAAAAAAGGCAAAATACTCCTTCCAATTATCTTGTGTACGGGTCCAAATTGACCCATTTTCCAGTGTGAGTACTATGACGTATTTTGTACTGGAACTGAGCTTTATCTAATTCTCAGATGGCTATTTTAACACAACTGGTTTAATTTTCACTCCATAACAAAAAAAGAATGTAACATTTGTGATGTCACGGGTCAAATAAGACCCAGACCTGAATACTGGCTAATACAGGCATCATTTAATTGTTGTGGGTTTCTTTGTGAATCATATGTCCTTAAAGTGTTTTCAGACTTAATTAAATCATGGGTCTAATTTGACCCGCTAATACTAGAGATGAGGGCAGCTTTCTAATACATTACAAAGGTTAAGTGTTTCTACTGTAAGAATAATAGTAGTGGGGTCTACAAAGGTTCATGAAAGGTAGAAGAAGATGTGGGGTTAAGAACTGCTGGGGTAAACAAAAACAGAACTCACAGTTGCGAGTTTTTGACCAGGAAAGTAGGACAGAATGTTTGTGGAGGTATAAAAGCCAAGCTGAGGTTCCAGGTGCAGCTTCAATGACAAATGTAGCAGGATTCCTGTTGGAAAATTGCTGTAAATTTAGGTCACATGTATTATTTAAATGTATTTATTAGAAAAAAAAAACAAAAAAAACACGACCAGCTCACAAATAAAAAGAAGTTTCTCTTTGTACAACGATGAAACAAATCAGGATAACATCCCCAAAGAGTTTCCAATTTTGTCAAAATATTAAAAAGGCCTGCGAATATTTTTAATTAGTGGATAAAAAGTTTAGACTTTGATTTAAAAAAAAAAGTGGTAAATAATTGTTTTTAAAACTTAACTTCAGAATAGAAGATTTCAATAAGTCTCCAACCATTCTCGATTTAGATCGTCTAAATGAGAGATTTTTAATCTCAACAGGACTCCCCGGTTAAATAAAGGTAATACTAACGTTACTGCGACTATGCTGACTCCTTACCTTGTTACTAACAAGTAAAACACATTGAAACAGCTAAAACTAACAATACTGTAACTACGTTAACTCCTAACCTAGTTAGTAACACGTAAAAAACAAACTAAAACTACCATTACTGTGACTTTGGTCAGCAACCTTGTCAGTAACATGGTTAAAATAACACTAATATAGCTAAAACTAATGATGATGTAACCACGCGGGTAACCATGGTGCAGCAGTAGGGCGGCTGACTCCTGATCAGAAGATTGCGGGTTCGATGTCCGCCTAGCCCGCCCGTGTGTCGATGTGTCCTAGGAAAAGACACTGAACCCCAATCGCCTCTTGGCGCCAGTGTTTGACCGCGGAGCCACCATCTGTATGTGAATGGGTATACAACTGTACGCCATTTACTATTTACGCTAACTCCTAACCTTGTAAGTAACACGTAAAAGAACAGACTAAAAGTAATGCTACTGCGACAATGCTCACTCCCAACATTGTTAGTAACTCGTATAAAAACGGAGTGATACTGATAAAACGAATGTTACTGCTACGATACAAACTCCAAACGTTGTTAGTAATGCGTAAAAGAATGGACTTGATAAGGCTAACGCTAATTCCTAACTTTATTTCCTTGTATAAAAACAGGCTGTTACTGAAAAAACTGACGTTACTGAGACTATGCGATCACGCTAACCTTGTTAGTTCCTTCAAATAAAAACAGACAGATACCGCTAAAACTAACGCTAACTTCCGGCTTTGTTAGTAACACATAATAAAACCACAGTCCGACACCTACTAAATGTTAACCGTTTTAAATTTTTTACAATAACACCCAACAAGTTTGAAACTCATACTAAACAGAGCAGCATGTACCTCTGAAAATCATTTTTTGAGAAAAACGAAGGCTAATAGTGTGGAAAATACATTACAGGAAGCCATCTTTATTGTACATTTTCTTTTTGTAATTTCAAGTTTTGTAGTCATTTGGAGGTAGATATCCTCTGGGGGGAAATGGGGATCAATAGTGCATTAGGCCCCATAACCAAAGTTTACCCTGGAGACAGACAGACAGAGATGGATGCAGAGCTGATAGTGCTTTTCTATAGACTCGTCCTCCATACTTGAAGAGATTGAGAGGAGCGACAGAAGGAAGGAAGGAAGGAAGCTGTCAGGGAGAAAGACAGGTGGGAAAAGAAAAAGTGAAAGATTTATTGATCGAGACAGACTAAGGAGTAAAACGACAACGAAAGGAAAAAAAAAAACAAAGGATTGGACACATAAGGAGAAAATGGGTAAGAAAAATCGACAAATGGGGGGAAAAAACCCAAATGGTTCAATCACTGCAGACCTAGAAGAAAGGGTTACTGGGAGGTGGGATCAGTAAAGACTGCTGAGCTCACTGGAATCAGACGAGGATGTCTGATGAAGTACATCGTCTCATTGGAGCTCCTAGTGGAAAATTCATTCTTCACAGCTCAAAGAAAGGATTTAATAGACGTGTGAAACATCTGTCGGCGCCGCACACCTGCCATTCACACACTCGCAGCGCTCACTCCAAGACCGAACTTAATAGAGCAGCAGTGATGAAAATGAGAGCGCTGGACCAATCCACAGAAGGCTGAGCAGAGGCCAGCTGTTTGGCTGGCAAGTTATATAGGTTAAGATGCTTAGGCCCCTTTTCGCCTCTAAGCCATCCTCAGTAAGGACAGTTAATAGTTTCCCTTCGCTTGTAGCAAACTTTTGATTAAAGTTAAAGCCATGGCTTATTGTACAAGTGTTTAAGTATGTGGACCATTCACATCAAGACATTTCAAGAAGGATAATTGAATAAAACGAATCTAAAATGTGCTTTTGTTGCCATATTCTTTAGGGTTATTTTGTATTTTTTGCTCATTTTATTTGTATATATATAGTTATTAAATCCTAACAGTTGAGTGTTTTTTTCTGGCAAAAAGACATCTTAAAGCTAACTGAGTTTCTTTAAGCTGATCAGTTTGAGGCATTGATATTGCTCTCCTCTTGTTATACCATAGAAATTTGGCAAAAAAGAAAAAAAATCTATTTTTTTAACTAAAGGATGCAACAATTTCTTGTACATTGACAATTCACACAGTTGAAAAGGAATAATTAAAATCTTTTAAATAGTTTGTTATGAATATAAATAAAGTGAATTTTGATTGAGTCATCTGAAGGTTTAAGACGTTTTATGCTGGACCGAATAAATTGCATGATAGGCTTCATGAAGCTTCATTTACCCATCATAACATATCTTAAGATATAGTCATGAAAGGCTTCAAATTATTATAAAAAGTTAAAAATTAGACATCAGAACTACTGATTTGTATCTTGCAGCAAATGAAACTTCAAGATGTTTAGTGCTGAGATGAACCAACTGAATGCTAGGCTTCAATGCTTCAAGAAGCTTCGTCTACCCATCATTACTTAAGGTATGGTCATGAAAGGCCTCGTGTTTTTTTTTATTATTTAAAAAATAGACATTGAAACAAATAATTTGTATCTTGTAGCAAATGAAGCTTTAAGACGTTTTATGCTGGAGTGAACCAACTGAATGAAAGGCTTCAGTGCTTCATGAAGCTTCGTCTACCCATCACCACTTAACATATGATCGTGAAAGGCCTCATATTTTTTTTAATTAGTTAAAAAACAGACATTGAGACAATTAATTTGCATCTTACAGCAAATAAATGTTTTGTGTTGGGGTGAATCAATAGGCTTCAATGCTTCATGAAGCTTCATTTAGCCATCATCCATCGTCTTAAGATATAGTCACGAAAGACCTCAAATGGTTGTAAAAAGTAAAAAAAAAATGTTCCAGACGTTTTGTGCAGAGGTGAGCCAATTGAATGAAAGGCTTCATGAAGCTTCATTTATCAATCATCTTCCACTTCCATTTGAAACAGCAACTGATTTGTATTTTCTCAGCCAACATTTTTTTTCTCCAACATCCACATCTCTAATTTCCATCTGGAGGAGTCAGTAGACTTCCAGCACCATCTGTGTCTGACTCTCTAATGAGCACATGCTTGGAACCATGCGGCCTGGTCTATACGTTTCAATGTGTGTCAGTCAAACACTCACACATGTCAATTTCTTTCTCTTTGTCCCTCATAACAAAATATAAAGACTTTATTTTGACATCAATTACAAAAATTTGCACCTACAAAATGAAGAACTCAAACCATCATCACCTCCTGCATCTTCAGCAATTTCACAAGACCCAAGATGCCGATCTCACATCGTTATTTTATACGGCTGCTAATATCCTCTGATACGGAACGATTAGGAGAGACAGCCACCGCCCTGCACTTGTGATTACACAGATTGCACGTTATTGAACAGTCCAGGTTTATTGGTGTGATACTAAATTATACTTTGGGCAGATATTGGCCCACGAGGGCCGTAAAACACATCTCCAGGCTATTGCTGAGGCACTGAGTGTCTGTGCGATGCTAATATTTTATTTTATTTTATTGGGATGTAAATAACATATATCTCCTCTGAAACCCTAAAGAGAGTTGAGAAGCGGCAGTAGTAGTAGGATTTGGTAAAGGTTTTTCATTTGTGCTGAATTTGCAAAATGTTTTCTTTGATGACAGAAGGATTTAACTTTCCAGGATTCAGCAGAAAAAATGAAGTCTGTTTGAAACGATGCAACATAGTTCTATAAGTAATGAGTACTGATGAGAGTAATTTAATAGAAAATGAATGTATTAGAGTAGCATACGCCTTTTTGCTGTAATTATCTAGTATCAGACACGACCATTAACTAAATATAGGATTTGGATTGATTGACTGCATACGTGATTGTGACGTCACCCATTGAAAGTAGCTGAGTTCTGTCTCCAACCAATTTTTTTGCAGTATGGATGCCACCATATTGGAGCCAGGAGGTGTCAGTAAGCTGTGATTGGTCAGAGTCAAGGTCTATCAGGAGTGACCTGTTTTATGACCTCTTAAAAGCAGGTTTGGGAGAATCTGACCGTCAAATTTGTCAATCGTTCCATATTGAGGCCTTTTATCAGGACGTCTGATTGGCCATTTATAACTTGCACATCAGAGCAAACATCATTAAAAGAGTGGTTGCCATAGAAACTTTAAACCAGATTGACTCGAACTAATCACTGCTTGCTGACAATATCTGACCCCAAAATGGTAGTGTTTGTATCATGAAAGAATTGATTGATCAATTCCATTTTATTTATATAGTCCAATATCACAAAAGATGACCTCATTGGACTTCATGCCGGTGATTTAACAGAAGCAGAAGGTCGGTCATAATATATAAACAATAGTTGATTCCTAAACTAAACAGACTAAATAAAACTGGTTTTCCCTCCCCTCAGACCCTAGGTGGGGGTGGTCTCCACAGCCAACACGAGCCAGGGGCGCGGTCCACGGCCAAGAACAGGAGCACAGAGGATCCACCAGGAATCTGAAATCTCTCTGGGAAACACATGATTCACACTGCACCGAAAAGAATCATAGAGCAATGATTTCAGCGTTTTGTTTATTTATTTATGTTTGTTTCCTTTCATTTACAGGAGTACAAATGTAAGATTTCCAAGAAAACAATATCCTTTGGCGTCTGTTTTTTGTTGTAATGTGGCTACACTTACTCACTCCCAGCTCATCATAAATGGACGCATGGTTCAGGACCCTCCGCTGCACTTTCTGATGTTTTGGGTGTCCCCAACTCGTTGTTTTTTGACTTTCTGGCTGTTACCATTAAATCAATGATTCCCAATCTCCGGTACTGGTCCGAGGACCGCTTGGTATTGGGCTAAAGACATGGAAGAAAATGTATCAGGGGGTCGCCAACCCTTGGGTTGTGGACCAATACTGCACCCAGACCGGGACACGGAATTTTCTAGGGTCCCCAACCCTCGAGGCGTTGTATCGGACATTGTAACGAACGCGCAACCGATACTGAGTTAGGGTACTGGTACCAGGTTAGGGTACCAGTCTGGTGTAGCCAATTAATTGAAGAACATAGAAAAATAATAATAAATAACTAATTCTGGGGCCCGTTTCAAGAAGCAGGTTTTGTTGGAACTCTGAGTTCGCGAACTCCAAATTCAGCAAAACTCTGAGTTTTCGGTTTCAGAAAGAGAGATAACTCAAACCCGTGAAAGTGGGCGAAACCAAGCCCGTTTCAAGAAGCTGGTTAAGCTGAACTCAGAATCAATCACTGTGGCAACTGAGTCTGTGAACGAAACCTGGTCTGGAGCAGGTTTTCTTCAGGAAACTTAGAGTTCTCTGCGGTCTCCGCCCCTTTTTAAAGTGAAAGATGTTCAAATCTGAGTTCGTCATTCATACTTAGAGAACATTCACATTAGAGACGTCACGTTTCCACCAGCAGAAACCAAAATGACATGTCCATTCATAAAGGATCAGGTAGAGAGGAGGCTGGATTAATCCAGAGGAAATGTTATTTATGTCTGGAGAGGATTTGAGGACACGAGTCGATTGACTGGAGTTTCCCTGATTCATTTTTATTTTAGCGACATTATAAATAGTGAGTTTGTCCAGGGATTTACTATTGAAAATAAAGAGTTTTATTTTCATCATTTGAAACCCTTAACAATGGAAATCATTAAATGTCAAACACTGGTAATTCATTTAAACTCCCCACCCAACTGTATACAATAAGTATTAGCTCAGTTGTCAGCAACGCTGCCTCCAACCACGACTTCATGAGTTCGAGTCCAGGTACTGACATATAATTTTTATTGAAAAAAAAAAAAACCCTTTTCAGCGAATATTTTTTAAGTCTTGAGAATTACATTTAAATAAATGCTTATTTTTAACATATCCCAGGCAGCTACAGTGTTTCGTTTTAGGGTGCAGTGATATCCGTGTGTGTATGTGGTGGTGGGGGGTTGAGGAAAACGGTCATTCATGAGATTACAGAGATGACTGGTTAAATTATTAACAGATCAAGAACGTTCCTTACTTAAAAAGAGACAAAATAACCTTGCTGATATTATTATTTATTCGTTATAT
Source organism: Oryzias javanicus (assembly GCA_003999625.1). NCBI lineage: Eukaryota > Metazoa > Chordata > Actinopteri > Beloniformes > Adrianichthyidae > Oryzias > Oryzias javanicus. Next base: position 8,875,382 of record CM012459.1, read on the forward strand.
GAAATGATTCAAATGTAGACGTATGCATTAACTCTGCAGATGTTTTCTCTCTGTTTTACCGCTGCAGCTGGGTTTCTTTTCTTTCTTTCTTTTTTTATAATAACTTTATTAACAAACAAGATAGTACAACAACAAAGTGAATGTCTCAGGGGAAATTAAAATGAGTACCTATTATAGAAAAGCAAGCAAACAAAAATCATAAACATATGCTGTATGAGAAAAAGAAAGATAAATCCAAAAAACCTAGGGGTTCATTATAAAATAAATTTTTCAAAGATCAAATTAGTTCTAATTGCCTTTTTGTTTTTAAGTTTTTTAATGGCATGACTATACTGATTAATTTCATTTATCGGAAAATGTTCTTGTAGTCGGCATATGCTTGTAGGAAGTTATCAATTTCCGTCGCCGGAAGTAACTCAGATGTTTGTTCCCGTTGCCATGGTGAATCGTGCTGTCTTTGCTCCATTGATCAGGGCTTTTAATGGTCGCGACGCTCACACCTGATTCTGGTTCCAACAACTTCAAGTTGATTGAATCAAACATTTTCAGCTGTTCTGAAACCGAAAACTCTAAGTTCGGGAATTTTGAGTCCAGTGACTCTAAGTTCAGGTTTCAACTCTAAATTTGTTGAACCTGCTTCTTGAAACGGGCCCCTGTTCCTAAACTTTCTGGACGTTTGACCCCTATGTAAGCTAGGCCACTTGGGTCACACAGTTACAAAGAAAACAGATGATTTCAAGTTTCTTATTGCATCTTTATCTTCCTGTAGTCTTTGAAGCAAACAAAGGAGAATCAGTTTCATTTGAAGCTCTGGAGCGACTCATTACCCCATCCTTAGGTCTGTTTACAAATCTTCTCTGCCCCATCTGTGTTTCTGCACATATAGAGAGTACAGGACCGAGCCTTAAACAGTAAGCCAATTAGAAACAGCCGGGATGAAGTCAGAGGTCTAGTATTTGGAATTGGTCTAGGACCCAAGAGACAGCTGGACTTGATGATGATGAGACATAACCTAGAGTGACTGAATAAATAAATGGAAAAAAAGCATTGAATTTAAAAGCCTTAACTGGAGATTTGAGTGAAATGTCTAACGCCGGAGTCACACTGGACGCGATAGCGCCGCGAAGCGGCGCGGAACGGCGTGCGCTTCCATTCGGCGCCCATGTTAACCTATGGCGTCGGTCACACCAGGCGCGAGGCGACGCGGAGCGGCGCGGAGGGTCCGCGGGGTGCAGCGCAACGTTTCGGCGTCTGGCCTATTTTGTGCGCGAGCCGCGAGCGCTCCGCGTCAATACTGGCAGGAAGTTGCATCAAAATACATGAGAAAATCCGGTTTATTTTCAAAATAGAACCAATTTTTCACAATAAAACGCCGCGATTGACAAATGTGATCATGTTTTTGTGTCTAAACAGACTGTAGAGATGAAAATATGCATACAATCAAAACACAGACATGTTCACGAGCACAGAGACACACAAAAAAGACAGATACACACAGAGACAGATCAATGAAGGGGGCACACTGGAGCGGGGCTTGGGGCTGCGTTTGAACGAGAGAGAGGCAGAGGAGCGGTTCTTCTGGGAAGAAACATCTGGTAATATTTTCAGTTTATTAATTGACCGACGGAAACACCTGCGTGCGTGCACACAGACACACAACAGAACAGAAAGACACGCACACGCGCGCACAAACCGATCAATGAAGTGGGCCGACTGCGGAGCTGGGGGGCGGGGTATGTGTCAACAGGGGCAGAGACCATCCCCTTTTAGCAGAAACACTGGGAGATATCCTGGTTATTGACCATGATGGCAAAAAAGCAATAGCTCTAGCAGAAGCGCCTGCCGACCGTCGCGGAAACAAATCGCGTCTGGTGTGACCAATAGAGCGCCGCGTAGCGGCGCGCTCTCTGCTCCGCGCCGCTGCGCGGCGCTATCGCGTCCTGTGTGACTCCGGCGTAAGTTTCAATAGAAAACAATAAAAAATGACACAATAAACTGCTAAATGTAAAGCCTAATTTATATCATTGGCAGAATAGCAGCAGAGATGTTTGACACACGAAATCCTTTAATGATTGAAGACACAGGACCAATAACGAAAGGAGGTTCATGTGATTGCTCAAGCAGAACCTATTAAGACCTCGTGGAGCATCGGTGACCCTGGCATCCATGTTTGAGGGGAGGAGTCTCAGGTTTCAATGGGTTAAATGGTGAGGAAAAAGTAATTTCCCAGTTTTTGGACTTAAGGAGTTAATCATTTGTGCTGGTTCGACCCATTGACTTCCATAGTCAGTATTCACCCAACAACAAACTTCAAGACAGATGCTTTTCTGATCTAATAAAAGCAGGTAAGTGAAAACTAAAAGATAATTTTTATCTTAATATCAATCTAATTAACAAAAATGTAAAAAATTTACCCCTAAATAAATTTTTGACGATAAAAATGTGTCAGAATTTCCCCTTCTCCGGCTTATTTTAGGACAGGAAATCGTCACGATCATCTGGTGGACAGTTTTAGCTAAGCCCTTTGCTATTTGTAATTTATCATCTGAATAAATTAACACATTCAGTCGCTCGGTTCGGGTAGCGGATCTGGCTAATTACTGCTTTCCCGTTGTTTCCTTAATGAATTCTGTTTATTAGCGTCTACAAAGAAGCTTCATGCTGTCACAAAGCGCTGTTTAAAGTCATTTAATGAACCAGTAGCAACAATTAGTTCAACGTTGGTTATGCTCCTCACTGGAGGCTCTGCTAAGTATCATCAAATTGGTGTAATTAATTGTGTTACTTTTTTTTTTACTCTTTTTGTCTTTATTTGTTTTTCATACTGTAACAATGAAACACCTCCTCTAGGAGACAAATCTCTCCTCTTACACCCATTTATTTCCCGTTCCCTGTGTATCGCTGCTTCCAAATCGATTTTCCTCCTTTTGAAATGATTTTCCCTGCTGAGTCTTATTACAGTGGGACATAATGTTGAGTCATAATCATTTATCTGGGATCTGTAGTCTCCTTGTTGAGGCCCATTTCCTACCCACCAAAATGGCTTCTAAAAACTGTAAATAACTAAAATACTTCCATGATCTGGAGTTTAAATATGTTTATTTTATAATGTTTTTTTTAACAAGATTATTTGATAATTTGAATACTCATCCAAGATATTGTGTAAAATCTTTGCCAAGTCCTCCAAAAAGCTATGGTCAAAGTGCAAATGTCGATTCAGGGAAGCTAGGAGTAGCTAAGCTAGCTTAGTAATTTTGATAAATAAATTTATTCTGAGGGAGTGTTTTGCTTTATATACTTCTTTCCTGCACACTTTGGGTTTCAGGTTTGACCCTTCTAAAATAAAAGTCAATATTTTAAGAAATAATAAGACAAGTATTGCGAATTTAAATTTGAATGCTATTAGCACCTTGTTGCTAGCTTTATAAGTCTCACATGCTAGCAGCCAAACTTTTACAAATTAAAATAAAAAGTTTTACAGCTTTTATAAATTGACCTGCAGCAGTCTGTGACTGCAAGAACCAGATTGTTTATGCATACAGAAAAATGTCTTTGATTTGTGTGAAAATTGATATTGAAAAGGCAAACTTTTGTTCAAGTGATCTTCACAAAATTTCACACACATGCCAGCTTGAGTCTACAAGGAATGGATTTAGTTGATCTCTGACCTGGAGAAGGGCGCAATTTTGAATTTTCTTTAAAAAAAAGATAGAAACACACTTTAAAACTTTAACTAGGAACTTTCATGTATCGTCTCCTAACTTGTTGGACATCATTAAGAAGCTACTTTGGAACAAATGTTGTATTTTATATGATGTAGATTTTAAACGGTGTGCTCATCAAGAATTCCAAACTGTTGAAATTATAGCTAGCTTGCAAATTTTTGTCGAAATTTGTCATAAAAAATGTATACATGAAACTTTTAACTTAATCTGAAACTAAACCATATAGCATATGAAATGTGGTTAGAATTGTGGTCGAAGAAAGTAAAAAAATTTTGCTGACTCAGCAAAAAAATTACATACCGGTGTATTTTCTTTGACCAAAAAGTTGACTCTCCCCACATGCTTGAAAACTCACCAAAATTCTGCTCATACTCAGTCAATTGTCAGAATCCTAAAAATCTGTTTGTTATACTGAAGAAAAAGTTTCATTTTGGTTTTGTTCTTCGTTGTGTGCAGTTTGTTTATTCATACTTTGAATAATTTTGTTCTTTATTTTTCATTTTTGTTTTCTGTTGTGTCGTCAATTGTTCTAAAACAATTAATATTCAAAATTGAACAATGAAATATTGAAATAAAAATAAACAAAATACATGAAAAAAAGATAATAACTTATAAAAAAAAAAACAAATATGTTTTTTTCACAGTAGTATGTCTCAAAAAGGAAACAAATTCAGAAAATTTCAACCTCAGTGTGTAAACCTTGCTAGAGCGCTTTTTATGTTGTTTGTTGTCTGCAGATCTAACAGGTCGGATAAATACCACCTTAAAAAAAGGCCTTTATTCGATTAGAATCTTGCCTCAGTCATTCTCCCAGTTAGATATAAGCTTTGATAATCAACCTCAACTTTCCTCTACCCTCTTATCAAATTTTAAAGACAATTTCAAATGACAGTAATTCAAATTTTTCCATCATAAAAAAAATCTTTAGTCCTTTAACACCTGGAAAATTAGGTTAATTGCGTAAACGGTAGTTAAAAGAATAGAGCTAAAGGGTTGAAAATACCTTTTTTTGTAGGATTCCAGCCTGTGTAATGTTATAGCTTTTATAAACCACTTCAACTTTCCTTTACCCTCTATTCTAATTTTCACACAACAATCACTACATGTTTTTCATCTCGAGTAAACCAGCTTTAACCAGCTTGCAGAGTGTAACGTGATGCTGCTGTTTAACCTTGACGTCTGACTCCGCGGCCTCTGAAACAAGAAAAGAGACAAAACAGAACGGCAGCCCCCACCTCCCGTCAGTGAGGTGAAAAAGACGGATTAAAGAGCAAAAGGGGAGGATAGAAGCTGGGGGGGGATTTTAAATGAATGATTTTAAAAAGAAACAAGGTTAATGTGTTAAATATGTTAAGTCTGACCCAACGGCCCAACTTGTCTGTGAAGTGTACTCTTCTGTCAAATATTTCAGAATCTTCTGCAGCCGTCTCATTACCAAAAGCATGGGGGACCAGAGGATTGTGGGTCTCCTGCTTGGCTCCATTTGTCAAAGATCTGTGAAGCCTGGCGCGCGTGACATCACGAGCCGGCGCTGCCGATTGCATCAGAGTTGCCTCTTTCTTTCGCGCGCGCCAGGAGTTTCTACCGTTCGCGGTAATGGAGTGTTTGCTTGCATCAGCGTTTACCCGAGCTTGCCTCAACACGCCGCACAGACGGGGCGACGCAAACGCCGCGCAACAAGCGGCGCAAGGCGCATGTGGAAAGAATAATAGTGTCTCAACGCTCTGAAATCGGGGGGAATTAAAACTGCACGGATGATGCAATGCAGTTTCTTCCCAATGGAACATGTGACCGACGTAATGCAAATCTAATCAAATGGGTCTGGAGTGTGTCAGCACCTGGAAACACTCGTTTAAGAAAGAACAAAGCAACAAAAGCTCCTTTCTTCGTTTTGCTCCATAAATCACATCAAATTGACCTAAACCCAAAGAATATTAGATACAAATGAGTGTAAAACCTGTCAGAAATAAACAGCACGACTGCAAGACGAGTCATACTTAACCGAAATCAGCTTATTTAAAATGATGCAGGAATTTATAACAGACAGATAAAGGTGTCATCTGCAAAACAACCCTTTTATTACTACCAAATTCCTAAAATAAACACTTCACCTTCATTTAAATAAAATGTATCTCTCTTTAGCATCATAATGATCAGCTGGCTCTTTTCCTGACCCTTTGGAAAGTTTTTGATGATTGTCAAACCCCAACATGGATTACAGAAACACACAATTTTAAAGACAATTTCACATAACAATCACAAATTATTTATTTATTTTTTTAATCTTGAAAAATACCTTTAACCTACATATTTGTCATATATGGACGTATGGTTTGGGACCCCTCAGAATCACTTTTTGACGTTATTGGTGTCCCCAACTTGGCTGCTATTCCAATTTAATCATGGGTCCCCAACGCTCAGGACGCGGAACCCGTACCAGGTTAGGGTTAAAGTACAGGGTTACGGTTAAGCCTTGTTTTCACTAAGCGGTCCGGTTCGGTAAGAAGTAGTGCGATACGGTCCGGTTAATTCTGACGAGCGTTTCCAAATCAATCAAGCCTCACTTTCACTAAGCGGTTTGTTTTAGCGGCACTTGCGTGGTGTAGACCGCTGGCGTGTCATTGCGTCATTGTAGTGCATGTCTAGAAAATCAACAACAATGAAGGTCATCCAACAGCTCGTCTTTTTGGAATTTCTGGAATTTAATGTTGTTTGAAAAAAGATTTTGGGCGGCTAAGAAGAACACCATAAAGTGGAAAGCGGAATTGCTAGCTTAGCACTATACTGGAGCTTTCTAACGTCATTATTACAGGCGGCTACAGCAACTTCATCCCAACTGTCCTGTTCTAGTTTTTCCATGGACCAATGGGGGCTGTTTCCGTATTCAATATTGTGGAAAAAGGGGAATGTTGCAAAATCTCCAACTTTGCCACAAAATGGCTGCCAAACCAATTGGGGGCGTTAAGAGGTACGGGTCGGAACTGTTTAATGGGTCCATGCTACAATGGAAAAGCTTAAAATACTGGACCGGACTATACTGCACTGGACCAATCAGTGGAAAAAAGGTTTTAGGGTACCAGTACCAGTCTGCGTCCCAAAGGTTGGGGACGCCTGATTAGCGTTTTTTTTTCCCTGCTTGTGGCCCGGTAACAAGCTACCTGTTCACGTCCCGGAGGTTGGGGACCCCTGATTTAATGGGAACAGCCAGCACGTCAAAAAAAAATGACCAATTGGGGACACCCAAACGTTAATAAGTGATGCGGAGGAGGCCTAAACCAAACGTCCATAAATTACGTGTTGGGAGTGAGAATGCATTGTTGTACACTCAGGATGTTGCCGGTGACCTCCAAATAACACTCATTCTTTGAAGAACCATAACTGCTTGACACTTTATTTAACCACTGATTCTGACCTTGGAAACGCATTGAAATATACATTTTTCACCCCACATTGAAACATGAAGGAATTAGCAAGTGTTTAAGGTAATCTAGGCTGTAATTGTATTGCAAATTTGACACAAAAATAGACAAATTCAGAGGTGGACGACCAAAAAACTGTATATATATTTACCAAATCTATATGTTTTTTTTTTTAAACAAAATGAAAATAAATAAGAGTTACAAAGAGACAGATACTAATATTGCTAATATTCTTAATATTATATATCACTAATATTTTGTTTCAGTGAATTTATATTTTGAGTATTTTTTGACAAATAAACACAACCTGTGCTGTAAAACAACACTACTTTTTGATGTTTGCCTTACATGAATTAACATCATCTTTACATGAACTGTAAACACCAAAATCACAAATTATAAATAGCTTTAAAAGCAGCAGTAGGGTAGCCGATAGCACCTTGCTAGCATAAAAATTAGATAAGCTGTCATTCAAATTAGAAACACTCATCTTGTTAAAAGAGCAAAAATAAACCCTAAATGTTGCTATTTAAGCTAGGTCAATCATGAGTCAGCAAATTTGCAGCGGACAGACAAAACTATTTCTACAAACTAAGTAAACTAATAGGAAGAAAATTTCAGGAATGTTTACAACAAGATGAAACAAATGATTTCTTTAATGCAATTTAAGAGAGAAGCTTTGTAGCACAAATTGTGCACATTATCACGAGGGAGTCGTACGTTCACAGCTCTCAGGGGACAGACTCCATTCAGTGCCAATCAGAAACAAATTAGCCTCGCTTTAATGCACCACCACCCTCTACCCTCGGTGAGTGCACTGGTTGCTTCCTCCTGTACACAACAGAGACGTCCCACATGGAAACCGCTCACAAGACCTCCTCTGAGACATACAGCAAAAGTCTGCAAATGATGACACTGCACTGAAAACACTCCAGCTACCCACAAAAGAGGTGGAAAAAGCATTAATTTTGTACTTCTGGTGGTGCTATGGATAAAACAAGTACCATTAGCATTGTCAGTGTTCACAGACGTCCAAGATAATGTCAAAAATGTTTCTACTTTATTTTTATTTTATACAAATTTCATAACTTATGTCTTTTGTACTTACAAAAATAAGTCTTAAACTGGAGACATTTAGAGCTTGTAATTTCAAAGGAGACGTTTTTGGAGTTGTTTGGTAAATTAGCTAACTACTAGCTAGTTTGCTTAAATTGTCACTTTCATTTAAATTAAATTCTAATTTAATTGTCAAATCAAATACTACTTTTGTGCCTTTTGAACCGTAACGTGCACTGGATTACTGGCAAAATAAATAAATTAGTTATATAAATGTGTCACAAACAGGCAGACAGCTGGTTCCAAGTGCAGCAGGTTTTATTAGTAGAACTAAAAGTCCACAAAACTAGAAGGGTCAGACAGGCAGGGGTCATACACGAGCTGGGGATCATCCGAGGAGAGGCAGGAGAGAAGTCAGAGTCCAGGCGAGGATCGGGGCAGGAGGCAGGCAAACAGAGGAAGCAAGGTCAGGTACAGAAGGTCAGGTCCAGGAATAAACGCTCGGTGTTGATGGCAGGGTGGCACAAAACAATACTTCGCAGGGAAGGACAGTTTGGAGCCAGACTAAATACTGGGGAAGTGATGAGCTGATGGGAAACAGCTGTGATTGAGGAGTCCAGGTGAAAGCAGGTGGTGAGGTCAATACTCTGGTGAGCGCTCTCTCTGGTGGCCGGAGTGGGTAGTAGCAGGTGGATCCATGACAGAGCCCCCCCTGCGAGCGGCTCCGGAAGCGAGGAATTCTCCGACGCCGGGGACGTCCACGGGTTCGGAGGCAGGCCTGTCTGGATGGCGACGGTGGAACTCACTGATCAGGGAGGGGTCAAGGATGTATCCGCGGCGACCCAGGAGCGTTCTTCTGGGCCGTACCCCTCCCAATCCACCAGATATTGAAGCCGACCCGCCCGGCGGGGAATCCAAGAGGTCCTTGACGAGGTAAAGCCGCCTCCCCGTCCACCATCACCGGGGCACCTCACCTCTGACTGTTCAGCCCGGGTCTCTGTCTCCGGGAGACCACTGGCAGGTTTCAGTAACGAGACGTGGAAGGTGGGTGAGACGCGGTATTCAGGAGGCAACTGCAGCGATAGGAACAGGGGTGATCTGACGGAGAATCTTGAACGGACCCACATACCTGGACTAAGCTTCTTGCAGGGGAGACGCAGGCGGAGGTCTCGGTTGAGAGCCAGACCCACTGGCCGGGAACCAGATCGGGCCCTGCACGCCGGCGCGATTGGCTGCGCGCTGGTTCGGCGAACAGCCCGTTGGAGCTGAATGTGTGCTGCCTCCCATGTTTCCTCACAGCGACTGAACCACTCGTCCACAGTCGGCAGCTCTGTAGATCCGCCTGACCAGGGGAAGAATGGAGGTTGAACCCCCAACACACACTGAAAGGGGGTGAGTCCGTGGCAGCCTTCCTGAGGGAATTTTGTGCGTATTCGGCCAAACCAGGAATCGACTCCAGTCCTCTTGATGTCTACTGCAGTAGGTACGGAGGAACCTCGTAACTTCCTGGTTTAGGCGTTCCACTTGGCCGTTGGATTGAGGATGGTAGCCGGAGGTAAGGCTCACGTTAATGCCAAGACCCCTGCACATGGCTTGCCACACCCGAGAGGTGAACTGTGGGCCACGATCTGACACGATGTCCTCTGGGAGACCGTAGTGCCGGAACACGTGGTCGAGGAGCTGCTCTGCAGTTTCCAGAGCCGTGGGCAGCTTGGGCAATGGAATCAGCCGGCAGGCTTTTGAGAAACGGTCAATGACAGAGAGGATAGTAGTATTACTCTTGACCGGGGCAGATCAGTGATGAAGTCCACTGCGATGTGTGACCAGGGACGACGTGGAATGGGCAATGGTTGCAGGAGACCAGCAGGAAGCTGTCGTGGTGATTTAGCTGTTTGACAGGCAGCACACTGGGTGACGTACTGGCTACGTCTGCCTGCAATGTGGGCACCAAAAAGAAGTAGCGGTTAAGGTCTGTGTGCTGGCATACCTGGGTGTCCGGCTGCTGGAGAGTCATGCACAAGGTGGAGAACCTTTTGTCGATGGGAGGAGGAACATACACCTTATCACCTGGACAGGATGGTGGTGGAGCCTCTGATGCATTAAGCTCAGCCAGCTCAGTCATTACATCCCATTGCACTGGAGCTAGGATCAATGATGAGGGCAGGACAGTCTCCGTGCTACCGACTCCTCCCCATGTTCGTCATGAAGACGAGATAGGGCGTCGGCTATTCATTCTTTGAGCCTGGACGATAGGTGATCTGGAAGCAGAAACGTGAGAAGAACAGAGACCAGCGTGCCTGTCGTGGTTCAACCGCTTGGCGGTCTTAATGTATTCCAGGTTCTTGTGGTCAGTTAGAACCAGGAAAGGCTGAGCCGACCCTCAAGCCAGTGTCTCCATTCGGAGAACGCCTCCTTCATGGCCAGCAGTTCTCGGTCCCCCACGCCGTAGTTCCGCTCTGCATCATTTAATTCCTGGAAAAGTAAGCACCGGAAACACCTTGGCTGGTTGACCCTGGCGTTGTGACAGCACTGCTCCTATTCCCGTGTCAGAAGCATCCACCTCCACGATGAACTGTGCACCTGGGTCCGGGTGACGGAGGATAGGTGCCTGGGTGAAGCGCTGTTTCAGTGTGGAACGCCAGTGCTGCAGCCGGAGTCCAGAGCAGGCGTTTGGGGGCCCTTTCAGGAGGGCGGTGAGAGAGCTGCCACCATGCTGAAGCCACGGATGAAACGCCGTAGAAGTGGCGAATCCGATGAATCTTTGCAGCTCCTTGACAGTGGTTGGCTGAGGCCACTGTTGCACAGCTTCCACCTTGGCCTGGTCCATAGCAACCCTCTGCTCCTATTATGTATCCAAGAAATGCGATGGAGGTCCTGTGAAACTCGCATTTCTCCCCCTTGGCATACAGCTTGTGCTCAATGAGCCGCTGCAAAACCTGCCGGACGTGTGTGACGTGTTCCTCAAATGAGTCAGAATAAACCAGGATGTCGTCAATGTACACAACAACAAAACGTTGCAGCATGTCACGGAAAATGTCATTGACAAAAGCCTGAAATACTGAGGGGGCGTTACAGAGACCGAAGGGCATGACCAGGTACTCATAGTGTCCTGAGGTGGTCGAGAAAGCGGTCTTCCATTCATCACCCTCCCGTATGCTGATGAGATTATACGCGCTCCTCAAGTCTAATTTGGTAAAAAAGCGGGCTGAGCGGAGCTGCTCCAGAGCAGAGGGAACCAGAGGCAGAGGCTAACGGTATTTCACAGTCACTTCGTTCAGGCTGCGGTAGTCGACACAAGGCCTCAGACCACCATCCTTTTTCTTCACAAAGAAGAAGCCAGCAGAGGCAGGTGATGTCGATGGTCGGATGAAGCCCTTTGCCATCTCCTCTTGGATGTAGGCTTGCATAGCAGCTGATTCAGGTTGCGACAGCGGGAACACCCGTCCTCGGGTGGGCACCGCTCCTGGCAGTAGTTCAATGGTGCAGTCATAGGACCGATGCGGAGGGAGCTGTGTGGCACGTTGTTTGCTGAAAGCCACCTGCAGATCTTGGTATTGGACCGGCAACCCCTCCTCCACACCTGTCGTACCTATATCCGAGAGGGCGGTGGCCGCGACCGGCCGTGAGACTGCAGGAACAGACCCCCTGGAAGCATGAAGGCAGTGTCGCTGGCAGTGAGCGGAGGTGAACAGGAGTTTGTGTTCTGACCAGTTTATGTCGGGGTTGTGCATCTCCAACCAGGCACCCAAGGATGACAGGACAAGCGGGGGGACTGAATGGCAAAGAGGCGAAGGGTCTCATGGTGGTTGTCTGGCGCCATGACTGACATATCCTGGGTCAGGAACCGGATCTGACCCGACCCCAGGGGTCTTCCGTCCAGGGCGGTGACAGCCACCCGGGCATCACAGGAGAGCAGAGGCACATTATTAGATTGAGCAAAGTCCAGATCAATGAATTTTCTGCTGCCCAGAGTCAACCATAGCTTGTGTTTTTACTGCACGGTCATCAAAGTGCAAGGTAATGGGTAGAGTAAAAGTGAAAACAGGTTCACTTACTGGTTTTGCAGAGCGACATGGTTGGCGGTTGGGGCAGGTGTTGCGGACGTGACCTGGCTGACCACAGTAGAGACAGAGATCCTCCTGGAAGCGTCGCGCTCTTTCTCTAGGTGAGAGCTGGGAGGATCCGAGCTGCATGGGCTCGTGGTTTGGGGCAGGGGCCCCCGGGAGAAATGATGAGCCGCCCCTGGAGCTCAATGGAGCGGGGAGGCGTGGCTGGCGTCTTCTCAGCAGGTTGTCAAGTTTGATGGTGAGAGTGATGAGGTTATCCAATGACAGTCCCTCGTCACGACACACCAGCTCTCGCTGCAGTTCTGTGGTGAGTCCCTCACGGAAGGCCGTTGTCAGCGCGCTGCTCGTCCAGTCTGTGCGCGCCGCCAGAGTTCTGAAGCGCAGTGAATAAGCAGCAGCTTATACTTTAGCTCCTCCCTCACGACGCAGGTTTAATTTTTTTAATTTGACAACAAAAGAGAGAAGAATTACACACAATTTGTGTTTGGTGTAGACCTGACTATATGAAGACATATATGTTTAATATGTCCAAATGATCAATCTACATCCCACAAACATTTGAATTGATATCTCACTCTTATCTCCTCGTTTTCTACTGTTTATACCTTCAATTTGGCACCTTACTATTTAGCTCTGGACCCGTTTGATGGAAAAGGGGTCAAAAGAGCAGCGCGTCATGGCATTGACCAAAAAGGACTCCCTGTGTGCTCCCTACTCAGACTAAACTGAGGGGTGAAACGGTGAAAACCGTAGATGATGAAAACACAAAAAGTTCCTAAAACCATAGAACCATTGATGGATTTTGAATTGTAATCTACAATCTGAGCCCTTCTTTCTATCGAAAAACTGTTTTCATCTGAGGGTAAAATTAAAAACATCTAAGAGTGGGTCTGAGCAGGAGGCATTTAAACAGCTAAGAGCAGGGATTACTCTGGTGCACACTTACTTATGCTAACAACAGAGACAAAGCTAATCATAGGGAATTACCATTGTGCTGTATGATTGTGCGTCTGGCCGTATGTGAGGATGGAGCAGAGCTGCAGGGCTCATGCTACGTGCACACGATGTACTAGGCGCCTCTCTCTTGGAGAGCGTGCGCTGGAGCACGCCTGCATGTTCGAGGACGATGGCGTTACTACGTGTGTGTACATGCTGTTCCCACTGGCAGAAGGCTTTCCCCTGTGCGTGCACGAAGATGCCGCTTAAGCGCAGTGACAGTAAATGAGACGTGCAATCCTCTTAAACCATCAATACGCATAAATCTACCTTTTTTTAAAGATCAGAACTCTGTTCTAAATGCAGCAATAATACTGTCTACGTGCACATATCATGTTGAACGTGGTGATTTTCTGTTGCACCTGTAATATTCTTTCTGGCGACAACAGCCTGCATAGATGGATGGGTTGGAGGCAGAGAACCAAAAGCAGGAAGGAGCTCGTGTGTCACTGTCACCTACTGCATGAAAGCAGCCTGGAACCTGTGTGAACACAGTGTGCAGTTTGTTTTAAAGGCCACCAGTCAATGTTCAAATGTATGGGATACTTTTACGGCCAATATGTCAAAGATCGAACTGTTTTTTCTTCTTATTTCTTATTGTGTGTTTCAGCTCAAACTCATAAAATGTGCACACATCTAATTCACGGTGAAAATGCATTTGGGACACAGTGAACAACCCCTTCCATAGGAGCAAGGTATCACAGCGGGCAAAACTTTCACTAAGATGATTGGGGCCAAAAAATATCTTAAAAAAAACGGAAATCACGTGACATACGGCGGCTGCATTACTATGCACTGATTTTTCTGTGGGATGAGTGGAGGAGGTCCAATAAGCATGAAAAAAGCGCGATGTTGCCCGATGCTATGCTAGCAAAGTAGCACTTAGCTAGCTACTTTAAGAACCTAATTCTTGTGGGGAAACGGTTTAGCTAAGAAAGTTGAAGTGAGTTCTATGATATTTACCAAGTATGTTAGCCAAAAATAATAGAAGTTGTAGTTTCAGTTGAAAAGAAGAAAAAAATGATTGGGACCAAAATGTCTTATGTGGCTCAAAAAAAAAAAAAAAAAAAAAATCTCATGATATGCATGCAAAACCGAAACACACATATTGCGGATATCAAAAGGAAGTGAAGAGGTCGCTGTTTTTAAATGCAGTCCAGCTTTTGAATGGACTGAAGGACACAAGGAAAACTATAATGCCTTCTAAAAAAAATGTCTAAAAAAGTCTACGGGAAAGTTGGGCAGTTAGGATCTCCAGGTACCATTTCACACAAAAGTTTAAAAAAATATATCAATTTGCTACTAAAACCAAAATCAGCACTTTTTTCAGAATTGTATCTCAAAAAAATGAAGTGAAGTGGACATAATAGAATTATCCCATTTTATCTCTTGATTATGGAAGTAACGTGTTTTCTCACGATAACAAGATCCACTGTTACATTATCATGAGAAAACGACATTTGTTTTCTTGTGATAATGCATTCCATTATCGCATTATCAAGATAAAATGACATTTATTTTGTTGTGATAATGAGAGCCACATTCACATTATCATGAGAAAACGACATTTGTTTTCTTGTGATAAAGCATTCCATTATCACATTATCAAAATAAAATGACATTTATTTTGTTGTGATAATGAGAGCCACTATCACATTATCATGAGAAAACAACATTTTTTTTCCTCGTTCTTCTTGATAACAATGTAATAATTCATGATCTGAAAAAAAGGTTTTGCGAATTTGACATAAAATAAACACATTATATCTTAGTATCAACCAAATAACTCGTAATTTCGAAAAGGAAAATGTTTCTTGCAACAAAAGAAAAAATATTGCATGTTCTATCTCAATCTATCTGGAATACCAGCTACAAGACGGTGTTTATCTTTCGCTATCATTGAATTGTTAGGTTTTTTCACAAATATCCATATAAGGAAAGTAGTATTTCAAGGGAAACGTATTTTTTTTGCGAGAGACTGGCGACCTGTCCAGGGTATACTTCGCCTTCGCACATTAGTAGCTGGGTTACGCACCGGCACCCCTTAACCCTGTAACCCCGAAAGGTACAAAGCAGCCAAGAAGATGAATAAACAAATGAGTTCTTGTTTATACACAATAACGTGGTATTAAGTTATTATTTTAAGAAAATGAGAAAATATTTAACAGAAACAACTGTTCTCTGCAACTAGCTGGCGTTTCTTCATAATTTTTTTGGTAACACTTTATAATAAAGTTTCTTAACAAGCTTTATAAACACATTAACAAACATTGCTAATTTGTGTATCGATGTTAGTAAGACATTTAATAGCACAATTAGCTTACTACATTTTATTAGCATACTCAGTACAAATTATTAACATATAAAGTGAGACCATTGTCTACAAATGCCATATGTATAAACTGCTTACAACTTAACAAATCTATTAACTATCTTTGTCGACATTGTACAGTTTCGCACCATCTCATCTAAAGTGTTAACATTTTTTTTCGTTTTAGTTTTGTGATGGGCTGCCATTCCAAATAATCTAAAACAGAAAATTTGTTCAGAAATATCTAGAACTAAAAATATGGGGGGCAGACCGTTTATCTGAACTTGTTTTTTGAGCTCACTGAACCCACAAAACCTTCGGAAGAAACTAATAAAGGAGGAATTACAAATTGTAAAAGACAAAAAAAAGTACAGGAACTCCAATGTGTCAGGAGCAGGAAGGAAGTGAGAAGAATGAGTGGATGAGAAGGAGAACCGGGGCCAGCGACTCGGGGTTTGCATCTTTGCACTGCGCGGTGAGAACTGAGCCGGATCCCTGGCGACCAATCAGTCGAACAAGAGTGGGGGTGGTTAACCGGTTCACACCAGGCTGACACAAACTCAATGCCCTCACCCTGACGATGGACCACCCAGGCAACACACAAGCGCACTAACACACACACACACACAAATTTTGCTGCAT
Organism: Oryzias javanicus; assembly: GCA_003999625.1. NCBI lineage: Eukaryota > Metazoa > Chordata > Actinopteri > Beloniformes > Adrianichthyidae > Oryzias > Oryzias javanicus. The sequence goes on from CM012459.1 coordinate 8,891,598, forward strand.
ATCGTATTCTTGGCCCATCATCTGGCCTTCCTCTCCCCTGTGACACAGCGAGCTTCAACCGGAAGCTCGGCTCCCTTTCTGGAGAAAGAGGAGCTTTTGTCTCCAGAACAGAGGCCTCTTTCTACTCTGTGTGTGTGTGTGTGTGTTTGTGGGTGCATGTAAGAGGGGGGGGACAAGTGCAGATAAAAGTTAATCTGAGAAAAGAAAAGATCAGAAAAGCAAAAAAAATTGAAAACAGATTTGGCGACATTCCGCCAAAACCAAAACAAGAGCTCCTGGTTTCCCTAATAAAGACGGGATGACATCACCGCCTGTCAGGCCAACAGAAAGTTACGTTTTCCTTTTTTAACACCGTGTCTTACAGAGTGGAGAAAACGGGAGGCCTGTCGGGTGCGCGGACATGCCGAAGCCGCTAGCGTGGCGCCCGGTCGTCTCGCCTCTCCCACGGCCCTGAACAAGCAGCATCTTTCAAAGCGGGGTGGGGGGGCGACTCAGCTCATCAGAGGTGAGAGCGAGTTAAGAAATTTAGAAGAAGATGCCTGGTTGTCATGCTCAGTTTTAAAAATTATATTTATATAATTTATATAATTACTTTTTTCCAAACTATGAGGCACAATTAAGGTCTACCAAATATATATATATATATATATATATATATATATATATATATATATATATATATATTTTTTTTAATTACAGCCGATCTTATAGATTTTTTTTTACTTAAGTTCTAAGCTATTTTATCAAGAACATGGAACTGTCATAATGTCAAGATTGGGTTTTACTATGAACATGCTAACATGACTAGCATGTAGCAATATTAGGGTATGTTTTTGCATTGCATGTTAGTAAAAAGGTTGGGAGTTAGCATAGTCACACTAACGCTTGTTTTAGCGTTTACAGTCTTTACTGTAAAAAGTAAAACATTGGATCAGTTAACAAAAGTTCTGTCATTTGTTATTCATTTAAAATGCTTTTTTTTAATCAAATTACATTTAAGTTGTATAAACCATTTCAAAATTTGAATTTGATAAAAATTATTCATTTTAAACTTACAAATTACAGAACTTTTGTTTCTTGATCCAGTGTTTCACTTTTTACAGTTTTATTGTATAGCAAACAAAGTTGTGAGTTTCAAGGTGTGAAAATGCTAACACGGTTAGCATGTAGCAATATTGGACTATGTTTTCGCGTTAGTAAGAAAGTTGGGAGTTGGCACACTGCTTAAACGTTTGTTTCTGCTGGATCACTCATCTTTTTTTATGTGTTACAAATAAAGTTGGGACTCACTAGTTATTGTGAATATGCTAACATGGCTAGCAAGTAGCGATTTCCCACTTTGTTTTCTTGTTGTGTGCTACTAACTAGATTGTGTGTTAACAAAGTCACAGTAATGTTCGTTTTCAGTCATTTGTTTTTTTTTATTTGTTGACAACAAAGTTGGGAGGTACGAGGGATTGTGAAGATGCTAACATGGCTAACATGTAGCAATCTTACCATATTTTTCTGCTACTGTTACTAACTAGATATTAAGTTATCTTAGTAACAGCATCTTTTTTTACGTGTTGTAAATGAAGTTGGAAGTTATAGGTAGTATTATGAATTAGCTAACGTGGCTAACGTGTAGCAAGTCATAGAAAAGTTTAAGAGTTAGCCTACTGTGAACACAGTTAAAGTCTTGACTGACTGACTTATCTCTATTTATTTACTGAGTTTGTAGATTTTGAACGACATAAGCATGGCAAATTCGTAGAAGTAGCATTCCTTTCTTGCTCACACATTTTTTAACCAGAATATTGTGAACATTTAATGCAAAAATACTTTCTTGAAGCCTGATCAAAATTATATATAACTATATTAGGAATGTGGGAGCAGTTAAGAAACCAAAGAAAAACCTCTCTTGCTAAGGAGACGCAAAAGTTTACTTTTGATTAATTTTCAAAAAAATGACTATATCGTTACCCGCAGGGACTAAAAGATTAACTGGTTTCTATGGGGATTAAACCAACAGAAAAGCCGCCATTTATGTTAAAAATTGATCTCGCGCAGTTCTGACCCGGGTTGAAGGGGAAGAAGGGGAGAGTGAGTGTATCAGCCCTAAGCCAATGAGGGTGGGTCGAAAGGGGAAGGCGAAGGATAGTTTATGCGGGCCATGCAACGCCGCTAGCTTTAATTTTTTTTTTTTAATTCACAAGTGCAATGGAGGCTTTTTTTAACAAAATTATTACCTTTAATGAAAATCTTTAAGAATCAAAAGGAACACAAAGAGGCTCAGAAAGGCCTCCATTCCCCAAACGATAGAGAATTATCAGCTTTGGAGTTTAATTTGATGCTGCTTAAATCATTTCATCTTTTAATGCTTCACATCTTGACAATTGAAGTTCTAAATTGGCTCCAAACTTAGCAAAGTGAAAGCTTAACTCAGATACTTGCTAAGTTTTAAAACTTTGGTTTTAGACATTTTGCAGGATTCTCAGTCTCTTTGCTCTGCATCTTTCCAAGCTTTTTAAAAATTAAAAATAGCACTCTTAAGAATTTTTGTCTTATTTGACACATTTTTTTGAGATTTTGAAATGATTACTTTATATTATTGTAGCTCCATACTCAAGAATATCTTGATTTGAGACAAAGAAAAAACTCCTCAAATCGCATTGGCATTTTTGCATTAATTTCATTTTAAATTTCAATAAATCATGAAGACATTCTCATTATTTTAAAAACACAAAGTTAAATCTGTGTTGTAAGATTAGGTGCTAGTTTTAGATTTGATCAAAATTCATTAAGATGGGCTAGCTTGTACTAAGATTATATTCTCATTTTGTTAAAAAAATTTGTTTTTAAATTAGTACCATTATTTCTGCACGTTAAGAAGTACCCAAAAGCTTTTATGTTTTTCAAAAAAATAAAAGTGGGCCTTATAATCCGGAGTGTCTTGTTAATACATTTTTTTTTAAGTTTTACGTTGAAGCGATTTCGAGAAGTTCCCTGGGCTTCGTCAAAATGTGCGTCTCTTCTTTTTACAAGTTGCACAGTTGGTGTCATTATTAATGCGCTAACGTGGCTAACATGTAGCGGTGTTTACTGGTTTTTTTAAGTTACAAACAAAGTAGGGAGTAAAAGCAATGTTTCTTTTAGTGGTATCAGTCTGCTTTTTTTTAGATTTGGCAACTAGGTTGCAAATATTATAAATACGATAACGTGGCTAATGTGTAGTGGTGTGAGTTGTGTTGTGCATATTTGTTAGTAATAAGGTTGGGAGTTAACATTGTTAAAGTATCGTTTCTTTTATCAATTAAATTTTTTACGTTTGCCAACAAGATTTGTACTTTACAAGTATTGTAATTATCAATCAATCAATCAATCAATTTTATTTATAAAGCGCATTTCATGACTTGCGCCAGCCCAAGGCGCTGAACATAAAAACAAGAAAAACATTAAAAACAGTTACATGTTTAAAAAATTGCCCCAGCAAACCCTGCCCTAGCCCCACCCACCCAAAAAAGTATGCCAATATGGCAAACATGTAGCGGTGTAGGAATGTGTTTGTTTTACTGTAACTAAGGAGGTTAGTAGTTAACACAGTCTAAATACCGTTTGTTTAGGCATTATGAGTCTGTTTTTTTTTTATGTTTTCAAGGTTAGTAGTTACTGACTGTACTGTTTCAAAGATTGGAATGTTTCCGGTATTGTACGCTAACGTAGCTAATGCTTCTAACATGGCTAACATGTAGCGTGTGTTATGTTTTTTGCATAAAATACGGTAATTTCCATTTATCACACTAGTTTTTTCACTGTAATCAAAATGAACTACATCAATTAGGTGTTTAAATACTCAAAAATATACAACCGCTTTGCTTAAAAATAGCAAAAAAAAAATGCACATTATTTGCCTGTATAGCTTTCAATGTAAAGTAATTCCATCTAAAATCTTTTTTAGCACGTTTTGTTCTTTTCGAATTACTTTGTGGAACTCCTTGTGTCTAAATTTTGATATTTCATTGTAAGATTTCTTGATGAGTAAAAATGAGTTACTGCATGGAAGGACTTTTTCTACTTTCTAGTGGTTTTCTTGTTAAAATCAGAGTTTTTTTTTTTTGTCCAAAACAGGAAAATAGTTAAAGTCATCAACGTCTATGTTGTAATGTTTCACCAAGTACAGTCTATAAAGGATCAGACGTCTGGTTTCCCAACTTCCCTTTAACCTATTTCTCAATTTTGGGATTTTTGTTTTCTTGAGTAATCCTGCAGTCATTTCCCGTCTGCAGTGGGCTCCTCCGATAACCGGAACGTCACCTTTGACCTCCAGGCCCTCGCTGGAAGTCCTCTCCACCCGGACCCCACCGGCGGTGCGGGCTATCAGCTCACGTGGCGTGAACTCTAACCCAGAATGAAAGTCAGCTGAAGGCGGGTTCCTGAGCGACATGTGCTAAAATGGTGTCAAATTTGACATTTTAGAAGTGGATGTATTTAGTAGTCTGACAGGAAACACACAAGAGGTTAGCAGTTTATTTCTGTCAAAACACAGCTTCCAAAAACGTTATGTTTCCCCTTAATGTCGCTCCTAAAGGAATGTCAGTCGTTAAAGAAGATAAAGGTCTTAGCCTTTGAGAGTTCAATCAGCTGCTATCTTGAAGCTGTCGCTCTGACATATCCAGGTCAGTTCACTCGGGCAGGAATGGACTCGGTGAGTTGTCAGGGTCAGATCAACGGAATTCATTTCCATGCAACAAAGGAAAACAGGCTGTCAGGATGAGAAAGCAAAGGAATGACAACAACAGGGTCGATTAGATACCACTTCACCAGCGGAGGAGTTGAAGTCCGGCCAGATAGAAACTTATGTCATTGTTGTTTTGCTCCTTCTGGTTCCTTTTCTGAAGGGCTGCTGGGATGGAGAGCTGATAAATACTCCACTGGTTGGATTTTGTGTTTTTTAAAACAAAGGAACATTTTGAGGTTGGAACCCATATAAAAGTGAGATGGATTTCTTTGTGTTGCAACTTTATGTCTCTCCGGGACAATTTTCTTTTTTTTTTTACAGGAGCCAATTCTTCTCATCCATTTTCTGGGTCGCAAGGTTGCTGGAGCTTATCCTAGGTGGTCACTGAACAGTGAGGCCACACACAAACACACACACCTAAAGATAATTTAGAGCAGAATTTAGAGCACAAAATCCGAAACACACAGAAGGTTGCGGCTCGAACGCGGCAGACATTTATTGAACACATAAAAAAACTAAATTGTTAACATTTTAAATGTTAAAACTGTAAGTTTTTTAAACATAAACATGAATTAAAACAGACAGGAATATTAAATCTTGAATAACTTTCAATATTTTGCTCGTTATAAAAAATATTTTGTCAGAATGATACAAGTTAAAAATAAAGTAAATATTTAAAGAAAAAAACCTTCAAATGTATTTTTGTTGTAATAATTTTAGACAAAAACTAAACATATAAATGTACCAAAAGATTTTGTTCTTCATAAAAGAAATCCTGTCACAATTATACAAGACGATATCGAGCCCTTAATAATAATAATAACATAAAATGGTCTGGAAGGCCAGTTAAAATGACCCGACCACCAATGATTTTTGGACTTTTAGGAGAAACTGGAAAGGTCCCAGCTGGGTTTTGAACATGGACTGTACATACAGAGAACTGGACTGAGCATCCCTTCCCGTCACGTTGTGAAAAGATTCAGAAATTTCATTAACTTTTTAACACCACAGCGAAATAATACGCTCTTTAATGCACTATAACTCTTCAATCGACAAGTGTTGATGTCCAGGGTCTGTCTAGTATAGCTATAGCCATTAGCCAATGTTTATATTTTATGAATGATTCCATGTTTTTCTATAATTACTGGTGTGAAGCCTGTTGAGACAACTGTGTTGTGATATTGGGTTATATAAATACAATTGAGTTGAATTTTTCCACAGTTGCATAAAGGTGCTTTTCCCTCAACAGAATCAGCTTCTTTAGGCTGATGGCGTCTACGGTTGAAGAGTTACAACAGTCGAAAAATGTCAACATTGAGACTGAAGCTCTAAACTGTTTGACCTTCAGCCGACTTATTACATTTAATGGAAAACTGATGGAGTCTGAGTGATGGAGCAAAATACAGCCAACTTCTATCTTCATTGAAGCAACATGTGGTGCTGCTTGTGGGACGCTTCAGGAAAACCGAGAGTCACAAGTGCGACCACACTTCCTGGAGCCGAGCAAGTGGCGGCTGCTTGTGGTGTTTCGGTGATCCCTGATCATCGAATCAGTTCAGGATGTGGTTTGTTTTCATCTGATAGTGACAGAGAATAGAGCTGAGAGAGGGTTTTAGCTCCAGGTTTGAATACTGTTTAAACAGTGGGAACACACAGTTTTCTCTGATAATCCACTTTGGTTTATGAGCAGATCTTCTAAACTTTGGTGCAAACCAACACGTGAACTCTGGTCTAACTGAGAATAAAGATCTTGGTCCACTTGCAAATGAACCCTGGTGGGGTTCAGTCATAGTGTTGAACGTGATTCACGCTCCAAGAAACTTGTCCAAAAATTACAGTATGTTACAGGCTCATTGCTAAATATTAAAAGACATGGATGATATATAAGAGCTCAGATTTATTTATTTTATGAAGGTCTGCCTTCATGTCAGTGTTCATGAGATCATTCAGACTTTTTCAGATCTTCTTCTGCATTTGAACAACAGCTGCTTTCAGCGGTACTTCCATCTCTCAGTTTAACGACTTCCTGTCCCACGCTAGTTTTCGATGGCAAATATTAACATAAAAAAAAGGATTAGATGACCTTTTCATTATTTTCTTGATACAAATATGAAAAGTGTTACGAAATTTAGGACAAGCACAAATAGCAGCCTTTCCTCCATGTTGGTTTTGGACTCCACTCAATGATCATTTGACCATCAACCTACCATTCCCGAAGCCTCCTGATTGATTGATAAAATGCGAATACTCATCAAAGTCTTTACAATGGAGCTGTAGAAACAATGCACATCAGAATTTCATTTGTTACGCTCTTCCAGTACAGCTACCACAAGAAATTGCAGTCAATGCTTAAACTTGGCTGCAGGCAAGATGGCGGCAAAAAAGGCAACATTAAACTAATCATTAGCAGGAAGCAGAAACATCACAACTGTAGCCAGAAGCTGAATTTACGTATCAATTCTACAAGATTCCAAACCCTAACCCTAACTCTGAATATTTTTAGGAAAAAATGTTTAAAAATTCATTTCTAGGACATAGTTTCTGCAGTGCGGTAGTTCATTGCAAAGACGTACATAGATCTTAAAGTTGATACATTGGTATGGAGCGGATCTTGCATTATTTTCATCTGCTCCTGATTCACGCTGATTTGAATAAATAAATACTCAGAAATGCAATTTTATGTTTCATTTTCTCTATATATGTCCTCAATTGTCAAATGCTATGTCCATCGGAGTGAGTGTTTAAAACCATCTAAGAACTACCGAATCGCCAGGATGATAAAAAAAAGTACAAAGTGTTTCAGTCTGTAAAAATGTATTTTTTATCCTTGCAGTTCCCGTCATAGAAATGCAACTATCCTCTAATTTCAGGCGTTAAAGTCTTCATTGGTAATTTTTTTTACTTTTCTTGCAAATTCAATATAGGCTATTTTGCATGCTTGTCTCTGCAGTACAACCGCACTCACTGTTCAGTGCAATCAGTCCTGCAGCGCGCTCTCCAGAACATTGTGTACTATGGCGCATGAATGTGTACATATAGGCACACACATGAATGTGCTATTCACAGGCGTACACACAGCACACGCTGGGGGAAACTCTCCCACGCGTTAAACTGCATGACAAATAACAGAAAACGTTGTTTGACCTTTGGGTTGATGTAGCCTTGCGTTCATCATGACTGATGGGTTTGTATCGAGTTAAAGGATATTTCTACTTCTCTGTCTCAATTGACAGAAGTCAATCAGAGAAGCGATGATTTCTTATATTTGAAGGCATATTTTGTTGCATCCAAGGACTGAGGAAGTGATCAAATAGGAGCCCGTTTGGTGCTTTAATGGATCTTTTTCTGCCTCCTGCTGTCAGAAGGATCCCGCTTTTCCGAAGGATGTCCTCTCTGGTGTGATATGAATAATGGAAAAGCAGGACGGACACTGTCTGCAGCTGCATAAATCAATGGCTCTCGAGGTGTAATGAGCCCTCGTGTTGCTGCAGGCTTTTAAACGCATCATAGTAAAGTCCCTCCAAAAGGTTTCTTGGGGTCTCAACACTATTTGATGCAGAGGTGGAAGAAAAGCACACCTCCTATCCACACAGCTGCTCTGTGTGCATGCAAAAAAAAAAAAGTCAATGCAATAGTCTTCCCCCCACGTAACCCTTGGGACGTGACTCAGACCACTCGTACAGTAAAGAGCGACCAGAAACACAGACACGTGTGCAGGCGCAAAACACTCCGCCATCTGGGACTCTTTTACCCCCCACACACACACACACGGTCTATAACAGCTGTGGCTGAGGCTTTCATGTGCTGCGCTGGGCAAAGCAGAGGAATGCTGGGCGAACTGCACTACGTGCTCCAGCAGGAGGTAAATTACAGGGAGCCGCGGCGCATCGTAACCCTGGAGAAAACGCTGCGGCCGCTTTGGTGTCTGAGGCCACGGTCTGCATCACAAGCTGTCGGTTTGACATTTCTGCCCCCGCCGCTGCCGATCCCCACCAGCAGATGTGCATTTAGAGAGCTAGTTCTGGCTTTAAGTTTGTTAACTTTATAACTATTTTAGCATTTTACGGAGATTATTTTGCACAGACTATTCTATGTTTTTTTATGTTTCAATGAGATTTAATTACTATATCTTTCGGAGTATAAGTCTTGATTCTTTTTTTGCATAGGTTTGCCAAGGATGCGACTTATACTCAAGTGCGACTTATTTGTAATTTTTAAAAATTCATTTGCTAATATGTTTTGATATTTCCCACAAACAACGACCAGAGGACATTCTAGGTGTGTGTGTAAGTATTTTCCACAGAAAGCAACGCAGTTGCACTTTTTCTAAAAGTGCGACTTATACTCAGACGCAGTGCATTGTAAACCCTGACTTTAGCTATAATAACAAATTTGAGTAATCATTCATTATAATTTTTAGTTTGGTATCATTACTTAAATAAATTTGTTGTTTGACACATTAAAGATTAGTTTTAAGTGTTACTAATTATATTATGTTGAGATCACTACTGTTCTTTAGTTCCTGGAAAGAGTGGGCGGAGCTTATATCCAAACTATGTTTGATGGAAACTGGCTCTAATTCTGCCCTTTATTAATTAGCAACGTCTTGGTCCTCCTCACAATTTTTTCATCAGCATCAGAATTTGCATTAAGCTGAGTTTCTCATCGTTAAATTGTATATATTTATTGCTCGTAAAAGTTGCTTTTGAAATCCTATTTTTTTCCCCTGACTTGCAGTCAGGAGAGGCAGGTGAGGCTGAGACTAAAATATAGCTAAAGAAATGCATAAATTAAATAAGATTAATATACGTCTTAAAATTAAAAATCAAAATCAATTTTTTTTTTTTTAGATATGTTTTTTTTATTACCTTTTTTGTGTGGGTTTTCAATGTTTCTTTGGCCAAAACGCAACGAATTTACGAGTTTCCTGTTGAAATTCGCCGGACAGCGCTGGACGACGCAGCTCCACCCCCAGCTTTAACCAGCGCCGCACACACTGACTGGAACTGCAGATGACTCATGCCTGTATTGTTTCGGTTTTTCTATCATCGTAATATACGATTTATTTTAAAATGACCTAATTTGCTAATCTCTTGCAATCTGTCTGATTACATTGATGCCAGTTTGTGGCCTATTTAGGCTTTTTATCCACTAAAAATGCAGTTTAAAAACACGCTAGGTGAGGCAGACAGTCCACTGGCCTCACCGCAGAACCTATGCGCAGTACGCATGCCACAAGACAGAGGGCGCTGGTGAGCCCAAAGAGTGTATGTAAGAAATAATAGATTTAGCGGTAGCAAAACAAGTACAGCCGTCCAGTCACTAATACTTTCCAGTGTTGCCAGATAGTCTCACAGTTTTCCAGCCCAAAAGTCATCAGAAAACAGCCACAAGCAGCAAAAAAACCGCCCAACCCTTTGTGATCATCAGTCATCAAGTTGTAAGGCACAAAGTTCAACTGTATGATCTGCTTGGGTGCTATAAAACTGATGTAGTTCACTGATACAACCAAATAAATTAGGAGACGATTTTCTAAGCCGGCATTTGTGAAAACTTGGTTTGAAATTTGTAATTTTTTAACAATTCTTCGACTAATACGTTTGTTATTTCCCACAAACAACCACTAGAGGGCACTGTAGATGTATACATAGGTATTTGCTACAGACAGCAACGCAGTCGACTTATACTCTAATGTAACTTATATGTTATTTAAAAATAATAATATGCAAATATGTTTGATATTTCACTTTTTCTCGCAAAAGTGCGACTGCGTTGCTGTCTGTAGCTAATAGATATATTATGTAATTAATAACTGTGTGAAACTATTAGTAATAAAAAAAATTTTAGGCTAATATGTCTTATTTTCCCACTAACAATCATTAGGGGGCACTTGTGTGTGTAAGTATTCGCTACAGATAGCAACGCACTTGCACTTCACTGACAAAACTGCAACTTATATTTGATTTTTTTTTTTTTTTAATTATGCTTTTATTATTATTTTTTATGCTGCTGTGACTTATGTTACGCATTAACCTATTTTAAATTTTGCAACATCAAACATCAATCTAGCCTCCTTTTTTTTCCAGGTTGGCCTCCATGTCCACCCCCAGAAGACCAAACATATGAAATAGTTTCAAAATCAAATAATAGTATGTAAATTAATTTATATACAATTTAAACTGCAAGTAATTTGTCTATGTCGTTCTCTACTATATTCGAAAGTCTTTTATGAAGAACTTGAAGCCTCCAAATTCTACTTGTAAGGCTTATTTCCTTATGCAGCTTTTTTGGTTTGTTGCCGCCAAGAATGTCGACGGAAAATGTTAAACACATGTAATTTACAGCTGAGAAAACTGTCTGAAGAAAATAGAAAGCGGCGACTTCAAACTATTTCTTTTCCTACATGCATTTCCAATGTGCTTGTGTATGTCTGTGAAAAAAGTAAAAATATGCATCTGTATAAACCAAAACCCTGCTATTAGCATGTCTAAGTTAAGGCTTCATGTTCACCACTCTGGACTGAAATACACTCGTGCACTCGTACATGCTTCTTTTTTTTCTTTGCTGGAAAGCTAAAGTGTCAACAGTAGAAAGGTGAACTAAGGACAATAGGCAATGAGATTTTAAGTTCTAGTTCTAGATGTTTTGTTGTAAAATGTTTTTTTTTTTTTTTTTTTTACTTTCTAATCTTGGATTTTGAAAGCTTATTACCATGTGAAACTTTTCTTCAATGACCCTGGATTTAGTGTCACATCATAGTCAGAACAAGCACCATCTTATGCTACGGTCACACTGGGCAGTTGTTGTGCTTTTAAGAACACACCGTACGCGGTTTCATTGACACTTTTTCACCCTGTGGTTTTCACGCCAGACAAGCGGGGAGCAGTAGCTTCATTTTTTTTTTTTTTTTTCTGTTTACATGTTTTTTTTACTCTACAGTTAGAAGTGGCTATGTGTGAAATGTCAAAGCAGTGAAAATCTTACAAACATGGGAGGGGAGGAGTTAATATGTCCAGTGAGTACAGTCAATAGTGTCTTGATAATTAGCTTGTTTTCTTTCTTACAAAACCTGGCCTCCCTTTTGTTCTTACTAAACCCAGCCTAGCTGTTTTTTTTTTGACTAAACCTAGCCTAGCTTGGTTTTTTTTTTGTCACCATGCGTAGCCTTCCCTGATTCCTTTTTTATTAAACCTAACTTAGCTTGTTTTTTTTTTGTTACTAAACCTAGCCTACATTTTTTTAGTCGATTTATTCTAGCTGTGTTTTTTACTACGCTAGCTCAGATTGATTTCTTTCCTGCTAAACCTAGCCAAACGTATTTATTTATTTTACTAAACCTAGCCTAGGTTGCTTTTTTTTTTTTTGTTACTATGGCTAGCCCTAGCTTGATATCATTTTTACTAAATCTAGTGTAGCTTGCTTTTTTCTTTTTATTAATAAAACCCTTCCGCTCTCCTTGGGGTTCAGATGGCTCCAACCACATATTGTTATGCGATTTTTTCCATGACAAATGTGGACGAAGTGGGACAGGTTTTTATGTCTGCCATGGACATTAGTGAAACCCGAAATCAGTGAAAAAAAAAGTTCAGCGCACTGTCCTGTGGTGTCCAGATGACCCCACTTTTAATGTAAACAAGCTAAGGAGAACGGAAGGGTTACGCCTTGCCTAGCTTGATTTCGTTTTTGCCAAACCTAGCTTACCTGTTTTTTCATACTAAACCTATCTTAACTTGAGCTTTTGTTACTAAACCTATCCCACATTTTTTTGTAAATCTATTCAAGTTATGTATTTTACTATGCTTAGCTTACCTTGATTTCTTTTTCGCCAAACCAAGCCTACCTGTTTTTTCATACTAAAAATAGCCTAGCTTGTTTTTTGTCACAATGCCTAGCCCTAGCTTGATCTCTTTTTCTTTTTAACTAAATCTAGCCTATGTTTTTTCCTTGCTAAGCATAGCCTATCTTGTGTTTTTGTTACTAAACCAAGCCAACTTTTTTTTAAGTAACTCTAGCCTAGCTGTTTTTTTTTCGTTTTGTTTTTTTTACTAAACCTGGTATAGCTTGTTATTTTCTTACTACGACTAGCCTAGCTTGATTTCTTTTTCATTAAACCTAGCCCACCTTTTTTTATCCTAAAACTAGCCTAGCTTGTCTTTTTGCTGCTAATCCTAGCCCATCTTGCGTTTTTCTCACGTTGTTAGTGAGGCAAATTTTAGTTGCATTTGCTAATCGTTAAAGCTAAATACACATTGTTATAACTTAATAACATTCTTTCTCAGTTCACCAAAATCTTTAAATATATAAAACTTAATGAGCTTTTTGACAGGTGCACCAATTTTTCAATCATTACTTACCAAACTACTGGATTATTAAAATAACATGTAGACAAGCATTCACCTGATGATGATGTAACATTCTGTAGATCAAATACCAAAAATTGAATTCTTCTTAGCACGTAAAGACCAAATTATTTTTCCATCCATTCCAGTGTAAACCAAAGAGAGCTCACAGAAAACCCCAAACAAGTTACATTAAATCCCAGAGTACAAACAGATAACATTCTACATGTTGTTATTTTGCTGAGATACTCGATCTTGCGTTAGCAAAACTGATACTACATCTACTAGCATCAATGTGTTGACTAACAACAGGTGGGAAAATTATTTTTGGTTTTGTTTTTTGACAAATGATAGGTTTTAAAAGTAATAGGAGGTTGAAAGTTACATCAATCAATACGTAGTTCTTTGAAATAAATGCCATAATTGACTCCCACTTTTCTGATGATTCTTTTCTGTCAATTTGCATATTTCTGATTTATGCAGATTTATCTCATTTTTGTAGTTGCATAACTAAGCTGTATGATTAGGAGGACAAATGTGTGAAACAAAAAATTCATTTAATTGTTCTCACCATGTTTCTCTGCTATCTTAACCTTTCCCTGAATACCACAGTTTTCTCCCCAAGCGAACTCTCCACTCTGATATCAGGTGACCACCGGCATAATCCACGCAACGCCTGAGGCTGTAATCTGCCTCATTGTCGTTCCTTGTGACGCACCCCATTTTAAAAGCACCAACGAGGGACTTAATCCTGGTTTATTAGCCCACTTACCCTAAAAATAGCGCCCGACACATGCCTGCATTTGTGGCAATTGAGAAACTAGTGTATTAACATTAATCAGCTTAGGGGCCAATCTCTTTTTAAAATACCTCGGTGGATATATAATGGATTATTTCAGCAAAAATACATTTTTCCTCTTTATTTTGTCATATTGCACTAAAAAAACAGGAAAGAGGTGAAGAGATTGCTGTCAGGTTTAATGTGCTAGTTCTCAAAAGCAGCTGTGAAGCGCGCAGAGGTGTCACTCACATCAAGTTTGATGTCTTCATATAACTGAACCTACAGGCTCAGAGCGTTTATTAAAGCCACCCCCTCCGTGTGTATTTGAAAACAGAAGTTTCCATTTCTTTCCCGTTTTGCATCGGAGCTGTCAGGTTAGAAACGCTGCGAGAATAAAAGCTACATCTATTGATCTGCTTGGGGAATAGGAGGTGTTTAGATTACACGAGTTGTTTTTTTTTCTTTCTGCCACTGAACATGTTAAATTTCTACACAAACCAATAGAAACACATTTGATATTCAACTAAAGAAGTTGCTTTACCTGCAAAAATTATAGTGTGAAAGCTTTTTACTGAACTGGTTAAAGAAGACTTTGAAAAATACCAAAACCACAAGCATGAATGGCCTGAACATGTTGAACATTTTGATACCAAATTTGTAGAAAACTCAGAAAGAATTTTTTCAAAAAATCTTAAAAATAGCAAAGAATTTTAAGATGTGTAAAAAGTATGAATGCCGAAAGTACAAGAATTAATGTTCTGTACTTGCTGAATCATTGATGCCAAACTTGTACCATTTGTGGAAAGTTCACAAAGAATTTTAAAAAAGTCTTGAAAAATCGCAAAAATAGCGATTAAAAAAAAAAATCATAAAAGCTAGAATACCAAATGTACAAGATCAAATGTCTTAAACGGATGTCTAGATACCAAGAATTTGAAGAATTTATTTCTAAAAATGTGAAAAAAATTCAAGAAGAAGAATTTCTTGACAAATTATAAAAAATTGCAAACATTGTGCTGAATGTTTAAATACCAATATTGCAGAAAGTTCACAAAGAATTTAAAGAATTTCTTGAAAAATCGCATAAAAATCCAAAACAATAAAGAATGAAGAAAACGTATGAATACCAAAAAATAAAACATTAATTTCTTGAATGAATTCTAGTTTGATGGCAAACTACAATAATTTGCAGGAAGTTCACAAAGAATTTTAAAAATGTCTTGAAAAATTGCAAAAAATGTAAAAAAATAAAATGCGTGAACGGTATACGAAAAAATGTAAGCAAAAATGTCTTGAACATTTTGATACCAAGATTGAGTAGATTTTAAAAGAGCACAAAGAATTTAAAGAATGTCTTGAAAAAAAAAAAAATTAAAAATGCAAAAAACATTTTAGAAATGCGTAAAAGGTATGAATTCCAAAAGTAGAAGCACGAATGACCTGAACGTGCAGAACGCTTGATGCAAATATTGCAGAAATTGCTGAAAGCATGATGGAGTTTTTACGTTCCAAAACACGCACAGAAGAAGATATACATAAGATATAAATAATAAAACAGAGAAATATGATCACAAAAGTAAATATTAGCTTACTAAAATATGCTTACTAAGCAGTCACACAATTATTCTTGTCACTTTGAAATAAATTTTACTACAAAATAAAAGCTCGATGTTGGTGATGGATGTCAATTGATGTGTTCTGGTAAAGCTAAAGTGTGTTTATCTATAAATTTGAACTTCACACTACAAAGCCTTTTAACTAGTGCAGTAGAGCAGAGCCCCTCTGTGTGTGCTATCCTACACAGCATTTGGCGACAGCCAGCAGTGGAGAGAAATTTGATAAAGTGCCAAGCCAACCTCATTTCCCCCACTTTGTGTGTGTGTGTGTGTGTGTGTGCTGAAGTCGCAGCAGGACAGAAGCAGTATTAGCCAGCTCGGCTCACTTAACAGATCCCTGATCTCCACCCTGCACTTCATATACGTAACCGAATCCTCACCTCCGTGCAGAAAAATACACCGTGGACAGGTACATGCCAAACACCTGCTGGGGTGTTGCTTTGACAAAAACAGGATTTTTTTTTTTGTCATGCTAATCAGATTTAGCCATATTATTGCTGATATTTACAGTAGGTCACAATATGTGGGCTGCACATCCTGTTCTGGTGTCAGTGATGGAAAGAGCAGGAGTTCTAACCTCCATCCATTTCATGTGGCGCATCAGGGACGAGGTTCTGAAAATACTAGCAGCACCATTGAATCCAATGTCAAAGTGCTTTTCTCCGTCTCTGTCTGCGTGCTGGATGTGCGCATCTCTGGCATGGAGCCTGACTGTTCCCCTCACTACAAGGAACTCATTGACCTGAATCAGTGCAGAGCCGCGCCCCTCCTCAGGGCAGCTGCAGAAACTCTGGAGAGCCTCCGGTGGCCGAAAGAGGGAACTGCACCCTGCAGCTTCACTGATTCTGAAAGAAGTAACAACTATTTATGATAATTATTTGAAATGAAACTAAAAAGTAAGATTTTTAACTAATCTTAAATTAAAAGAATAAAATGATTGTCTTTTTAAAAATATATACATAATAATTTTAAATTAAAAGGATGAATTGTGCACAGAAAAAGCATTCCCTCCCTGCTTGCACCAGCATCTCTCCGGAATATTCTCGTTCTGCCTCGTCACAGAGACACTTGCTTGCGTCTGAGCCTCACAGGAAGGAGCGGGTTAATCTGTGAACCGTTTGGATGAACTCCACTGTTTAATGGATTAGCCTTTCGCTGGTAGACTGACAATGAGGATGACTTCTTGCCATGTTGCAGCTTTCATGAGCGTGCTTGGCCGTGGCATGCCTCTGCGCTCGAGTAGTAAATCTGTAGAGATTCAGAGGTTGAGACGAACACATGTGGATTTTGCCGCAAGTGTGATAGAGATTAGTTAAAGCAAAAGAAAAGAGATCTGAGAATCTGGATCATTTAGTTATTGAGAAAATTGGATTAACAATAATAGATCTGGCTACTAGAAAAACCTTGCATTTATCAAAAAAAATTCCTCTTGGAGGAAAAGGTTTCGAAATTGACATATTTAGCAAAACTGCAATGGAAACGTTTTTCTAATGAAATGAGTCATGTGAGCAACAATCGGATACAATGCTAGCGCCACAAGAGGTCCCACAGCATCACACAGGTCATCAAAAGTTGAGCGTGGAATTGTTTGATCCACACCTTCTCTGGAAAATTACCAACCAACATTTCTAAAAATTTCTACCAGGATGATCTGAATGAGACGCCGACGTCTCTTTTGATTGATAATGAGCGCTAGTGCTGGTCAGAAATTTGAATGTGTCTGCTATCTGTTTTAAAATAACTTATCGAGTGAGTTTTTTGTGTTTATTCGCATAATTCTGATTTAAAATTGTGTTTTTTCGACATTTCTAGAATTTCGATAAAGTTTTGCGCATATGTGTGATGGAAACGCACTGTTTGAAGGAACCCCGCATCATTTTCTGGATACTAACAAAGCCACCATTGACTTTTCAAATTATGTTGTTAGTATTTTATTTAGCAAACCTAGCTAGGGCTGCACGGTGGCGCAGTGGTTAGCGCTCTTGCCTCACAGCAAGAAGGCCCCGGTTCAAATCCCGGCTGGGGGATCAGAAACACCAACTGGGACCTTTCTGTGTGGAGTTTGCATGTTCTCCCCGTGCATGCGTGGGTTCCCTCCCACCGTCCAAAAACATGCTTCATAGGTAAATTGGTTACTCTAAATTGTCCCTAGGTATGAATGTGTGTGCAAATGTGGTCCTGCGACAGACTGGCGAACTGTCCAGGGTAAACCCTGCCTTCGCCCATCAGCAGCCGGGATAGGCTCCGGCATCCCCGCGACCCCAAAAGGGATAAAGTGGCACGGAAAATGAATGAAAAGGATGAATGAAACCTAGCTAGCTTTGCTCACACCGCCCTCAGCAAAGTTCAAACGACTATGAAAAATCAATGTAAAAATGTTCAAAACTTGCATTTCCACAACACTTTGCAATTTTTAATCCAGTTTTCAGGCTCTACGTACAATAAGAATCCATCAAACGTGCGTTGAAAGTTAAAACAGTTTAACTTTAACCAATCAGGGACTCAGATTTGGTATAGTGACGTATGTGTCAACCTTTTGACAAAGGATACATTTTTCATTGCATTTTGTTCCCGACTAAGTCTTTTATATATCAGATTAGAGTTGTAAAAGTAAAAGCCTGGAACAAAATTCACAAAATTTGCACCACTTTGACATTTTGCACCAAGCATCTTCCAACTGTGAGTACATGCGCTGGTATCAGATAGCAATAGTCCAGTCTGAACGCGCGTTAAAGGGTAACCCAACAGGGCAGTTGGAGTCCATTCTCAGCCCAGATTTTAAGAATGCCCCAAAAAAAAGGGGGCGGGGCTTGTGCTTCCTGTTCTTTTCCTTTATGATGCATCCACTTGAAGACGAATAGATCCATTGTTTTCCTCGTCTTAGCCGGAATCTGGCTCAAAGCTAAATGGCTGGATAGCTCCAATGTTGCTCACCATTTTTATTGCACCGCTAACGTTAGTTTGGGGTTGTGTAAGCTCGTGAGAGAGTGGGATGATGGGACGTAGAGGAAGGCTTACTCTGCACAATTTTGTGGTGAATTTCATGAAATACTGCAAAAAATACACAAACTTTTACATTTTTGCTAAAAATCAAATAATCTTGATTAAAAGACCACTGATGATCAGAGTAGGGCCTCAAATCCTGTTGATTCTGAATTTAAATCGATGGATAAACTTTTTTTTTCCTGCCTCTTGTGACGATTTCTCATGCTCAACTGATCTAAAATGTATAGATTCTCGACACACTGATGAGGACAGAAGCCGCATGTTTGGGATTCGGTGAAGCATGAGGGTAAATTAAAGAAACAACAGCAAAGACACAACCGGGTGGATTCCAAATGTTCCACACAGTGACTCATGTCTGCATGCGTTGACGGGAGCGATGCTACTTTTCTGAGCGTGCGTTAATGTCGAGTCGTAGATCTGCTTTGTCAGCCGAGTAATTGCATCAATTCTTTGCACAAACCATGTGCTCCTGATTTTGTTCCCCCCACATGTGTGCATCTTCTCCGCGGTGCGTTCGCAGTTTAACAGCCGACGAGGCGTTTACGTCATGCGCCCACAGCTGGACGGAGCAGCCCCCCCGACTCTGAGAGATTCAGTGTTTGTGTGGGAGGGTGGTGGGATGTTGGGGGGGGGGTAGTTGTGCAACCTCGTTACCGACCCAGCTCCCCCCTGCATGTGTAGCCCGAGTCCTCTCATTGGCCAACGGGGCACACTCCCTCCATGCTCAGCCCCTCCCACTGCCTTCCAATCAGGAGGACCTGGACGCCTCAGCTTGGTCGCCATGGCAACTACAACAGGGAAGCTTCGTGTACTCATCCCCTTTATTTTCCCCCCTCTTTCTGTTCTTTTTTGTGTTCTGTAAAACACTTCCAGACCATAATAAACTTCACATTTACTACGTTCATTTTTACAGAGATTTAACTTTTATATTTAAATAAATCTGTATATGTGTGAGGTATGACTGTCAGACGGTATCGTCATCACCTCTCTGACCATCAGCTCTGTGACTCACTTCTTCCAACACCTTTTTTTTTTTAATCTGATCACAAATCAGAGGAAGGAGGCGTGTGAGCAGGAGAGCCCTCGGAGTCCGCCTGATTGGTTCTCTCCCAGGAAACCCCGTCAGCATCCCTTCAGGAATACAGATTTTTTTTTTTTTTTTTTTTTTTGAACAGATGCTCATTCTTGTCAAATAAAAATTGTTATAAATGAACAGCAAAAAGAGGGAGAGGAGGAAGAAGAGAGAGAAGAAGGAGGAGAAGAGGGGGGAAAACCTGCAGTGCAACACGGTCTGAATTATTCATCGACATCTGAGGGCGAGGAGGAGGAGAGGAGGGCTGGAGAGGGGAAGGACGATGGGGGGGAAGAGAGAGAGATCAAAATTGGGAGAGATTAGACCAAAAAAAAAAAAAAAAAGAGATAGGAGAAAGGTGGAGCGATGGAGGAGATGAGGAGTCAGAGGGAGGGATGGTGGAGACTCCGTGTTCCTGACACTCCAGTCACGTCCGTGCCGTCTGCTTCCCTCCCTCTTTAAAGAAAACACCTCAAAACATCGGGCGTCCTCACACCTCCACCTCCTCCTCCACCCTACGACTCGCTCCCCAAGCAGCTCTTCCACAGACTAGATAGAGGATGTGTGCAAGATAGAGTAAAGAAGGGTTAAATACAGATTGGCAGCAGGAGAAGGTGGATGAAAACATGAAAGCTGCTACAAATAAAATCAGAAAATTCTCCAAAATCGAGAATTTTCAGAGAAAAGGAAACTTTTAAAAAGACTACAAGCTACAGGTGGACAGAAAGAACATAGAAGAGGTAAAACGTCTGAAAAGACAGACATGGATGTGAGATCGTGTATGTGTGTTAAATGAGAGAAGACGCATCCGTCTCACACACACAGTATAGGCAAACACACAAGAAGACACACACATGAATGCAAACATACGTGCATGCATACATTCACACACACACACACACTTACATGCAAAGGCAGACACACAAACCTATACATGCACAAACAAACCTTTTACCTTTTCTCTGCATTTTTGTTTTATATTCCTAGTAAACAGTTACAAAGACTAAACACAACAACACACATAGAATGAAAGGGGAACAGAAATACGAAAACTGATAGTGTTTTTTTCCCTTTCCTTAATTATAAAGTCATCGGAAGAATTTTCTTTTTCATATTTCAAAACAAACAACAAAAATGAAAAAAATACAACAGATAAGAAACTCCAACAAATGTGATTCCCTAGTTTAAACACAGATAACTATAACATTCTATCATATGATACAGTACAATAATATAACTATGAAACACAGACAAGTGACATTTTCACTTGTAAAATATGATAATTGATTGTGACCCTTCAATGACCCAATTCTCTGTATAAAGACACATCTTTCTTTAACTTTACTTTTGAAATGAGGTTTCTTAAACATTTCACTTCCCTGATAGTTTATTTGAACCTCCTTCCACAGCTTCCTTCTGCATTGTTTCGTTTTTCTGCTCAGGGTTTGAGAAGCTCCTCCGATTCTTTGATCTTTTTCCAGAGTTAAACGCTCCGCCTCTCATGTGGCGCATCAACTCAGCGTGCATCTGCACCGGGTGAGAGGGAGAGGTCAAACCAGGACAAGAGCAACAGTTTTCCTTTTCAAAGTCGGTCGAGAAGGAGGAAGGTGAAGCAGCATTTCAAAAAACTCTGTCAGGCCGTATTTAGTCAAAAACAGCAAATAGTGTATTTGATGAACACACAAAGACCTTAGGAAAGGGTTTTGTGAGTTTTTTGTAATCGCTTCTTGTTTTCAGTTGTAGCTTGTTATGTTCAAACAGAAGAAGGTCTTAAGAAATCAAGTTGAGATTTTTTTGCAATGCAGAAATCTTTGGCAGTTAAACTCAATAAACTTGTTTAAGAGACACTGACAATGGACCTAAAGATACAGGCAGTGGAGACAAAAATATAATTTTGGCATAAATGGAACCCCATATGCCCAGCTGTTTGAGTTTGAGAACCCTCCTCTGGCGGGTTATTGAACAACTATAAGTCTTTGACCGTTTATGCAATTAATCTAATTCCAACCGATTATAACACACAGGAAAGCAGCTTTATATTGATATAACTTTATGCTGCGTCCACATTTATCATTTAGCCCAGGGTGTTCACACTGGACAAGCAGGGAGGGGCTTCCTTTTTCTTCATTTTTTTTTTTTTTTTTACTGTTTACTAGCGCATGTCTACAATCTACAGAGACTTAGTGCGAAATTATGCAAATATTGCGAATTGGGCCCAAAACTGAAGGGGTACAGTTTCCTGCTGGTGGCTTTGCAATGGTGGATTGGATTACTATCATGCCAGGAGTAACAGCTTTATCTTTATTTAAAATACAAACGCAAACATCATTGGGCTCGTCACCACGTCTAGGTTCATCAAATGAAGCTTTGGTGAGTTCCATCTCCTCCATATCTCACTACCAAATCCAAGCCCCTTATTGGTTAAAGTTTGACCAGGTTTAGCTAGCAGTGCGCTAAGCATTTTGTACTTGCTTACAGAAGAGTTTTGAACATGGAAACCTGAAATGTTTACATTGGCTTTTCTTTGGAAGTGGCCACTTGAATGTGCATTGCCAAATGTGACATGTACGTACCGTAGCTTGAGCTAATTCACGTTAAGTGAACTCTTCACTACTTTTATGTGCTGCATTTCAGCACAAAGCTCCTTTTCTATACTACAGAATTTGTTGGAATTA
Organism: Oryzias javanicus; assembly: GCA_003999625.1. NCBI lineage: Eukaryota > Metazoa > Chordata > Actinopteri > Beloniformes > Adrianichthyidae > Oryzias > Oryzias javanicus. Next base: position 8,913,804 of record CM012459.1, read on the forward strand.
CGTTAACCACGTAAAACGGCTGAAAAGTTACAGGAATTCAAATGACGTCCCGTCCGGTGTCAAAGGGTTACAGACCAGACCTGGTGGAGGAGGGCTGGCAAACTTATCTGGATTGAAGAGACAGACAACCATCAATGAATTTAGAGAAATTGTGTAAGCAGACAGCAGTAGTAACAGAAGCTCTATTGTGTTTCTGTTTGTGTTGGTTCTGCAGTGAGCATTTCAGGATGTGGCCAGCCAATTCCACTGTGTATAGGAGCTGGATAGGCTCCAGCAATATTGTGAAAGGGTCACAAGGTTCCTAAAGCCGTTCGGAAAGATGTCCAGGTTTTCTACCCTGTAGTTCACTATCATTCCACTAGGGGAAGTAGAGGGGCTCTTCCTGCTCATTTCAAAATGGCTGCCTCCATGACACTTTTTGGCGGGATAAAAGTTTAGCTAATTTAAAAGACTTTACAGTGAGAATAACTCATCAATTCTTATTGTACTGAAAGAATGTACATTTTATTGATTATGAATTCTTTATAAAACAGTTTCATCATGTTAAAATGTGTGGATCATGGGGTAAATAATCAGCTTTTTTCCTGAAATCAGGTAATTTTTTATTTTATTTTAAACTAACGTGAGCAAAAACGTAACAAATAATCCAATTGATCATAATGGATACTTTATATGATAAAACATAATATAGTGAACATTTTTTGTAGATTCTGTCAAATGACTTAAAACACCTCCATTAAAAAAATGATTCCTTTTTATCCTTTTTTATGTGTTGGGATAGATAGGGCTGCAATTTTTGATTTGTGTTTCTATACACCAATGAAAGTGTTTTTTTTTTTTTGTTTTTTGGCTCAGGCATTGTATATAGTTGAGGTTTGTGTCTAAAGCACACAATAAAACCAAAAAAGTATAAATATGCCTTTATAAATTAATATAATTTCTAACAAATTTCTAAGATTATTTAAGGTTTTTATTTACGTTTTTTTCAGTTTTACATGTGTGCTTTTTTCTTTAATTTCAGGCTGGTCTATGAAAAATATTATCTGACATAAACAACTCGGGCAGAATCATTAATGCTCTGAATTAAAAAAAAAAAGTACATAAATTATATATATTTTTTCATATAAAGTTGTATTTTACAATTAAACCTAATTAAGTTGATATTGAAAAAATTGAAGCAAATCCAGTCTTTTGCACCTGTACACTGTCATTTTTTTGACATTTGACGTCCCAGCAGAGCTCACAATCACAGAAAACCAACACACAAACAAGAAAACCACAGGAGTCTTCTTTTAATATCTTTTATAAATAACTAGGAGATAAATATTCATGACCTTCCTCTTTTTAGACACTGGAATATTTGGTTTGCTCTCAAATGTGGAGCGTCACCTCCTGCTGGGGCGCAGCAGTGGCTCGCCGCTCGCTGACACAACCAGTCAAAATGGTGACATTTCACTGGAGTGATTCCTCTCTTTTCTCCTGCATCGTTGTCTGATTGGCCGCAGCCTAAACCATCGTTCAGATGAACTGATTTTCCCCGCTCGCAAAGAATATTTTTACTTAAATCGGATTAACCAGTTCAGCAATTTTTTTTAAATGTGTATTTTTGTGTTTGGGAGCGCCTGGAACTTGAAAACTCGCGCCGACAATATTATTCACACTTGAAAGAAGACAGTAATTCTGTGAACGACGTGAAGATAAAAGGCACACAGCAGAGGATCGGGCCTTTTGATGTGCAGCATAAAGGCCAACACATAAAGCCTCAGGGCCAGATAATATCCAGCAGAAATGAAGCATCGCTCTGCAAAAGCACCTAAATGTCACATTATTCCTAAATTCCAATACTTTCTACTCTACATCTTCACAAGTCGTGTATTATTTTCTGTTTTGACCATTTTATTTCTTCTTTTCTTTGATCTTTCATCAGGGAAATCTACTTGATTTGGATGATTAGGGAAGAAAAGCCGATCTGGATGCGGCGGCAGTTGTTGGCATTTGTGGTGATATTGCTAAATTTATGTCAGGGAACCCACGTCTTATCGTATATTTTCTTTCAATTGTAACTTTGGTTAGATATTTCAAAGGTTTGGGAAGATCTGAATCCCCAAAATGCAAAAAAAAAAGCAAAAAATAAACAAAAAACTGATCAGGGCTGGATATAGGCATGGGTGGGGGAAGGGCATTAGCAAAAGCTGTGACTGCCCCTCCCCCAAACGTTATGGCCAGCAAAAATCGACTATTAACTTTAGAAAAAATTATACACAAAAAATGAACAAACAAATACATGAATAAAAGACAAAAACACAACATGAGAATGGACAAACACACATAGAGACAAGAAAAAAGATAAATGTAGCCCTAACAGGGCACAAACCAATGGCTTGGGCCTTTCCCAAGCCCGGTAAATAAAGTAGTTGTAGTGTTAGCAGGAGTAGCCAACAGTAGCCGTGACAGGATACGGCAACCCCAAAAGAGATATAGCGGGTTTAGAAAATGGATGGAAATTATATGATGAAAGTAGGATTTCTATGCGTTTTGGGGCTTGACACCCCAAACTCTCAATAAACCTCTTATGGAAAGAAAGAACTAAAGTTTCTTAAGTCTCTTTCAGAATGGCACTCAGGCAGGGATGGGACCAGTTTCCCCCCACAACTGGCTGGAGCAGCTGAGTCGTTCCAGGGTGGTTGGTTCCAATATATAGCAGAGCCCAGAGGTGAGTAGTGGGCGTGGGGACGTGGCGTGACTGGAGGCAGGGTTCCTGTGTGAATCAGGACTGCAGTAGTGGAGAGGCGGACTCAGGTCGGCTTTATGATGATGGTGATAATCCTGGAGACAGGAGTAAGTATGGCACGGTAGGCAAGAGACAGGAAATAGAAACAACAGGGTAATATTCACCATTGGTTTGGAAGTATGTCTGGTGCTCCTACCGTGCTAATTTGTTATTTCACAGTTCACATTTTGCAGTCTTGCAGTTTCACTGAATTTTTTTCAGTGCATTGTGTTCTAGGTCCTGATTGGCTGTAGACTGTTGTCAATCAATCTCCTCCGTGTTTCTGGTCTAGTGTGTTCACTTTGCCAAATTGGCATAAATCTATGACACAAATATTTGTTCTGATTCTCTAATACTGGACTTGTTCTCCTATGAAGCTTTGAATTTGGAGAGTTTAAACAAGAGAGAAAAGTGTAAAAATATTCATGTATGTTTAATAAAAATGCATAAAATGTATTATGAGGAGTTTACAGCCTTAGAGCATCAAGAATCCTTCTCTACTAATTTCACCTTACACAGGTTTATCTTAAAAGGTAACTTCCGTAAAAAACAAGGGACCCCTATATATACTCCTGATATTGGACTCTACCTTATGAACTGCATTAAACAGTCTGAGTGCAAACTGTCATACTCAGGAGGGACAGAATCGTCCTTGATTAGGATTTTAGGAACAGTGGTTAGCATGAGTCCGCCTTGTGTTTTAATACAATGTTGTAATGTTCTGCATGGTAGATGCCGTATACCTTAGTTTCCTACCTTCCTTGAAGGCCCAAAGCGCTTTGCAGTCCCATTCACACACTGAGGGTGGCTCCACTGTGGAACACTGGCACCAACCTTCCACCAAATCTTCAGTAAGGGCACTTCAACACATGGACGGGTAAGGCGTGTATGGAACCTGCAATCTTCTGATCAGACTGCTCTACCGCTGCACCACGGCCACCCCAACAAAGGCAACACAGTCAAAAACAGCTATGAAGATAAAAAAGAGAAAAACCACGGGGGTTCTGCAGCATTCCTGAAGGCAAAACAGCACATTAACAAAGGTCACACGAATTAAATCCTTCCTTTGGGGCGCGAACAGTCTGACATCTGATTTCCAATAGATCGGGTCAAACTCTCTCAAAGGTCACCCAGGCAAAAAAAAGCGCAAACAGATCAGCTACCTGAAGAAAGACTATCACTTGGCATGTCAAGAACCAGAAAAAGTCACAGCAGAACTGAAGAGTTGGTACTGTTTCAGACAATTGTAATCAATGACGTTGCAAAAACAAAACCAAGGAAAAGGGATGTCAAAAACGCAAAGTCCCAGGCAGTAAATTACTTCCTATATGATTAGTTTTACTATGTAAAACCATTAATATTTGACTGGCACAAGATGAAAAATGTAAACAAGTTACATTTGGGACATTCAAAGACATACATTTGGGTGAAAATCACAGATTTGGCGAGTCGTCCAACTTAAAAAGATGAGTTTGGTCTGTGATGTTCATCACTGATACAGTTCAAGTGTGAGAGACAGAATATCAAAAAAAATCAGGATATCTCATTGTTTGGTTTTTAAAGAAAGTATTTATGTAATAATGCAGAAAATGTATTTTTGTACCAAGAAACAATCAGGAATTTTGTCACTTAGAGACCTGGAACTACTTCCTTGGATAGTTCTTCCAAAGACCAAAGAGCTTTCGGAGGACACCAAATTGGAATTTACAAAAATCTACAATAATCAAGCATTTGATGAGAAGAGATCAACTGTCGGAGCAATTATTGGAAAATAGAATAAATACAAGAACACTTACAATCTGGAGCTCCCTGACAGGTCTCACTCTTCAGAATGGTGAGGAATCCGCCCAGAACTGCATGATGGGAACTGGTCGATGACATTAAGAGATAACAATGACTGAAGTAACACGACATTGTTATAGATTCCAAGCCTGCAGTGCTCCAGAGTTCCTCCTGTTTAACTCTTGTGCTATCCTAGGCCTGTTTACATTAAAAGTGGGGTCATCTTGACCCCACAAGACGGCGCAGAACTTTTGTCATTCAAGAAAGGACTTGAAACATTAATAGTAGGACTTGTGAATCTACTTGAGACTTGTTGCTCTTGACTTGTGACTCGACTTGGGACATTTGTCTTTTTGAGTTGGGACTTGACCCGGACTTGAGGACAAAGACTTGAGAATTGACTCGGACTTGCAAAACAATGACTTGGTCTCACCTCTGCTGTAAAGTGCTTTGAGCCTTTGAGGATGGTAGAAAAAGCGCTATACAAGTATACAACATCACTCCAGAGTCTATATAAATGTAAGGGGTGTGTATCTTTCCCTCTCAAACGATTTGATGCGCATCTCAATACAAGATCCAAGAATTGATACATAAAGTTTTTGGCAATGCAAGATTTTTTTTTTTTTAGCAAAAACGGTCAAATCTAGATATTTCTTAATGATTTGGCATTTAAAGCTATAAATGATAGTGCATGGCTTTTGACAGAGAAATGTATTCAGGTATTGACTTGGAAGAAGCAAGCTTTTGATTGGACGTCTTTTTGTTTGCATCACATGTACATAAAAAAACAAAGATGGTAGAAAAAAGCAGAAAAAGAAACTGCAGTTTGCTGCTACTTCTTGATTGGTTTTAAACCTTTTGACCAACGTAATCTTGTTCATATCTGTGGTTTTCAAACAATACCGCGGTTGCGCGAATCATTTTAGAAACTTACATCCATAACTGATACTGCTGTTACTCTTACTGCCCGATCGATTTTTCGATATCTAATATTTATCTAATATCTTTACATTTATATTAAATGAAGTTGGTCTTTCAAGAGAAGAGTTGTTTTAGAATCAAACCTGACCTCTTTTGTGGGTGATTTTTATTTTAAGAAATAAGAACAAGTAGAGCGCTTAAAGATTTTAGAAATCTTTTTTGGGAGAACATGTTTAGAGGCTTAAAAAAGAAAAGTTGTCCAAAAAAATGTAGAATCCAAGAGTGTTTTCAAGATGGGACTAACTTTTGCAGTTTGGACTTTTGACCCTTGGAGACCTAATAACAACTGGTGTAGTAAAGATCAAAGGATTGCATGGTTTCAAGTCCTCATTAGAGATGACTTGGTTTCCGTCAGGTTTAAAACCCACATAAGGTCATCTATGTCTAAATCTATGTCATTTCGGTTAAGACTTTGATCCATCCATATGAGCCAACACTAATCCAAACACTGCGGTAGCCCAAGCATAGCGTGACTGAATCGCATTACACAGCCCCTGCTGAGCATGTATATCTACACGTGTGGATGTCATGCCCCCGTGCACTCTTAAGTGAACGAGTGGCGTGTTTGTATGTATTAGGCGGTGCTTCTGTTGACGCCTTGCCCATGTCCTTACGTGTGGGCCGTGCGCGCTCGGGTGTTGTGTCTCATTTGTCTTGTTTTTCTGCGCGCACGTGGACGGTCCTCCTGGCAACATGTGTGAGGGCCCGAGCCTATTACGGCACACGGCTCCTGCTGTGCGACTGAGCGCCGGCGAGATGTGAGCGGCCTCCATCTCTGCTTTACCTCCCGTCGCTGTCTGTCACTCGGTGGCAGCAGTGATTCTCAGCTGCTGATGGAGGAGGGCTGTGGTGCTGCCCTACCATCAGTGGGATACATCTATAGATCTATTATCTCAGAGATGCCCCAAGTTAATCTTTGTAAGTTACCTCCCAAAGACCTAAGCCTCAAAATACCTATCTGGACATCTTTGATTTTTTTGACCATGAAACAGTCAAAAATTGTCCGGTGGTAGTCTCCCTTTTTTTCATAAGAAACATAACATTTTCAATATCCATCAGCAATTTACCATTTATCACATGTTACACAAGTGTAATAACAGTTAAAAATGCTGGAAAAACACAAAATCTGCATTTGATTCTAAGCGTTTCAGTAGGAAAAACAATCCAATTTAAAGGTGAAAAGTATGTATGAATGCTGATATTAATAGCCAGCTAAACTATTTGTTTAATGCCAAAAAACATAAAAAAAAGTACTAGGTTAGCCAAAAAAGCTAGCATGCAGCTGAAATATAAACTTAACTCCAAATAGCCTAAAAAAATCTTAGTAAATGCCGAAATAGTCAAAAAAAGCTAGCAAATTGAATTTGGAGGAGAAATGAATACTTGTGTTTTTCGCTCAGACGGAATGATATGACACCAAGTTTTGTCGCGTATCGGAATAGAGCTGTGACAATGAGAGCACAGAGCAAGAGTCATGAGATCTGCACCGTTTTGATATTTGACACCAAGTCTCGCTAGTAGCAGTCCGCTGTGAACTCCACATGCTAAAAACACTTTTAGCGCGTTACTGAACGCGTATCAGAACATAGAATCAAACCTTTTATTTTTTGCGATAAAATGACTGTTTTACAGTCAGAACTGACTTTGAAGTGCTAAAATTAAAAACAAACTGAAACATATTGTCAAACATTAGTCTTCATTAGACTGGATTGTACACTCCAGGTAAACTTAAAAGCACAAATGTTGATTAGTAACTCGTGTGTCAAGTCTCTGCCTGTAACCAACCTTTGAACTGAGGCTCCATTTGCCCAATAACCTACCCAGCTCTCTTTGGTCCGACCAATACACGCTACTTTCTGTTTCACAAGCCAATGCTAAAATGTTCTGCCAACACCTATATAAGTAAGAAAGTGACGTTATAAGATTGCCTGACACAAGAGACCTGTCTGAAACACACATAAAACATTAACTACACAGCAGTGATTGGTGGTAGTTGTTTCAACATTTTATGTTACTGTTAACACTGCTGGCAGACTTGCAGTAGAAACTGTTAGCTTACCTCGTCTTCTCTTTCAGGTAGTAGAAAGGGTCACCTTTGTAGGTTCCAGTGATCATCTAAGAGTGACAAAAGTCATGGAAAAGAAAGCAGGTATATCAGCACTTTTGATGGGCGTCACTCTTTAGGATTGATTTTTTTTTTTTTTGTTTGTTTGTTTTCGCCCATAAAAGACATCACGGCGAAGAAGGCAAGAAATAAGTGATGCTAACGTGCAACTGCATAGGAAAGCCCCTTAATACCAGAAACTCTATTCTTGATGGATGAAGAAATGGATGGATAATTTATTAAGTCACAATAGTTCCGCTTGTCAGATCTATTTTCTTAAATGGAGCCCCTCATAGAGACCACACCTTGACTCGAACTGACATCCGCTCAGCCCAACCTGCTGTTTAAAGGTTACACAGGTTGCTGCGTCTTCACAAAAAAATGCACACACACACAGGGACTTCGGCACAGCCAAAGCATCTCTCCATTTCATTATTGTTCCGTGAACATCCATTGGTGCGTTTGTGTATTCATCACCCCGCCTTTAGTCATATCTTCCTACATCTTCGTTTTGCGTGTGCCCTCTCGGTAACCTCTCAAAGGATGAGAATGTCAGTGTTTACTGACATTTATGGCCCTCTCCCGTTCCCCCGAGAGGCCCTAATTACACTTTAGTCCAGGGTCACTTTGTGTGTTTGTAGTTGCGTGATTGTGTGGCGTGAGGTCACCCGCAGTCTCTCTCTCAGTGACCTCCCCTGATGGTCGTGAATCTGATCACTCGCCTATGAGCATATCCTGCTTATCGACGGTGCTTAGTGCAGGCGCGAGCACGTGCGTGCAGTTGTGAGATGGAAGCGTTTCATGACTGTATTGATTACATCACGGCCAGGAGTAAACACAGCGGCGCTACTACATTATGCATGGGATGCGGTCGATGGCCGTGCGTGCATTCGTGCATCCGGATGAGTAAATTTGTTTATGAGCAAATACATGTCACCATGACAGTGCATGTCCCTAAGCGTGCGTGCATGCATTTGAACTGGTGTCTATGTGTTTTTGACGTCGCGGCTTAAGTGCCCTGGAAGTGGCAGCTGTGACGGAGAGCACTGAATAAAAAGACAACTCCCCCCTCTCTCCAAATAGCCCTCAATCACATGCTATCTGGGGGTGGAGGGTGCGTTGGTTTTATTTGTGCTTTTTGTCAATCACTTAGTCGGAGGGTCCGCCCATCTGCCTGCCTGTCATCCACGCTTGAGTGTCTCAACAGTCTTTACACATGCAGGTGATGTAAGGCAGTTTCTCTTATGTATCAAAGCATTTTGGTTTAAAAGCTTTACGTCGCAGATGTTGTACTTTACTTGTTGTGTTCTTGCCTGTGGTTACAGATGTGGAAACACAACGTCATATCTGTCCAAAACTCACGAGAAAAGATCACATTAGTTTGAAAGTACGGTGGCTGACACCGCTCACGTGAATGCAAAATATTCAACACAAAGACAAATACCGAAGCACGACGACAAAAGTGGAAGCATGACGGCAAAAGCAAAACATTAAGAGAAAAGCCAAAGCACGACGTCAAAAGCTGAAGCACGATGACAAAAGCTGAAGCCTGACGACAAAAGCCAAAGCATAACAAAAAAAGCCACAACACAACAACAAAATCAATAACGACAAAAGCTGAAGCAGGATGACAAAAGCCACAACAAAAGCTACAACTAGAAAAGCTGAAGCATGACGACAAAAGCCACAACACGACAACAAAAGCTACAACTAGAAAAGCTGAAGCATGACAACTAAAGCCACAACACAACAACAAAAGCTACAACGACAAAAGCTGAAGCACGATGACAAAAACCACAACACGACAACAAAAGCTGCAACAACAAAAGCTGAAGCACGACGACAAACGCCACAACACGACAACAAAAGCTACGACAAAAGTTGAAGCACGACGACAAAAGCCACAACACGACAACAAAAACAAACGACAAAAGTTGAAGCACGACGACAAAAGCCACAACACGACAACAAAAGCTACAACGACAAAAGCTGAAGCACGACGACAAACGCCACAACACGACAACAAAAGCTACGACAAAAGTTGAAGCACGACGACAAAAGCCACAACACGACAACAAAAGCTACGATAAAAGTTGAAGCACGACGACAAAAGCCACAACACGACAACAAAAACTACAACAACAAAAGCCGAAGCATGATGACAAAAGCCAAAGCATAACAAAAAAAGCCACAACACAACAACAAAATCTATAACGACAAAAGCTGAAGCACGATGACAAAAGCCACAACTCGACAACAAAAGCTACACCGACAAAAGCTGAAGCACGATGACAAAAGTCACAACACGACAACAAAAGCTACAATGACAAAAGCCACAACACGACAACAAAAGCTGAAGCATGACGACACAGCTCAAACATGATGAGAAAAGCCAAAGCTCGACAAAAGCTGAATCATAGGCATCATGGTTACTGTCAAGACCACATGTGTTGTGTTCTCTTTGCAAAGGCTGGTTCATGCGGATAAGTGACACAAACATGAAGAACAATACAGTTTACTAGACAAAACTTTCCATCAATTCTTTCGAACAAACGCCTGCCTTTTGGCCCCTCTAGGCATTCTGGGTATTGTAGTGACACTGTTACCTGCTGCGTTGTTTCACTTAATGTACTCTACAATCCGGTACCTCTAAGAGTCCAAAAAGTGTGGTGATGAATTCACAAATAGCAGGTTTAACTTTTTAAGGATAAGTCTTTGTAGAAATTATTCAGTTTGTGCAACAATGTGGGTTACATTTTTTAATAAATCATGAATGTTTTTCTTTTTTTGACAAATTTTCAGACAAATCAGGGCAAATTGTAGAAAAATTACATAATTCAGTGCTTTCTTCTAAATGTGAGAGTGTAAAGAAATCTTTATTGCTAGGTTTGGTCAGAGAGGAGGGACGTATTACTTCACTCCAGTCAAACCTGTACGAGACCACTTAGGCAGTTCTCCTTCCAGGAAGGTGTGTGTGGTTTCATTCACATGCGCATTAGTTTCCAATTTCCCCCTGAATGCGTCAGATAAAGCTTTCACACAGTTTCCAAAAGGCAAACACATACACTCCAACAACGAGAACATCATGTCCATGTACTCCAGACCACAGCAGCAGTAAACAAATGAGAGGCAGACAACAAACCAGTTTCAGTTTGAACAAAGTCAGCAAACAATAAAAGGGTTTTTGGAGATATTGGAAGCCATGAAGAAAGAAAGCTGTGTGAGCTGAGCAAGCAGGCCATCTCTGTACCTGCAAACGTTCACGTGTCCTCACTCTACTGTAATTGGATTGCTCCATTTGTGTGGAAAAAGACCCCTGAGGTTGGGGGTGTGTTTGAGCGACGTGTGTCCCCTCACATGGAGGTTTGCCTCTCCTCCTGCTCCAGTTTGGAGCCTGCATCCGTGCCAAGTTACCACTCTGCACCATAATCATCTCACACGGTTCTTCCTGCACCTCCTGTTTGATCATTCAAAACCAATCCTCGCTCTACAAATATGCTACTGCCACCATATGTGTATTTGTTTAACCTACACTCATTCATAAAGTTTGAAGTTTGGATCAGTGCATGGAAAAATCCCATCCACTAAACTTGTACTCTACAGATCTGTACATTGTGTTCTTTCCCAGCACAAGCTGTTCCGACAGAATGCAGAGCCTGGTTTGTCTTTATTAGCTATGTGGCGACAAAAGCTCAACATTTAAGTGCAAGGATATTTAAATAATAAGGTCTTTTCCTTTAGATACTTTAGAAAATTATCTGTTAGCATCAGTGAGTGGGTGCTATCTGTAGAGGTTGCATTGTATGCTTCCCTGTTGACAAAATGTAAAGCATTAGCTAATCCATACTGTAAACTGATCCTCTAGGCTCCCATTTGAAGCTTTAGCCTCTTCCTTGACTCTTCTGATTGATAAAACAATGGCATCCTCTCCCATTATGCTAGCTGTCTTTACTTTGATTTACCATCTGGAGGTGGGAGCTACTGTCTGATCGTTGTCCAGAAACACACATCAGACGGATTTGTGCATGAACAAATGAAATCAAGTTGTTTTTTTCCTCTGTGTTTCCAGATAAACATTTTAAATCAACTGACGATACGTTTATCTATGGTTTAAAGTAAATACACTGCTCACAAAAATTAAAGGAGCACTTTAAAGAATCACATTTGATCCATCAGATCTCAATATGAAGTTGGATATCTATACAAATAACGACAGGGCAGTGTCTTAGGAACAAAAGGATGCCAAGTCTTTTAATGGAAATAAAAGTTTTCAGTCTACAGAGGCTCAATTGTGTAGACGCCATAAAATCAGAGTGAAATGAAGATGTGGCAGGCTAGTCCATTTTCTCCAAAACTTAATTTCTAGAACTCAAAATGCTTTTCAGTATCTTGTGTGCCCCCCACGAGCTTGTATGCATGCTTGACAACATGCTCCTAATGAGACGATGAATGGTGTCTTATGGCATTTCCTCCCGATCTGTGTGAGGGCATCCCTGAGCTGTTGTACAGTCTGAGGAGAAACCTGGCGGCGCCTAATGGACCGAAACATAATGTCCCAGAGATGTTCTATTGGGTTTAAGTCAGGGGATGGTGAAGGCCATTCTATTGTTTCAATTCCTTCATCCTCCAGGTACTGCCTGCATACTCTTGCCACGTGAGGCCGGGCATTGTCGTGCATTAGGAGGAAACCAGGACCTACTGCACCAGCGTAGGGTCTGACAATGGGTTGAAGGATTTCATCTGGATACCTTATGGCAGTCAGAGCACCATTTCCTAGGCAGTAGAGGTCTGTGCGTCCCTCCATGGATATGCCTCCCCAGACCATCACTGACCCACCACCAAACCTGTCATGTTGAACCACGTTGCAGGCAGCAGAACGTTCTCCTCGTCTTCTCCAGACTCTTTCACGTCTATCACAGGTGCTCAGAGTGAACCTGCTCTGGTCTGTGAAAAGTACAGGGCGCCAGTGGTGGACTTGCTAATTCTGGTGTTCCGGAGCAAATGCCAGTGGAGCTCCACGGTGCTGGGCAGTGAGCACAGGGCCCACTACAGGACGTGGGGCCCTCAGACCACCTTCATGAAGTCTGTTCCTGATTGTTTGGGTAGAGACATTCACACCAGTGGCCCTCTGGAGGTCACTCTGTAGAGCACGAGCAGTGCTCAGCCTGTTCCTCCTTGCACAAAGGAGCAGGTATGGGTCCTGCTGAGGGGTTGAGGACCTTCTACGGCCCTGTCCAGCTCTCCCAGAATAACCAGCAGTCTCCTGAAATCTCCTCCATGTTCTGGAGATTGTGCTGGGAGACACATTAAACCTTCTTGCTGCAATACATCCTGGAGAAGTTGGACAACCTGTGCAACTTCTGTAGGGTTAAGGAATCTCCTCATACTGCCAGTAGAGAGAATTACACAAACCAAAATCAGCACGAGTGGAAAACCAGCCAAAAAGATCAAGAGGAGAAACTTGAAATGACCTCCACATGTAACACCATTCCTGTTTGGAGGGTTTTCTAATTGTTGCCACTGAAGTGCACCTGTTGTTAATTCATGAACACCAATACAGCTGAAATTGATTAACGAGACCCTCAGCTGCTTAACCAACAAGAAAATGATCAGACAGGTTTAATTCAATTAATGCCAGGCCCAATTAAAAAAAGGGTTCCGTATTGACCACGATCTCTTGAAAACGCTTTTAGCATTTGGTATTTGCAACCCAATTCTAGCACATGAACTCACAGTTAGAAGAGGCTTGGACAAATCTCAGGAAAGCTTCAGGCCTGCTTCAGACCTTTACTTTTACAGCTCTATTCCGATTTATGAAAGACTTGGTGTCATATAATTCCAGCCAGGCACAAATCACGATTATCAATTTCTCCTTCAAGGTCAATTTTCAAACGATTGAAACTTCAGTGAATAAAAAAGGACACTACTCATACTTCAAATCTGAGTCCCTGATTGGTCAAAGTTGAGCTAGTGCAACTTTCAATGTCCGTTCAATGGTGGCACATTTTTTAGTTAGAACTCACAAACTGACTTAAGACCTTACATAGTCGCACATTTACTTGAGAGATGTATACATGGAGGCCAAAACCACAAATATATTCACATTTACTTACACTTTACTGACACAAATACATATATATAGTTATTTACACTTTTTTTCCTTTGGTTTATTGTTCAATATTTGTAAAAATGTTAATTATTCATTGCGTATTTAGTTAAATGTAGTCAAGGTTGCTACTTTTGGCAAAGATTTTTGCTTTTCTTTTATTTAAAGGCTATCAACAGGTCAGAAGAGACGTTAGCAGGTGCTCTCATATCACAACAGTTAATGTAACAGCTGAAATAACATTAAACGTCCAAAAAGAGGGCATTAAAAAGCCATCTTGTGTTGTGAAATAGGCTGCGATGACCCTGGAAGGCTTCAGAAAATATGATTTTTTTTTTTTCCAAGTGTCGGGCAACTCTGGTGTAAATATTTCTCTAGAAGAATCCGTTCTCAGAATCTCCTCCCTGCCTTTAGCCAGAATTATTTGTTGTTAATTCCACTATTATGATCTTCTCATCCTCTTTCACCTCTCCCAGCCAGCAGCTGAGGCCCAGAGTTGTGCGTGTGTGTCTGTGTGTGTAAATGTGTGTGTGAAAGGGGAGGAAAAAAAGAATAGGAGGGAGAGTTTATGTAAGGAGCAACATGTGACAGAAACTCCACGAGCGCACCAGAGGAGTCAGGTGACGGTGGGCCAGATCAAAACAATAACATGCACGCACGCGTTAGAGCTACACACACACACACACACACCCTGTTTCTCCTTCCTTCAAAACAAGGTGCTGCACAGTGCACACACAGCTGTAGAAGTCGGCGCCTCTTGATAAATTTCACCGCCGTTTCCCTTGAGAACACTCACCACAAATCAAAACACTGGAATACTTTTTTTTCCACTTTTAAAAAAATCTATATTTGAAGGATTTCAAAACTTTAATACTTTTTTGGCAGAAAATGTTACTGAATTATATTGGACATACACAACTACATCCAGGCTTATTGTGATTGGTTTTTTTATTTAGGTTGCTTTGCTTTCCTTCACACTGCACTGTTGAGAGGGGACCATCTGAAAGTGTCATTTACTAACATTTTTATTGGTGGCGAGTACCTGAACTTACCTCAATATTGTATAACGGAATGTCAGGGTAATTCCACCTGCCACGCTTTGGACTCCGTAGTACACGGATGATTTTGAGAAATTTGTTTTATTTATTTTGAAGGTCTAAATGACAGTGATACTTCTGTCTCTCTGTGACCCAGTTTGACAACTTGCTGACCTGCTTTGGTTCATTGAGGGAAAAATAAAAGAATGAAATTAGAAAACTTTTTTACTATTGTCTCCAAATGAGAAAAATATCTAAAAGTTCAGGGGAGAACCTTCAGATTCTCCATTATATTGGCTTTTTCTTCACCCACAGATCACATAACTGAACACGTAACAGGCTAAAGCTCAGTCACTTTAAACCAACAAAGTTGAACTCTTTTTTGGCAATAAATGGCGGGAAGTAGCCGGTGATCTCACGAGATTTCGCGTCTGGATGACGAGATTTGGTTTTACTCGAGCCTGTGTTGTCATGGCGGCCATGTAGATGTGATTAATGGAAATCAACTGATACTGACGTGGAAAAAAGCAGCTTTGCAACACATCGGTAAAGGGCTGAATGAAGCTGCAAAGCCGGTTTTCTGCGAAAGAATCAGTTGATTTACAGGGATTGCGCAAGCTCTTCACTACTGCAAAGCGTGGTTTGATTGGCAGATCCCTCTGATCCTGCTTTCAAGGGATAGAGGTGTGGACTTCCGAGAAGTTCACTCCAGATTGGCCAAAGCGGTTGCCATAGAAACACTGACTCACAACGATTCGGCCCAATCACTGCTCACTGATGTCAGTGAAAAAATGGTGACCGAATTGACTTCATTTTGTTGGAGCCAGGAGTAAGCCATTTTTAATGGATGACGTCACACTCTCTGAGTCGGGTTCTCATATAATGTGAGTGGTTAAAGGGGAAAAAATAGTCTTCCATTATGGAGCCATAAACATGCACATTTCATCTTTTATATTGTCAAAAAAAAAAGGGTTAAACACCTCGACAGTGAAACTCCATGGTCCAAAATCCTCACATTATCTGCCTGCAGTCCTCCTGGTTCAATCTGAAGAAGTCACCCACTCCTAATAGGATTTATGAGGATACTGGCCCAACCACAGATCAATCCCGAGAAGGCTGGATTGGCTTTGGCTTATCCCTGACTAAGACAAAGGCTACAGATGGCTCTTTTATACGTGAGAGAAAGGTGCAGCGCAGACACTGAATGTACTGCACATACAGAGGTTCATTACATGCAACTCCCCCTGGGCATTGTTAAGAATGAAAGGGCCTAAGTGAGTGAAGACACCTGAGCCAGAAACTTCCCTTTGATCAGACTCTTTACTCAACAGCTCTCAGGTAACAAGTGCAGGAAGTTGACAAATCAAGCCGAATTTTACTAAATTAAGAATCTTGAAAACCTTTAGGCTTAGGAAAATTTTCATCCATAAATCTGAGTCCTGTCAGGCTGAACCCCTCCTAGTCGTGAGTTGCTCACGAAGAGCAGGGGTATCAAACTCAATCACACAAGGGGCCATAATCCAAAACACACCTTAGGTCGCAGGCCGAACAGGATAAACATTTATTGAACACTCTAAAACTACATTTTTAAAACTTTAAAACCGTAACTTTTTAAACATAATTATGAACCACATATATATCATCACCTGTGATAATGCTAGTGTGATTGTTGCAAGATGAATTTGCTGAAATTGATAGCTAAAAACGCTGAAGCTGAAAACTCTGACATTAATAGCCAGCTAACATATAAGCTAAATGGCAAATTATAATTAAAAAAAGGAAAAGAACTTAAAAAAAAAGCTAGCATGAAGCTTAAAAAGCTTAACTTCAAAATAGCCTAAAAAACAGAAAAAGCCCGAATTAGCCAAAACAGCTGGCCTGTAAATATTAGCTAAACTCCAAAATATCCTAAAAAATCTTAGTAAATACTAAAATAACATGATATAGAGAAACACATCTGGTATTTTGCATCTATACCAATGTATGCATAATGAAACTGAATCAAATTTAAGTAACTTTTTTCTATCATTTAACAAAAAATTGGACATAAAATTGAAGATTTTATCATAGATGAAAACTCTCGATCATAGACTATATCTTCTCTGATAAATTCAGAGATAAATTTGTATTTGTATGGAACCTGTGGACCGCTGCGACAAACAAATACATTTTTATTTGTTTTTTAAATATGGATTAATTCTGGTTGTGCGCACTCATGTTCAAGCAACTTTGAGTGGTACACAATGTAGCTAATGTATAGTGGCGCCGGACTGTTTTTGTGTGTGTGTGTGTTACTAGCATGGTTGAGAGTTGTGTAATCACAGGAATATTTCTTTTAGCAGTATCAGTCTGGTTTTTTTTCATGTTGCAAAGAAGCTTGAAAGTAATGTAAATACGCTAACATGGCTAAAAGGGCTAATGCAGCTAAGTTAGCACTGTCAAACTATGTTTGTTTTTTTATGTGTTAGCATAGCCACAGTATCATTTGTTTTAGCTGTATTAGTCCAGTAGTTTTTTTTTTTTTGGTGGGTGTTGCAAAACAACTTGGAAGTTGTAGGTATTGTGAACGCTAATGCGGCTAAAAGAGCTAAAGTTTCTAATGCGCCTAACACGTAGCGTGTCCAAATGTGGTTTTTACATCCTACCTAAAGTTGGGGGTTACGTAGTCGAAGTGATGTTTGTTTTAGAGTTAAAACTGCTTTTTTACGTGCAACCAACTTTAGGAGTTATATTTAATTTAAATATGTTAACGCGGTTAACACTTCCTATATAGCTAATGTGTAGCATGTTACAAACGAGCTATAAAGTTACTTTTAATACAGTTAGTAAAGTCTGATTAATCTCTGACTTTTTTTGTTGCTTAATGGTTATCTGGTGTGATATAAATTCAAAATTTGTAATTGATGATACACCTTATAAACCGGTGATTCCCAATAATGTGGTAAATATGGTACATAGCCATAAGGGATGCCAAAAATCTCGGGTTAAAATGAACTATATGTTACGTAGAAAGTGAATCGATTCCTGTGGCCTACCAGTATGTTTATGTTGAAATTGTCAAACATGTGTTTTGTTAAATTTTGGGACTTTGTATATATTGTTTTATCACATTACACCAGCCCTAGTATGAGCCAAGTTCCAACTATGACTTACTTTTTTTTTAAATTTAAACAAGGATTTTTCTGACTGTTTGACTCATTTTATAATACTAATCATAAATTGAACCAAAACAACCCAAAGAAATTAAAGTTTCAATTGAGTTGTGGGTAAAGTACATCGTTGTATTTTTAATTTCCAAAAGTGAAAAAATAGTTTCAAATTAATGTACATTATTTAGATTCAAATGTAGTTTTGTCCTTCACATCTGTATGGATAGATGAATGGTTGGCATTTTTACTGCATCTTTTTCTTCAACACATTTGGCCCAAATACAAAAAGGATCATTTCTTTCCGCACCCATATCAAATTTAAGGGTACTTTCCATGGGAACAAACAGGTTTCCATTTGTTTCTCATCGGTGACACATAGGTTAGTTCTATTGTTGAAAGATCTTTTTCACTAAACCGTGAACTAATGTCATTGAAAACTGATGCCAGCGAGGCCTGAAGCTGCTGTTTTTCCGCACAGGTTTATCAACTTTTGTGTCCTGAAAGTTCCCACTTTGGCCTTCCGCTAAACGTCTATTCGTCAAGCTTTTATTCTGAAAGAAAAACCTGTCATCTAATACTAGACACTTGACTTTCTTCAATGCCACAGACAGAAACCGCATTAATCATGAAGGACTTGAATCAATAAACTCTGGTTTACACACAGTGCAAAGTCCGTCTCAGTTTTCCTTCAACAGATCTTTTCTTTTTTTTTTTTTTTTTAATAAATGTCAACACAAGGTGACCTTTTTCCTGCAAGGACATCTTCACCCGCAGCGGATTTTCATGCTCCTTAAACTTCTTTTGGTCTCACAGGAAGAAAGAAAAAAAAAAGGTTTTATTTCCCCTTCTTCCTACAAGTCTGTTTCCTTCTAATCTTGCTCCCCTCCTCCCCCCGCGGGCACTTCAAGACCGATAGTCCGCTCACACCTTCCCCATCAAATCTAATCATGTCCACTTGACATGATGCAAGGTGAGCTGAAAGACAGATGTTGCCAGGGTGACCTCCAGAAACCTTTTAATAGCATTTAATTTGCTTGACTTTCCCTTTTATCCATTGAAATCTATTTAGAATGGAACCTGTGGACCGCCGCGAATGACACGGGTCCTTCAGCATCAGTTAGAAGAGGTCAGCTGTCAAAAGGAGGAGGTTTGTAGAAGCACGGAAGAAAATATCAGTGATCTCCGCTGGTATCAAGCCAAAGGAATAATCAAAAAACACTGTTAAGGTCTTTTTTTCTGTTTTTCAAATGGAGCACAGGAAAGTAAAATAATGAAGAAAATTTAGAAAATTCTAGCACTTTTTAGCTTTTGATCTATTCTAAAAACCTTCCCAGAGGTCTTATGTTTTTTATGATGTTGTTTTAGCTAAAACATAGCTTTCTAGAACCTGTAGTAGTTTCTATAGAGCGCCAGTCATTCATTGGAAATTTTGTTTCTGAGTTGTGGGCAGGACAATCGGTTCAACGCCCTCCCCTTCCTTCCCCGTTGCTAAGAGCTCTCTGTTTACATATCATGCTAGCTTACAGCCCCTCACACTAATGGGCGCTACAAAAATGGTGAGTCATATCTGAGCTATCCAGCCGTACAGTTTTAAGCCAGACGAGGAAAACAAAGACGTCCATGGATCTAGTCGTCTCTAGTGGATAGATGGAGCTTATAGCTGGGAGTTTGTGGCCCGCACAACGTATGCTCAACGTCACAAGCTCAGATTTCAAAGTGATTTTTTTTCATCTGCCACTGGTTTACAATTACTTTAATTACTCTAAAATATATTTTTACAGTTATATTTCTTTATACATTCCTTCAATCATCAGACTAGGTCAGTGGTCTACAACTTTTGCCAGTAAAAGAGCCATTCTGGCGTGTTTGGTACTAATCAAAACCTAATAGGAGACGCAAAGACTTTTTTAATCATTTTAGGAAAATTTGACTCTACTTTGCATCATTACAGTGTTGGTTTTTATAATAAATATAAATTGTGTTTTTTGGCATGAATTAAAGGAATATTAAAAGAAACTGGCATTTTCTCAAAGTGAAATCTCATTTTTTCTACCATTGACAGAAAAAAAAAATGTTTTTGTTAAACCTTACGTCCATTGTTATGCAGCATAAGACAAAATTAACTTTAAAGTCATAAAATGAGCTCAACAATCAGAAAAGATCAAACTTTTTAGCAAAGTTCTGCTTAGTATTTGTAATCTGTGCATTCTGGAGGAAGCTAGAACAAAGCAAGGACTTAAAAACCACAACAGTTGATTTACTAGATTTACGTCAGTCACAAACTTAACTAAAATAAATTAAGTCATGCTAATTTAACAACCCATACTTCTAAAAATTCTTATTTTATTTTCCTTCAACCACAGAGCCACTGTACGGGGGCAAAAGTGCTGAATGTGTATCCAGAGTTCAGGTTGCAGAGGCCGGCACTAGCTCATGTTAAAAACATCAAAACAAGATTTTTATAGTATATCCGCATAGCAAGGCACATTTTAAGACCGTTTTTGGCCATCGATCGCACGTTGAACTTGGATTTAGCAGTAATGTATGAATGGTTTCCCTCTGATCTACAGAAGTATCAACTGTTTACCTTTTTCATTGAATCCTAACTATGCAAATAAACACAAATCAACTCATGTGATAAGTCGTACAAAACACGGCGACGGATGCGAACAAATTTCTGTCATACCACTCTCTTCTGTCAAAGGAGACGTCGGCGTCTTATTAAGGCCATGAAGCGGCAAGCTACTGAAGAAGAGATTTTGGGAATTGTGTTTGGGGATTTTACTGAGAAAAAGTATCTAATGCAGTACTGCCTATCTAGCACCTAAAAGTACTTTTACTGTTTTGAGCAGTTTTGCAAAATATGTCAATTTTGATTCACCTTAAAGAACTACCACCTCCAAGCGCAAACATTTTTTTTCAACAAATGCAAACATTTTTTTTTAATTTCTTCCATTAGGCGAATTTAATATCACAAATCCTCAAACGTAGCTAGCGACGCACGCCCACACAGAAGTTGACCCATACGGATGCTAAAGAAAGTCTTGGAGGAGTAATAGATAGGAACATCACAATCTTAAGCAGGCGTGTCTTACAGTTCATTTGAAGTTTGTATGATCGTCTTCAGGGATTTGATGACTGCTGATGATGATGGCGGCGCTAAAATGCGGACGTCCGTATCACGAAAAAAATAGTGACTGAATTGGACTAATTTCATTGGATTCTGGAAGTAAAACATCTTCTATTGATGACTTCAGACTTGCTCGCTGCAGTTCTTCACGTCACGTGTCAAAGTCAAGGCCCAGGGGCCGGATCCGGCCCTCCAGCTAATCATATCCGGCCCTCCAGATCATTTTATTTTGTTGTTATTATTGGCTGGATGTTGCGCTTTTGAACAAAAATATGTTTTTACGGATAATAATATATTGAAAGTCATTTAAGATTTCAGTTGATTTTATAGTTATGTTAAAAAGTTCAGTTTTTAAAGTTTTAAAAATTTCCTTTTTGATGTGTTCAAGAAAGGTTTATCCGAGACGTGTGTTTTGGATTTGGCCTCTACAGAGTCAATTAGTAAATGTATTGGTTAAGTATTTGTAAGTTGTACAAACTTAACATATGAGTGATGCTGTCACACTTTGCCCTTACAACCACTTTCTAGTCACTACTAGGATGCGTTTACTTGCCCTGGACTGACCCCGAACGAAGAATACCCTTAACATATACAGTAAGTCAAACAGAACATAATACTGAAAGAGATCTTTTAGAACAGTTTTTCTTCCCTTCTGTGGTTTGTATTTGTTCCTTTTGGCATGCTTGAAGAACGACATGACTCTGAAATGAGCTACATCAATCTTCTACTCGGTTGTTGATGACACATCGGCTGATAAGGACTGTAGATGTTGTAGCATGAAACGCAGTACTTTTGTTTTACTGTCAAGTTTCAGAGAAGTCTTTCTGCTGAAGGAGAAAAGCTCACTTTTCTCTTGTTGCTTGTTTTGGAGAGTTTAGATTTTCTATTAGCCACATGGTACCAACAGAGGTAACTCAGGGGATCCCCTGCCTGATATAAGACACACACAGAACACACTGGCAGGCACGTACGTACCCATAGTGGAGTTCTGTCAGCGTGGCAGACTGTCTGTCTCCTTGTCGATCCAGCGGTGACTGTAACTAGGTGTAATGGCCAGCCTGTGGTCTGTAACTCTATGGGCCTATTCACAAGCAAGTCATTCCAACACTTACACGCTCCACCTTCACCCCCACTTTTACCACACGCACGCAGACATTACACACGTGTGCGCACTTAATGTTTGCAGTGGTGGATTTGGACTGTGTTGCTAATTGAAACATATTTCTCTTTCCATCCAGAAGAGTACAGGGCATTCCAAATGTTCCATAGCTCTGTGTCTGAGCACGCACTCAACTACACTGTCCACTTTGGCTTCAGGCCAAAAGCATTACCATACAAATCCAAACGGGGCTGCACCCACATCCTCAGCTCAGTTATTTGGGGCGGTCAACACTTTGGGACATGTACTGGTACAAATTTGCTGCTTTGTACATGGATGGAGCCATTAAATGTACTATGGATTTTCTTGTTACGTACCTCTCTCATGTATTTCCCCTATAAAACAGCCATGGAACATTAGAGAGTACTTGGCTATGCTCTAAGAAATGTTACATAATGCAAGTCACAAAAAATATACATGCTTAAATTAGCTTTCCTTTACTTATGATTCTTCAGATCCCATTTTGTTGTTTGGTGCATCCTTGTCACTTTTTTGGTAACTGTCAAAGACAAACATACTAACATCAATATCATCACTGATCGCAATTCTAGATCAAAAGTCTAGTTTAGATACGAATCAGGTCTGATGTTTGTGAATAATAAATGGTGTTTATTTATATATTTTCTTATGAGCACTTTACAGTCCCATTCACACACCGATGCCAAACAGTAGCTGCATTTCTATTGGCGATGAAATTGCGCAGAATGGATTTGTGTTGGGAACTGGTGGTGGAGGACCCAAACGCAGAACGACGGATTGAGAGAAAGGAGTTTTATTTCGGGTTGAGGTCCTGGATGGCAGATGGTTGTCCAAGGCGTGACAGGAGGGAGTCCGGGTGATCCTTGACAGGAGAGCAAAGGTTAGAGACAGGAACCAGGAGTAAAGGCTTAGGCGTAGACTTACGACGTGGCTAGAAACAACTCAGATCGGTATACTCTACCGGAGTGGAGCAGACGAACCGACGTTGGCTGTGGGCGTGATGTCCTTTTAACTGGTCGTCTGATGGATGAGCAGGATGTGGATTGGCCTGAGGTGGACAGCAGGCCCTGACAATTTGTGCAAGTAAATTCCCTTAATTGAAACACAAAAAATGAGAAAAAATCTCATTGGTCGGAAAAAAGTTTAAGTGCTTAGAGGAGAAGGTGGTTTTTGAGGTGTATCGAAATTGACAAACTTCGCAAAACTGTAATAGAACACTTTTTTTCCAATTAAATGGGTCACATGACCAACAACCAGATACCACACTTAGCAGGAGCTACAAGAGGTCCCACAGCATCACACAGCTCATCAAACGTCTAGCTTTATCAAGTGGAATATTTGGATCCACAACTTCTCTGTAAAATCACCAACAACAATTTACATAATCTGAAAAGACGCAGACATCTCCTTTGATAGATGATGATGAGCATTAGTGCCGTGGCAGATATTTGAATAAATGTGCCGTAAATTAAAGTGTTGTTTACATCCGTCGCCTTGTTTATGAATGACTTATCCCTTGAGAAATTGTGTTTTTTTTGTTTTTTTTTCTAGAATTTTTAGAACTACTCTAGTGACTGAAGCTAAAGTACAACAATGAGAAAAGCAAGAGTCTACGATGGTCTGTACCACCATATATTAGCAGATTTAGGTCAGTTTGGGGTTTACGTCTGTCCCGAGAGCACTATGACGTCTTTCTCTTCCATCCAAATATATCGTTTACACCAGTGTAAATTGTTATTGTCATTTGATATTATAAAAAACCACAAAAAATTGTGTTTCCTCTAATGTGGTCAGTACAGTATCAGTTGAAAATCCCTTCATTTTCACGTACGGGTGGTACTGTACACGGGGCCCTTTTTTGTCAGCGTTTATCTCTGCAGGACTTTTTTTTTTTGTTTATACAGTAAGCTATTATATTCTCTCAGCTCTCCAGCCTGTGCCGACACACAATATTGCTATTCTCCCTCCTTTTACAGCCCTTTTCTCTCCCCGTGTTTATACACAGTGTGACTGTTCCCTCTCTTGGCTCTTTTAAGAGTCTCACTCTTGGACGCTGCCTTAAATGGAAAGTCTATACATGCTGTCTGTTTGTGAAACCCAAAGAGCTCCATTCAAAACAGCTGAGCGTTTATAATGGCCTGTTTATGTTTCAAAAGGTTTTTTTTTTTTTTTTTCCACAGTAGCCCACTGTCACGTCTGGATGGCTGGAACGCCATGCAACTGGGGTGTCGGGGCGCGCTCCCGCCCGCACACGCCGCCGTGCTCGAGAGACAGCACTGGCAATATGGATTTAATTAGTCTTATTATTCTAATCATGGGCTGGACATGACAGGCCATGCCACTGGGAGGGAAAGGGGGTGGGGGTGGGGGTAAAGATGGCTCTGATTGCAGGGATTACGGGATTATTATGGACGCTTGGAAATGATGCACTTCTTTCCAGGAAAAACCTCAGAAACCTGTTAAAGGCTTCTTTCTGTGCTTCTGTGAAAAAAAATCTCAATATGGGTGGGGGCAAATGTGCATCACTGCTCATGCTCGCCACACGTGAAAAAATATGGATGGGCTTTTGTAGAGATGGGGGGCTTTTGATTGACAGATGTCAAGCATCATAAGATGCATTAGCCCCGCGATAGGGGGATGAAAGGGTAACTCCCCCCCGCCCCCTTCCCTCACGCTGCTGTTAATTGCCCCTACTCCGTAACCTGCTGAGGCGTCTCTGGGGAGTAGGGAAGATGTAGATAGGAGGTGGGAGTGAGGGTGGGGGTTGCCGTGCAGTCTGCCATCTGCTCTGACTCCTGACTGCGCTCATCCTCCCCCACCGTCAACAAGGCTCCACCCTTCCTCAGATCTCCCGCCTTTTTTTTTTTTTTTTTTTTTCAGAAAGGTGGTTTCTTCATTACACAGAGCAAAAAGAAGAAAAAAAGCGTTCCTTTGTGCACACAAGCCTTCGGATCAGGAGGCCATCTCCACGTGCCTCTGAATGCAAAAGCAGAGAAGACGCCACCCAAACGGTAAGTCGCTCCTCACATGTGCGGCGCCTAACGTGACTCAACCAGTCCGAATGAAAGTAAATTAAAAAGGAGAGAAAAAACAGACAGAGAGAGGGGGAAGGTAGGGTGGGGCGGCAGACAGGATCCTTGGTGGTAACAAGTGTGTAGCTCTTTGTGTCATTGTTCCAGCAGCTGACGGCACGTCGAAGGGCCGTGACTGACATCTGGATGGAGTGTGGATCAGCTGTGACGCATAAAGCTGCGAGTCCAAGTGCGTACATTTACATGTACATGTGCGCTCCACTAGACGGACTAAGTTCTCTCCTCAGAAGTATTCAACTTCAACCATGTAAAGCCCACCACATCAAAGAGTCAACAGAAAAAAAATAACAATAAAGTCGTCTTTTAAACTACATAAATCCTTAAAAAATGTTGCAAAATATTTTTTTTATAGTAACTCTTAGTACTATAATAGTGTTCAGGAATAAAAGCACATTATTTACCCAAAGTCTCAAATATGATCCACACAATTTTGACTGTATTAAAATTGATTATCAAAAACTTTTGTGTTCTTTCAATACAGAAAGTAAACATTTATAAAGATGAATAACAATAGACGAGTTTTTCTCACTATTAAGTTTAGGCAATTTGCTAAATTTATCTTCAGCAAAGATTTGATCATATTAATGAGATAGAGATCTCAGAAATGCACATCTCAAAAATGATATAAATGGATATACAGGGTTAAATTCCTGTTTTCACGTTTCCATTGCTGCCTCGATCATTCACCACATACCAGCAAATTCAAGACTTAATTTAGAATCGCCTTGAATAAAAAAAAAAAACACTTAAGATCATTTTTTGACTGTCATTGCGTCACTTAGCAAGTAGGGCTGGGCGATCCCAACTATTTAGGTATCAGTCAATATCGCGATATCAATACCAATATCGATATTTTTCGTGAATGCTGTGATGTGACATGAACCCTTAAAATGGGCCACAAATATTTTTTGTAAGTTTCCCTTTTATTAATTACTTGATAAATACAAAAACAGAATCAGGACAATATTTCAGCTTGGTCCTTTTTTGCAGATACAGCAAAGTTTCAAACAAGATTGGAAATATTGATTTCTACAGGTTGGTATTGATCTGATACCAACTTGATATCGATACTATCAGTATTTTGGATCAATCCGCCTTGCTCTGTTAGCAGGGCAACTTATGCCACATAAACTCAACTATAAATTAATCATTGATCACATGTCCTGTTAAGGAGAGGCCAGGGTGTCTGTGACCCCCCCCTAAAAAATTGTGGCCCCGCCCACTTTATTTTCTACATCAAGAATATGAGCTTTTTCCAACAACTTTCTCGTCTGCTCCTGTTTAGCAATTTTAAGTTTCATTTCCTTCATACATGTCAGAAAAATGCCACAAGAACATGTGAACAACACCAAAAATACAATTTTCATGGGAATGGGTCTTTAAGAGAAATTCTTAAAAGTGGCTCCATTATTTTCATTCCCTTTTTAAAACACATTTATCCTTATATTAAAAATACTCTCCTGTTTGTTTCCCTCTGCACAAATGAGAGGACCAGCAGTCTCATCAGTGCTCTGGTATTATAGGAGTTGCCCCCCTGGGGGCTGTGCCAGAATTACAGGACACCCCCTCCTCCTCTCCACCACAGAGCATATGCAACCACACTCCATACACAAAAGAATACTCTTCTAATATTCTAGATCAGGAGAAAAATTTACAATCTGAAATATACAAGGATGGAATAAAATGAAATAGGGATATTGTCTAAGCAGCAACAGGGCCCAGAAGGTGACAAGAGTAATAAGAAGGATTTTTGGGGTGGGGAAGAGTGTGAGGTTGGGGGATGTTAGCATTATTATTACAGTGTGCTGAACTCCCAGAGGGCCTTTAAATTTGAAAGGACACCGGCTGGAATACAGAGAATCCATATAGATGTGCCGAGGTGATGACAGACGGCGCTGGAAAGCTCTGAAATATGCTTCCCTTAAGCTACGCTGTTGTTACACGCTGCTTTGGAGTCCAACGCCACACCGGGGTCAACGGGTTCATCTGCCCTTACCGACACCGCAGCATCACTGCTGTGCTGTGGTTTCTGTACAGAGCTGTATTTACTGAGAGGCTGGGACTTCTGGACAAGTCAGAAGATAATATTTTTATCTTTTTTCAAGAGAATTTAAGCAAGAAATAAGACAAATACGTGTGATCAGGGAACAGGTGGAGGAACATCTAGGGAGGTGGAAATTTGCTCAAGATGGGAGAGAAACGAAACAAGTCAGAGTATCTGTGTGTAAATAAGAGAAACTCAAGTGGAACAGTAAAGTTACAGAGAAAAGAGGGGAGGAAGGTGGAACTTTAAGGATTTAAGGTCAACAGTTTAGAGGAATGGAGAGTTGAAGGAAAGAGGTGAAGGGGTTGCAACAGGTGGAGGAAGGCTGGTGAGGTGAAGGAAGGACATTGGGATTGGAGCTACCAGGAAAGACACAACAGAAGGACGAAAGTTCACACATGTAGGGAAGGAAAAAACAAGGAGGACATAGCTGATGTTTGATGGAGGTAGTTACTTCTCTGGGACGCCACCTAAAAGAAGCAACCGTAAGACAAGTGAGAAGATTTACGACGAAATGTAGTTAGGGTCAACTGGCTCCACGTTATGCTTTTAAAATGGACCAGACCAGGCTCTTGGGTGCAAAGCTGCAGAGATTGGTGTCCATTAAAGTCAATAAGATGACAAATTGGCGACCCAGCCTTCCAAACCCGAGATCCCGGAGACCACCTCACGACCAATTTTGGCCACTAGAAGGGGTCTCGTCCGCACTTTCCAAGAATGCTTTTAACTCTCCACAGGTTCTCAATCTTGTTCCCCTAACCAATTACATTCTATCTACCGGATCCATTGTGTGAGTGTTCCAGAATCAGGGTCCCTAACCCCACTATCTTCAAGTCTTCTGAGGCCAATATCCCAGTATACCAGATTCTTAGTCCTTAACTCTTAGTTAATTACTTTACAACCATTCTTTCTTTTATCGTCACACCCTTTTTTATTTCCATTGTTTGTTCATTTTTTTGGCTTCTCTCTAGCATCTCTCCTCCATCACAGACTCATCTTTCATTCATGGTATCCTGGGGTCTGTCTTTTATGAAAGCGATGCCGCGATGAGCCTGTACCTCCTAACGAATGTCATTGTTCATGGTGGTGGTGGTGGTGTTGGGAGGGGGGTGTGGTAGATCCCTCTGAAGCCACGCCAGTTCCTCTGCCAAGCGCACACACGAACGCATCAGTAATCATAAAGCTACGCCCAACATGCAGGAATCTCACAGAACTGCAGCAAATGCCTGGCACTCATCCACCCAACAGCTTTTTAACCCTCACTCTTGTTGCCCAGTACGCAGTGGGGAGGTGGGGGGTGGCAATCAATGTATATTTGTAAACCCCTCCCACATACAAAGCCAATTAAACCAACAGCAAGAATCTACACTAGATACTATAAGATCTACAAAAGGTTTCCAGACTGGACTCACCACACTGCCCAGCACCGTGGAGCTCCACTGGCATTTGCTCAAGAACACCAGAATTAGCAAGTCCGCCACTGGCGCCCTGTACTTTTCACAGATGAGAGCAGGTTCACCCTGAGCACCTGTGATAGACGTGAAAGAGTCTGGAGAAGACCAGGAGAACGTTCTGCTGCCTGCAACGTGGTTCAACATGACAGGTTTGGTTGTGGGTCAGTGATGGTCTGGGGAGGCATATCCATTGAGGGACGCACAGACCTCTACTGCCTAGGAAATGGTGCTCTGACTGCCATAAGGTATCCAGATGAAATCCTTGAACCCATTGTCAGACCCTACGCTGGTGCAGTAGGTCCTGCTTTCCTCCTAATGCACCACAATGCCCGGCCTCACGTGGCAAGAGTCTGCAGGCAGTACCTTGAGGATGAAGGAATTGAAACAATTGAATGACCTTCACGATCCCCTGACTTAAACCCAATAGAACATCTCTGGGACATTATGTTTCGACCCATTAGGTGCCACCAGGTTGTTCCTCAGACTGTACAACAGCTCAGGGATGCCCTCACACAGATCTGGGAGGAAATGCCATAAGACACCATTGCTCTGATTTTCTGGTGTCTACACAATTGATCCCTCTGTAGGCTGAAAACTTTTATTTCCATTGAAAGACTTGGCATCCCTTTGTTTCTGTCGTTATTTGTATAGATATCCAACATCATATTGAGATCTGATGGATCTAATGTGTTTCTTTAAAGTGCTCCTTTAATTTTTGTGAGCAGTATATAAACCTTTCATTTTTTAGGATAATATTTGTCTCCAGTGCTTCCTCTGTTGGATCTTCTCCTTGGGGGGTCGACTGCTGTTCCAGCTGCTGCAGTTCTAGCTGGGGACCAGACTCCTCGCCGTGCTGCGGCAAGGCTGCCCCCCCCCCCTTCTCAGTGGGATGCTGCGCTCGGCTGGCGTCTACCCCCAGAAGAGGAGGAGGAAGATTCAACTATTAGCGTTTCCAACCTACATCTTAATTTGCTTTTTCCATGTTCCGCCTAACGCCCAATTATTACCTCCACAGGCTCAGGAGGTGGGCGGGGGGTGGGTGTGATTTAGAGTTGTTGTTTTTATCATTAGCAGCCCTTTGCACTACACTTTATGCAAAGTATATAAATGAGACTTGTTGATTTGAAGTAAAACTGATATTTGAAAATATAAAGTTGCTGGAATAATTTAATGATTTATGAAAACTACCAAAATAAAAATCTGTTGTTTCATTGTGCAGACTGTCACTGAATCCAGTTTTTTTTACTATAAAATCTCTAAATCTTATGAATTATATCTCCTTAAACTACGTACACTTGATCAAAGACACACTGACTGCTGGAGAATAACTCATCTTTTAAAAATGTATCTAAAAAAGGAACAATTTTTTTTTTTCTTCAGATTTTTTTGAGCTTTTTGAAAATCTTTTTATGTTGATTTTTTTTTTTATTTTTGTAGATTTATGTCTTTATTTTCAAAAAAAATTACAACTTTATTTTAAAAATTTTCCATGTAAAATAACAACTTTTTAAGTCAGAAATTTATGATTTTGTTCTTGCTAAATGCCGACTTATTCATTGACCTTATTTTTAAATATTTATTTTTCTTTCATGGTTCTAATTCTCATACCTTCCAGGATATTCATGATTGTCGCAACCTAAAATGGCTAATGTGTCGGCAGCTTTATGAAAAGTTGCAAAAATATGTTGGGGGTTTTTTTCAGCCGTTTTTTATTTTTTCAAAAAGCACCTCCAAAACGTTCATCATTGAAACCGCTGTATACGTTGTGGAGTCCAACTCAGAATTCTCATATGAGAAAGAGACAAAGTCCAGTTGTCCTAACTTGTCGGCCACAGCAGACATACAGGCCATGGCCATCTTATTTAAGCAAGTAAAACTGACACAACAAAACTCCACTTTTGATGTGCAGTCACATGCTACTTTTAAAACCTGCGACATAGCGGTGTTTTTCATGGCCATTATGGCATTTTTTTTTGTCTTTTTCTGGTGATTATTGACCCATTTCGCTTGCTTTCCATACTCCGTACGCTCACTCAGTACATGCTGGGTTTGCTTCAATTTGCGTTAATAGTTGCGACCGCAACATCACAAAATACCGCGGGGAATAGCTTTTTAAAAAAAAAAAAAAAAAAAAACATTTGAGTGGGTCTAAAATTGGCAATTTTGAGAATTTTCCTTACCACTCCATAGTTTCATCCATCCTTTTAAGTTTCTTTTGTCTTCTTTAGTAAAACTTGACTAAAATAATTAGTACAATCATAGCAGAGGGGCCCATCTTATTGTTTGCCTGTGACCGTCAAACTGCTATGTCCACCCCTGCTGCTGCGGGACATGAATATAAAAGAAAACATCACATCACTGTGGATTTTAAACTCTACTCATTGCTAAATAACTGAAACAGAAATATACATTGTTTTCACATTAGTGCTTACGTAAGTGAAAGTGAAGTTTACGGTTAGAAGCAACAAACTTAAAGGGTTTAATCTTTCAAAAAGCCCAGTGTATGTATTTTATGTTACTATAACTTTAATTGCTCAAGTTCCCTCAAGACTCTAAAAAGTTTATATTTCTCCAGTGAATATTAAAAGGTAACGCTGACATAATCCAGTTTAGAATTGACATTTTTTCAGGTGGTTATTTATTTATTTTTTTTGAGTTGTCTGAAAATCTTGAAGTCATTGTCGGATCTTTTGTGCTGTCCAACAATGTTTGTGCTGAGTGAGCTCATTGTGTCCAACTGCTCCCCTTTTCTTTGTGGCGCTGGCGTTTGGAGCGATCTGCAGGCGGAGGCGTGCGGTCTCCACAGCTGGCGGACGGGCTCCTGGTTGACCTCCGTGACACGTCGGAGGGGGGGCGGTCGCAGGTTGCATGATGACAGATGGACCTCCTATGCTGGCGGTAACGCTGAATTCCTCCTTTCTTCTACTTTCTCTAATTATATGTTTTTTAATCATTGCAGTTTTTTTTTTAAGTCCCAGGAAATATCCAGATCCATGTGATGCGGCAGGATTGGCGTGTGTCGGGGCGGGAACAGGTCAGAGGTCAAAAAAGTTGACAGAAGCAAAGAGTTCACTGAGTTTAGTGGTCCAGGCTTCCTTCTATATATATATATATATATATATATATATATATATATATATACATTATATATATATATATATATATGGGTGAATCATGGAGCAGAAAAAAACGCTGTTTGAAAAAGATTGTATTTGTGATGTAAAAAAAAAATAGGCTATAAAAAAAAAATAAAAAAAATAAAGGCTGAGGGAGCCACAAGATCTCTGCTCCACTCTATTCTGATGCATCCGCCTGTTGACAACTAGATCCATTTATATCAGGGGTGTCAAACTTAAGTGCACAAGGGGTCAAAAAACTTAGCACGGGCCCAAGAGGATAAACATTTATTGAATGCTCTAAAACTGAATTTTTAAAACTGTAACTTTTCAACATAATTATGAACTAAATACATCGCATTACTGGGGATACTGAAATTCATAGCTGAAAACACTGAAGCTGATAACTGAAATCAATCCAGCTAAAATATTAGCCAAATGCCAAATTGACCTAATAAACAAAAAAACGTAAAAAACTTATAGGTTAGTAGAAACACCTAGCATGTAGCTGAAAAAAATAACTAAACTTCAAAAAATTCAAAAAAACAGAAAAAAAGCATAAATTAGCCAAAAAAAAAAAAAAAGCTAGCATGTAGCTGAAACGTTGGCTTACTTCCAAAACAGCCAAAAAATATTAAAAAAAAACCCAAAAGTTATTCAAAAAAGCTAGCAAGTATGATAGCTGAAATACAAGTTAAACTCAAAACAGCCTGGAAAATTTTAGGATATGCCAAATTAGTTCACAAAGCTAGCAGAACTCAAAATTTTTTAAACTTGAAAACCATAACATTTCAACATAAATATGGATCATAAAATACAGGAATATTATTCCAGAATAAATCAACTTAAACTTTAAATAACTTTCAATATTGTACTCTCCATAAAAATATGTTTTGTCAAAATTATTCATGGTAGAAATGAGCGCAAGATAACACCGGGCCATTAATAACAATAAAATAAAATTATCTGGAGGGCCGGATAGAATTACCCAGGGGCCCTGATCCGGCCCCAGGACCTTGACTTTGACACATGTGATGTACATCTTTCTTTTCCTCATTTGAGCTGGTTGCAGGCAAGATGGCGCCCAAACACAACATTAAACTCATTTGCTTGAAGCGGAAATGTTGCAACTGTAGCCAGAGACGGAATTTGTTTATCTATGCTAGACGATTTGTAATCCTAAACTGTAATCCGTAACCTAATCCGAACCCTAACTCTAATCATAACTTGCAGGTATTTTTCTATTGGAAGAGCGTATACTTCGTTCGAACACCTCCAGCTAACAATGCTCTGGCGCCATCTTGGGGCCATGTTATTGTCTGCGTTCTGGTCCTTTTGGGCTCATAACTATGGCGATAGCTCCAACATTGCTTGCCATTTTTTTTGCACCCATAATGTAAGATGTGGGTGGCTGTAAACTAGCGGGAGAGAGTGTAATTAAAGGGATGATGGGAAATGAGGACAGGCCTACTCTGATAACCAGATCAATTTCTGATAAACTCCTGCCCTCTGCAGAAACGGTCCTAGAAAACTATGTTTTTTTAAATTTTGACTAAAAACGTCATGATTAAAACTCCACTATTTTAACCTTCAAGGTTGTTTATAAAGGCCTGATTTAGTTTCATGCTTCTGGTTGAATGTGGTGTTAAAAAGTAAGACGGTGCCACCGCGGAGTGTTTACATGCTGGGAAAACAGAGAGAAGTGTCGGCAGCAAAAAGGGTTTGGAGAGACGGCAGAGGAGAGACAGAGATAGAAAGTTTGGTGAAAAAAGGTCTCGTCTGCCAGCTGTGAGAGGCATGAGATCATAGCGCCGTGCTACTCGGCACCATTACCCCCACACCACCACCAAAGCCTGATCTCCTCCTCTCTCTGCTTCCTATTACCCTCCCTCGACGTAAACACACACACACTCGTCTGTCGTCTCTGTTTATTGATGACTCAGGCTTGCCGTATCTTTCTGGGTACTCGGTCCGCGGCCGGAGCACCTCGGGGGCCTAATGAACTGATCTCGACTGTTTACAGCCGAGGCTTTTTGACGGTGACTCATGGAGAAACAAAGAAGCCTCTGTGAGCGGGAGAGATTTTTCTCATCAGGAAGACCTGCGCGGTGCTTTCCCTCCCACCTAGAAGTTTAGAGTTTGTTGTTGTCGTCTTGGTCCTTTCATCTTCAGACATTTCTCTTCGTCTTCTGCCAAACTGTCTGACTTTTGGTTTTGTTAAAGCTCCTATGTACCCCTTCTAGATCCATCCATCTGCCCCAGAGCCAAGAAAGGAACAAGGTTCTTTAACCGGCTCTTTGGAGTAAGATCAAAGATAACAGCCATATTTTTTCAGGCTGAAAGGCATCGGATTATAGAGCGCATTAAGTGAAACAAAATGTTAAGAGACTACATTACCCAGAATGCCTCGATGGGGCAAGATGCCAGCAATTTTTAAATCATTATTTTAAATTTAGTATTTAGAATTTTAAATCATTTTTTTTTGTTTCTCTCTTTTTTTGATTTAAATTCAGAATTTTTGTTTTTATTAGCCTAATTTTACGCGGGGGGCTTTGAGCCCATTGGACCAAATTTTGGTTGAGAATGTGTGATTACAATACCAAACAGCTGCTTTTTACTAACAGTTTCAGGCTTACTGTTTTTTTTTTTTCTTTATTCAAGTTCTCAGTATTATTTCCAACTTTTTTTTTCTCTCTCTCTAATTTTCATGTTAAAACAATCAAATTTTATTTTTTTAATTCAAATTTACAATCTGGTTTTTCACTAACTTTAAATTATAATAATCCCGATTTTACCCCTCACACCCCTAACTCTTTTTGGCTTCCAGTACTGTTTGTATGGATGATATTACAGATAGTATTAATGTATGGCAAGCCAACAGCAAACAGATTAGAGCTCTTGTGTTGGACAAATTTACTGTTGCAATAATGGAATCTGGATATCTTCATACACAAGAGTTTATTTGTATAAACCCCTGTTGTATTTTAGTCAAACTTCATTTCCTGTTTGGACCCTATAAAAGACAGAAGGATTTGGGGTATATGTGGGACACAGGTACAAGAAGAATAAAAAAGGGATAAAGATGTTAGAAATAAACAAATAAACAGACAGACGGAGGCAGGAATACAAACAAAAAGAGTCAACAAGTTGCTCAAGGTTTAGTATCACAACTTACACATGCAAATGTTGATCAAAAAGGGCGGAGCAAGTCCACAAACACACTCAAATGTTACAAGGATACCTTTGTATCTATGTATGCATTGCCCTTTTGTTTACTGTTCTGCTTCTGTAGCAAAGCCATCTAGAGGTTACTTTGTGAACTGACCTGGCTCCAGTTAAAACCGCCATGAGGTGACCCCATGGTTGGACTGGGACAAACTGTGTTTTCATACAGTCATTTTTAAGTGAAAGAGCCTCTCTTTATAGCCGTAAACATCATACCGCTTGACCCTTGAGCAAAGTGGACCCCAAAGATTGTAGATCTGAGTTGCAAAAATACACAAAGACGGCACACAGATTGCCATTGTGAGTCACGTTCGCTTCATATCGCTCCACAACAAGCTGGTGACCCCGTGGCGTCTGGCGGGAGAACAATGGCGGCCGTTCACCCAACCCCCCCTCTTCGTTCAAGCTCCGATTTTGACTCTTGAACCTTTCACCTTTATCCTACTTTCCCACCCCCTCGCTTCATGTTTTTATAGGATTTGTAAGGTAGGAAAGTTCCATCCATCGTGTGGATCTACCTGCATCAAGGAGGTTTCCAAACTCTCAAATAAAAAAAAAATTGTTTGTTCGTTCGCCCTCCCGCCCCGCCAACACCACACAGGAATGTCTGGAATTTTGACACCGTGAGGATTAGCTCATCCCTGTCTGTTGTCTGCCCGCTCCGCTGTTTGCCGGTCTTTCATCACGCTGGATTAAGAGGCAGAGATGCACAAAAAAAGGCCTGATCCTGTGAGCTAATGCTAACGTAAACACCGCTCAAATTCTGCTCCTGTGATGAAACTTTTTCTGGATGGAAAAACACACATTTCTATCTGATGCGCATCAACAAAACTTTGGGTAAAGTGTGAGTTTTCACATAAATGATTTATGGAAAACAATCATCTGATAGTCCTGGAGTCAATTTTAAAATATTTTAGACAACTATGTTTGCTGTATCGGAACTTTGGAACTTGATGTTGTTATCCAAACCCAGATGGATCTGTGCTTTGTGAAAAATGGGGACTCCGGTTTTGAGTAACATTAACTTTGGTGATGTGGGAATAAAAAATGTTGTAAATTAGATCAATATTGATATCAGACAAAACTAATAACCTGGAAGCTTTAATTATAAATCCACTCCGATGAAAAAGCTGTTTTTGACATGTTCTTGTTGCATTTTTCTTATGAACGGAGGACATATTTAAAGGTAAATTAAGCTCAAATTTTCATTTATGAGTATTTTTTATTCAAACAAATGTGAGGCAGATGAAAAAAAATGCTATTTGAAAAAAGTCATATTTTTGACATAGAAAGTAAAGTGGGCGGAGCACAAACTCAGAATGCAAACTGCGCCAGGGACCATACAGTAACCCCAGACTCATAACGATTTAGCTACTGCAATATATTTAATATTTTTGTCTTATGTTGGTTTTGTGTATTGTGTAACAACAATGGGAGGACCAGGATTGGTTGTCACAATGACTTAAATTTACAACAGCAAGCATTATTATTTTGAAAAATGTACACTCCCTTGCATGATTTCAGGTTTAGGTCGTTAATAGCCCCAACTTCATAAAAAAAAGTGCTCCAGTTTGGCTTCAGAAAAATTTGAAGCCAACAAAATGGATACGGAGCGCCAGAGAGGCCAGACCGTACTGGATTGAGCGCCTCTCGCAGTTACGTTACTTAAAGACTCTGGCGTCTACACCAGAGCCGGACGAATTGAGTGTGAGCCTGGGGTGAGCGCTGTTCATCTGTGTCCCCTGTACAAGTTTGTCCATCCTTTACCCGGAGACAACGCATATCCACTAATAATGGCTTTACTATCGACTAGAGCGAGGTTGTCACCGGCCGTAGTGCCAGATGGTTTAATCCAGTTCAGTCATGAAGAGAACAAAGCATAAGGATGTTGAAAAAAAAAAAAAAAACAGCAAGTTTGTTGCCCATTCCTGTGGCGAGTTCTGGTTCTGTAAAGAAATGGCCGCAATGTGCAATTCCACCACTAGAGGGAGTACAGGAATTTGCACACCGACAATGATGTGAAATTTTACTCCTGATGAGGACAGCCTAGTGAAGGCCAAACAATGCAGAGTTTCAATAGAGAAAGGGAGGTTACTCTAAGTAACTCTTGCAAATTTAATTTAGTTAAATTTGATTTGCACATTTATATTTTAGGCATAGTTTTTAGTTTTTTTTCTATAGCCCCGTCTTGAATTTACTATCAGGATTGCCTCAATGTCAGAAGTATAATATTCAGTCTGTATCAAATGAAATAAAAAATTTAAAAAAAGTGAAATCCATTTAATTAAATATGTGTACTTATAAGTGATAAGGCTGCTAGGTTGTTTGTGTCATTTTTTTAACTGAGGAAAAAACAAAGCAACAAGTCGACCATAGGTTATTTTGCTATGTATTCAATTGTCCTTCAAAAGCCAAGCATCACATTTCTCTGAACCATTCAAAAATATCATGTCTTGGATGCAATTTTTCCCTGATAACATCTTTCTTTTTGCATTCTCAGAAAAAGCCGGTCGTCATATAATCTGTTTTCCTGCTTAAGATGAGCCACACCTGTTTACTCGGAGCTGGGATGACGCCATCATCTGTGGACTGTGCAAAACACGCCAAAAAAGTCTCTGTCAGCCGTCTCGTTTGTTGTTCATACCTGTGGGAGAGTTGCATGTGAAGGTCTCTGGGTTTTTGAAGGTTCACTCTTTGTCTAGATTGTAGCTGCTTTGTAAAAAGACAGTAAATCAGAGCTTGAAGGATTTACAGATACAATCAATGAGTGCATTGAAGTTAATTGAGAAAAACTAAGTTTATTTTTGGATAGGAAAAAGTTTTGGACATTTTTTTTGACCAAACACCAATATTTCTTTCAATTTGATTTATTTTGGTTTCAAATATTATTTACAAAAGTCATATAATTCCGGCCGGGCACAAACTGTTAATTCCTCCTTCATAATCAATTCTCAAATGGTTGACACTTCCATGAATTTAAAGGGCCGGCGTCCATGCGTCACTACCAAACCTCAGTCCCTGGTGGTCGATGATCAACTGCTTTAACTCTCAGTTTTGTACATAGAGTCCAAAATTTGACTTAAAATCTAGCATAGCGATACGTAAATGCAAGATTTTAGAATGCGTTTACATAGATTTTCATTTGAAGCGGTCACTTGAACGCGTGTTTCAGAGTGAGCGAAGCATTGAAGAGTTAAACAAACCCAATCTCCAGATGATCAAATGCTGCAGTTCCTCAGATCACCACCGGGGGGTCAACCTCAAAAGATAACAATTTCCTGTTAATTAAAACAGAACATGTTTATAGCCTAATGAAACTGCTGTTTTTTATTTATTTAGTCATAATATTCTAGTCTTTGGTTAAAAAAAAAAAAGGAACAAAAAAAATTAAGTGAACCTATCAAACTATTTTAACCAAATACATCTCTTTGTAATGCAATAAAAATGACAACTTGGTGGGTGGTGGATCATTCTTCATCCATCTTTCCATCCATTCATCCCTCCTTCCTTCCTTTCTTATTTCCATTCATCCATCCATCCTTAAGTATCACTGGGTTGCTGGAGCCTATCCCAGCTGCTGTTGGGGTAAGGACACAACACCAGTCTGTCACAGGGTCATACAAGCACACAATTAAAACTTGTTAGAGTAAATATATACAATTTAAAGTCATCAGTGAACCTATGAAGCATGTTTTTGATGCAGGAGGAGAGCATGCAAACTCCTCTTCCTCACTGTGTAGCTGAAACGCTTCTCAACCAAAAAGATTTCAGGATCACAGATGAAGTTTTATGTCATGAATCCTGTGACCCCACATGACCTCCTGTTTTAAGCGCAAAATCAATTATTAGAATTATTATTTGGCATTGTTTTCCATTTTCACATTTCCTTGTGGTATTTAGAAATTCAAGCCAAAATGACAAAAAAAGTGAAGTGAGAAATGTAAAAACAAAAAAAAAATCATGAGACAAAAACACTGACGAGCATCACTTCCTGTGTGTTGTTGCTCAAACATTTTCCATCCTGAATAGAGGAATAAACATTTTCTGATTTTTTTCTAAATGTATTTATTATTTATCATGCACAACAACATCCTCATTTCTGATTTTGCTTCATATTCACCATCAGGAATTTCATTTAACATAAAAAGCAAGAAATAACACAATTTTTTTGGTCATTTATTCTTTGTTCCCCAGTTCAAATTTTGTACTTTATTTCTGTGATTAAAGGGAAACTGTCTGTATTTACCACCACAGCATGAAAGCTGCCAAACTGTTGCTGAATAATTCCTCTCCAACTGTGTGATCAAACACTGGTGACTGCTGCCACCTTGTGGTCATTAATGGTCAACTTTTTATTTATTTGGTTTTTTATTGATTGTAATTCAAACTTGGCAAAAGTCTAAACAGATTTTAATTGATGTACTTTATTTATATTTAAAAAATATATTTAGGCACGAACGCATACTAAACTTTACATTTTTAATGTAAAATAAATATAGTTTACTGACAAACAAATTCACAAAACTTGCATCCTTTGAAGTTTTTTTTTTTTATTTTTAAGTATTTTAAATTTCTACCATCAGTAACAGTAAGTACTCAGTACTATGCTCCCCTCATATATCAAAAGTGTCCAAAACTAATAATAGTAATAATTGAGTCGAATTTTAAAGAATCAGGATAAATAGTGAAAATAATATTTATTCGTGGAAGAAGCTTACTTTTTTAAAGTATTTTGTGATTTTTATTTTCTAAAGACAATGAAGATATGAACAATAATAATTTTTGGTATTTTGTCTATATCTCAAAGTTATATTTTGTGTTTAAATTTTCCACATTTGTTGGTGTTTGTTTTGTTTTGAAAGAAGAAAGTTTACCAATCATCAACTCCTTTAATATCCTGCTCAAAAAGAGGTGAAGAACATTTAGAAAACATATTTTTAAAAGCTTGGATGGTCTTTATTATTATTTCAATAAGAGAATATGCAGCAGAAACAGAAAAACAACTTTCACTTGATTTTGTCTTGATTTGTAAGTTAAAGGGTTAATGAAGTAAAAGGGGCGGAAACAATAAAAGTTCTATCTCACTGTTCCTCTTTTAATATCACAAAATAAAAGGTTTGCATGTTGTGATGTTGTATTTGGTTTGTGGTGAGTAAATAAATAAACTCTCTAAATAAATCACTCACTCACTTATTACATGAGTAAATAAATGACATACAGGATGTGAGAGGGGCTGACAGCAGCACCTGCTGTTAGGAGATTCCCTATCCTAAAAGTTTACATTCAAAATATCAAGTCACTTATTTTGCATCAATTTTATAAAGAATAAATCTGATGGTTTAATGTTTGAAACTACCAATAAAACGCCGGTTACAGAAACACGTTACAAGGAAGAAAATGAATTTAATAAATTGTTTTGATCAAATTCTGGTTTACGTTTTGTTTGTGACCTTTTTAATAGCCGACATGTTGTGGGGTTTTTTTTTAATACTGTTTTATTACTTTTTCATGATTTATTTTCTGCCTCTACCTAATCTCACAAGTAGGCATTGGTAACGATCAGATACCGGTCAATATCGCCGATATCTGTCCCGTTATTGATATTTTTGGTAAATGAGGTGGATGTGACGTCAACCTCAAAATCTCAGTTGTTTTTAACTGGCGAGAATGTAAGTTTCCCTTTTTTAATTACTTGATAAACATAAAAACAGAATTTGGACAATGTTTTAATTGAATGGAAAATAGTTTAATAAAATTAAAATGAAATAAAAAATAAGTTAAAAAGTGAACAAAAACAGTCAACAAACCAAAAAAAGGAGAAACTATGATACAGAAAAACCAAAATGTTTAAAAAATTTTGTAGAGTTTCAAACAAGAGTGGATAATCAATATGTGTGGGTCAGTATTGATCCAATGCCAACTTGAGATCAATACTATCGATATTTAAGATCGATCCGCCCAGCACCACCTAACAATATCATCTCTATATTCTTTTGTCAGTGTAAGACAATATTTTGGAATAATTTTTTCAACATTTACTCTTAAATGCGGCAGATTTTTTATCCTCATATTGGCAAATTTTTCTATATTTAATAAGACTGTAAACTTTAATGCGTTGACACACGCGATTAATCCCAAATAATTCATGCGTTAATATTTATTAAAAGCCGCATATTCCCATATAAAATGTTAAACATTGATTAATCGAGATTAATCACAACACAAAAGTGGGATTAATCTGATTAATTTCCTTAATCGATTGACAGCACTAATTCAAAATAATAATAATCAAGCAATAAATCAATCTCAAGTTGAGTTTGATTTATTGCTTGATTATTATTATATATATATAATTTATATGATTATGATTAATTACAGCTATTATCTTCTTACATTTATGTTAATTTGTCTTTTTTTTGTTAATTTATTTAAGTATTTATGTAACAAGTTTGATATATTTGTGTGATTTTTTTTTGTAATCTCTACAGTCAATGCTTGAAATCAATCAATGAAATGAAATCAGTGAAGGCATTCTCTTCATCCTTGAAAATAGATGTATCATACCAGTAGGGGGCAGTGTTTTCCACATTTTTACTCATGACTGAAATAAACCTGAAGAACAAGCCTACTGCTTTAAATAATATCAATTTTCCTTTTTTTTTTTTTTTTATTTAAATGTAGAAAAAAATTTTTTTTACATGTATACATTTATATGCCTTTGTAAAAAAAAGAATAAGAAAAAATAAAAATGTAAAAAACATCATAGATGAAAAGAAACAATTTTTGGTTTAAAAAGAAAAAAAAGTTGCTAAGAAATACAAAAAACGAAATGTAAACAAATAATTAAAAATATACACATAGATTTTTGTGGTTTGGTGGATTTCACCTTTTAACCTTAATTTTAATGAGTCATTCCATTCATTGAAACTCATGTTTGTTTTTGGTTTCATGGTGTATTTTTAGTGCGGTGGCTTTTCACAGAGGCAGCAGGTTCCAACAAGTTTCCTCCTTTTAACTAAAAGAGTTGATTTAGTTTGACAAAAGCTACAATGAAATCAGTTTTTTACAGTCTGCCATTTTTTGTTCTGCAGATTTTGTCGGTAAAAATAAAGTTTTTATCTCTTGAAGGTGGGGTTCCATCAGGGCGGGGTCATGGACTTCGAAATAAAAGACTTTATTGGCTTCTCATAAAAGCTTTCCAGGTGGGAATTTTGTCTGTTTACTTGACGTTCTGGAAGACAGAAGGTTCAGGAATAACAACCTGTTAGCAGTGAGACGCCTTTTCCGATGTTTAAGAACATCATTTGTCAAAATACTTATAGATCCTGTTCCTCAATACCAAGTAAATGGTAAAGGAGTTTTCCACTAACAAATAAAAATGTACGTGGAAAACCTTCTGATATTAATTAAAAAGGTAAAAAAGGTAAGTTGTGTTTTTTGCTTTTAAATAGATGCAACATTACGGTCATTTTGGAGCTAAAGTTGTTTGTCCCATATTTGCGACAACAGAGTTAAAGTTAGTGAAATGTATCAGTAAAATCCCTAAAACTTTATAAGAATTCTCTTTTAAAAACAAAAAAAAA
This sequence comes from Oryzias javanicus, assembly GCA_003999625.1. NCBI lineage: Eukaryota > Metazoa > Chordata > Actinopteri > Beloniformes > Adrianichthyidae > Oryzias > Oryzias javanicus. The sequence goes on from CM012459.1 coordinate 8,956,515, forward strand.
ATCTCAAGATCACGGCCCGCGGGCCAACTATGGCCCCTGGGGCAAGAATTTGAGGCCCCGTTTTAATATGAAAGAGTAATGTTAGTGTGACCTGCAAGATTGAAATGAATGACACATGGCGGCGGCGGCGCACCATCCTGCTCCTGTTTTCAAAGACCGCCTTAGACCGGATCGCCTGTTTTGGCCGAGAATCTCGCCAAAATTGTCCAATATGAGGAAAGTTGATCAAAGATAAAAATAAATATGTACATGCTCATTGATTACTCGTCTCTTTACCATGAAGGGGTAGAATATTTTTGATTAATAGTTTTTAAGGATATTTGATGATTTGGGTTTGTTCCGGAAACGCCCCTACTACCGGTATGTAAAAAGTACATTTTTAGATTTATAAATGTTAGTTTTTACGAAATTTGTTTTTTGAGTTGAGTAAATCATCAACCCAAAATTTCAATTTGATGAAAACCAAAAATTTTTAAATGTAACAAATTACAGATTTTTTGTTAATTGAACCAGAGTTCCACTTTTAACATTGTAGCATCACAACCAATATAGAACTTTTAGCCAAGTTTTGTAAGACATCCTTTCAAAATAAAAGATACTATAGGGTCAATGCAGAAAATACGGTAGAAAGTGTTAAGTCATCAATGATAAAAAAAAAAACCATTTTTTTTATTTTACCATTTCTGTGGCATTTCAGCCACAAATTCATCAACATAACCAACAAAAACCTAATCAGAGCTAATTAAGTGACCCCTACCAAACATTAAAACCACGAGTCACACTTTTCATCCTTGAATTAATTCAAAAATTGAAAATCTACTTTATACTCCAGTGGAATATAACTATTTAATTCTGGTTTAGAATGACTGACAATGTATATATTTTCTGTGATAAATGAACCTCAAATGTGTCAGAATGACGTTCATAAACTAGAAAGGATTGATGGATTGCTGGAGAATTACGTCTTCTGTCGTTAGGATTGAATGATTCATACCGTCCTTCAACTGCTTGATAAGTGTTGAAAAAAGTTTAAGTCAATGTACTTTTTATTTTAAACAAAGAGCCACATCTAAAGGGTAAAGAGCCACATGTGGCTCCGCAGCCGCTGGTAGCAGACCCCTGATTCAGGACACGCGTGTCCAAAGTGTGGCCCGTGAGGCACACGCTCAAATTTCAACAGCCTCCTTTTACAAAATCAATAAGATGCATCCTCCAGCATTTTCTAAAATACATGTATACTGTTTGTACAATTTCTTGTTAGTGGTTGTTGTCCTTCTGCGAAACTTTTCGCGAAACTGCGAAAGTTGACAGAGAGGGACATTAGAACAAGTTGAAATATTTTTTCAAGTCAAATATGAAACAACTATCTACTAATTATGCAAAGATCCTTTTGCTTTATCCATTAAGTTAAAAATCCAGCGAAACCACCAGATGAGACGCGCTAACTACAACAAGCTAACAGTGTGAAAAATTGACTCCTTTTAGTAAAAAGATACTTAAAAATATGTGTGTCCTATTTCAGTTCAGACTCTAAATCTCAACTTCTCGACCCTTGAAATTCAAATTTCTGTGTTTTATCTCGCCCTTCGGCTCTCTGGCAGCCGCTGAAAACACCAATCAACAAATAAAAGGCCATGCAGGCAAATGTCTGTCATCATGAAAACAAGCACAACAAGCCCCGCGGGTGAAGCTTGAAGCTTTTCCAGGCTTTTCCAGATAGATAACCCAAGACAATGACGAGCACATGACATCACCGACATTCAAAAGAAAGGAGAGAAAAGGAGAAGCCTGGATGGAAAATTGATATCTGCACCATCACGCCAACTCATAAATCTGAGATAACATCACTCAAATGGTTGACTTGTACGCTGATAAAGCACAGAACTGCCGAAGGCATGTTTTTATAGTTTCTATCCTTACATTTACACGGAATAAAACCGATTCATAATACATTTTACATAAATCTGGTCAGTGAATGCAAGAGACAACCCTTTTGACTTCCAGGTTGAAGCCTTTTTGAAAGATAAAATTAATTGGAGCCAGATTAGTTCCAAAAGTAACCACTAGGGGCTTCTTTATTGTGTTGTATACTACTTTAAAAATATTTCACTTTATCCCTTACTACAATTCTTACATTAGAAGTTGTAGTAACTTAACATTAATCAGAAAGTCGTTGGGAGATGACTGCAGATACCCTGTTGTTGTCATGTTCTGGTTTGGTTGTTTTCTTTTTTTGCTTTTGTGCAGGCTGCTCTGACTCCGCCCATTCTCCTGTGGTTCCTGCTAAGCAGTCACAGCTGTCTGCACTTCAGCAATCAGGCTTTGTATATTTATGACACTCTGCTGCCGTCCTCAGTGTCGGCTCATTTTGTTTCCAGGCCTGTTGTCTTGGTCCTATGAATTTTGGCTAATGTATATTAAAGACCTTGGACTATGCCTTCATGTTCTTCAGGTGATTCTTCCCTGCAACTGGGTTTCCTCCTGATTGCCCAACCGTAACATTTGTTGAGTTGGAGAGACGGCTCAAGGTTTCCCATAATGCTTTTCCTTTTGTGAAGCGTCCTTCTTTAAACAATTTACCTATTATTTATTTTAATAATAATATGAAGGTACCCATACTTCCAATTCTTTCTCCATGATGGAAACAGCATTTTGACAGTCTGCTACACCCTCAATAAAGCTCAAAAATAACTACTTTATTCTAATCATATCAGCCTCAAATGACCTCTCTGATCTACTCAACAACTGATCAGTCGTCTGGGTGTTTCTAAAGATTCAAAAGTGATTGACTTTTAACTGAATTTCTAATGGGTACAGGATGAAAATGAAGGGGTGAGAGTACAGTTCCCTGAGGTACTCCTGTACTGACGATCGTCCTGTCAGATTTACAACTCTTCGGTCCTACAAAGCGTGCTTGTAGTCCTTAATCCAGATGATTGAGGATACATGTAGACATGATATTAACACATTTATAATGTATTACTAGATAAATATTAAATCCTATTATACAGTCTGTTTTGTGGCTGTATCTCTTCTTGTTGTTGACGTGTGCAACAGAACAAATAGTAAGCACGACAGAATGAAATGTTTTACATGTGTTGTGCGTGTGTGTTTGAACTGTAGTTGCATTGTGTGCGTGTTGACACATCCGTGTGTGAAGATTTTTGGAGTCAACAGGCATGTGTGAGGTGAGGACAGGCCCCGCCCCTTTAGACTAATATTCACACCAGACAGTAATGATGATCATCCTTCAGCAACTCGTTGCTCTGTGTTTTATTTAAAATCCCTTTCTTCTTCTTCTCTATCCGATCCAACAAAGAAAAAAGCTTAAAAAATATAACCAGAATAAAGCTTAAATTACAAAAGAGGGTTTATTAAAATATTTACTTTGTGTGTCAGACGACCCATAACCTCTTGTTGTGACAGTAAAATATGTCCAACACAAGAGGCCTTCAGTTCTCAGCTGTTTACTCGGCTGTTGGGCAGAGAAATAAATAAACAAACTCAAATTGTGATGTAGCTAACTGTGGTAAAAACTTGTCACCAAATGTTCCGGTGCATGTAGTGACTGTATCTTGCTTGACGCAGACAGTTAAAAATGTTGAGCACAGGCCAGGATCATGAGCAATCAGACTGTTTACTTTTTGGCACAGCTCCGCGCTGATGGTGAGCCATGACTAGGCCCTAAGGAGGGGCCAAAGGTCACTGAGGTGAATGACAACTAAGCTTTTTCAAAACAGAAAATTTTAGATGGTTAAACAAAATAAGAAGTGCTATTGGATCAGTGTATATGTCATTAAAAAACTAAATAATTAATCGCTAGTTAATTTGCAACTAATAAACTGCATTATTCAGTCATTTAAAAAAAATCTAAATATCTGCAACTGATAAATAAGACGTGCATCATTTGGTCATGAAAACAAGAAATTACAACTCAGGCATGTTTTAGTAACTTGACTCTTCCTGGGTGGTGGTGAGCAGCTGCTTCTAAACACTTACAGTTGTGAACTCATGTTTCCAGCAACACAGCTGTGCAGGACCTCAAGCTGCTGTCCTTCCAAGTGTTTGTTGATTTAGTTTTGCCTTTTTGAAAGATTTTTTTCTCTCTGTCTAAATCGATGGTTAAAAACTTCTGTGTGAGGTTTTAGGGTCTTTCAGGTCAGATCATCTGACTAGTTTCGGCCCGAAGCCTGGTTTCCTGTATTTTGAGTCCTGATAGACTGACCTTGACCTGACCAATAAAATCCAAAACACACCTAAGGTCGCTGGCGAACTGGATAAACATGAATTGGACATACTAAAACATTTTTCAAAACTTGAAAAATTTAACTTTTTAACATTATTATGAATAAACACCAGAAGGAATATTATACCATAATAAATCAACTTAAATCTTAAATAACTTTCAATATTTTACCCTCTAAAAAATATATATTCTGTCAAAATTATACAAGCTAAATATAACATCGGGCCATTAATAACAATAAAATAAAATCATCTGCTGGGCCGGATAGAATTACACAGAGGGCCGGATCCGGCCCCCGGGCCTTGACTTTGACACGTGTAGGTTTTCCTGCAGAATAGGTGTGATGTCATATCACACCAATCCAGGTTTGTAACTGTCTTGAGGGAGAATGCCGGGCTGCACATTTTATATCTTCTGTCTCTGAGGAGGGTCACTGGGACCGCTCCTCTTTATGTGTCTAGTATGAAGAAGACCCCGGGGCGCTGTCCTTCATTTGTCCTTTCTGACGACGGATGCTGGGGCCGCTCCCCTTCTTCAGGTGTCTTGTCTGAGGATGGTTGCTTCCCTTCATGTGTCCTATTTGAGGAGGGCCGCTTGGACCGCTCCTCTTCATGTGTCCTGTATAGGGCCACTCCCTTTCATGTGCTCTGTCTAATCAGAGCTGGCGGGACCGCTCCCCTTTATGTGTCCTATCTGAGGGGGGTGGTCACTGGGGTGCTCCCCTTCAATTGGCCTTTCAAAGGAGGAAGGCTGGAGCCGCTCCCCTTCATGTGTCCTTTCTGAGAAGGGTCACTGAGACCGCTCCTCTTCAATTGGCCTTTCTAAGGAGGGAGGCTGGAGCCGCTCCCCTTCATGTGTTCCTTCTGAGGATGAATGCTGGGCCACTCCTCCTCTTCATGTTTCTTGTCTGAGGAGGGTCGCTGCGGCTGTCCCCCCTTTCATGTGTCCTATCTGATGAGGGTCACCATGGCCACTCTTCTTCTTATGTTCCATCTAAGGAAGGTCACCGGGACCGCTCTACACGTTCTATCCGAGGAGAATAGCCTGGGTCGCTCCTCTTCATGTGTCCTGTCCCTAGAAAGGGTTCTCATCATCACTCTTCTTCCTGTGTCCTGTCTGAGGATAGTTTTCAAACCACTTCTCTTTATGTGTTCTTATCCTCACAAGGGGATACCCCTTAGTATGTCCTGTCCAAGAGGAGGGTTGTCAGTCCTACCCCTTCATCATGTGTCTTGCTCCTAAGGGTCTCTAGAAGGTACTCCCCTTATGTGTCCTGTCCCTGAAAATTCTGATTTCCCTTTAATCACGTTTGCTATACCTGGGACACTCATTGGAACTGCTTCTCTTCCTTTAGTTTCTAAAAAGGGGTTTTCCATAATATCTTCCATTCTTGTTTGACTGCAGAGACCTGAACTGTTCTCTTGTTTTTTCTATTTCTCCTCCAAATCCCTTCCTCCTCACTGTTGTCACGTGTTGTTCCATCTTGAATCTTTTGGGAACGAGCCAGAGTGAGGACAGTCCTTTTTGTCTTTACAGTTGTTTCCTTTTCTGGTTTCAGGTTTTTCCCCGTCCTTGTGTGATTGACACTTAATCCTGTGAGTTAGTCACAGCAGATTAGGGTTGTCAATCATCCACAGCTATCTTCATTTCAGTTAATCATCCTCAGTATATTTTTATGTCTGGTTTTAGTTTATCCAGATCAGGTCATCTGCTCTTTCACTCTTGTTGTTGCTGCCTTTGTTTCGTGTTTTGTCCTCTTCAAGGTTCTGCCACAAATCCGGTTCCCTGAATTTTGGGTCCTAAACCACTAGTTCCTGACAATCTGAATGAAGTCTTAAGAGGATAATTGCTACGTACGAGACTCACTTCCTATTATGTGCAGGACAGAGCTCAAACAAGTCTAGGTAAATATTAAGGTAAAAAACCATATTCTTCAGTACCAAATTTAGCTCAAGTCAGGCATGTCCAAATCGTAGCCGTGGGCCAAGTGTGCTCCCGCATTTCAATTTCCACCGGCACGCAGGCTCCTTTCTCATAAAATCAAAAAAATGCCAAGAGGCTTTGGCTGTTTTCAAGGCATTCAATATCAAGAGGGAGTACCAGACCAGACATGCTAACTATGACAAGCTAACTGAGAATAAACTGCACAAAAATGGACACATTGAAAGAAATTGTGATAAACACTCGTTTAGTTGTATTTATTTTCTATGTCAAGAAAGGAAAAGTAGGTAATTGCAATAGAATGTTCATTTGCATTTAATGTTATTGAAATCATTCAAAGAATGTCAGACCGAATGTCTATTCCTCAGACATTTTACTTCAGACTGCTGCTTCTACTGGTTATTGGAAGCTTTTTGATAACATACTTACAAAAACATAATTGGATTAAACCTAAAATAAAACAATTTTTACTTTTTGAAAGAAAAATGCATCTTAGATTGTGTGACTTTTGCTCTCTGCAGGAAATGCTTTGAATCCCTTAATTTGTTTGTCATGAAAAATATTTGACTTAAGTATAAACTTTCAAACCTTCATGACGTCATTTATGTTTTGCTTTGTCACCATGATAAAACATCACGACAACTTCCTTCATGTGACTAAGAAATGAATAGTGAAAAAAAGTTGAGTCACGTTTTCTGAAGTGAAATTCTTAATAATCAGGTAAGAGGAAGCAGCTCTTGAACTGTCCCTAAAGAACAAGAGTGGCTTTCAGCTGCGGGATGAAAACAGCATTCATGTTTCAATAACTCTTTCTCAAGGAAATGTTTCAGTCTGCCATACTGAGCCATTCTAAATTTTACGGGAAGAAATTTCCTGTATGGTGTTGCTGTCGCATGCCTGCAGACTATTTGTCCAAATATACAAGGGATGCTTCTGTTCTCCTCCTGGTACCAGTCCAAATTCTTTGCAAACCCATTTGCCTAGACTGTGTAAATAAGTATTAAGTTATCTCTATTCAGAGGTGCGTGAGAAAACCAGTTGTGCTAAAGCTTGTCAAGCTAGCGCCAAAATATTACTGAAAAGACTAACTTTTTTTTTTTTCCTGACAAGTTGGCAAAGCAAGTTAAAATTAAACTTTATGTTATGCACCTTTCAAATACAAAAGCAATACAGATGTGTTATTTAAAACTTTATATTATTAGTATTGTGTATACCTGTCTTTTTTGGAGTATAAGTCAATAAAAAGTATATGTAGACACTAAGGATGCTACAATATTCGATATAAAACCGAACCGTTTGGTACACGTTCCACGGCTCGGTACGGTATTTTTAACAGTACGCATTTCATTTATTCTGTACCATCGAGAGCTGCTGCCCGGGAGACGGAGCCCAAATGCTAAAAACATAGCATTTTAGCTAACTGCCCAAACAACCGCAACAGTCACACCACGTTGTGGCTTTCAGTGGGGAGTCTATGCAAACGCGCGTAAAGGAGAATTTCAGATTGCTCGAATTTTCGTGGACTTTTCATTTCGTGGCTGATTGAAAGCACGTCGACGCAGCCGGCCGGTGTGTGAGCGGATTCAGGCTCGTTTTCAAGACCCACCATAGACTCTAAAACCTTCTATGCAAAGAGTTCCAGGGTTCTGAGTGTTTATTGCTAAAGCTCTGTAGTCTTCTTTCAGTGGTTGATAATGAAGGTTTTTGAAATTTAATGAAAACAGTTGATCCACAATATAGTGTACCAGCACGTCCACATTTCACAAAAAAATATATACATACCTGTGCTTTATGAACAAGTGCGGAAATTGAAGACGACTTGGTAAAAACGTACAACTTTCCACATACAGCTGTAAATGTTCATTATATGACAGTCCTCACACTGGAAAATAAAGAGTCAAGTACTGCAGGCTGTCAAGACTTAAGAGCACAGCTTAGATTGTTGAAGTTTGTTATATTCATGTTTACAAGTATTGAGGACTGAGGAACTTTAACATTTGATTAAATTGTTTACAAGTTGTAATGTTCACAAGAGTTCTATTTAAGTGTGATTCTGCAATAACTGCCGAAAGCTGAGCACTTGAAAAAAAATCTGATTTCTTATTTATGTTGCTTCGGTTTACAAAAGGAATCATAATCTGTGGAATAATAGGATTTTAGGATTGTTTTTCTTTTGTTCAATAGGTACCGAACCGTGACCCTCGTATCGAGGTACGTATTGAACCGTGAGCAAACTGTATCAGTGTATCCCTAATAGACACATATATAAACACTCATTAAAAAAAGTTTACGCTTAGCTACGCTACTTTCTATGACCGTTTACTGCTGCTAGCATCATGGCTAATAAAAGCTAATATATTAAGCTAACAATCCTGAGTGAAATGTTCATTGCAAATCCCAATACCAAGATGGAATTTGCTGGATTCAATGCCAAGTACTCTAAACCTCTATTCCCTAACTTCCAAGTCCACTGGAAAGTTGATTCAAGCTAGGAGATTTTTGACAACTGGAGACAAAACACCTACGAGGGATGCAAAAGCTAACACAACAACCGACTGTTCCAGAATAAAAAGATGGGTGGGGGTTTTATACTGGAGCTCTGAGCACGATGACGTGAAACTTCAAGGACTTACACCAGTTGACCAATCACAAAATTCAACGATAATTCCTTGTTTCAACCTGTAGAGGGCAGCACACATACAATTTTTGACTATATTTTCAGGAATTAATTAAGTTTATTTTAGTTTTTCAAAAATATGGCAAGGATTACCAGAAAGCCCTTTTATAGAGGTCAACAGCCAAAAAAAAGTTGATTTAGGGCAGATTTAATTTTGACCAGCCAAAGGCTTAGACTTGGTAGTGAAGTTTGAAAATATAGAACTTTGAAAGAAAAAGCCTGGTGGAAGATTCACAAGATTTGTACCGCTTCAACATTTTGCATCAAGTCTCTTCCAAATGTTGGTACACACGCGAGTTTCGGGTGGTCACAGTCCAGTGTGAACACTATGCTAAACACGTGTTCAAAAATATGCTTTTAGTGCATTTTCAAACGCTCGCCAGATGCCTGTTCTTAACGTAGCATAATATGTGATTTTTAAAAAATAAGTAGCAACAAATGCTAGAGAGCTCTGTAGGAGTATGTATCAGTAATTCCTACTGATAGTAAGCATTCGTATGTTGACATTGATGTACACGTTAAGCTTATTCCCTACTTTCCGATTGGTCTTTTTCCATGAATATAAAGGTCTTTATCTTTAAAAAGCAAATAAAAATATTACAAATTCCTACCAACATCTTAATAACCAAACAGTCAAATAAACTTTAAAAAAGCTACTAGCATCATGCTAATAGGCTAGTATGACACACTATTTTTCTATCAGTTGTGTAACAGCCCACTAAAAAAACCTAAAAACTTCCCAAATAATATAAATAGATGGTTAAACATTCCGTGTCAAGCCATGAATAACTTTATTGAGGGAAGAGATGCTTGGCGTGAGTTGGCATCCCGCTAAATTCCCAGAAGTTTATCTAAAAGGAAATGGCGGTATTATCTTGTCTAAACAAGAATATAAGGATAGAAACAAAACATAAAACTATTTTTGCCATCTCACCACACCTCCTGGTTATTGATGCATGAACTATGAAAAGCACCTCACTGAAAATAAGTAACTTGGTCATTTGCATTGGCTGCTGTTGATTAAAGGTTGTGTTCGTCTCTTTAAGAGCTGCGCTAATCGTAATGTGTAAAAGTGGGATTTTATTTGCTTGTTAACAATGTTTACCCTGGTTACTTTAGTAAATTATTTATCACCAGGAAGGGTGCAGGCAGCTTTGTACAGCTTGGTAAGGGCTAGCTTTTTTTTTTTTATTTATTATCACCTGCACTTTTTTGGGACTTAGATTCTCTGAAGTGGCAAAAAGATCTAAAACTATCTTGTTTCATATTTTCAGAGCAACATTACAGAGATGTTACTGATTCAACTTCCATCAACATGTTATACCAAGCTAATTCTTGTGCTAAAAGTGATTGTGTCCGATTGACCTCCAGGTCTGTGTTCGTTTAGTATTCCCTTCCTGTTCCAATCCAAGGATGGAACCAAAGGTTCCTCATAGTCAAACCATCATGACTTATAACAGTTCACCAGTTAAAAGCAAAGAATGAAATAAGATAAACAAGACAGTAATTAAAAAAAAAAATAAAAGACACTGAATCTTATTCTTTGTACTTGTTTGCTCAATATTACATCTCGTAGGTTCTGGTCTTGATGAACTACTTCTTGCAAACAGGATAGTAAGGAACAAATGGCATGGAACATTAAGAAAGCACCAAGATGCTTCCTCAACATCTTAAGACCAAAGCTAATATGTGAGCTAACCCTCTACCCATGTAGTCAGAGGGCCCTAGTTCAGCAAAAATAATCACTGTGGTAGTACAACCCAAAATGTAATGTCCATGCATGTGGACATAAGGTCTTAAAAGGTGACAAGGATCACAACACTTTCAAAAAAGATCATTTTAAGGCATAGTCGCATGCACCCCAGTGCGTTTTTGGGTTGTCGTAGAGAAGAGTGGCGCAGGTGCGTTTTCCACTTCCTTTGAGGCCCATACGGCCACCATAAGGGATGTCAAGAAAATTAAACGATTGTCGCGAGTTTGGAAAGTCTTGTGGCGTATGGGTTACGCTACTCTATGGTGCACTACAGTACAGTATGTGCAATATGTACTGTGCATCACACTCCAGTTGCTAGTAAGGTGCGACTGACCGCCCGCAATGGTGCACTTGTACACATGATACGTAAATTTTAGTAGGAGAACCAAAGTATGCCCACATAAAGGACTCTCTGATTACTTAACTTCCTTATTTCTTAAAGTCAGTGTGCACATCTATGACATGCACAGCAACCTTGAGTTAGCTCAGTTTGAGGAGAACCTGTACTGTCTGGAGCAGGGGTGGGCAAACTACGGCCCGGGGGCCACATGCGGCCCCTTAAACTACTTAATCTGGCCCTCCAAATTAAAATACATTGAATCAACAATCCTAATTATTGTTCTATTTTCATTGTATTTCTGGTTTCTTCTCATGAAGGGTGCTGTTTCTCTGGCGTTCGTGTGTGTTTTTTTCTGAGTGTGTGTTTTTTTCTGACTCGGTTTTTGGTAACCCATTGGATTACCAAAAAGAGAACAAAAATCAAAATTTAGAAATTAAAATGCCCAAATTTTCTTTTTTTAAATGAATATATGTGAATTTTAATCCTAATTAAAGCATGTTTTTATCTAAATTCCATATTATCTTTTTAGTTTATGAGGTTCATTACCAAATCACTCCTTCCATCTGCTCCTTGTTCGGCCCTTATGCCAAATTTTAGAACTCTTTCTGGCCCACAAATCAAAAAGTTTGCCCACCCCTGGTCTGGAGAGATGCATAAGAAATTGTCACAAAGGAACTCAATCGAGAGGAAAAGCTGAAATCTCCCTTTGTTCATTATTTGGTTGATCAGCTTGAAGCTTAATTTATTGTTGTCAATTTCTGGGGCTTGTCCGGGATGGGAAAACGATGTGAATTTTCAGAACAAATTCAGAACAAGAGTTCTTTTTGATAAAATACTTTCCATTTTTATTGAAAATATAACTTTAAATAAAGATTATATATATTCAGCTGCAATATGAATGAAATTATTGGTAAACAAAAGTCAGCTACCTTTTACCCAGACGCACACCTCCTACAAGATTACATATACAGTGGTCCCTCATTTATTGTGGAAGATACGTTAGAATACTTTGAGGATCTCCTCAGTCCAGTTGACGTACCTTCTCTTGAGGAAGCCGAGGACTCTGGGGTGGAGCTGTCCGAGCTGAGGTCACTGAGGAAACCGACAAGCTCCTCGGTGGCAAGGTCCCGGTGGTGGATGAAGCCTCCTCAAGTACCTCAAGTGTCTGGATGCCATGGGAGTGTCTTGGCTGACATTTCTCTGCACCATTGCATAGCAGACTGGAATCACCACTGGACCGGAAGACAGGGGTGGAAGTTCTCCCTTTCAAGAAGGGGGACCGGACGGTGTGTTCCAACTACCAGGAAATCACACTCCTCAGCTTCTCTGACACTCGTCCGACACTCGAACCTCAGATCCAAGAACAACCGTGTGGTTTCTGTCCTCATCAAGTCCATATATGTTTTGTGGATTTGGAGAAGGTGTTTGACTGCCTTACTAGTGGCGTCCTGTGGAGGGTGCTCTGGGAGTACAGGGTCCGGGGAGCCTTACTGAGACCAGTTCTCGTTGAACGTTGGACTCCGGCAGGTCTGCCTTTTATCACCGGTTCTGTTCATAGTCTTTAAGAACAGAATTTCTAGACACATCCAGGGCCCAGAGGGGATCTGGTTCGGGGTTTCCTTTCTGCTCTTTGCTGATGATGTTGTCCTGTTGACCTCATCAAGCTGGGACGTCTGGGGTGAGGTGTTCCGGGCATGTCCCCCTGTCTCTCGGCTGGCACGGAACGTCTCGGGTTCCCCCCAGAGGAGATGGAGGAAGTGGCCGGAGAGAGGGAAGTCTGGACAGCTTTGCCCCCACGACCCAGTCCCAGATTAGCAGAAGATGATGAATGCATGAAGTTACATTTGAAATGACTTACAGTAGATGAGATCCACAAATCACTCATCTTCAATTTTACAGTAACTGCAGATGTTTTGAGGCTGTTAAACATCTCAACACACTTTATAGACTTTTCTTATACATGAACATTTTAGCACTTTTTTCCTCATTTAAACTCTCAAAGTACAAACCTTCATAGAAAAATACGTCTCGTTTCATAGAAGGAAAACAAAGATCTGCCCGCGATTTATGTGATTTTGCCAAACTGAAAGCATTCTGCACAGGAGACATGGCACAGAGAAGGTTGATTGACAAGGTCAACAGCCAATCAGAAAATAGTGCGCTGTAAAAAAACATAAATAAATAAAAAGGATGGAAAACTGCACTAAAAATTCTGCAAAACATCAGTCACCAAAGGTAAACCACGTCATAGGGAAGGACCACTGAATATATATATTTATATATGTCTACATAGCTCTTTAGTGAACTACAGCACAAACCCAGCATTCAAACTAACATCTAGCAAGGCCTCTAACATTTGAAATGCTTGTCTGAACAACGGGAAAAAAAATGGCTGCAAAGAGAACTTATTTCTTTATGTAACACCTTTTCATAATGTTATCCATTCTGCGGTTACTTGGAAATCAAGTTGACCTTCTCCTTGCTTCTGCATTGGGGGGGAACCGTTAGGAAGAGGCTCCCCCTGAGAACGTGTTGAGTCTGCGTTGTGCAGGCCACCGAGTCGAGAGTTGAATCTAGAGTCACAGAGACAAAAATGCATTTACGTATGTAAAGTAATACGGCAATGTTTCAGGAAGAATCTTCTGCAAACATGCATTTTACTGAATGATCAAATTAGGGACTATCCCACCTGTTTGCTTCAGTTGTCTTTCCTTTTTCCTCCTTTGGTAAACTGTAAACACACAGGAAAGAGTAGCGTAAATATAAAGAGGAAGTGTGTTTATTTATCTGCTTCTTAAATCCCATTCATGAGTCACGTCAGCTGTTTCAATTTAACCGTAAGCCCTCAAGGTCAAGTCAGATTCTCTAATTACCAGACGTTACAAGCAGGAAGGAGAACAAAAATAAAAAAAAAACCTGTCATTGTTTCCTTTTACACGGAAGAGCATGACATGAATGTCAATTAACAAAACAAACAAAACAATAAAACCTGTTTTAATAGCTTTGTAACACACGGGCCAAAAATGTGAAACACATGTTCAGTTCTCCACATGTGGATGCAACATGAAGCCAAACACATATAAAAAAAACAAAAAAAGGGGTGAAAAATACAAAAGCTATTACAAAGACATTGGAAAAAAACATCAGAGAAAAGTGCCTAATTTCTGATCAGTGGATAAAAATAGTTTATTCAGGAGTAACCAATTAAAATTTCAATGGGTCCAGTTATAAAAATAGCCTTCATACAAAGGTCCACTATTTTGGGCTCATTTCACTAATATTTACTTTTGCGTTCACATTAAGGCACTTTTACAACAGCAAACACGAACAGCTTCAAGAATTATAGCAAACACAAATATTTGTTAATAATAATAATTAACTAAATGTTTTTTTTCCTAAAATAATGAAAACAAAGTTTCAAGCTTTTACCTTCACGGTGTCATGGTTTTAGGGTCACGGTTCAGATCATTTTTTAGATCAGTAAAAAGTAAAAAAAAAAAAAAAAAGGAAAAACAACAAGATAAAAGCGAAATGCATTTTTGGAAACGCTTCGACTCATATATTCAATAAGCAAATAAAGTACTTTACACACAATATTTATATATGCAAAACATTTGGTCATTGAGGGCTATTTATTAAAAAAGAAAAAAACATCTTTAAACAGAATGTTTTATCAAAACGAACTGTGGGAACCATTAATTATTTAAAATATTAATTGTTATCTGTAAACCATGACGCTCCCGTGCTCGCTTTTCCTGGTGATTTTTGATCTCTTTGGCTTGCCCTACAATCATCCCCTGACGGGACCGGTGAGTCCGTTATGGAGCTGCAGCTCATCATTGGGAGATTCTTTTAATCCAGAAATGGAAACATGCACCGATGCTTTTAATCAGCTCTTAAATTAAATAAACCTGATATCGATCCACATCCTTCATTATGAAGGATTATCGATGATTCGTCATACCCCTAGTTTTGACATAAACTTGTAATAATCCTGAAACTCAGTTATAAGTTCCAATTATCCAAAATTAGTTGAGAATAAAATTAAAGTTTTTTTTTTAGTGGTTGCTGAGCCACACGTTCCGCTCCTCCCGTAACCTGCTGCTCACCAGCTCTGAACTACATCATCCAGTTCATAATGATGACAACTGTCACAATCACTGTTTTAGTTTTTATGCAGCACTATTTACGCCATTTAAAGGCTACACACGTCAGACATTTCTTCATTTAATTATTTTTTTCTTGACAAGCACATTTTTTTTCCCCTCAACTAGGGATACCAGCACACCGGTCCGGAGAGAAAAGTCTGTCGGTCTGGATGTGGACCGCGGTCCGCCATTATCTAATTCCTGCTTTACATTAACCTAGAAAAAAATCAGATTAGCTCTAAATAATTTTTTTTTCCCAAATTGAAGAAACAATTAGCATTTTTTAATAATAATTTGTCTTGGTTCTGGCATTTCTTTCCCTTTCTTTATTGTGGTTGCTTAACTTTTTCGTAAAAACATGCTATTTCTTTTCTTTTTTTTGAAAATGTTTGAGTTTACTTAAGTGTTTTAATACTTTTTAAATAAACAAACCTTGTTTAAAAAAATGAATTCCATATTTGTTAAAATAATTAAATGAGTTAAAATAAATATTTAATAATGTTGATATTTTCCTACCCAAACAGACAAACTGTAATTTATAGGAGAGAACAATTAGTTAAGTTATCCACCAGGGTAAAATATGAAATATTTAAATATATATAATAATTGTAGGTAGTGATGTTAATTGTAGTTATTTTTCAATATTTTATTACAAGAATGAAAAATAATGCAGGTTTTTCATCATTAGCTTAATGGTCATCTCATTTGCATTAAGCCACCTACCTGTTAGCAGCAAGTGGAGCACCAGGTTGATAATTATGATACCAGAGAGGCAAATTGCTGCTGGAAGAACAAACCAGGTCCAGTCCTGAGATTCTTGACCTGTAAAAAACATTAAAAAAAGAGAACATTTACTTTTTATTAGCGTGTTTTTATTTTGTTTTTCCTGTTAGCCTAGCTTGCCGCATTGTATTGTACGCATATCTCTTAGTACAATATGTGTTTAATTTTTTTTTTAACTCTTTAACTGTAAATAAACATGGAGTGAATTTACTTTCATCAGGTGTTTTTTTTTTATTTTATTTATTTTTCCGCTATAATGCTAGGCTAACTTACGGGTGTTGTATCATCCCCACATCTTTTTAACAATCATATACTTTTAACACTGAGGCTTTAGCTTTAGTGTTGACATTATATTCAGAATTAACATAATTCCAGTGGATTCAGTGTTGAAAAAAAAAAAAAAGAAGTAGATTTGCGTCGTTTTGCATCATTTACGTCACTACTGTGTTCAGCTGATTCATCGACAAAATTGTTACAATATGTCAGAGAGCGCATGTTACTCAAGCGCTAACTGTAGTGGACAGAAAGTGAAGCCAACAAAACGTTGCAGTACCGGCACTGACCAGAGGGGCTGGTGCTTAGAGTGAGCAGATTCCCATCGACTCCCATGTTAAAAACCTCATTTTCAGCCCTCTAGTAAACCCCTTTAATGCCTGGTGCTTAAAGTTTTTATTTCATCTATAGCTGCATATTTGATCCATGATAACTCTGAGGGGAGTGAATTTTTTTCTAAGTTTGTAGATTTTTTTTAAAAAACAGCATTTATTTTCGCTTAATGAGGGGGCGTGGCTTTTTGATTGACAGATGACGATCGTGGTGGATTCTGGAGAAGAGCTCCAGTGTTTCGCTCGTCTGCTATAGATTTAGCATTAGCATGAGCGCTGTACTTAATTTTTTAAAAATTTGCACACGTTTTATTTTTAGCTTTGTCTTGTGATTTTAATTTTAATTACATTTTTTTTATTTTATCTAATGTTCATCTTGTATGTAATCCATAACAATCAATTTTTTACATTTTAAGGCTGTAAAACTCTAATTTTAACGATTAAAGATGACTTTGGCTGATGTGTGTGATTTAATAAAAATCACGTTTAACATATTTGAGCGACCAGTCTTTATTCTTCACACTGTTTTTATTCACACTGTCTTTATTCACACTGTTTTAACATGCGAGTGAGACGAAAGGAAATGTAGATCAAATACAGATCTGTACAAAATTTGTTTTTGAAACAGATGAAATTATTCAAAACATCACAAGACAATTCAGTATTTATTTCCCTTCATTTAAAGTAGGGGGCTCATTAAACATGTCATGGTTAGAGAGCATCATATATGATAATACTTTCTTTTTTTGTATTTAAAGAACCAAAAAAATATCCTAAAGAGTACATTTTTATCTGCTGAAAAAAAATTGATAAAAAAGGAAAAAAAAAAAAAAGTTTAGTGCCGGGTTGAACACTGTGCAGCTGCTTGACGTTCTCTTGGACGCCAATGACCAGCTCCAGAATCCAGGCGTCGCCCGTTCACGTCCTCCACAGTGATGACAGAACCAGGAGCTGCTCTTCCTTGTAGGATTAAAAATAAAAAGAGCTCCACCACCGTCAACCCCAGTTTAACCAGGAGATGAGGATCTCTTGCCGCGCTCACGTCGCTGTGGTGGTTTTGTTTTTTCTGTCTTTTCTGGTGCCAAATGGAAATGACGTCACCATTTATCCAAAATGTAATTTTAAGGAAAAGAAAATAGATTTCACTCAAAAAATATTTGTATATGTGCTGTTTTTGCAAGGATGTAAATACACAAAGTAAAATATTTCATCTCGTTTATACTCAAAATACATGTGAATATCTTTAAACCAAATCTTTTAAGAAAATGAATTAGTCTTTGAAAGAACATGAATGAATGAATGAAATGATTTATTTCAAGCAATCAGGTCATAATACATGAGTTTTTTTGGTTCACATTTCACTTGAATTAAAGGTTCAAACATGCGTAACCCCACAGTTCTCAAAGTCTTTTATGGATTTTATTTCCAGAGGCTTTGTTAGGTCCGGTGGTCCGAGTGGTTTGACAAAGATTCTGGAGTTCAGAATCCAGGTCGATTGGATCTGTTTCTTTTTGCGTAGAATTCTTGCTTGCTTCGCCAGATCAGCATGGTATTTTGAAAGACGTTTGTTTATATAGATGGAAGAACCCTTCAGTTGTTTGCGTTGTTTCATCAGAGCTATCTTGTGCTTTCGATTCACAAACATGATCAGGATCGCTGGTTTATCCGTGTTCTTTCTCAGAGGAAGCAGGTGACAGACCTCAACAGTATTTAGGTCCAAGGAAATCCCTTTTGACTCAAGAAATGCTCCAACTTGATTCTCCACGGAGTTAGCATCCATCATCACAGCTCTGTTAGCATTCATGCTAGCGCTGGTAGCTCCATGCTAGCGCTGGTAGCTCCATGCTAGCGCTGGTAGCTGGTAGCTCCGCGTCCTGGGTTGTAGTTGGAGTCCAGTGAGAATCACATTATTCATCCGTGCCTGTTGATCCATGTCATGCATCCTTCTCTCCATGAGATCTTGGCGATTATCTCGTTTGTTACGTTCCTTTTCTTGACGAAAATCTTCCACGAGCTGTAGTTTAGATTAGTTTAGATTCATGGAGAAGAGCGGGGATTAGACAACATTGATTGTCGGCTAACGCGGTTTTCAGCTCTGCCAAATCGACTTCAAAATTTTTCTTTGGTGCCATGTTAAACTCTCCTCGTGTGGTAGCTGTTTTGGAGCAGTCCGGTGATTAAAGTCGCTTGTGGGCAACTTTAAAAGACTTGAAAAGCCGAAGAGTAGAGGAGAGCTGGAGACACGTGTCTGCTCGTCGTGACCCGGAACCGGAACATCACAGTCTTTACTTTGGATTGTCAGCAGAAGAGAAGGAACCATCAGTCATGATGTTTAACCTCTTTGGATCTGACGTCCATCACATTTTGACTTATATTAACACAGTGGTTCATTCTTCTTTACAGGGAGTGTGTGTATAGTAGAGTTAACTCAAATATTAGTTCCAGCTTTAAGATTTTGACATAATTAACTAAGGAGTAAAAAGAATGATTCCTCATATTGTAATCACAGCATTGTGAGATCATCTATCAACAATTTTATTTAATATAAGAGAAAAAAAGAGGTTTTACACATTCATCTATTACTGTTGTGTTGTTTTTTTTTTTTTTTTCGACAGCCGCACTCAACAATTAACTTGGTAAACCATGACCGTAACCATAATCCTAACCTTAACCTTTTCCTCTGGGTCTGTGCGACTAATAAAAAAGTTTAGCACGGGCCGCATGTTTTTTTGAAAATTACGTGCGAACAGACATTTTCTTTTTTAAAATGTGTATATAAAGGCTACAATAAGATAGCTTAGGACCACAGAAATAAGATGTTCAAACTTGTTATAAGGAATGTTCGGTTACAAACGTTTTCATTGTTGTCTAATAGTCACTTGCACCGCTTCACATCGTATGCGTAAAACATCAAGAACTCACCAGCAAAGATCTATGATGTCAATAATCTGTTAGCCGTTAGCATTGAGGAACCACAGTCAGACGAGCAGAAGCTGTGAGCGTGAACTAAAACATATTGGGGGGGGGAAGCTAGTCAACTCGGCCCCGTCCCTTTACTCTATATTTGGAACGTCCACATGAGGCGGAGTTAACTCCAACCAATATGGCTGCAGCCTTGAGCTGACTATTTAGACTTCATTTTGGGGTCTGTAGAAGTCAATGGGATTTTAGAGATGATTTGTCTAATTATATATTATGTCAATGGTGTTACTTTAGGTGTCACCGGCGACAGTTTTAAGTGTTTGTCAGACAGAAACATTGAAATAGTGACATTAATCTTATTAGAACTTTTTTTATTTCTTTTCCCGCCAAAATGTTAGCCTAGCTACATTGCATCATCCCCATGGTAAAAACAAATTTAAGTTATTATCAGACTTAAATGCATACATGTAGTTTTTGCTTTTCTAAAACTGAATTTAACCATTTAATGTTCCAAAACTGTGTTTTTATTTGATTTTTTTTTCATGTAAAGGACAACTTTTCAAAGTAATACTCTAAAAATAAGAGGGGAAAACTTCAAAATCCTTTGGTTACTGAAACATCCACAGTTGCAAACATGAAGTCTAATACAAGCAACATAAAGTATTTTTGCTTAAAAATTCATGCTTTGCCTCTAGGTGTTAGCATTTTCAGAGCGCAAAATACTGTATTTTACACACTACAGGGAGCACAAGATTGTAAAATGCACTTCTTCTATTTTTTAACTATTGTCCTATATAAGGCAAACTGAGTTACAGGGAGCATTAAGAGAGGAGTCAAAGAGAAGTCAGACTTAATTAACTGCACTTACAGAAACTCTAAAAACTCGTTAGCCAGGTTAGCATATGTACAAAACCTGAAACTCTTTACCTTGTGTGCAAAATGTAAAAAATCAGACTGATGCTGATATTACAAATATGACTGATACTACAAATATTACTGTGACTATGCTAACTCTCAACCTTGCCAGTAACACTTCAACACCTTAGCCACATTAACATATTCAGAAAACCATCCAAAATTGTTTGTAATACATACAAACAATGATATTGCTAAAACTAGGCTAACTTCCAATCCTGCAAGTAACACGTTAAAAAAAAAAATACAGTCCAATATTTCCTATCACTGTAACTCTTAATCTTGCTTGCTAGACATAGAAAAATAGACTAATACCGCTTAAGACAACATTGCTGTAACGACGCTAGCTCCTAACCTGATTATTAACAGTTAAAAAGACACAGTCCAACACCGCTATACGTTAGCATATTCACATTAGTGATATCTTCCAACTTTGTTGGCGAGGCGTACAAAAAAGACTGATTCCACTAAAACAAGTATTACAGTGACTACTCTAACACCTAGCCTATTAATAACACGTGAAAATAACACAGTCCAACGCCGCTACCCGTTAGTAGGGTTGGGCACCAATTGGGTTGTATGCGGTTCCTGTGCCTACGCGGTTCTTGGGTTTCAGTTCCTAACCTGTGCCAATTTCAGTATTTCTGTAATAAAAAAGACATATCTTGCCAAATCAACAAATTTTTCCAAGTCTCATATTATGCATGGTTAAGACCTCCCTGTCAAAAATGGACGTTTTGAGTGTAGTTTTTTCATGTGCTGCCTGTTCCTGTTAAATCAGAACTCAACAACCTCTGAGTCGCAAACCGACAGTGCGCCACTCTTTCACTGTGCGGCTAATTCACTGCTCATCACCTGTCAAACATCAGATCCTGAGCTTGTCTGAGGGGTTACCGTTGTTTTTATCTCACTCGGGGGTGTGTCTTGATGACAGCCACTTCCACTGTTTCTCTGTCTCTGTGACTGAGTTTGAAGGCTGTCCCGCACTAACTGAGCGGAGGGAAAAATAGGGGACCTTTTTTATTATTGTCTCCATAAAAATAAGTAAAATATCACAGTTCAGGAGACCCGGGCTGGCTGGCCGTGCTCCCTGCAGCTCTCTATCTCCCATCGTGTTGAGCTCGTGAGTTCCGCTTAAGTCGAGAGGCTGCAGCCAGAGAACTGCAGCGCTGCAATAGGACAAAAAAGCTGATGTTGGATCAGTATTTTACCTGCTGATCGGATCACTAGAAACATCATGTGCCCAAAGCTGAGTTCCTGATTGGCTGATGCGACGCAGCTACCTGTCAAAGTGATCTGCTGTGAAATGCAGCCAGACATTCAAGCGCTGCGCAGCACATGCTCGCTCTCGTCAGCGCTTTTATATGAGCCCGCCCACTATTGCAGGAAAGGCAACGGGATTGGCTAGAACTTCAAAGTACTGAAGAGAGAGCCAGTGATTGACATGTCCAAAGACCAATAGACGTTCAATAAAACTAAGCACAGAAATGTGGCACCGTTTGCAACAGCTTCTTTCGGTTTCAGCAGCACCGCAAAAATCATAACAGTTCCTACTCGGAACCAAACTTCGGTGCCCAACCCTACCCGTTACCCACGTTAGCGTATTCACAATACCAGTAACTTCTAACTTTGTTTGCAAGACATAAAAAAATATAATCAAAACAAATGTTACTGTAACTACGCTTGCTCCTAACCATATTAGTAACACATAAAAACAACCAACACTGCTACACGTTAGCAAATTCACAATACTGGTATCCCCCAACTTTGTTTGTGAGATGTACAACCACAGACTGATTCCGGTAAAACAAGCATTTCAGTGACCATACTAACTCCCAACCTTGCTAGTGACATGAAACCAAGACAAAGTTTAACACAGCAAGACGTTAGCCATATTAACGTATTCACAAAATACCCAACCTTGTTAGTAGCTTGTACAAAAACTGACTCTTTGACAGAGAATCATGAATCTGTCAAAATGGTTTCCACATCCGTAAACACAACCAGAAGTAATCCATTTATAAGGTTTAAAAAAAAAGTTTTTAAGTGCAAAGAAAATACATCTCCGCCATGCTTGTCAACGGGCCTTTGAAGACACTTCGTTGACTTTCCGTGACAACATCTCATACTTACTGCATTGTTCGAAACAGTGAACGACAGTGGCGGCGTAGTTCACATCCTGCCTCTTCACCTGCACAAGCACAAAGGGAGTAAAGTCTCGGCTTGAAGAATGTGCAGGAACTTGTGATTCCTCCTTAAAGGAGACTTCCTATAAAAACATACCTGGAGACAAGAGCTGCACGCTTTCCCAGTCAAGGTTAGGTTGGTAGCGTTGAGCTTTTCATGAAAGAAATTGAAAAAAAAAAATGGGTGAGTCTGTACCTGTGACTAATCTTTAAAAGCATATGTGATGTTTGGAATAAAGAAAGCTTTTCATCACACTGATAACAAGCAGCTAGAGGTTAGAAATTTAGAGAGGAGACATTTGAAATAAAAGGAAATATTTAACAAAAGGTAGGTAGCAAGCACACGCATATCCTTTATTTGACTAAATATACGCTTCTGAGCAGCAATTTTAATTCTTTTCTTCAGTGATGCTGCAGGTTCAATTTTGTTTCTGGGCTTTAATTTAAAAAATTACTTTAATTATGATCCTTTTTTTCCCATATAAGAAGACAGTTTGTTTTCGCCTTGCAGCAACTTGGATGTTCAGTTGAAAAAAAAGCCAGTTTGCATCGAGGCGTAAACAAAGTGTTACTCATCCGTCTTCTCTGGCGTTAGCCCATGTAGGGGAATATTCTGGAGCACACCAGGAACCAGGCGGGGATTTATGACCGCATGCCGAGTCCTGCAAAGGTCCCCGACACTCACCACACGCACAACGTTGCGTGCGTCCTCCTGGCACGTGGCGTTTGCAGACCTCCCACACAAGCCCACGGAGAAAGTGGCGGGAACCTGGGACACCAGCTGGACGTCCTGGTGCCCTTGTCGGCTTGTCACGACGACGTCCCAAGCTGGGTAGTGAGAGACGATTGCAGTGAGAAAAGCATGTTTTTCACTTCATTACGATACTTTATTTAATAAAAAAGTACCTTTGATTCCATCTCTGAAGGGACACCGAACCCACGACTGAGAGCCAGCAGTGAACTGATAAAAGCAAAAACAAAATAAAAAAACATTTTTCAATCAGAGCGCCTTTAGGCAAAACCACTTCTGCATTGTTTTCAGGGAAGTAACACAAGCAAACAAAACCAAAGGGTTCCCGTTAATACCTGCTCTTTGTAATTTTGTTTTTCCCAGTTCAGTTGAGTCCTTTAAAAGAGACTTAACTACATGCTGTCACAGTATAACGGAGATCAAAAGAGATGAACAATGGCTGTTAGAGGAAAGCAATGGGCTGAGTTTATCTCTCCTGTTTGGGCTTGCCAGCCAAGTCCTTGACACACTGCAGGAACAACGAGGATTTATTGCTTTTGTAAAGGAGACAACAAAAGAGCCGCCGAGAAGGAGGAGACACACCGGACTATTAGGGGCAGAGGATCAGGAAAAAGCCCAAAGTTTCCCAGTGGCTTTGCTTTTGTTCCACTTTTGGTTCAGTTTTCAGAACAGTTTCATATAGTGACTTTTGGGGTTTCCTGTGTGTGGTTGGGATTTGCTAAAAAATACTGGCACAACTTTGACCACAGCGTCAAACTGCTTTTTGTTCTGTTTAACCTTTTAAAGACCAACTACAATCATTTTTTTTTCTATTGTAAAGTCCCAAGGTCTTTTAATTAGGATTGAATCATTTTTAGCCAAAATTTGTTGCGCCTCCAACTGTCCCAGCTCCATCTGGATGAAGCCCATCTGCTACACTATTCAAACATGTAGTTGTAATTCTTTATCAGTCGTGGTAAATCACCTGTCCGTCGTGGGAGAGGATCCCTCCTACATGTGGATTTCCCTTAGGTCTCTTCTTTTATTCCCAGAATCTGTTTTTTTTTTAAGAAGTTTTTTTCTTAAGAAGGAGAGTCTAAGGCAGGGGTCGGCAA
Source organism: Oryzias javanicus (assembly GCA_003999625.1). Lineage (NCBI taxonomy): Eukaryota > Metazoa > Chordata > Actinopteri > Beloniformes > Adrianichthyidae > Oryzias > Oryzias javanicus. The sequence continues at coordinate 8,980,876 of CM012459.1, forward strand.
CCTTTAACAGTAAAGAGCCATTTGGGCTTTTCTACGGATCAAAACCTAAAAGGAGCCACATTGACTTACGTTAGCCTTTAAGAAATTTGGATTTGCAACTTCTTTTAGTTTTTTTTATATATATAAATATGAATAATGTCTATTTTTGGCACAAGCAAATAAACATATAAAAGAAACTGATATCTTTCAAAAATGGAAATTGTTTTTACGTTTTTAACTTTATTAGCAACAAAGCTAGCTTGCTGCTTAATTGCTAGATGAACTTCATATGAGCAAAACATTTCTCTGTAAATCAAATCAGTCAAAACTTTTTGGATGTTGCTGAAATAAACTAAACTCAAAATTAACGTAAAACCCCCAGTAGATAAGAAATTAGCTAAAATTGTTAGCAAATTGCTAAAATATTAGCTAAACTCCAAAACAGCATAAAAAACTACTTAGACCAAATTCACCAAAAAAAGCTAGCTTGTTACGTAATTACTAACTAAACTCCAAATTAGCATACAATTCCTCAGTGTTAGGATTAGTTGAAAAATCAAGACCACTGCAAGTCAAAAACGTTAGCATGTTGCTAAAATAGAAGCTAAAACTCTAAATTAGCCTAAAAACCCCACTAGAAAGAAAATTAGCCAAAAGCGTTAGTATGTTGCTAAAATACAAGCTAAAGCTCAGAGTTACCCTAAAAATCCCACTAGAAAGAAAATTAGCCAAAAACGTTAGTATGTTGCTAAAATAATAGCTAATCTCTAATTTTTTTGAAAAGTACTATTTTATTTTTCTTCAGCCAGAGAGCCACCATGGTAAGATAAAAGAGCCACATGTGGCTCTGGAGCCGCAGGTTGCAGACCCCTGGTCTAAGGACAGGGGTGCCCAGTTTAGCTTAGCAATAATTAAAAATAATTAAAAGATCACTTTGAAAACAGATCAAAAGATGATTAAAGTGAAGGGTTAGGGAAAAACGAATTTCATAAGAGTTAGTTTCATCAACTTTCTGTGTCAACTTTCAACTTTTTGACCTGGAGAACCCTCAAGGAAAGTTTTCAAGCTGCCGAACGTCTTAAGCCAAACTTGATCAAACGCACAAACACTCGTGCTAAATCTCTGTGATCCCACTGAAAGGGTAGAGAGTTAAAGCAGCAGGAGATAAAAAAATAAAATAAAATCAGCCCTTACCTTCATGCACAGTTGAGGGCGTGGATCCACTTTAGCGAACGTCAACTGAAAAATGTCATCAAACAACAAAGCGATGAGTCACAAACAAATCAAGACCTACAACTGATAAACCCTGTTTTTAGCCTGCGGGAGAAGCTAAACGGCTGTGCCGTTTTACTTATTCACTTAGCTTTACTAAAGAAAATGGTTATTTAAAAAAAATGTTCGGCTGGAATGCGACCGTCACAGTTTCTGGATGACTGATTTCTTGAGAAAGTCAACAGTTTACTTTGAAATGTAAACTTTTATTTTGAAAGCATTGATGTAAGATCCTCCAGGTGTAGCAGAAGGATGAAGCAACAATTACTGAGATATTATCAGTCAGTGATTATGTATACTTTTAACAAAGCCAGCAAGAATAGCAAATGATTTTTGGCATGAAAGCAGATTCTGGTGTTGCTGTGACGTGATCAGATATCAGAACCCTCAACAGCGTTCTGCTTGGAAGCAATAAAGATGACTAACCTATGAGATCACTACCTGACGAGCGGGTTTGTGAACCGCCACAATACTCTACAACTGATGTCACGCCCACTGGGATCCTGACAGTCCACGTACCTTCCCCCTGCTGACATTCTGGGAGGAACGCGGAAGATCCGCGCAGGTCCCGTCCTCCCTCTTCTCGCACAGCCCGGCCGTGGCGGTCACGGGGCAGGCGGGCTCCCACAGCAGAGCTTCCTCCAGCGGGTCAAAGGTTATCCCAGACCACAGCTCCTCCAAACCTGGAAGAGTGCACCAATCCTTACGTGACTTATCAGTGTTCTCCCCCCACACAAAGATGCGACCCCGGTAACTTACGGTCCTTGAACGGACACACTTGCACCCTGGGGGCATCCACCACTGCCGACCAACCCTGCAGAGAGCGACAGGAGACGGTTCTATATTTTCAAAGAGCTGTTGTTGAGAGAGAGTTGTTGGGGAGATCGTCACCTCGATGCAAAGGCAGGGTAAAGGTTGGGAGTAGCGGAGGATGGCGCTCTTTACCGATTGTTCCTTCTTTATCTGCGGCAAAAACAAAGAGTTTCCGGATTTCACCACTTTCATTTTCAACAATAACTTTGACTTTAAGGGTTTAATAGAGGCCTAAGCACAGACGTCTATCAGCTCTACAATTGTAAACACACCAGCTGTACAGTGGAAAAACTTTATCTCTTTGCTTCCTCAAAAGTTGAATTCACTGAGTCACACTGGGTGCAATAAAAGTTCATGTTGTGGTCAAACAGAGACTTGAATTGGGGCCAGGACTTGTATCAACAAAATAAAAGCTTTCACTCAGGAGTATTGGTGGAGCTGGAACATTTTGTCATTTTGTATAAGAAAGGGACAGAATACCAAAATGAAAGGTTCAAAGACACGAACATGTAAAATATAGACCATATCACAGCACTGAGACAGCCTTGATCAAAGAAATAAATGACATACATCTAAATACAGACATGGGTAAGGTTGGGTAAGGTCTTAATGCTGTTAGACTTGAGTGTAGGTTTTGACACTGTTGACCATGCAACCTTTACTTGATGGGTTGAAAAACTGAGTTGGAATCTCTATCATTGCTTTAAACTGGTTCAAATCTTATCTCAGGCTAGAACATATATGGTTAATATTGGAGACTGTGTCTCTGATGAAATGGCAGTAACCTCAGGGCTCGATCATTGGACCTTTGTTATGCAATCGATATATGCTCCTTCTGGGTCACCTCATATCTAGAAATGATATGCACTACCATAATCATACAGTTGACACTCAGATTTATGTCTCATTGTCAGCGGGTGAACAAGACCCTATAAATTCACTGTGCCGTTGCATTGAACAAATCAATATGTGGAGGAAAGGTCATTTCTTCTATCAGATAAAACTGAAATAATTGTCTTTGGTTCACAAAATCAACGGACAAATATCATCAGAAAAAAATAATAAACGTTAGACTTAAAAAATGATCAATTTACCAGAAAAAAGTAATCCATTCACAACTTTAAAACAGGTCAATTTACTAGAAAAAATAAAATTTACGACATTTTAAAACAGGCAAATTTACTAGAAGAATAGATAAATATACGACTTTAAAACAGGTAAATTTACAAGATAAAAGTAAGAAATTTAACCAATGACTTTTAAAATCATAAATTTGCTACTTTATTCTTGTAGTTTAACAGTTTTAACTTGTTACCTGTAAAATTACAAGATTTAAAGTTGTAATTAAAAAAAACTTTGCTTGTAAACTGGCACTAATATTTTGTTTTATCTAAATTAGTTATGAAATTATGACGAAAAAAAACGTGGTTTTTTTTTAATAACAACTGACAAAACAGGATAAAATAATACTTGATTTTTGGTCATTTTAGCATCTTAAATTCTATTAAAAGCTCACGGTCCCTTTTTAAATTAGTTTTTCTATTGTTTGAAAGGAAGCAAAAATTATAGAGACCAGTCTGCTGAATACCCTGCTTTTTCTTTTTTTTTTTTTTTTTGTTAATGAGGTCAGGGCCTTGATGGCTTGCCATAGAGTGATCATAAAGATGAAGAACAGGTTTGGATTTGGCTCCATGGCAACCAGCAGCCCAAACCCTTCATTTAGAATATTTCAAAAGTTGAAACAATTGTGTGGTAATTGCATATCAGAAGATGGAGTGAAATAAAGCGGATGGATGTTCAAGTGAAAACCTCTGCTAAATGAAGGCTCTGACCTGTGTGCTGGCTCCAGTCCCAACGCAAATGTAATCCTTATGGCAGAGCCGGAGGTGGTAGGTGTGATTCTCAAGCATGTCTGACACGTTAATCCGCAGCTCCTTCTTCTCCAGGTTTGTGATGTAAGAAAGCCTACCAGCTGAGAAAGAAAAAAAAAAAACAATCTGAGAGTGAGGCATGAAACCAGAAAGTTATACGATTGACCGATTGATTTGCAACTTAGTGGCGAATCCTGTTGGGGCATCAAACGTTCAAGATTGATAAGTTAAAAACTGTTTTAGTTTTGTAAGTAGAGTTGAATGAGAGTTACTGGAAAGGCATTGGAAAATGGTAAATTTAGCTTAGATAAGTAAAGCTGTTTGAAACCAGGCAAAATGTGGATGGACCATATTGAGCGTTGGTGCTTTTTAGTGGTTAAATTTATGAAGACTCACGCCATTAGCCTTTTTTACATTCTGCAGATTATGCTGCATGAGAAAAGGGAAAGCTAGTTAATTTTTCAAGGATAAGTTAGAAAAAATTTGCATATCACCATTTTTGGACATGTTTTGGAAACACTGGTGCCTCAGACATCAAGCATGAATATTAGGGCCGGGTTGTCTGGACCCCAAAGAGAGCACAAGGGTTAAGTAAGTATGAATAAATAATATTGTGTGTTGTATATGGCTCGCAGTTTCTACCTTCCCTTGCAGACCCTTTTCTAACTTCCCTCACTGGTTTAGCGGCTGCTTTGCCACCAAAAGTGACTGCCTAACTATGCTAACTAAGAAAACTGTGCTAGTGTTGCAACAAGTACTAGCATTGCCTTCATCACCCTCAATTTTGTGAAAAAAAACACATTGCCATAAATGCTAATTATGTTAATGTTCCTAAAAGTGCTAACACTGAATTCAGCATCATTAGCTATCTCAGACACATAGCTAAAAATGCTAATCATGCTAACTATGTACAAAGTGCTAGCATTGCATTCAGCTTCCTCAACTATGTGAAAAAAAACATTGTGGATGCTAATTATGTTAATGTTGCTAAAAGTGCTAGCATTGTATTATGTACAATTAGCTATATTAGAAAAACACATAGCAAAAGATGCTAACTATGCTACTCATGCAAAGGATTGCATTGCTAAATGATGACATAATTACAGCTATATGACTTTATATATAAATATATAATTTTTTTTTTTTTAAACAGTGAAGTGAGTGGGTTTTATCAATGGGAGATAAATTGTTGACTTACAAAAGACAAACAAAATAAAAAGATAAAAATATTGATGGACAAACAGGCACTTACTGATGCATTCTGGGACGTTTCTTCTCAAATCTTCCATTATGCATCCTGAGGAAAAGTTAAAAACTCTTTTTAAAAGTGTTATCTACAGGAACAGTGGGTGTTTGTTATAGAAGCTATTAAATGTGAAGATGATTATCAAGAAGACCCTTGATAAGTTACATGACACTGTTCAATCGCAAATCAGTATAAAACTTTTATTAGTTTTTTTTTTTTATATATAATAGGAAGCCAAGAATGTATGCCTCGTACCTGGAGTTTGATAGTTGCTGGTCCACTTTATGCCGCAGTATTCAGGTATGGTTTTCACCGTTATATGCACTTGTTGGCTTGGAGAGACTTCAGTGCAATCATTGTCAACTGTCACCTGAGGGGTAGACATGTAGAACTCATAAAACTAAAAAGAAACCCACTGTCAGTCAGAGTGTCAGTGTTGGCATGGCAACCGTGTTGAACACCTCCCAGCCTTCCAGGCAGATTGCCATAGTAGCAATACGAATAAACACAGATGTCCTAAACGTTCCTTACATTTTATTATTTAAAAAAAAAAAACATAGTTGGGATTCCTGGATTATTGATCACCTGCCCGATCCCGTACCTGCAGTCCAGACATTTTTGTTCTTGAAGTCTTCGTGAAACTTATCTTCTGGCAGTTTCTCATCATCCCTGCACTGATAGTGCAAATGGACAAACCATGAATGAGCTCTGCAAAAAAGTAAAAAAAAAAGACGTAAAAATCCTGTACATGTTGGAGGGATTCTTCTCTTTCATCCAAGAAAATGAGGAACAGCAGAGTTAATTTGTTGTTGCGCGGATGTAAAGTATTAATGTATGTCAGCTACACTTTGTTTTTTTCTGGGTCATAAAAGATTTTATTGGGAAGGATGCAGAATCAGGAACCAATGAGGTATCCAAATAATAGGCAGAAGTTTGAACATGGTAACTGCTTTTTACTGCAACTTCCTCAAAGCTTGAATTGCTACTGTTTGTAAACGCGCAGAAAAAGTCATCAAATATCCATTTTAAGATTAAGTGTGATTGAAAAAACTAAGGGTTGTAAATACAAACAAATAAAATATATTTTTCAAATTTTGAACACAAAATTTTGATTCCATTTTGCACCCTAAGAAAAGTTTAACCGTTAGAAACCTTACCAGAGGGTTTTGCTTTACAAAGATGAAAGCAGAAGATAAGGAGCTCCACCTTAATGAACTGTCACTCATGGAAGCTTGTTCTGCTGTGAGCCTAATGCGTAATGAACGGTTGTGTCTCTTAAACGGTGATTTGACAGGATTTTAATTAATACACAGCTTCAAACAGCCTCTCTGTGTTTTCTTCTCTATTCAAGTTGTTCACATTTCGTTGACAAAATCTTTTACTGTAGGTATGATACTTAACGCGACGGAAAAAGGTCACTTTGTGTGAAGGTCAATAAAAAAAAACCCACAATGATAGGATGTTTTCGTTGAGCTCCTACTAGCTAAATCGTGTTTACTAGCATCAGAGCTAGCAAAGCTAAAAGAGCAAATTTGTGACATTTTTCCTCTTTATTACAATTTTATTTTCTGTTTGAAAACATTTGCTGTTTAAAAGTTGACATTTTTTAACTCAGTCAAACTAATGCTCTCATGGAGAAATCTTAAATCTCAACGAGACACCTGTTAGCTTAACACGAGCCTCTGCTGATGTTATAGCAAACATGTTTTTCAGTTTGTACTACAAAAAAAAAACGGAACATAATTTGGCAGCTTGAGCACATCCGAATGCCAACACAGTGTGCCAACTGTTTTTATTCATTTGAGTAGGGAGTGGTTAGCTTACATGGCTCCATCCCCTTTTAAGACAAACAAACAATGAATGTGTCAACTTGGCTAGAGATAGCGGAAGATACTTCAGCTTCAAAGCGCGTGCATATCAACGGCCGGACAGGGTGCAACTTTTTGGCTAGCTTTACGACAGCATGGTTTCATAAACAAACACTGGGTGTGTTTACTACATCGAAGAAAAAAAAAAAACCCCAGCTTACCGAGAAAGTCAAGGGTGAATGAAGTGTAGTAGCATTTAAACGCCCACTCTGTTTTTGTCAAGTTTAGATTACATATTTACTTGGCTTATAAATTAAGTTAGTTAAAAAAGCTAAAAGTAAACTAAGTGCGCTAACATTTTGGCTAATTTGAGTAGAGAATGGTTTTATCAGATAGGGGATAGAGTAGGGGATGGATGGGATGAGTCTATTTCCTACTTTGGGAAATTTTTACTCACTGTTTTGACTAGATTGAACAAACTAGATTACATAAAACATCTTAAAATAAACTAGTTGGTTTGAAACATGAATATGTAAAGGATGTCCTAACGTTTTGGCTAACTTAACAAGACCATAGTTTCCTCCTTTAACATTAATAAAGAAACACTGTGTTTCTAACAACCTCTACTTCGGCAAAAAAAAATAAATAAAAACACTGAATGTGTCTGTTTGGTTAAGAAAAGCTAAGTTACTTAAGAAAGCTGAAAACAAACTGATTGCTTTAATGTTTGTACATACACCCATGCAGCATGCTAACTTTTAGCCTAACTTAAGTAAAGCATGTCTTAAATTTAAACAAACACAAAATGTTTTTCTTGGGAAAACACACACAAAAAAATGCAGTTACTTAAGAAAGTTTACATCAACTTCCTTGCTAACTTAAGTGTAGCATGGATCCATATCAAACAATAACTAGGAAAATTTTCTAAATTGAAAAAACAAGCTTACTTAAGGAAGTCAAGGGAAAACAAATGATGGCGTACCCATTTAAAACTCTTTTTTTATAGATATTAGCTAGCTAACAACCTGATTCTGTACCTTTATCTGCAAATAAACATTGAATGTGGGTTTACTTGGTAATACATACACAAATATATATATATATATGTATATATAGTATACACCAACAAACCACGCTAACTTTTAGGCTGAGTTGGGCCCTTATTTCTACAAACACAAAATGGTTTTACTTCGCAAAAAAAAAATAAATAAAAAACTAAAAGCCTTTTAACTTCAGAAAGCTGCTTTTAAGCATATATGATGCAATTGATTGCCCAAACAGCTTACTAACGCTACGTTCACACCGAGCTTAGAAACACGTTTAAGCGACCACTTTCAATAAAAAGTGATGTAAGTGCATGTATATGTACGTTTCAGGCTTCCACGTCTAAATTTTTCGCGTTCAAGCGTCTGTTTTTTGGCTATATGTACAATTCAATTTTATTTATATATATATATTTATATATATATATATATGTACAAAGTATACAGCAATTGAACACACACTGATAGCAAAACCAATCAAACTTTGACCAATCAAGGACTCGGGGATGTTTGAGTGGCGTCCTTTTCAAGTGTTATTACTTTTGGGCTATCTTCAGTAGAGCATGGCTCCATCTCCTACTTCTACCAACAAGTAATGAGTGTTTAAGATTGGCTTCTTCAGTTGTGTAGGAGGCTCTGAAATGAGCAGCACAATTTCTACTAGACTGACCTTTTAAAGTCCATTTCCATGAAGAACAAAATGCGGCACTATTAAACTCACCTGATAGCTCTAACACTGCTTTGACCCTAAGGTTCAGCTTGCACTTCTGCTTCCCCTCGCACTTCATCACCGGTGAAACACTGATGTTGTGGAACACAGAAGTGTTCTGCTGATCTGCAGTGGGTTCCAGGCATGCTGGAGGGAACCAGTCTGTGCGTGACAGGAGAAGCTTTAAAAATATAGGTCTCATGACAACAACCTGCATATTGATTTAAGCCAACTAACAACAATGAGCATTCAGCGAGAAGGTCAACTTCATCATAAAAAGTGGAGGTTTTATTCCAGGTTAAGACGATATTAACTCACTTTAGTTTTGTTTAATCCAGTTTGGCAGGTTTAATCAACCTTTATCTTCAATTTATTCCCAATTAAAGTTTATTGCACCTTGTTAAAACCTTTATGTGTTTATTCTGCAGCCATACTCACATTCTCCTTTGGTCCTGCAGCTGAGCCCCTACAGGAGGAAATGAGAGGAAATGCATTGAAGTGTAGCAGCTTTTTGTCAACAAGTGAGAGTTGTGAACAAACTTTTATTTAGAGCAAAGGTAGCTCCTGCAGCAGACAGGGGATTCCCACACCACAGCTTTTTACATCCTTATTCCTACTCTAGTTTGAGTATTTGAATGGAGCTCAGTTAAACTTTTTTTTTTTTTTTTAAAGGAAAGTGAAATAATTTCGTAAGAACTGCAAACTATTTCCTTGCAGAGATGCAATATATTTTGATAAAAACCTGCAAAAATAGGAAGATTAAAAGAAACAGGACAAGAAAAGAAAAGAAAAAAATCTCGGAGCTTCTAGGTAATCTCATTGGCTGTTAGATTCACACCTCCACATCCAGCTTGAGCAATGACTAGTAGGAAAGAAATGCAAAAAACATAAAACAGAACTTGCTAATGATTTGTGCTGTCATCACATGCTTGTCTGCATGACAGATGACGTTTTCTGTTTTTGGAGATAAACGTGTCCAACATTTTCATTGTCGAGGTGATTTCCTTCACCTCAGTGATAATGATTTTAACCCTTTAACACCAGAGACGTCACCGCCGACGCCTGAATAACACAGGTTCTTTGACATAAAGTAATTCGTTAACCGTTCATGTGAATCCGCTGATTTTGACACGGAAAACATCAGGGTGTCATTTCAGCTTTGCACCGATATGCAACACATAAGTAGTTCTAGACTTTATCCCTCGAGTTCTAGATTTAGCTTCTTGAGTTCTATACTTAACTCCACGAGTTTGAGACTTTGTTCCTCAAGTTCTAAACTCAGTTCAAGACTATGTTTCTTGGGTTCTAATCCTAGCTCCTCAGGATCTAGACTTATATGCTCAAGCTAGACTTCATACCTCAAGTTCTAGACTTAGCTCAAGTTCCTCAACCTCCTCAAGTTCTAGACTTGTTGATGGAAGACTACGCAAAGCACTAAAGCTCAATGTAATGAGCATATTCAAATCTGAAGTGACTGTTTGGCGCTGATGCCATATATTACACATTAATGTCACCACAGCAGAGGATGTCACCTTCAAGATGACCAATCTACTGATTTACTACTTTCTTATAACTGTTTATTTACTCTAGTTGACCCATTTTGGGTCTTACAAAAGCTTTTTTTTTTTCAAAAAATAATGGAAGTAGACTAAACTATGAAAAAAAAAATATCAGACACAAGAGGACTGGTGTCAAACTGATATAATTGGTAAGAACATAAAAATTACAAATCTTAACATAAGTCAGCATCATCATCAACATAGAGTAGGATCGTCTTTTTCTTTTCTTAAAATATTTTGGTGTAAACTTATATGGGAATTTGTTGCTTAAAAAAATAAAAGAAAAGGTCATCATCAACATATATTAGAATCATCATCTTTTTATAATGTGTTCAAAAAGGACTAAATTGTTGCCTTAAAAAAAGTGAAATTTTACCTGAGAACATGTGGTTTGACACCTCTCAATCCTGTCCAGCTTTGTGTTTTCTGCTTCAGTGAAGCACCAGCAGAAAACAGTCAGTAAAGAAGTCCACAGGATCCTCATCCTCCACACACTTTTTCTTCTCTTTCCTCTGCTGCTGTGTCCCACCTTCTCCCCTCTTCTGGGTCGGCGTCAGGAGAGCCTTGAAAGTGAGACAGATAGCTTGTTGGATGACTCAAAAGTGAGTGTGGAAGAAGGCGGAGCTTATGTTTATATGATCAGAGAAGTAGCATTTCTCAATTTTATGTTCAGAAAATCTGTTTGCAGAAATATCTGAAACTCCAGCCAAGTCTAATATTCCTTTAGGTTTGTGTTTCCCTCTGATACCTCCTCCAGAGTAATCGGGAAAGGTTGTGCAAACAAAACAAAAAACATTTACTGGCAGATACTGGAGACGGAAAGGCATTGTCACAAGATGATTCAATTTTTTGTAAAGTATTTTACTCCCTGGAGCTGCAGCTGACATTTAAAGATGGTATATACTTCCTCTTGGCTTTCTTTACTAAAGAACAAAATACTGAAATGACACACAAACTGATAAACTACACTAGTAAAGTCATATACCAACTTTCACCTTTATTTTTAAAAAAGAGACGAAATAGTCACTATATTGTGAAAGAACAAAGCAAATATTTTTCCTGTCAAAATAAAACCTTTCCCCGAAGTCAACACAGTCAAATTCCTTTTCCTGATGGGAGATCATTCCTATGCCAATAAAACTGTCTTTACATCTCTGGTAACACACAAACACAACTGCAGGTAATTATTGAGCTCTATATAGGTCAAATATATAGCTATACCTGCTCCTTTACAGTAAGAAGCAGGGCTTCAGCTGAAGGCCAAATTGTGCAACAACGCCACAGATCATGTACTGATAAACACCAACCGCTATAACTGATTATTTCTGTTCAAAGACACATAGGAGGGAAAAAAAAACAATTGAAGTCATTCCAGAGAAATGAGAACACAATGAAGTCACTGATGAGTTCAGCCGAAAACTATGAAGTTGATGGTGAGCGCCCCCACTCATCCTGGTAAACAAAAGTGAATTGCTAAACTGGTGATGCAGGACCATCTAAAGGCTGAGGACGTACTTTTTCACTGTTCTGCTGGTTCATCGGAGGGGGCGGCCCTTTCTTTAAGAGCTCCTTTCTAAAACTCAGTTTCAGGGAAAAACATTAGATGGTTTACAGGAAAAGCTGCCCCCACTCCTTCCCAAACAGCCTGTTTTGACTGTGTTGTCAGATTGAGATGTGGTTTTTCAGCCCAAAAGTCATCTAAAGAAAATAAAAAAGCCTGAAAAGTTAATCAGGAATGGAATAAATCTGAAAGTGTTATAGATATTTACTGTAATGACACATTTGCGCACTTTGGACTGTCATAAACTCTCAGTTGTTTGCTCCGTCTGGAAAAACAAAAAGAAAAAATACAACGGTTTCTGAAAGCAAAACAAGCTATTAAAAAAAAAATTTTAAGAAAAGGTCCAGAAACCAAAATTTCAAACCACAATTAAATGAATCAATCAATAAATAACGGGAATGTTTTGGAAAACAAAAGTAATAATAAGAAGGAAAAAACAGGTAACAAAATGAGAAACTGGAAAAGGTAGGAACTATGGAACATTGCTGACGTATGTTCACCTTGTCAAATGGAAATTATTTGGTAATATCTTCAGACGGATGATATTGTTAAACTTTTGGCCACGCCCCCTTACAAAACTTTGGTGATTGCTTAATCAGCTCTTTACCACAGAATCCTTCTGCTTTCCCTCTTTTTCAAAATTCAATCATCATCTTCCAATATCCCATAATACCTACCTTTTCCGATTTACTTTTTTTTTTAGAATTACAATTAAGAAAGTTACTTTTCTTTTCTGAAATTTTCTTTTGTATTTTTGGGGTTTCAGGATTTTTGTTTGGATTTCTTAAATGTAATGTTGTTCTGACATGATTTGATTTACTTCTTTAATTGTCTTTTTGATCTTTATTATGTTTTTCCATTGAGGTATTTGTTGTGTGATTTGCCCTTCGTGGCCACCGTAGATGTGGGATTTTATATCATTATATATGTCTACGGGTAGTACCACCTGCAATTGCCCCTTTGTTTCAGCGGCGGAGAACAGTAGGGGTAGAATATCGGGGGAGGGGTCATATGCCTTTGAGCCCCTAAAATGCTAAGAAAACCCTGTTATTATTATATCCTTGGATCTATTTGATATGTCTTATAGATTTTATGTCTTCCTGACATTGACCTCTGCATTTACCGGGCTTGGGACAGGCACAAGCAGGGGTCTTTACACCGTTGCATTTATCTTTTTTTTTTCCATCTGTTTGTCTGTCTGTGCTTACATTTTGTATTAATTTTTTTGTTTTGTTTCAGTATCTTGTTTTGCTTTGGTTTTTAACTGTATTTTCTTTTTTTTATTTAATAGTAAATTTTTGCTGACCATCACATTTGCGGGGGCTGTCATTGCACTTAAAGGAGCATCCCCTCCCCCTCATCCGTGCCCATATCCGCCCCATTGACCTGTATTATTTCACTGGACAAAACAAAATGTCGCCAAAGAAAAAGCCCTACCTCCAGCCCTTGCAAAACCTCAACTCAGTGGCCTAGTGGTAGAGTGTCCGCCCTGAGGCTGGAAGGTCATGAGCTCAAATCCAGGCCCAGTATACCAAAGACTCTAAAAAATGGGTTTGACACTGAGCATTAAGGGTTTGAATTGAGGTGTTAAACCATCAAATGGTTCCCAAGCAGGGCTGTGTCTGCAGTTCCCCCCCAGGCGTATGGTTCAAAAGTGGAGAACATATTTCACATGTGTGCCATCAACAGGTGATCGGTCTGAGTCATGACTATTTTCACCAATCATGAGTGAGCTTGTTTGAAGTCCACACACCTTCCACTGAAAGTGAATCTGTCAATCAAATGTTTGAGGTGGGGCCAATGAGAATCACAAGCTTTTATTGGTCAGTTTATAACTTGAAAAACTTGCGATAAAGAAAAATGTATTTAAAAAGAAAATAGGATTAGTACGTAGATGTTAAGAAGGTTATTTTGACAAATAAAATGACTGAGAAATAACTGTCTACTTCTCATTGTAAGTCTATGGGATTTTGGTTTCTTGAAACCACTTCCTATTTGGACCATGAGAGCGGAGGAGTTGATATGTCCAGTCATTATACTGTCAGTGATCTGGCCTTGGCAGAGAGCAGAGTGGAAAAGTACAGAGAACACAAGTTCAATGGAGTTAGAGAGTGTTTTACATGTCAAAAACAAGTACATTTTTTCTTTGGCAGTTCCTGAGTCAGGACTTACAGGAAACACAATTACTCAAAAACACAACCAGACAGAGAGTTTATTGAATGATAAATAGTAATTTGCTTAAGCGTTGGCATGTTGCAAATCAGAACCACAACTTTTATATTATTACACAAATCTCCCAACTGTTTAGGCCCTGGATGTAACAGTTTATGGAAGGTCTCAGAAGATAGAGGATTACAGCAGATGATTGTATCTGCCATGTTGATGTAGCATCTTCTTCTCCTATATGGTGGTGTTCCCAAACCAAGAGGCTGTTCCGCTGGTAAGGATGCTTACAACACGCCTCCTGTAGGCTTAGGCCAGGGTCTGATGCTTGAGTCTTCTTGGAGTCTATTTTTTTTTTTACTCTTGAAACAATATTTTTCCATCATAGCTGAGGCTCTCCATGATCTGCAGACCTACAAACTTGTGGTCCATTCCTCCACAGTCCTGTTGATGGTAAGTGGCTTTCCTGCTGGATCCACTATCAGTTCTTTTATTTGTTCTTTGTTATGGACCAGATCACTGTTTTCACCATCAATGTGATTCTATGTATCAAGTCTCTGTTTGCTGACTTGTCCTTCGAACGACCTTGGGTTAAATGTCCCCTAAGTGTGTGTGTGGATGTACCTCACCTTCGCTCAATTTGTGCAACAGCTCCATCTAGTGGAGAGCCTCTTTTTCTGCACAGGTGCATCAGACTATTTCCAACCCTGTGGGGTAAAATATGTAATGTTCTTAAAGTGAAACTTGTATATTACATAGAATCATTACACCAAAAATAGATTATTTCCAGCCTGTTTTTGAGTCATTTTTGATGATTTACAGTCTTAAGGTAAAGAGCGTTTAACGTCTGAATATTAGACTATCGGTCGTCAATCAGCTAATGAACTCCAAACTGAGATAAACTTGGGAGACGTCTCTCCGTTTGGGTCTATAATCATGGAAAAGACTGCTGACTCCATAAAAGGTCAGAGGTCACCTCCATTCTCAACAGAGAGCAGCTGATGGCAGACTAAAGTGACCAACAAAGGTCTTTGCTGAACAAGCCGACTCTCCACAGAGGACCGATTCCAAACCTAACAGAAATTTTAGTCACAGGAAAGAAAATAAAGCTCATAAATCTTTCATTCTGTTTGATAAAGTAATAGATTACAGTAACTTTAAGTAACTGTCGCTGTAGCAAAGTAACACAAGGCCTTACTAATTAATTTTCAGTAATATTTGATTATTTATATGCTCAGTTATTTGTGTTTTATAGCAAAATATAATTCAAATCAGACAGATTTTTTTAAGGTCAAAAAATGTTTGAATTTTTTCATTTTTCTTCTTGTGATCAGTGACTTTCAGCTTTTAAGCTCCTTAACTTACTGAGTCAAATTTCATGTTCGGTTTCAAAGACTCAGCCGTTTTAATCTCATTTTGGTGTTTTTATTTAGTGTCTGGTGCTGTTTTACAAGTGTAGTCATTTTAATCTGTTTTTATCAGTAGCACTCTCTATCTTTCAGGCCTTTTTCATTTATATTAAAAAGACTAAATGTTCATTTTGATGGAGTAAAATGATTGAAGGAACTGTTATTACTGTTATGGGTTCCAGGTAAGAGGAGAACCCTGGATCAGGAAGGACTCAGACCAAAACTCTTAAAGTTCAAAGAAACTAATTAATAACAAAATTTACCAAAAGCGTGGAAAAAAAAACACAAAAAAAAACTAGAGAATACTCAAAAAATAAAAATAAAGCACAAAGATCCTGGAAAATCTAAAAAGATGCTGCAATACTGATAAACTCAAAATTACTTCTTTAAACTTCTTTCATCTAAATGTGGTAAATTTAGCAAAAACCCTGCAGGTTTCTTTGGTTTTCATTTCTTTGGTTTTCTCTTCATTCAGGAGCAGGTTGTTGCTGCTGCAGCATTCCTCAAAGAGCTTCACCTTCTCTCTGAACTGCATCTGGCGGCCAACCTGGATGAGACCCACCCACCTGCGGCGCCGGCTCTCCCGCCACGCCAGCTTCCATTTTCCATCTTAGGCATCCCTCAAGCTGACGCATGTAGCTCCCACCGTCAGCACTCTTTAACTCTGCTGCCAGACGCCCCACAGGACTGCCACGGTAGTGGTGCGTTCAGAGGCCCTCCGAATTATAAAACACAAGGTTACTAATAAAGGAAAAAGAAAAATACCCAGTCCACCTCGTTACATACTTCGCACAACAATCCTTAATCATCAAGATGAAAAGAGGGGGCTAAGGATCCACCCCTGCAGACAGCCTCAGCTCATGGTGATGATGTTTGAGCTGTTGGTCCTTCCTTTCAAACTGAGGCCCCCTCCAATTCAGGGTGTTCAGCCCAAGTGAGTGTATGAGATTCTTTATCCCTTGTGGTATCTTTTGGGGTCACCCTTACATTGAAGTGTTTTCCCTTCTATGACAAAAAATGGGACAAAAGTGGACAAGATTCCATGTCTGCCATGCACATTAGTGAAAATCAAAAAACATTAAAAAGAACAAAGTTTAACGCGCCGTCTTGTGGGTTCCAGACGACCCCACTACCAGTATTAGCGCCCCGAGTATAGCACAAGGATGATCTTCTGAAAAAAAAAAAAAAAAGTTAGACAAACATTAAAATGTAAACACAAAAAGTTTACCCTCCTCTTTTATCCAGGCTTGGGACTGGCAAAGTGATTTATTAAAGAATCACTAAGGCAGAGTTACTCGCGTACGGAAGCCGAAAACGGTCCAATGAAACGATTGGACCGTTTTCGGCTTCTGTACTTATTTTGTTTTTACATTTGCCCTACATTATACTCAACAACAATTACTTCCTACTTATTAACTTTCTAACAACTTACTTACCAACTTGCTAACAAATTAGAAAGTTCTTAGCAACTTATTTACCAATAAGTTGCTAACAACTTTCCTACTAAGAACCTATTAACAACTAACTTACTTACTAACTTGCCAACAAATTACCTACTAATAAGTTGCTAACAACTTATTTACCAATAAGTTGTTAGCAACTTATTGGTAAGTAAGTTGCTAACAACTTATTTACCAGTAAGTTGCTAACAACTTTCTTACTAAAAACCTATTAACAACTAACTTACTTACTAACTTGCTAACAAATTACCTACTAATAAGTTGCTAACAACTTATTTACCAATAAGTTGCCAACAACTTTCTTACTAAGAACCTACGAACAACTAACTTACTTACTAAGTTGCTAGCAACTTATTTACCAATAAGTTGCCAACAACTTTCCTATTAAGAACCTATTAACAACTAAGTTACTTACTAAGTTGCTAACAACTTACAATAACTTGCTAACAACTAACACTTAACAACTAAATAACTAACAACTAATTTCAGTTGAATAATCCTTTGTATTTCAAAGGATTATTCAACTGAAATTATTTTCTCTAAATCATACTTTAGAACAAGTATGTTATTTTTTAGAGAATGGCCACAATCTGCTGAAGAATCCTCTTATTCTTGATAAGAAGGATTTCTTCGTTTTCGCCCCAGCAGGCGGGTGTTTCTCTCCACCCTTTTTTGTTTTTTTTGGTGGCAGTACTGTTGACCACTATACCTCTTGAAGTTTTGATGTTGACCTTCTGGGCCACTGTGTGTGGTCTGCAGGACTTCACGATCGCAACAGTTTGTTGGCTTTTCTGTTTGCGTGATGTTCCCTGTGAGGATTTAGATTTACTGTTGTCTATGATCCTAAATGAGCCCATTATGTATATTTCATCCTGAACTGGACAGTGGGACTTCACTTCAGCAGCACTTTGAGCTTTACGTTTCTTCAGTGATTTTTCCACTGGTAACGGACGCTGAGGCTTTTCCGTGGCTGCACGGCGGGGAACTCCTCTCTTTTTATGAGAGTTCTTCTTTGGAGAAGCTTCCATGTTCACCTTTTTAGAAGATGTGCTCCTGTCCACGATCCTACACGAGTCTTTCATGTTCTCATGCTCCACTTTGTGTGGTCTTTTAGATGTTTTATCCTCAACTGGACAGCAGGGCTTCACATCAGCGACCCTTTGAGCTTTTTGTTTCTTCTTTGGTGTTTTCACTGGTAACGGTAACGGACGCTGAGGCTTTTCCGTGGCTGCACATGGTGGAACTCTTCTCTTTTTTTGAGAGTTCTTCTTTGGTGAAGCTTCCATGTTCACCTTTTTAGAAGATGTGCTCCTGTCCACGATCCTACATGAGTCTTTCATGTTCTCATGCTCCACTTGTCTTTTAGATTTTTTATCCTCAACTGGACAGCAGGGCTTCACATCAGCAACCCTTTGAGCTTTTTGTTTCTTCTTTGGTGTTTTCACTGGTAACGGTAACGGACGCTGAGGCTTTTCCGTGGCTGCACATGGTGGAACTCTTCTCTTTTTTTGAGAGTTCTTCTTTGGTGAAGCTTCCATGTTCACCTCTTTAGAAGATGTGCTCCTGTCATCATGGGTTTCATGGGCGTTCTGTTTTCCCGCTGTTTTTCCAACAGTTGACCGTGCTGCAGGAATTTCTGATCTAGCTTCCCCTTGGACAGTTTTGTCCTCTATTGCGTCTGTGTCAAGTTCTATACTTGAAGTATCTTGGCAGACAGACATGAGTCTAAATGCTGTTGCTCCATAAGGATCAAATAAACATTTAGACAGATGTTTCATTCTAATAAAATTATGACTTAGAGCTTCTTCTGGGGTGATCCTTTTCTTTGAATCAAAACACAGCATCTGTTTTAATAAGGATTTGAACTCTTCCTCATCTTGAAGCTCTAGAGAATCACTGCTGCGTCTACCAACGTTTAGCCGATCATCAATTGTAACAACATTCAGGAAGTCGTCATCTGTAATTTTCCCTTTTTTATCCTGATACTCTGAAGGAGTTTTGAATTTGAAACTATTTCCATTACAAACAAAAAACTCTCTTAGTCTCACAGCATTCCGCATAACTTCCTGTGGGGGGGTTCCTAGCATTTGAATAACACTTGCAATATAATCATATTCAGAAGTTATTGCAAATAGGTTTCTATTTAAATACAAGTAAGCCAAAACACATCCAAGACCCCACATGTCCACGCTTTCATTCATTGAGAGGCCAAAGACAGCCTCTGGCGCTCTGAAACCCAGAATTTGAATTTCGCTTGAAGGATTCATTTGGTAAATTCTTCTTGCCAAACCAAAATCAATGAGCTTTACCTTGAAAGGATGGTTACCGTGATCTACTAACATTAAATTGTTAAGTTTAATGTCAGTATGAACAATTCCCATCGACTTCAAAGCTTTTAGAGCCACCAGAATTTGCTGAGCAATCGGTCGTATTTCAGACACTCTCAACGGCCTCTGGCATTCTCGATGCATGAAATGTAAGAGGTCTTGGTCTAGTTTTTCAGTTACGATATAGTGTTCGTATCGGTAACTGAAATGTTCCACCAATTTCAGAAGGTTGTTTTTGTCCGGATCAGCATCTTTGATTCTTTCTAGAATATTCGCCTCATGCAGTGCTATGCGGTCTGCAGAAACTTTCACTGCCACTGGATTCAATGTGGGACATTGTCGATAGCTGAGTACTACCCCATAGGCCCCGCCAGTCAGTAAACGCAATTTTCGGTAGACATGCAGGTTACCTGCAAGAATGATTGGATAACGATCAATCATGTGTGGAGTTCCCATCTTTAGCATACGATTTTATTTCTTGAGTATTTTGCCTTGTGAAATTTTAGTCTCTTCTAAATAATTTTAGACCTCCTCCCAATTTAAATGGTAGGTTCAATGATTTCCATTTGAGTGATGATGACGTCACGACGACTCGCTATTAATGGTGATGACGTGATCAGTCACGTGATCAGTCACGTGATCCGGAAGGGCCCCCGTAGAAATGATTGAAGTTAGTTGTTTATGAACTGCATTACCCAGAATGCCAAGCGAATGGTCACGCTTGGGGTATGAAAAGACTGCTAATAAAAAGTCAGTTTAACACAATGGTAGCGCCTCTTTTGCTTACTTGAAGATAACACAGGTACTAACGTCTAAGCATGAGACTGGGTTGCAGCATCGAGAAGCCCCTGGCTGCAGCCTGCAGAACGGGGCGTCCCTCAATGTGGGCGGAGTTAAACGTTTAACTCCGCCCACATTGAGGGACGCCCACTGAATGCGATTCTTCTTCGTCACCGCAATTCTTGTTGACGTCGTCTTCTTCTTCGCATTTTATTCAATTCCGTTAGTAATATTGCCACCTACCGAAGTCAGTTGATATTTAATCAATGCAATTTCTTAAAGCCTGCTATTTTAGGATCGAAAGTTACGTGCACGTAGTTTTCTAAATACGTTTAGTCAGCGCTGAACTGTTTTTGAACGCACTGCAGCTTATCCGTAGACTGTTTATATTTTACGCTCTTTTACAGACTAAGAGCTCACATTTCCTCTGGGGGATGGACCAAATGCGGAGAACAAATGTCACGCACCTTGCCAGGTGCCAGACAGCTTGTGGGAATTTAACTTAAATACGTCCAACCAAGAATATTTAGCCTAAAGCACTATGTACGGACAGTGCAGCAATGAGCATCTCAGCTGTACATACTACGTGAGGCCAATGAGTTTCCATCCGTTTTTGTGCTGTTAAATGCATACGAATATTAGCCTTTATATGTACACTCTTGATTTTTTTTTTTAATCTATTTAGAAAATCTTGAATTCTTGGGTATATATAGCAAGAGGAACAAGAAGGGACTGAACAAAACTGTAAAATTAGTTGTCTCCAGGAAATAAAGTTCAAATTAATAAAGTGCCTGTATTTTATTGATCAATGATTTAGTGGTATATGTAAAATTAAACCACAACATAAAAAAACATCCCTATATTACACCCAGGTTCCACCAAAATATTGTGTATGTAATAATTGGTGTGGCCTTTAAACTAAACATCTCAGCTAAATTTGCATGCAAGTGCATCCTCAGATCAGTTAAGAGTGGCAAATAAAACCCCTTGTCCCATGCTAAATACAACCATGATCCCACAGGCAGATTGAAATAATTAGCAGCATTGTAATGCTGCAATCATGTAGACAAAAAAAAATCAAGAAACAATTGGGAACAACTAAGATTTATTACTCCTCAAAACAGACATAAACTTTGAGTTTTTTCACATCCATAATTTCAGTACAAAATGCTTCAAAGTCACTCTTCAACTGAAAAGAGAACATAAACGGCTCCCTCAACTCCATGACTCTGTCTTCATCGTCACACTGCTGGAGTTCTTTGAGAGTTTCCTTTTGTTCTCTTTTGTCCATCTTCACAACATCTGGGAGGGAATGTCTTCCTTTGAATGACTGAGTTCTGCACCATTTGGCCGCCTTCATGGTGTCGTGAAGCAAAACTTCTTGTTCCTAGATAGAACAAAAGGCAATTCTTTAAGTATATACTGGAGATGGAAAAAGCAGTGAGTTACAAAGGCTACGTACATTCTTTCCCATCACGCCGCTGGTCTCCAGGTCTCCTTCCTCTACAAAGGGATTAGAATGAACAGATAAATTACACTAAATTACCTTGAACATTACATATCTTAAACTTTTATGCAATATTATATTATATTTGAAGGGGCATCTAAGGTCATCTAAAGTAATCTAACAGAGAATAAAATTATACAGGGAAAAACTATTTATGTGTGTACAACAACTCAATATTCAAAGTACCGGATGAGATGGATTCGGAACACATCTTCTCCAGGGAAGCATCCTCTACACCCTGAAATTAGCAGAAGGATTAACAATAGTCATCAAATAAGTGCCTAAATACACACCTAATACATTTCGTAACCTTCTCTTACCTGCAGTTTCTGCTCGTCCCGACGCCTTTTTCTGATCAGCATTCTGGCTTCTTCAGACCTTGGTGATTTAATGACAATGGAGATTCATAATTAATGCTCTAATAAGTTAATCACAGGGTTTCAGTGAAACGTGTATTAAAAAAAAGTATATCAAAAGTCAGATCATAAAATCATTTACGGCATTGGAAAGTTGGTTATAAGAAGAAGACACCACCATCTTCTTATTTGTGGCATGTTTCCTTTAAAGAAATACATACAGAAGATGTCAGTTTGTGTTGGCACCCCAAAGTGCCTTGTATTCACTAAGCACAAACTGATTACAATTTACACATACCTCCGTGAAGTCACATTTGGCCCCCATGACAATGTACAGCGTGTACTGAAAGTCAAAAAGAACATGTTAATATATTTTCTACATATCCTAAGCATTCCTTAATTTTCTTGACCGCTTGGTCCCTTTCGGGGTCGCGGGGGTGCTGGAGCCCATCCCAGCAGCTTATGGGCAAAGGCAGGGATCACCCTGGACAGGTCGCCAGTCTGTCGCAGGGCCCACATCCTAAGCATACATTTCATATTTCTGAATGTTACAATCCTTGTACTTCCTGGCCCCTTCTGCAGAGTTGCATTGCTGCAAATCAGTTTATATATGTCAACTGCCTTGCTGCCAGTTGTATAGCATAAGGGGAAAAAAACATCGTAAACTGCATTTCAATTAAAAAAGTAAATAGGAAAATAAAATAAAATTATGTGTCACAACTAAAGGGTCTTACATAAATACATTTACTTCTCCATACCCCTCTTTATGTCTTTCTTCCTAATCACACCTGATTGTTTTTTCATTTCACTCACCTGTGCCCCTCCTTATGTAAACCATGCATGCATTTATTCAGTCTGTGTCCTTCTCACGGGGTGCCAGCACTGGTAAGGGCAACATGTGCACCTTAATTATTAACAATACCTGCATTTCCATTACATATATGATAAAAACTATCAAAATCCTACAAAAGCCAAAAAACAGTGTCGTAATGACACTGTTTTACATTAAAACGTAATTTTGAAATAAACACAAACCAAGTCTTGCGACAAGTTATTAAAAACACAGCAATGTATGAGAACAGAAGAAGTGTTGTTTTTAGATTCACAAAAAAGGAGCATTTGGGTGATGTCACATCAGTGTGGCATATGCCCAGCGCGTACATTGACTGTCTCAGATGAACTTCAGAAGCCTGTTAAAAAATAATCATTTTAACAAGTAAGCAGCTGGAGCCTTTTTTCTGTTTGACGTCTTTGTCTTATTCAGGTTACAAACTGCAGTGTAACCTGTGTGGCTGTGGATGAAACAATGAGGAAATATTGGTGTATTTACGGAGGAGCTGTATGATTCCGTATGATACGTGACTTATAGCAAGCTGTGATAATGTGGGAGCTCATGTGGCCCCAGCTGTGCAGCCATTTCCTACCAAGAAGTGCATTTAATAGGAAAAAAGTGCTTCCTTTGAAGCTTTGTTAAAAATTAAAATTTCGATCCGCCCCAAAAACCACCTCCTCTAAGCACAAATTTTTTTTTCGATAAATGCGAGTTTTTTTTTAAATTGTGGTGCTTCCATTCGGAGAATTTATTATCAAAGATCTAATTTGTGCAATTTCATAGTTAATGGAAATGCAGTTATGTGATAAAGTTAGGTCAATAGTGTCTTGACCTTTATTCAAAGAGAAAATTTAATAAACCAGAATATTTCTAATCCTTGGTTTACATTTGTCCCAAGTCATTTTTGGTTGAGCATTTAATTGAATATTAAAATAAATCATTACATTAGTGATTTCAGTCCATCTCTTAGCTCATGCAGCCTTACAAACGCCCCACATAGCTTCCCTGAACCCTCATGATTTGCAATTATTTACTACTAGAACAACCATGGTCTTACCATTAGAACAAAGATGCCACAGTTTTTGAGCACCCTTGCTTTGCCAAACCCTAGGGATGTGAAGAAATATATTCATTAAAGGATGGTAAACAAATGTAAAATTTTAGCTCATGCTATAACATATCAGACCGGAACATCATTTCCACAAAGTGTCCTCCAGGGTCCAGGGGAGAGGAGGTGTGCAATACGTCTGGAAAAACCACAGCATGTTATAAGTTAATAAAAGTGCTGCATTTGACTTGTAACTAAAAAGAATAAGGTGGGAACTTGAGTATTTCTTAACATGGGCTCGAACAGAACTGCCCAACTCAAACAGGATCTACAGTTCTGCTTCCATCAGTTCAAAGTGTGTAATATATATATTACTATTAATCAGTTAACAGAACTATAGATCCTAAAAAAAAAAAAAAAAAGGAACAAGTGGTTTAAAACTGAACTACCACTGTCCAGATCACACATTGCCCGGCACTTCAGAAACCTGAATGGATGAGTTCTACTCTCATTTCTCCAACCGCTGCCACTCAGGGGGTCAAGAAAGAAAATCTCCCTGGCCTGTGGCCTCAGGAGCTGTTAAATGTGTTAAAAGCACAGCAATTTCTTTGTTGTTTGTTAGCATCATTAATCAAGGAAATTATAAATGTACTTACACAGAGGATCCAGTGTCCGGGTACATGGACAGGGATGATTATCAACTGCAGACTGGCTGCATTAACCTGTAAAAATTAAATTGATAAAACATGAATAAAAAACAAAAAGAAATCAGTATTTGCTAACCAAAACACGAGTCAATGGCAAATTACCGGCAGGTGATCCATCGGATTTGCTGCGTTTGGGGGGAACCAAGTGGCAGTGACATACAGTAGCTGCTTGCTGCAAAAACATGGTCCACTTTCTGTAATGGAGAAAGTGTGATCATTTCATTGTCTCAGCTACAATTACTAATATTTTGAATTTATAAAAGAGCTGAAATACCTTCTCAATAATCTTGAGACAACAGTTGAGTATCTAGAAGAGTACATAAACACAAGATTTGTTTTTTAAAACACTAATATTTCTAAGATTAATTATCACAGCGCATTCTCTATGCCTACCGTTCCTTCAACGTCCCGTTCTAAGCCCAGACTCCAAAAGTCAGATCGAGTCAGAATACAGCTGTCCACCATTGCAATGTGGTCTCTAGGATTCTTGGCGTTATCCAGGACCTGGGTCAACTAGTGGTAAAAAAAAAGAAAAATCTTTTAAAGCTAGCACCTGGGGAAACACTTACCAGAAGTTATTCTTTAAATAGTCTGTCTTTTTTTTTTTTACTGAATTTCAAGAAAATTTGCAAGGATATTGCAAAAGAAACCAGATTTTTTAAATAAAATATCACTAATTATATAATTGAAGTCCCTGAAACACTCAAGAAGTATTTTAGCTCAAAATCCTTTATTATTAAATGGCAATTTGCTACAAATTTTGCCAATGTTTTTCGACCTTGGTTAGGTGGGCTGCAGCAGTGTGTGTGTGGTAACCAAAGGTGTACTCTACCATTAGTTCCTGTTCATCCACAGGTTTCTGGCCCCAGCATCTAATGTGCGGTCCCAATCCATGGAGAAGAGTGATATCTCTGCTCATTCATGATGTTTACTATATAATAATAACAATTAAATAAAAATGTGTTGGAAAATGTCCCTTTTTCTCTGTAAACAATATGTAAATAGCACTGACTCACCCTCTTGAGGCTCTTTGAGTTCTTCTTTTTGGTCATTGGCAGATGTTCCCTTCTGCATCCCAGACTCAGCAGGAGCTATAAAAAATATGTTTGTACTTTTTTGTAAATTTAGATGATAGAAAAAACATGACAAAAACAGACAAACATTTAATCAAATAACATACCTAAGACTTCTTGTTTACTTCTTTCAAGTAAAATCATTATAATTTCTTTTTTGTCAATTTATTTTTTTAAACTTAAAGAAATCTTGATAAAATCGAAATCATGAAATCAAATTCAAAACATCGTTACCTCTGTTTTTGCCATATGCCCCAGCCCTAAGATGAGTAGACAAACTAGGTGAACGTTACGAAAGCCCCGGAGAGAGCCGATGCTAACTAGCTTCCGTAGTATAAAACATTTGAAAATAAAATAAGCCCTGAAAGGTACGGCGAAAATGTGATAGAAAAGTTAACAATGACCACAATATACGTTTTAAAGAAATGAATAATAAATATGAATAAATAACTTTTTTATTTGCATTTTTATTGACTTTCGAATACGCAAACTAGGCGAACATAACGAAAGCAACGACGAGAGGCGCAAGCTAACTAGCTCCGCGTAAAACATGACCCCGTTAATATTAGAAAGACAGGAGGAAAAAACATTATAAGTTTGAAAATATAATAACATCCTCACCCATAAGACGTCACGACGACTCGCTATTAATGGTGATGACGTGATCAGTCACGTGATCAGTCACGTGATCCGGAAGGCCCCCGTAGAAATGATTGAAGTTAGTTGTTTTTGAACTGCATTACCCAGAATGCCAAGCGAATGGTCACGCTTGGGGTATGAAAGACTGCTAATAAAAAGTCATTTAACTCAATGGTAGCGCCTCTTTTGCTTACTTGAAGATAACACAGGTACTAACGTCTAAGCATGAGACTGGGTTGCAGCATCACGTGACTGATCACGTGACTTTTGAGTTTCTGCCGGTCTCCGGCGAACAATATGGCGGTAGATCCACTCATTTTCCGGTGGAAAATCCCTCAGAATAAAATATTTTGTAGACTAATCTTCATTTTGGTAATATTTCTAGCGAGAAATGTACCCGTTACTATCACGACATGCATTTATTTTGGACATACAGTTCGTAGTTTGTCTGTTTTGCTTGACTTTTCGGGCTCACAAATAGTAACATACCACCGTCTGGGGTGCACGGAACAATCACGGAACCGGACGATCAGCAGGATTTGGGACCCGACCCGCATTGGTGCCGGGTCAACGTTAGGGTAGGTTCGGACAAACCGCCCGGAACAGCTAGAACGTGATCACAGTCTGACAACTTCCGGTCCAGGAGACGGTCAAACGTGATCCCGAAACGAAGATTATCAAGGATAAAATAATGTTTCTTTAATTTCTGCCTCATAAACAAACACAAATGTCGGTTATTTTAAGTGACAATAACGAGTGATGATTTCAGACAAAATGAAGAAAGAAAATATAATTGTGTTTTTTTTTACTTTTCTTTCTTTTTAATATTATTTTTAATCTATTATTATTATTATCATCATTATTATTATTATTATTAGTGGTAGTAGAAGTAGCAGTATTAATCAATTAGCATTATTATTGGCAATATTATTGTTATTATTATTATTATTAATGTTATTGTTCTTATTATGTCCATAATGAATAAATAATAATTATTATTGATCTATAAGATCAACAGACTCCAAGTTTTTATGATTCTTGAAAGCTGAAGGGGTCAAGAGAGAATCTCACTATTCAGACATTTTTTTTATTATTAAAAAATCTATGTATGTCTTTCCCCAGTTTTATTAAAAGTTGGATGAAAGCATTTTTTTGGTCATTCTTTTATGACAGAAATGGGACGTTACTCATTAATAACTCAGTACTTGAGTAGATTTTACTTCAAGTACTTTTTTTACTCTTACTCAAGTAATTATTTGGATGCCTACTCTCTACTTGAACTTGAGTACTATTTTGCTAAAGTAACAATACTTTTACTTGAGTGAAATGTTTTGAATACTCTACCCTCTCTCTTCTACAGTCAGTGTAATCAGGATTACAAAATACTGAGGTGTGCTTTTGTTATTGACCAAATACTGCTTTAGATACAATCAAATTCAAGATTTCATGATTTTTTACTCGTTTTACTTCAGTAAACAGAGGCTCCGTCATGGTTTGGTTCCTCAGAGGGAATCCATGGTGATTTACCTTTAGCCGCACTAAGCTGCTCAGCCTCTGAATGAAGTGATCAGTCAGCCTGCCTTAAGCTGATTTAATTCAACCTTTATTCGATTTAACGATAGAAAAATAGAAAAAAGAAAGAGAGAAAATGTCGCAACAGCGTCATCTAGCAGCCTGGCTTCGTGGTTATTTATTTGTTTATTTATTTCTTTTTCCTGGCGTCACGTGACCCACTAATCCTCCGCGTATTTCCGCGTGACGAGCTCCTCATCAATGACTCCCCATGGAGGATCTCCTCCGCCACCTCCTCCTCCTCCTCCTCCTGCAGCCGCATCCGCCCGCCCTCCCGCTCTGCGCTCCGCGGAACCCGGTGCTCTCCTCCTCCGTCTGATTCTCCGTCGAGCGGATCAGCGGCGGTCGAGGTGGGGGGCCATCCGGGCAAAGGCAGCCGCGCCGGCGCGCACCGGCCCGCGGAGGCGGCGCCGCGCCAACGCGCCAACGCCAGCAACAACAACAACATGCTGAGCCGGGTCAAGACCGCCGTGGCGGGCTTCATGGGCGGCATCACCGGCGGAGGCGGCGGCGGCGGCGGCGGCTCGGCTGGGGGCGGCCACCCCGGCGCCGACATGCCGCTGAAATTCCCCTACACGCGGCCGGACTTCCTCGGGCTGTCCGCGGACGAGGTGGAGTGCTCCGCGGACCACATCGCGCGGCCCATCCTCATCCTGAAGGAGACCCGGAGATTACCGTGGGCCACCGGATACGCTGAGTGAGAGAGCGCCGCGATGACAGTGATGATCGGTTATTCTTTGTCTCCTAAAATTGCGCACGCGCCGTTGAGGTGCTGAGTCAGCGCAAACCTGCCGCACACCTGAGCTGGTTGTCACCTGACGCCGCGCGTTTATCCGCAGCCTGATCACACCAGTTCTTCCACGTGCGGAATTGACGCAACAAACTGCGGCCGACGCAAAGTCACGCAGCTCCATCGATTTGCCCTCAGATGCTGTAACTTTGCCCCCCAGCGCTTTTCCTCTCCGCTCTGGAGAGGACCATCTGTGTCACAGCTGCACAGTGCGCGTGCGCCCGCACGGTTTCTATTAGAGCTTAGTGCGTCTTTCAGGAAGTCTGACTTTAATCTTAGAGTTGTTTCTATCAGTGATTTCCAGAGTGCGTTGACAAAAAAAAGCTTAATAATTGCTGATGTCCTTTTAAAAAACTCTAATGTACACTTCTTTTCCTTTAATTGTGATCAGGATCTTGTTTTCAATGACATTTTTTATTAAAAACAATTGGACCAGGAAAAAAATACAATTTTTTTAAAAAAAGTTCATAAAACAGGCGTTTTATTCACCTTTTAATATTATTTTTGAGGAACAACACTGATGTTAATGGGTCTAATTGACCCATAACTTAAATTCTTGTAAACTCATTTTACTTTTCTTTAACGAGATACCGACCCAATGAGATCAGGATCTCTCTTTCACAAATGATTTGCTCCGAAGAGTCAGCAACAAATGTCATAAAACAATAAATAAAAGAAATAGTGAAACTATTTACAAGTACATAAAACTGTCTTTCAACCCTCCAGTAATGTTCATTTCAGAGGAACAGCAACAACCTTTTGGGTCAAATCGACCCGGACACATTTGATCGAGATGGGTACGCATATGCCTTGTTTCCACAGTCCAGACTGGACTGGACTGGTATGGTATTTTGAGCGTTTCCATTATAAAAGGACCCATTAGGTCGGATCGATTTGAACCATTGTTCCCTGTTTGGTTGGAGGGCGGAGCCTATCCCGGCCAATCATTGATTGGATGGAATGTTCCACGAAAAGAGCGAGCGTCCAACCAGCACTTTTCCTGACTCTAAGATCCAAGCTGAAAGTTTGGACCTCTTTACAGCTGTATTATTTTTTATGTCCCCCAATCTTCTTGCAAAGAATATTAAATTATTTGGATTCAGTATTCCCCTTTATTCGGGAAGGTTAGGGACTGGAGGTACGTCAAATCCCACAGCTACATCAAGCGCCTTGATGGTCCATAACTCAGTGGAGACGCTCACTTAAATTGCTCAGACCATTCTAAAATGGGCCAGTGGAGGACCGGTCCGGTCCGTTCAGTGGAAACGAGGCATAACTTTTATGTTACTGTGACCAGAATTTCATTTCAAAGGTGACTTTACCCAAGGAGTGCGTAGCAAACGTCATAAATCCTAGAAGTCATATTATTATTTTTTAAAGTTTGACCCAAAACAGGCTTTTAACCCCCCTGTATTGTCTGTGTCTGAGGAACAGCAACAACGTTCATGGGTCAAATTGACCCAACATACCTTTGATATAAATGTGTAAACTTGTTTTTCTTTCTTAAACGGATGTAGGCTCACTGAGATTTTGCTCACTTTTTCAGGTAGACTTTGTAAAAGCGTTTACATTCTTGGGTCAAATTGACCCACTGCATATTTAATCTGTACTCTTGAGTACACTTATTTTTCCCAGATATAAACTCACTCAAAACGTTATTTCTTTTTTAACCTTGTGCTATCTTGGGCGTGTTTACATTAACAGTGGGGTCAACTGGACCCCACAAGGGGTTTTATTTTAAAGGATTTATTATATTCACTGGTGTCCGTGGCAGACATAAAATCCTGTCCACTTTTGTCTATCTTTGTCATGGGAGCGATCATACATTGATATCAGGATGGGGTCATCTGGACCCCATAAGTGTTGAGGGGTTAAGGGAGTGTCCAGCCCCCCCAATGGAGCTGAAAGTGAGAAATATCCTCAAAGGCTGTTACAGGAGGGTTTGATTGTCACCTGTTACTAAAAAAAAACACTCCCCTGTTTATGGAGGTGTGGTCCATTGATTGACAGGTGAGCATTAAAAAACTAGCTGTCAGTCAACAGCTAAAACTCCCGATTATGATGATTTTTTTAAATTAAATATTTTTTTAAAATAAATACAAATCTTAAAAAATGTTCTTCTTACAGTTTGTATAAATTGTCTGAGATGTATCGTCAAAGTAGGGATCAAACTAAATGCTTTTAATTTTGGACTTTTACATTACACTGAACAAGCACCAACATGCTTGTGTAACAAGCCACCTAGTGGTTACTTAATGAACTGCATGATTTCCTTTTTTTGTCTTTTAAACTTGCTTCAATCCAGAAGTTAAACGATTGTCTCTTAAGTCTTACAGTATGGACTCTTTTCTATTATAACTTTATTGTTTCGTCATACAATGATAATGATTCACTGAATGTTTAGTGAAACTGGAATGCTAACAACTAAGATTTGCTATCTGGACTAAAAAAAAAAGCTTTACTCCCTATAAATAAGCCTTTTTTTTTGCATTTGCATATTTTGGTATTTTTAAAACTACATTTGGAGCAAAACTTGTAAAAAAACAAGTTTTATTTTCCAGCTGTTTATATCTTTTTTTAGAACATTGTTCCTCATGCCAAGTGTTAAGTAAAATTGGTGTGTTTCAGTGTGTCAGCCTTCTTCTTTCTGCCGTCTCACATTATTTTTGACTCAGTCAGCCGTGAAATAATTCCAAAAGTCTCTAGTGAATCGATGTGAATCAGAAGTTCATCTCCTTTCAGAGCTTCTCTGTAATTAAAACCCTTTATGTCCTCATTTACAGCAGACAATTACTGAAAAAAAAATGCAACTCTATTCTCTCTAGATTAACTTTTCAAATGTTAACAAAGAATATTAAAGTGTTGGCAGTTTTATTTTTATAATTCAGTTTATGTAATTTCAAGTGCTGTTCAGAAAAATACATAATAAACAAGAACCATGCTCTGAAAACAGAAGCTTAAAGGTCCAATAGCAGTGCTGCTGCCCCACCACCAGGTGGAGCTGTTGGTGACAAAGGGGCAAGATTTTGCATCTCTAATTACGTTGTCACCGCCCTTAGAAACAAGCAGCCAATTCCATTGAAAAGTCGATGTGAACGTACATATGTGCGCGTTCCTGGTTTTCCGCGTTCAAAACTCCCGCGTTTACGCGTAGCTAGCTAAGCAAGTATTTACATAGCTACGTTTTTGGGCAGACAAAACGTGCGGCCATTACAAACTAAACCAGGTCGAACTAAATAGTAGAAAAGAAGAGGAAGCCCTTCCCTGCTTGACCAGTGTGAACACTGCTGGCTCAAGGATGCAGGTTTAGCACGTTCTTGATCGCACACCACTGCCTGGTGAGTTCGTAGCTTAATAGTTAAAATTGTCGTATGATGATTTTGATTTTAGCTGCATAAAACCAAAACTCCACATCTGAACCGTGGCGTCCTGACCTTCTCAGGTGTTTCATGAGTCCATGGTTTGGTTCCAAACCAAAGAGATTTGACTGACTTCATGGTTTCTTGGAGTCCCGTTTTTACGATCCTTTTCCTGCTTCAGGGTGATCAACGCCGGGAAGAGCGCTCTGAACGAAGACCAAGCCTGCTGTGAGGTGGTGGTGGCGAGGAGGAGACCCATGAGCTACTGCCCGCCCTCCACGCCCAGCAAGACCCCCACCGCCAAGAGGAGGAACTCTCTGCCCAACGGGGAAGGCCTGGGGCTCCGGATGGAGCACGGCAGGATGGGAGAGGTGCGCAGAGTCCAGAATGTTGCTTTAAAAAGTAGTGACTCATTGTTTGATCCAGAGAGCGTGAGCTGAACTACTCTAGAGTAACTAGTGAGCGTTTTCATCAAGCTGTTCTGGAGTTTCCTTTTGCTGTTTTTGTTTGGGACATTTGTGTGTAAAATAATGTTGGTTCTGATTGGCTACAATGAAACATGAAACTGCCCTTAACCAATCAGAATCCCATATTCTGCGCCTAATATCTCAATCTGACAGGAAATCCAAACATTAAACAGCAGATAAAAGAATAAAACTGTTTATTTAATCAAATCGTAGTAACTACCAACCATGAACATTCACTACCAGAGACGGTTGTCAAAAAAACAAGAAGAGAAATTTGTTTGATCCATTTATACAGTCACTCAAAAAAATAAGAATCCATACATCCGTCTATTTATCTATTAGTCCATCCATCCATGCATCCATCCATCCATCCTCCGTTTATCCATCCATCCATGCATCCATCCATCCATCCATCCATCCATCCATCCATCCATCCATCCATCCATCCATCCATCCTCCATTTATCCATCCATCCATCCATCCATCCATGTATCCATCCATCCATCCTCCGTTTATCCATCCATCCTCCATTTATCCATCCATCCAAACAAAAGAAATTTGTTTGATCCATTTACACAGTCACTCAAAAAAATAAGAATCTATCCATCCGTCTATTTATCTATTTGTCCATCCATCCATCCATGCATCCATCCACCCATCCTCCGTTTATCCATCCATCCATCCTCCGTTTATCTATCCATCCATCCATCCTCCGTTTATCCATCCATCCATCCATCCATCCTCCGTTTATCCATCCATCCTCCATTTATCCATCCATCTATCCATCCATCCATCCATCTGTTTATCCATCCATCCATCCATCTGTTTATCCATCCATCCATCCATCCTCCGTTTATATATCCATCCATCCATTTGTTTATCCATCCATCCATTCTTGCGTCTATCCATCCATCCGTCTATCCATCCATCCATCCGTCCATCCATCCATCATTCCAGCTAGTTGGATAAGGTTCGGTTCATGTTTTTGGTCGGTGGGAGTTGACCAGTTAAAGCCACACACGTATGAGGAGAACACGTAAACTCCACACAGAAACAACCAGGGATTCAAACTCAGGTCTTCTCGGTGTTATGAGAGAGTGCTAACCACTCCACCACCGTACAACCTGACTTTTCCCACAGAGATTCAAAATGATTACTTTGCAAAGTGAAATGAAAGATGGAAGCCGACTCCCCCCCCCCGCGGCGTCTCTGTAAAGACGAGTGTGAGCGGAGGCCTGACCTCTGCAGCTCCAACATGAGTCATGACGGTTTCTCTCCAGCGGCTTCAGCATCACGACACGCTCTCACAGCAGCAGCATTAGTCATCATGTTTTCCTCTTCCCTGTCAGATAGCTTTACAAAACCCTCGTTAATGTAGATCTAGTCTGACAGGCGAGTGTGTTCCTCTCCTTCTCGAGCGCATAACAGAGTATTTTTAGACCTTTTTTTTTTTTATCCTTTTTTATTTGGATTCAAAACTGACTTAAGTCCAAAAACACTGACTCATTTGTGCAAAAATTCTTCAAAGAGGTTGTGAATAAGCAAGTCCGACTTTACTGTTTGTCTGCAGGACAGTGAAGGCCTCATATTCCACTACTGGGCTCTGTTCGACGGCCACGCCGGCTCGGGCGTGGCGGTCATGGCCTCCCGCCTTCTGCAGCACCACATCGCCTGCCAGCTGCAGGCCGTCATAGAGATCCTGCGCAACCTGCACTCTCCGCCCCCGACCGTGATGGGGGAGGAGCCGGACAGTAACCCCTACCTCCAGGGAAGCACGCCAGGACCGCACCGGGCGCTGACTCGGGCCGCCTCGCTGCGCGGGGCTGCGGGGGCCCCCGGCTCGCCGTGCAGCACCCCGCCGCCTCCGCGCTTCTTCACTGAGAAGAAGATCCAACATGAGAGTCTGGTGATCGGAGCCATAGAGAACGCCTTCAAAGAAATGGTCAGGGTCTCTTTTTATTTGTTATTTAGACAGATCTTTGAATTTTATTTTTTATGTAATTTTTTTACATTTGTTGTAACTGAAATCTTGAGTTTTCCTGGAGCTTCAACTGTAGATGTTGCTCACTTTAAAAGTCTTCAGAGGAAAAAAAAAAAAAAGATTTCATTTGTGTTTTTGTAAATTCTGGATAAAATTCTTGGAAAAGTTTTTTTTTTAACAATCTGACTTAACAATTTGTTATTTGGTTTGAAAAGTGTCTAAAATATAGTATTTTTCCATAATTGGCAAAAATATAATTCATTTAGAATTATGAAATATGGCAATATGGTCAACAATAAAATATGAAAATGATGCTGCATCAGAATATTTGTCTATATAGAAACAAAATGTTAAAACAAGTGGATTAAATCAGTTATTTCTGTGCTATTTGGTGCATTTTAATGGAATCTGCAAGAGTGAAATAATAGATGTTTACCACTAGATGGCAGCAGAGAACAATACAAAAAACCCACATTCCTCTGCTGGCAAAAACAGGACTGACTCCTGATTTCAATTGGAAAAAATCAATTAGTAAATTCATATTTTAAAAGGTGCCATTTTTTTTCTTCCTGATTTTTAAAAAGTGAATAAAGCAGATACGCTTTATGAAAGGTCGTACAAACATTCAGCATAATCTGCTAACTGCACCTGTTGCAGCTTGAATATTTTCTTCCCGTTGAAGGATGAACAGAATAAGTCATAAACTCAAATTTAGGTTTGACAAGATCAAAACTCTACCAAACTTAAATCTAAAGTGAAGACCCACTTCATTTAAATTTGTGTTTCTAACATGTTCTTATGCCATTTTTCTTATGATGGAAGACATGAAGATGAAGAAAATTAAATTTAAAATTGCATTTCTGTTTTCTTTTTTTAAAATGTAATTGTTGTGAATCAGGAGCAAAATAGAAACAACAGTTGGAAAAAGATCTATTTGGGCTGCTCCCACCACTCAGAGGGGAATTTCTACTGAACTATAGCCGCTCTGCAGAAACTATGTCATAAGAAACGTTTGTTTTTTGGCTAAAATCAGCATAATTAAAGACCACTGCGAATGCTTTTACAACTGATCAAAAAATGATCTGAGTGGGACTTTAAACTGTATATTTGCATTAATATAAACCAAATAACCTGCTAGACATATTATCAATGGGAATTTGTATTCTCATTAGGGCTAAATATAGTCACTTATATCTGTGCAAAACAGTTCTTAAATATAATAGTGATAAAAAAAATAAAAAAAAGGTTGCCTTAGGATAAAACCAAAAGAAACCCCCAAATAATGGCAGAATTGTTCAGAAAGTACTTTTTAATGTAAAAGAAAACATTTTTGCAATAGAAAATATAATAATTACCTTTTTAAGGGCAGAGGGTCATTTTGTGACCAGGGTGGTAAAACGAACATTTGATAAAGGTTAGGCAATTGAAATGACAGATTATTTGCAGTGTAAAAAATGCATCAAGTTTAAGAATAATTATATTTAAATGTTTATTTAAATGTTTTTTTGTTTGCTTTAACTGTAAAGCATGACAGTGTTTTTTTTTAAATAAAACTTCAAGCTTTATTATTATGTAATTATTACACTTTTTTTGTATTTTCGAGCTTGAGCAATATAAACTTTAGTGAGTTATCACATTTTCCAAGAATGTCCAAAAATGTTCTTTATATACATGCTTACTCAAGTTCCACTAACGTACATCAAAAAATTGGCAGATAATTCCCTTTTTTAAAAATTAAAATGAGTTTTAAAGCCTTTGAAGAAAATAGAATAAATCATTTGCAATATCATTTTATTTATAATATATAGTTAGCATTCAATAACATAAATTTAGTGAAACAGTGAGTTTTTTATTACAGCAATACTAGTTTTTAAGTTGAAAAAAATATTGACATAAGTGTTTAAAGGGAAAAAAATCACCTTATTACCCGTTGTCTCAAATTTTAAAAACAGATTTTTAACATTATTTAAATGTAATATAAATTTTAAAAAATATTAACAAATGTTGCATTTTTGAATACATCAAACAGTCATTTGCAAAAATTAATATAAACAGATGAGTTATTCTCACCAAAAAGCTTTGTAAATTAGTAAAACTTTTTCCTGCCAAAAGTGTCACGAAGGCAGCCATTTTAAAATGAGTAGAAACAGCCCTTCTACTGCCCCTAGTGGGAGAATGATGAACTACAGGGCAGAAAATGTGGACTTCGTGTATCCAACTAGTTTTAAGGAAAGTTTGGATCATACAATTGAAATCAAATGGTTAATGTTTTTCTGGTTTCATGTGAACTTTTATTTAAAATAAACAGTCGTCTCTCTGCAGGACGCCCAGATCGAGCGAGAGAAGCAGGTCTATAATATCAGCGGAGGATGTACGGCGCTCTCTGTGGTTTACCTGCAGGGAAAGCTTTTTGTCGCCAATGCAGGGGACAGCCGGTGGGTTTTAGACCTAGAAAATTAGACCCACATTCCCTTCCCACAATGGAATTGTATACATTCAATGTTTATCCATGAGTTTCTAAAGAGTCTTCCTGTGTCTGCAGGGCCATCATCATCAGAGACAACGAAATCATTTCCGTGTCGACAGAGTTCACGCCGGAGTCAGAACGACAGCGACTTCAGTTCCTGGTGAGGAACGTTAAACCCTATGGGCTGACACGATGAATTGCTATTATTTGTTTTTTTTATTTTTAAATCGTACTTCCAATTGAAAAAAAAAAAAAGTAACCACGCCCACTTTCTAAGACTATTTGATTGAGAAACATCTTGATGGCAGAAAAACTTTTTTTAATGTTATTTATTGAAAGATTTCCTCGCTTCAACTGTCATTTTAATTATTATCTTTTGTCTTGACAAAACCAAAGTCAAGAAGGTTATCATTGCAAATTATAAAAAATAGAATTTCATCCATAAAAATGAGGATTTAGCAAGTCACTCCTGTCAAAAAAAGTTGCATTTCACTGTTACTTGTTGTTTTATCTACTTTTTTACAGCTACTTTTTAGAGCTTTAATCAAATGACCACCAGAGGCTGGTCTCAGAAGGAAACAATTTTCTCCTTTACCTCCCAAAAACTAAAACTTTATGCCAAAAATGTATTTCTCATTTGCCTCCAACCAAAAAAAAAATCAGCTTTATGCCAAAAATAAGAGTATATGTATGTATTTTTAGAGAGAGAACTTTTTTGACTACTTTTGTTACGCAGTTCCCCAAATGGCCACCAGAGGCTGGTCTCAGAAGGAAACAATTTCTCCTATTGACTTTAATGCTAATATAGGTCACACTTTATACCAAAAATAAGCATTTGTACAGCCTTTTTACAACAACTAGCTTAGTGGTAGAGCTTTAATGACTAGTTTAATGAGAGTGATTCCTGAATAGACCACCAGAGGTTGGTCTCAGACGGAAATTATTTCCTATTGACTTTAATGCTAAAGAAAAAACCTGTAGGTGACAAAATATATTTGATATATTCCCCTCCTTTTGATTGCTCTATCATCAACAAGGACTTAAATTAATTATATGATATACATTTTTTTATGCTGCTTTTCATTTTGCGCTTTGTCCACATATGTAATTTTGGTCTTCTGTGATACTGTCATGATATACATAGTAGTGTTCCGCTTTTCGCATTACTTCATTTTCAGTTTTATGTATTTGTAGATTTTTTTCCGTTAAGGTGACTCGCAGATTATAAAAAACTTTGTATGAAACTTTAGTGTCCAAAGGAGGTGCTGCGGTGCTGAGGTGTATCTCCTCACAGCGGAGCCCCCTCTGGTTCATTTTTGATACATCTGTGAAAATTTCATGTAAAAGACCACACATGTTCTCACTTTTTCCACGTATATTCATGTATGAACAATTTTCCTCCATGAGATATGCGCAAAGTGTACATAGCGGCTCTGTGACACAGTCTTAAAGTAAAAGCTATGATGAACGAAATCCCAGAGCAGCAAGCTCAAATCTTCCAGAAATGTTCTGATCTGACGCGGAGCGCTGTGTGTCCTGCAGGGTTACATGCAGCCCCACCTGTTAGGGAACGAGTTCACACACCTGGAATTCCCCCGCAGAGTTCAGAGGAAGGAGGTGGGCAAGAGGATGCTCTACAGAGACTTCACCATGAACGGATGGTACGTCCACATCTTTTCAATCTTTAGACCGGCTCAGAAAGTGTGAAAATGTCAGGTTATTTGTTCAATAGGAAAGTTTCAAAAAGATCTGCTTTTTATTAGATTTGCTATCTTCTATTAAAACATTTTTTTAATAAGAAGTTTTAAAACTCACTTTTATGAGACTTACTGCTTGTCTATTGGGAAAAAAAATTAGCTTTTATTTTGAAAATTTCTAAATTTAACTACCTTGATGACTTTTTTTATGCCCTTATGTGAAAAAGAATCTACAGATCAGTGCAGCAAAGCAGTTGAAGCAGCTTCCCCGCTGTCTTCTTGTCTGGAACGAGCGCTGAGCTCGATAAGCATACAAATAAATTAGTTGTTGTTCAACCTCTTTAGCTCAAACTGTCAGAGAAAAGTTATATTTGGGTCAGAACAAGTTCACGACCTGCCTCTGAGGCGCCGGCAGACAGAGACACGAGCTGACAGACGGAGTCAAAACCCGGTCCGATATGAAGCCGTTTGAAGTCGCTGATCTGTTCCAGCGGCTGCTGATGCCAGGTTTAATCTAGCTAGTTTAGGCTCTTCTGCGTCTGCCGCGAAGCCTTCAAGTCTGACATCAAAGCTCCACTTCTAAGCATGTTTCCAGATTTTTTTTTTCTCTCTGTCTCGCACTATTTTTTTCTTCCATTCTTGAACTTGATTTTTGTGATTTTTCTCCAGTTCTCCAACACGACACAAACATCCTCACACTTCTTCTCATGTTTCTGCAGCATTGAAGTAGTTTAGATTATGTTTGTGACAGATAAGTCACTGAAGCAAATTAGATCAAAGAGATTTATATAATATATATATTTATATGAATATATATATATATGTATACATATATATACATACATATATATATATATATATATATATAATATATATATGTATATATATATACATATATATATAAATATATACATATATATGTATATATATGTATATATATATATACATACATACATATATACATACATGTATATATATATACATATATATTATATATATATATATATATACATGTGTGTATATATATATATATATATTTTTAAACATATATACACACGTATATATGTATGTATATATATACATATATATATATTTGAACATATGTACACACGTATATATATATGTATGTATATATATATATTATATATATATACATGTGTATGTGTGTATATATATGTATATATATGTATACATATATATGTATACATATTATATATATATATACATGTGTGTATATATGTTCATATATATATATATATCTACACTGCTCGCAAAAATGAAAGAAACACATTAGATACATCAGATCTCAATACAATATGAAGTTGGATATCTGTACAAATAACGACAGGGCAGTGTTTTAGGAACAAAAGGATGCTAAGTCTTTTAATGAAAATAAAAGTTTTCAGTCTACAGTGGCTCAATTGTGTAAACACCATCAAATCAGAGTGAAATGAAGATGTGGCAGGCTAGTCCATTTTCTCCAAAACTGAATTTCTGCAACTCAAATACTTTTCAGTATCTTGTGTGCCCCCCACAAACTTGTATGCATGCTTGACAACGTCGCGGTAATCAATCACCTACAATCAATCAATCTCCTCCATGTAACCAGCACAGAATGCATTCATATGACCAAATCTAATCTTAGAACGTGATCAGATTTTTGTTTACATTCTATAATTATATGATAGTAATTCCAGAAATAAAGTTTTCTTCCTTTCCTGAACCAACAGAAATGTTTTCAAATTTATGATTATTATAAATAAAGTATAGCCTCAAATACAAAAGGAGTTTATATAAGTATACTCCTCCTGCGTATAAAGATTGAAAACCATCTGTTGCTCAGCTGCAAGACAGTTTATCAATAAATCAATCAAATTGACTATCTCACTGATATCACGGGTCAATTTTAGAACTCCCATGGTAAACGAGGGAACAATGTATACAGTTTGGTCCAATTCAGCTCGGATTGTCAGAACTATTAAATAAAAAACTGGCAACACTGAGGAAAAACAACCAATGACTATTTGCTAAAGCTCATTATGATCCTCATAAACTCTGTTGATGTCTTCTTACTATATACATACAAGGAGAAGTCATTCTTGTTGAGTCATGCGCACAAAACCGCAGTAAAAACATTCCCAATAAGTCTTCAGAATCACTTTGACATGAAGTCAGCCACTGAATACTATTCGAATTCTGTTCCCTTGAGAAGAAATTGAAATTCACTGCTTTGGTCTGTTTTTCTTTGGCTTTCAGGGCGTACAAGACCATCGAGGATGAAGATCTGAAGTTTCCTCTCATATACGGTGAAGGGAAAAAGGTAAGCATGAGTCACTTTGAGGCCAACAATCCTGGAAATGAAACCTGCAGTGAAAATGACCCGGTCGGCGATGCCGTTTGTCTGATGTGGAAACTATGAATGTGTGTCCTCGTGTTCACTTGTTACATAAGACAGGGTAGCATCTCTTTCAGTTATACCAGAAGTGCTTCTCTTTTTAATTCAACTATATTAGTTATAGCCAAAGAAACACTTTAATACAATTCTGGGCTTTTCTCAAATTGTGACTATTGACCAGTTACTTAAATTTGACAATGCAGATTTAGCATAAGATCTTCTGTACTTTTAGCAGCTAACAATTATTTAGCATCTTTTCAGCTATTAAATCCGTTTTGATGAGTAGAAATTATTCATTAAAGATTTACATTAATATGACTGTTTTTTGCAACTTGTATCAGTAAAAAACAAAAAAAAACACACACATACAAACTGTAAATTTCATTTGTCCTGTGGGTGAGGCTGTTGTGGTGGAATCCCTAATTCTAATTACTCAGGTAATTTGCCAGAAATTGTTTAATTGGGCAGTTTTAGCAGTTAACATTCATAAATATCAATCTTTTTGTGTCTGTGTTACACTTTCTTCATCTTATTCAGGTCATAGCATTTAATTGCGATTTCTATTGCAGTTTTATGCAAAGAGGCAGATCAAAGGCAGCATCTGACTCTTTGGCAACGGCTGGTCTCAGAGCAACAAAAATTACTCTCAGATGAAAGACCGCAGCCTCGTTTCAACAGAATGTGCACTTTTGATTCTCTCATTTATTATGGCAGATGAACTTAGCAAATACAAGCAGATCTTATATAAAATCCTGCATGGAAAAACCCAGATATATAGCACTTTACATATAAAATATAACACAAGGTGCTTTATATGCTGGTTTATGAATGACGAAAGCCTTTTGCAATGCTTTCTGGGAGTTTTCTTAAAATGTATCAATATAAAAGCAGAGATACTGTAAGTATTTTTTTTTTTTTGTATTGACATATTTTTCTTTTGAGAGAGGTGCTTTTTTCTGATCAATATGGCTGGACAAAGTTGAAAAAATATTCTTTATTACGTCAAACTTAAAGACCCACTCTGGCAAACATGTTTTTTGTGTTTTAAACATGTTGTTGTGGCATTTTTCTGATGTTGGAGGACATATATAAAGGAAATCTAGCATAACATTGTATTTCTGAGTATTTCGTTGCTATTAAATGTTGCGAATTAGTGACAGACAAAAAATGCTTTTTGAAAACTATGGTATTTGTGATGTAAAAACAACTAGATCCAATTAGGTCTTCAAAATTTTAAGACTGAATTGCTACGATTCGCCATTTTTGTTGCGTCAGTCAAGAGTGAGAGGCTAAAAGCTAGCGGGAGAGCGTGTAACCAGTAGGGCGGGTATCGCCAATAGTTTCCAGAATCTGATCAGATTCAGCAGAAACTGGATCGATTTGATTCCAATTTTTTCTATTCTTTTGATCCAATCAATTCAATTTAATTTTGAGTTTTCACATTTGTTTAGAAATACATTAATAATATAAATATTTTTGAAGATATTCATATTAATCTGATACAGTTCACATACTGTAACATTAAATTAAAATGAGATTGTTAATAGTATGCAAACGGAGAAGCTCCAATAATTGTACTTCCTCTCCTGAAGGGCGTTTCAGTTTGGCCACTAGGTGGCGATAGCATTAAACCTTGTTCCAGAAGAAGAAAGAATGAGCAAAAAACAGTGTTTGAGACCACAAATGAAAACCTGAAACAATTTCTTTAAGGAGTTTGGAAAATTCCTGCCTGTGAGTTTATGCTAATTTAGTCAGCAAAGTATGTTTAGGCCGACCGAGCGTTAGCGCTAGTCACATTAAATGCCCTTACATATTGGCATCAAGCTAACAGACCTTAGCATTTTTCGTTAGCTCGATCTCTACTTTTATGGATAAATTATTAATCTATCAACCTTAGATCGATTAATCAATTTTACCAGCCCAGCCCTACTAAATAGAGAGCTCTCAGCAATTGAGAGTGGAGGACAGGTGCGGTCGCTCCGTGCCAATGGTCTCAACCACAATTCACAGGCAAACTAATGGCACTCTACTGAAACCTTGACTTAGAGAACAAAGTTTTTTTTTGGCTAAAGATTGCATAATTATAATTACAAAGCTACATGACATGCTTTGAAAAAAGATCAAAAGATCAGGGACTATAAGGCACACTACCCTCGATAACAAACGTTCAATCAAGCACTGTCTTTGTAAAGACGCATAAATGTGTTTCCGG
Organism: Oryzias javanicus; assembly: GCA_003999625.1. Classification (NCBI taxonomy): domain Eukaryota; kingdom Metazoa; phylum Chordata; class Actinopteri; order Beloniformes; family Adrianichthyidae; genus Oryzias; species Oryzias javanicus. The sequence continues at coordinate 9,023,978 of CM012459.1, forward strand.
CGTCTGTGGTTAAAATTCTCGGGTCACCTGTAGCTTCGCTAGTTTTTAACAACCTTTTTCGTATAAAACGCGCATTGCAAGTTGAACCAGGTCAGATTTTGACTAATTAGAGGCTCGGATTTGGTATTGATGAATAGATGGCATTGCTTTTATTTCACAAAAGTGTGAAATTAATAATTAAATTTTTGTAATTTAAGTCTTTCATGTATCAGAATAGAGCTGGTAAAGAAAAAGCCTGGAGCAAGATTGGTGAGATTCACACTGCTTTGACATTTCAAACAAAGATTTCTTCTAACTGTAGATGGCTGAGACGCACTACTAAATAGTAGAAAAAGAAAAAGAAAAAGTAGCCCCTCCCTGCTTGACCAGTGTGAACACCGTATGTGCTTTTTGCACGCTTTTGAATACTTGTGACATCCCGGTGTGAATGTATGTGATTGGTGTTAACATGTCAGCCTCAATTTGAAGATCTTCCTTATTTAAATTACACCAAAGCTTCACTATAAGGGTCAAAGGTCTCTAGTGGAAGCCTAAAGTAAATCCTTCATGTCTTCCAGGCTCGAGTTCTGGCCACAATCGGAGTGACGCGCGGCCTCGGTGACCACGACCTCAAAGTTCACGACTCCAACATTTACATCAAGCCCTTCCTCTCCTGTTGCCCTGAGGTAAGAGCGTCTCTGCCGTCAACCCAACCAGTAAAGAAACCCCGCTTCTATAGAAACTTTAAAAGCGAAGGATCTGCCTGTCTGGAAGGTATAGATCTACTTTCTGTACATGAAAAAGTGCGTCTTCTCTGTTTTTTTGTGTCCGACATGAAAGCCAACCGTTACCCTCCATTCCTTTCAAATATCCGCAGCAGCAGCATCCGCGTCTGCAGGAGAACTGGCACTCACCTGTCTGAAGTCTGGGTCCCGGTTTCAAAGCGCTTTCATCTCCTGATGTAGGCTAGTTTGTTTTATAGTTTTCCAGGCTTCCTCCCAGAGCTCCCCGCTTGATCTTTATTTCATGATCGCCGGGGTTCACGGCGAGTTCAGCCGAAGACTTCTTTGCCTCTCACCTCTCCAGTTTCTTGCGGGGTTTTTTTTTCTCTGGGAGCTGTCTGTAATGATTGCATAAAAACTCACTCGTTTATGAATATATGCGTCTGCGTTTCATGTGAAGGAGAGGCCGGTATAGATTTTTTCTTCCTCGGGAACTTGGAGCGGGTTCACTCGGTGCACCGAATGTTCTGAAGTTTGTAGAAAATCTTCAGAGCGTTCAAACTCTGCATTCCTTTGCTGATATTGTTTCTTTTTATTCATCCAAAAATCTGGGGGGGGGTTTTTCTTATTAATTTTTAAATGTTAAAGAAAAAACTATGAAGTCTTGGTTTTGTTATGACCAGCTGGAGGCAAGAGATAAACATAATAATAATGAATAAATTATGTTCAGGTGAAGGTGTACAGTCTGATGGAGTACGAGCACGGCACGGACGACGTTCTGGTGATGGGATCCGACGGCCTCTGGGACGTCTTATCCAATGAGGAAGTAGCAGAAGCCGTCACCTCATTTCTCGCCAACTGTGACCCTGACGACCTGCACAGGTGGGAAAATTCCTCCTTAAGTAACTTTTTTTTTTGCTAATTTGGTATCTACTGAGATTTTTTTTAGGCTGATTCTGAGTAAGTAGGATTTTAGCAATGTGATAGCTTTTTTCTTCTTCTTTTTTGGCTAATTTGGCATCTACTGAGGTTTTTTGGGCTAGTTCTGAGTCAAGATAGTGTTTAAGCAACATGCTAGCTTTTATTTTTTTAGTCTAATTTGGCATCTGACTAGTTTTTTTGGGCTAATTCTGAGTTAAGATAGTATTTCAGCACTGTGTAAGCTATTTTCTTTTTTGGCTAACTTGGCATCTATTGAGATTTTTTGGACCATATCTGAGTTAAGTTGGTATTTTAGCAGTCTGCTAGCTTTTTCTTTTCTTTTCTTTTTGGCTAATTTGACATTTTTTGGTCTAATTCTAAGTTAAATATAGTATTTCAGCCACATGCTAGCTTTTTTTTTCTTGACTATTTTGATGTCTACTGAGGTTTTTTGCGGCTAATTCTAACTTAAGCTAATATTTTAGCAACGTGATAGCTTTTTTTGTTTTTTTTAGCTAATTTGGCATCCACTCAAGTTTTTTAGGCCATTTCTGACTTAAGCAAGCATTTTAACAATGTGCTAGCTTTTTCTTTCTTTCTTTCGTTTTGGCTGTTTTGATGACTACTGAGATTTTTTGGGCTAATTCTGAGTTAAGATAGTATTTAAGCAACATGCTAGCTTTATTGGCTAGTTTGACGTCTACTGAGATTATTTGGGGCTGATTCTGAGTTAAGATAGTATTTTAGCATTTTAGCAATGTGCAAGCTTTTTTTTTTTTTTTTTTTGGCCGCTCCAATGTTGTTTATATTCAGGTTAACATCTGTAGCAAGTAATGAAAAGGATGACATCTTAACAAAGCAGGCTTCATGCAATTACTAGAGTGAAATTTTCCAGAAAAATGTCTTTGAAGATGATGATTACTTCACTAAAGAAGTTAGGAAATGACTAACTAAGCTCACAGAAAGAGAGCCACAGAGAGAGCAAACAACTAGATAGAAAATAGAGCAAACTACTGGACAGATACATCCTGTATCTCATTTCATTTTCGGTCTCTGTATTGCCTGCTTACGTTTAGTGGACGAACGTACCTCTTCTTCCTCTGCCTCACTGTGTACCTGCGCGTTTGTAGACACAGGTTAATCAAGATGTTCATGTGAAAAATAAACGCTGGTGACAGTCATGTCCCTTAAAGGCCTCTCAGAAGTTCATCACAGTAACAGTGGCCAGCAACCAGTCAATGATCGCTTGAACGAGACCACGTGATTGTGAATACGGCTGATTGCTGTAAAGTTTAAATCAGGCTTTAAAATTTGATAAAAGAAAGGAGGATTTTGGATTCGTATTGTCTTAAATTTTTCATTTTGGGACATTTATTGCGGCGGTATGATCCTATGTGACACAGGATGTCTGGAATTCTAAAAGGATTTCATACAAGTCTCAGTCAAATTATAAAAAACGTTTTTATAGAAAAAAATATTTTCTCTTTATATTTTTCTTTTTCATTTATGCCAAAAAACCAAAAGTTTAATTATATTTATCATAAAGTGATATAAAATACAAAGCAGTGACGTACTTTTCTAAAGGGTGAAGTGAGACTTTTCAGCTTCTACTGGATCAGTGAGAAATCGACACAAAGGACTGCAGGCCTTTGATGTAGTCATTTCCCATGCAGCACATCATCATAGATCAAAGGTTCAAGTTTTCTTTTATGGTTGCTACAACACATCACTGCTAGATACTTCACTTCAGCAGACTGGCAACAGGATGCACCCCACCTTCGCCCAACAATAGCAAAGATAGGCTCCAGCAACCCCACGACTCAGACAACCCAGCAATCTCATTGTCTCCTGTTGCTCAGGTACACGATGGCAGCACAGGACCTGGTGATGCGAGCACGAGGTATTCTGAGAGACCGGGGGTGGAGGATCACCAATGAGCGTCTGGGCTCCGGAGACGACATCTCCGTCTTTATCATCCCTTTGATGTACGGCAACCGCCAGCTCTGATGCGCCGAGGCGCTGCAGCTCAAGAGCCCCAAGAGCCTGTAGACTCAGCAGGAACGATGAGTCAGGGGAAACATTTCCTTTCAGTTTTTCTCCATTTTCATTTTTTTTTATTCTCTCCAGTAGTTTATTAGAGCAAACAGGTCAAGGGCCGATGCTGCGGTCGGCCCGTTTATGGAAAATGCTGCATCCTAAACTTCCACGGTTGTGAAAACTGCAGAAAAAAAGGGAAAACAAGTACTCCCTCCATCTTTTTTTCTCCTCCATTGTTGTGCTCAGCTCTTCCTCCGTACCTCGTTCATGTTTTAAAGAAATACCTCCTTATTCGTTGTGCAGACTCGGACAGAGCTGACGGGTCAGTGGCTTTTTGTTTTTTGTTTTTTTTTTTTTTTTTTTTTTGCCACAGTGTGGCTTTGAAGATTCCCTCTCTGAACTGCTTCCAGAAAGTTCAGGTCCAGAAAAGGGAAAAAATATTTTCACAAAGAGATGATCTTCAGTTCTTCTCTTGTTAGATCGAGCATTAGTCTCTGGTCTAAAGAGAAACCGGGAGATGCCGACGGATTTGAGACGAAGGCTTGATATGCAAAAAAGCGCAAGTAAAGATGTTTACATTATGAGCCATTTGATCAAGCAAAAAAAAAAAAAAAAACGACAAATGTTTTTTGACCTTAGAAAGCTAAAATGTACATTTTGTAGCTTTAAATAAAAAGTCATAATATCTAGATTTATCTAGCAAAAAAAAAAGAGCACAAATATTTATTGATCAGTAAAGAATGTTTTTAAGGCTTATTTCTGTTTCCTACAATAGAGTATTAAGATCACCATGAAAAAAAAAATACATTGACAGAAATAAAGTCATAAAACTAGGAGGAAAAAAAGTGAAAAATGCATAAAGTTATAAAATTATTAGAAAAAGCAGCAATTTCACAAGAATAAAATTTAGAAATCAAAGGAAAAGTAAAAAAATGTAAGAGGGTAAAGTTGTAGAACTATGAGGAAAAAAAGTAAAACATTTAGAAAAAGTAAAAAAAAAACTGTAAGAAAAAAAGTCAAAAATGAATGAGAATAAAGTTGCAAAACTATTAGAAAAAAGTTGTAATTGTGCTTTTGCAATTGTGCATTTGTAACGAGAGAAAGAAATTGAAGCTATATAGTGATGAAATTATTAGAAAAAAAGTCTAAAACTTACACAAATTAAGTTGTTAAATTATGAGAAAAATTTCTTAATGCGTGAATGATTTCCCAACAATATAAGAAGAACTCAAAAAATGTAAGAAAACAAAGTCTTTTAACTATGAGGGAGCAAAATAAAAAAAAATTTAAATATAAAACTGAAAAACTATGCAAAAATAGTCAACAATTTATGAGGATAAAGTAGAAAAATTATTAGAAAGAAGTTGGAATTATAAGGCGTAAAAAAATGTAGGACAACAGTCTTATAACTATGATAAAAAAAAAGGTAAAACTTTTTTAAAAATACAAATAATTATCAGGAAAATGTAGACAATGTACAGAATAAAGTTGTAAAAACTATTAGAAATAAGTCTTAAATATCCAAGTATATGTTCGCAACAATTGGAGAAATGCTTAAAAAATGTAATAACTAGGAGAGGAATAAAGTAAAAAAAAAAAAAAAGAAATGGAAAAATAAAGTAAAAAACTATCAGAAAAGGGTAAAAAATTTACAAGAATAAAGTTGTAAAACTATTAGAAATATTATGTGTATAAATTCTTAACAAGAAAAAAGTTTTAAGAAATTTAGAGTATAAAGTCATTAAATTATGAGAAAAAAGTCAAAATATATAGGAATAAAGTTGTAAAACTTTTAGAAAAAAGTTATAATTTTGCATGTATAAATTCATAGCAGGAAAAAAGTAAGAAAACTTGAGAGAATAAAGTTGTAAAATAATGACAACGAAGAAGTGAATATTATCTAACGATATAAAGATAATGTTATAAGAGTACAATTATTCTCAAAAAATTAAGACTTTTTCTCAGTTTTTTATGGCAAAATATAAAAGTATAAGTTGTAGGAAATAAATGTATTAATTATTTTTTCATGGTGGCCCTCATACTCCATTGTGGTGTCCTTACAGTCACAAAAAAGAAGAAAAAGTAAATAAGAACTCCAAATTAGTACAATTTTTGTACCTTGTGGCACTTTTGGAAGCTGGACTTAAAAATTAGTTAAAACTAGGAAAATGTTCCTTGAAAAGTTTATATTTTCAATCAAACTGACAAAGAACAATTAAAAATATCTTGCATGCCTGATAATCTTCACGGCGTTCCCAAATATTTTGTTGGGAGTAAAGGCATGTGTGGTGGCAGCGAATGATTGTATGTCAAGACATGCAGTAATGAGGGTGAAGGATGGCTAACGGTGCAATGATTTCAATCGTTTTTGTCTTTTTATGGACTGAATTTGTATTTATGTAATGTAAAAAAAAGACTGGTGACAATTTTGTAAATGTGCAAAAACAACAAAATATGTTTATTTATTAACTATAAAGTTGTTTTAAAGCGTTGTTAGACATTTAGCATATAAGCTAACGGGTGATGCTATAAGGGATGGATGTGAATGAAACCAAATCTTCAGCTTCTTTTTGCACTTTTTTGTCTTCTGTTTGAGTTATTTTATAACCCAGAATTCAAATGGAGAAAGACCCAAAAACGCTGATGGTATGTAAAAAAATTAAATTGTAGAAGACCATTTCCCCGCTATCAAATTGTCAAAAATTAATCCTAAAGAACAATTTGTTATCATATTTGATATACACATTTTTGAGACTCCTGTCCCATTAGGTTTGATCTATCTTTATCTTAAAAACCATTGGATATTGGTCTATATTTTTGGCTCTAGTGCATTATCATTCGATTATGGGCAGTAGAAGGGCTTTTCCAGCTCATTTCAAAATGGCTGCCCCCATGATCAATTTTGGCGGGAAAAAAGATTTGCTAGTTGTCAAGACTTTATGTTGAGAATTACTTGTCTGTTCTTTAATTTTTTTAAACATTAGTTACTAAATTGAAAGAATTCAGCATTTATTCAAAAATAATTATTTTTACACAATGTTAAAAATGTGTGGATCAAATTTGAGACAGTTGGCTTTTCCACTGAACACTCTTTGCATTCTAAGCTAACATTGTCTTGAGCAAGAATTTACCAAATGACCCAACATATCATAAATGATACTATCTTTTTCTCATTTAAAAAATGATGTGGCACATCTTTCTGGATTTTGAAGGGTTTAAACATATATATTAATTTCACAAAAATAATTTTTTCTGAAAATTCTTTGCAGTAGGATTTACAGAGTTAAAATAGCGTATGGATTTCTCTTAAGCTAAACAACGGGCCCTCAGAAAAGTCAGGACAATCATATTTTTTCCCCAACAGCGGCATATTTGATTAAATCTTGTATTTTGTTTCAGGGGAGTGCCAAACAAGTAGGTAAAAAAATCAAAAATGCTTCCATTGAACTTGAAAATATATAAAAGTTGTTTCCATAGCTAAAGATAATTTTCATAAATCTGTCTTTTTATGTATAGTAAAAAAGAAAAAGATACAACAAAGACCCAGACCACCAATCAAAGATAAAACTACAAAATGTGAACTATGTTTCTTGCCATTTGAATTGTCATAATAATCCCACTAAACCTTGAAAATCAACAAACATAGGGGACAACCAACCCTAATAGCTGCTTAACAAGAGTCCCTCTATATAATATTATAAGGTAAAACAGTACAATACATAATAATACAACAATACAAGTACAATACATGTGATCACATCAATACGGTGTTATACTTGTTTTATATGTTCACTTGTGTTGCAAGCCCCCCAGTGGTTATTTAGTGAACTGCAGCTGCCTTTATTTACTTTGATTTTCATGTGAGCTTCAATCCGGAAGTTAAGTGACTAAATTTGATAATCCTCACTTTACCCTATTTATTTATGTTTACAGTGCAGTTAGGTTTTGTGGCAGTTTTAGAACATTTTGTTCCTGATTTTGTGAAATAAAAAAAAAAAAATCAGAGCTGTGAAGTAATGGAAGGAAAACTCGTTCATTTATTTCCCATTAATTGTTTTTTTAGTAATTGTTGAGCACCTTCGCTTGGAAATCTAGCAAACTATAAGCTTGAGTCAAAACCTGTAGACGAGTTTCCATGCGGAGTCACTGAAAGCATGCGCAACTCGAAAATGAAAGAACAACTCTTTTTGCTATGAAACTATCAGTTAAAAAAGATAATCAGAGCCAGGGAAAACACAAATGACTCTTTTTAGTCCCAAATACTAAAGTGGATGTTACACTTCAAACATTTGTCACTATTCTGGTGAGAAATTTATGAACATTTTTTGATCCGTCAGTTATTTTATGACCACGTTTTAGCTTTTTTTTTTCGAAGAATTCCCTAAATGTCAACAAAAGAAGGGTATTTAACAATGGTGATGGTAAGTGGCATTATTTGTTGAATGTGCATCCATCTTTGTTTTGATTGTTTTCTTATGTTGCCGATGAATGTGACATGATTTATAGATGACTTTATTTTCTCACCCCGTGGTGCCACCCTGCTGCTGCACATCAACTCAGGTTCAGCCATCGTGGATTCAGCCAACATCTTTTGTTTTCCTAAAGCTGAAGAATCTAAGCAAAGGATGAATATAAAGAAGGAAGTACAGACTCCGCCCTTCATCCTCTCCCAGCTCCTTTTGCTGTATCACAGATGTATCTTCTGATGTTTTATGAATGGAAAATTCGTAGAGTTTTTTTCTGTAGCAAAGAGAAAAGAAGAACTTTATCCCGAGGACTTTTGTGCTCACCTGCAACTTCTTTCTTTGTAAATGTGATATGTACATTTTTTATTCCGAAACGTTATCTTAAGGAGTCCAAATGAAAACTTGTAATGCTTCTCCTTGTGAAAGTTTAGGAAATGAAAAATTGCAGTTTATGTTTTAGTGTTTCTTATCCAGAAAGGAAAACAAAAAAAAAAATAAATGTTCGAAAATTATTTGAAAATCTGAAACTGCCTTATTTCTGGTCATTTGAAAGAATACTGTTACTCTGTTTACACAAAGGATACATATTTCATCGTTCATTTTCTGAATATTTAGATGAAAAAAGTCTGATTGTTTTTAGGTCATTCCTCTAACTGGTTTATAGTCATTTATATTTATAAATTAAATGGCCAAAAGGGTTAAAAACCTTCTTCTTTGGATAACTAAACAAAAGAACATGAAGGAATATAATTGTATAACATATCCTTATTAATATTTATGTTGTAGATTTTTTTTTTTTTTGGAACATTGTCCAACTTTAACCGGAACACACTGTCATAAAAAGATCTGATTATATGACATTGTAAGATTTATATTTGTATTTATTTATTTGTTTATTACAAAGGGGAATTAACAAGACCTCAAACATTCAAGTTTCTTTATGCACTTTAGCAAAGTTTTATGTTTAAAAATGAATATTTCTGTATAGAATATTTGTCTATTTAAGTATAATCTGACTCAAAGATAATACAAAATAAAATAAATAAAAATGATGCAAAAATGGTTAAACAAACCAGAGAAAAAAATACTAATTTTACTTTTAACTAATTTGTCATAATTTTACAATTTTTCCTCATTATCTTAGCATTCTAAAGCTCATGTTGACCTTTCAGAAGTTCAATATTCAGTTGTACTAGTATTTTTTCAGTTATTTTTTTTAAATTTCTTTCAACAATTGTTGTCCCACTGGGCGGAGGCCCCGCAGAAGATCCAGGACAGTCTGGAGAGACGATATCTTTTGGCTGGTCGGGAACACCTCAGGGTCCCCCCAGAGACACTGGAGAAGGTGGCAGAGGAGAGGGAAGTCTGGGCATCTTTGCTAAGACTGATGCGCCCATGACCCGGTCCCGAATGGGCAGAGGGAGGGAGGGATGGATGTTTTTCCACAGTAATTATCGTTATTAGTATTCTCCAGCTAATTTAAACCTTTCATAAAGTTTGCTTTGTTAATTAGTCATTCCCAGTTTTACAAAAATATAAATTAAATATTTGTTGTTTTTTTTTTACATTAAGAGCAAACTTAGACTTTTCCAAAGTTTGTTTAGCTATAATCTGCCTTCCAGCGTCTGCTAACATTTTTCCAGATTTTTTTAAAACTAATTTTAACATTTGCTGTTTTCCCACATTAATTTGCTTTTATATAAGAATTCTCAAACTAATTTTGACTGTTCCTGTTTGGCAAATTTGACATTCACATTCTACTAGCATTTTTACAACTTTTTGTGTAAAAAAAATTGTCCTAATTTTAGTGTTTTATTTATTTATTTATTCACATTTGCATTTTTTCAATTGGCATTCTCAAGATAATTGAAACAGTTTTCTGAAGTTTGCTTAGCTAATCTGCCTTTCAGTTTCTGCTAGAATTTTTACCAGGTTCTTTTAAAACTTCTTAATATATTTTCCCACATCAATTAGCTTTTAGCCTATCTTAGCATTCTCAAGCTAATTTTGACTTTTCTGAACTTGCCCTTCAGTTTTGGCTAGCATTTTCCTAGATTCTTCTAAAACTCTCTTTAATATATTTATTGACACAAATTAACTGTTAGTCCATCTTAGACCATCTTTGACTTTTCCAAAATTTGTTAAGCTAAATTGGCAGTCAGTTTCTACTAGCATTTTACAGATTTTCTTTTAAATTCATTTGTATATTTGTTTTCTTTACATCAATAAGCTAATCTCCCTTTCAGTTTGTGATAGCATGTTTTCCATTCTTTTAAAATAGTTTTTTTTCTCACATCAATTCGCTTTTAGCCTATTTTAGCATTCTCAAGCTAATTTTGACTTTTCTGACGTTAGTTTGGCTAATTAAGTGTTCAGTTTCAGCTAGCATTTTAATAGCTTTTTTAAAACTCCTGAACATATTTTTTCTCATTAATTAGCATTTATATTAGCATTCTCAAGCTAATTTATACTTTTCCAAAGTTTACTTTGCTAACCTGCCATTCAGTTTCATCTAGCATTTTCCAGATTTTTTTTTAACTCCTTTTAATATATATCATTCACACAATTGAGTTTTTAGCCCATCTTAGCCTAAGTTTGACTTTTCTGAAAGTTTCTGCTAGCATTTTTACAGCTTTTTCTTTTAAACTCAAATTAATATTAGTTTACTTAACACTCAGTAATTAGCTTTTCAATTTTTGCAAGCATTTTACAGATTTTTGAAAACTAATTCTAACATTTTTTTTCCACATTAATTTTTTTTTTTTTTTTTTAATTGGAATCCTCAAGCTAATTTTGACTTTTCTGTATTTGTTTAGCTAATTTTTTATTTAGCCTTTATAATAAACACTGGTTTTAGTAGTTTTAAAATTGTAGCCATAGCCTATCGATATCACAACAATTACACATGAAAGTTCTCATTTTGCCTTTTACATGCATCAACAGAACTTAAGAAACATATCACGTGACCCATACGTGTTTATTTAAATTAACCCAATGAAACTTGTGCTCGTCCATATCTCATCGACGGGTTTTTGTAACTCCAGAGTGAGTCTCCGTCGTCCGCTGTGAGTCGCCAGCTCCGGCAAGGCAGTAGATTGCGCAGTCACCTCCATCAGGGGCAGCACGACGACCCGACCAACAGCACAAACTACTACCTCAGCCAGCGCGTGGCGCTTCAGCCGCCCTGCTTCCGGTCCTTTGCATCTTTTTTTTTTTCTTTTCCATAAACTTTAAAATGTTCCTTGTAGTATTGGATGAAACAATTTTTTAAGCTAAAAAAAAAAAAAAGTCCAAAATCCAAGGAAGCTGAAAAAAACCCACTCTCACTTGACACAAGTGCTCAAAAAATTATTAGAAAATATAAACAACTAATTTCTTGTTGCCAAATCTGTTAAGGGAAACAAGAGAATTCAATCACCTAAATTAATATTAAATTATTGTTAAAATAATGCGTACATGCATGTTTTCTTTTTTAAAGAAAGTAGTACTGCATAAACATCGGAATAAACATTGATACGATTTTCAAGGACCGTTATGAACTGGAGTTGGAGCAGCGAGTTATCCAAGCATTGCATAACAATTTTGAATGGCAGCTTCATCACATTAAAACACCCTTATTGATAATTTTAAATACAAATTTGGAGCACATTAGGGCATGCAAACATGAAAAACAAATCCCGATTCCTTTCACTGATTCCTTCCTTTTGGAGCTTCGGTCGTCTGTCTAAATATTTACAAAAAGAAAAAAAAAATCCTCTCATGATTTTACATCCATTTTAGTTCAAAACATAAAAGAGAGAAAATCCTTTTAAAAAACGAGATAGGTCTGGTTTTTTCCCTTCTCGCGGACGCCTCGCGCACTGGGTGGTGGTGCGTCGACTGAGTGGATGTGGAGGAGCCGCGCGGATGGAAATTCGCGGGAACGTCAAGGAGGAGCGTCAGCAAAGATCGAAAATTGAACAAACCTCCCACTCTGACTTCATTTCCAAAGATTAGAGTACAGTCAAACACTGTTTTTTAGCACCACCTGCTGGTTGGTTGGAGTAAAACGACTAAAATAAAGGAACAACATAAAAGAATAAATTGAAGAAAAGTTCTATTTTTATTTCGTCTATCTACACTGAATTAAAAACTAAAAGCAATCCATCAATTTTTTGTTTAATTTTAAATATAATTTGAATGTAGAGGATATTGTGTGTAAAACAAGTGTATGAGGTTTTATTTGGGCCTAATGTGAAGCCAGTTATCAGCTTTGTGGATGTTGCCCTTTTCCGCCAACAAAGAAAGAAATGGGTGGGAAAAAAAACATGTCAGATAAGATCATTCTTTAGCTGACAATACCAAGATGTTTTATTGAAGGGCTGGTGGCCTTTTTATTATTTAAAAAAAAAGATTATAGATTATAGAAAAGGATCTCAGTCAAGTTTGATTTAAAAAAAATACACAGAAGCTAATAAAATTTAAGCTTACATGGGGGAATTGACTAGTATCAGCTTTTACTAAATCCCCCTAGTGTTACCAGTGGAAGTGAACTGACTCCAGTTAATTTTAAATTGTTTTTTTTCAAAGGTTAATGAAACTTAATCCCAGTAAAGTTTTATTTAAACTACAGAGGGAGAGAAAAAAAGCAATATTATCTTTCCAGATCAACCCGAAGCTTCATTAAAGGCCCCCCTTATTTACCTGGCAAACTGACCTGACTCTAGGTAATTTTGTAGTTCTTATCAAAAGAATATATGAAAACTATCCCAGTACAGTTTGAAATAAAACCTACAAAGGCAAAAAATAAATAAAAAGTTTGTTTAACTCTGGTTTTAGTGGTTACTGTGTGAACTGATCTGGCTCCAATTAACTTTGAATTTCTTGTCCAAAAGTTTAAAGAAAATGATCACAGTTGAATTTCACAGGAAATTCATGGTGACAAAAAATGTTGGTTTACTCCTGGGGATTACTTTTTATAGAAATGTTTACATGTACCCTAATGGCTAGCTTGTGAAGAGCCCTGGCTCCGGTTAAATTCACAGCTCTTGTCCAAAGGTTTACAGCAAATATTTCAAGCAAAGTTTTATATAAAATCTACAAAAAAGGGAAACTGTTTACTCTGTGGTTTGACTTGGATTCGTCCATATAAGAGCCCCCTGGTGTTTACCTGGTCAACTGACATGGCTCCAGTTAACTTTGCAGTTTTTCCAAAAGTTGACAGAAAACTATCCAAGTAATATTTTATATAAAATCTACTGAGCCAAACATTAAATTCATTCCTAGGGATTCATTTATATAACATAGAAGCCCCCTAGTGGTAATCTGATGAACTGCCTTGGCCTCCAGTTAACGTTGCAGCTTCAGTTCAAAGGTTTATAGAAAATTGTGTAAGTAAGGGGTTATAAAAAAAAAAATCTATAGTGGGAAAAAAAAAAGTTTATTCTTAGGGATTAATTTATGTAAAAGCCTCCTAGTGGTTACATGGCAAACTGACCTGGCTTCAGCTACTTGTAGCTCTCATCTAAAGGTTTATCCCAGTAAAGTTCAGCATAAAATCATCTTAGGAAAAAAAAAGGTTATCCTTGTTGATTAACTTGCATAAACTGTAATAAAAGTCCCCTAGTGGTTACTTAGTGAAGTGACCTGGCTCCAGTTACATTTTCAGGTCTCATCTAAAGGTTAACAGAAAATGTTTCTACTGCAGTTTTTTTAATCAAATCTAAAGAGGCAAAAAAAGTTAGCTTACTCATAAAAATCCATTTATTTAAACTTAAATAAAAGCCCCCTAGTGGTCACTAGGCGAACTGACCTGACTCCAATTATTATTTTAGCTCTCATTCTGGCTTTGGCTTCCCATCAGTCAGAAATCCTCTCAAGCCATCAGTGCAGGAAGCTTTACACAACTTTATTGAAGATTGTGTATAAATACACATGCACATTTGTAATGTAAACCCAAGTGAACTCAAGTGCAGCCACACCTGCAAACCCCAATATATCATCATGCAAGGATGTCTGCATTGATTTCATTATTATTATTATTATTATTATTTTTTACAAAAGAACACAGTCCCCAAACAACAGAACCATTCTCTTAAAAAATATTCCCTCCCTGGCAAGACGGCGAGAATGTTCTCCAGACGGTCCAGGGTCTTGCCAAGGTTTTAAATATATTGTTTATTAAGAAATGCTTACATATAAATAAATAAACTTTATCAAATGTGCACTCACAGAGTGAACTCTTCTGTACAATATTGTATGAGTAGCAATCACGTCTCACTCGGTCGGGGTGGGGTGAGTCGGCCTAAAAGCAAGGCAGCGCCGAGCCGACGAGAGCCCAGACGTCGAAGCTGGTGAAGGCATGGTAGACGTATGCGTAGCGAAACGTCTGAGGCAGTCGAGAAAACACGTAGAAAACGGAAAAAAAAACTGATGCTAGCATGAGTAGATGGAAAAAGATCGGCCGCGACTGTTCATGATCCTGAAAGCTATAGAAATCCTTTTAGGAGGACTCACCCCACCTTTTTTTTTTTTTTCAGTTTAGACTCCCGTTTCGAAGTTTAGGAGCATTTTAACGCACAAATTCATCCAGTCAGCAAATGCAAAGAATTCTCATTCAACCCAAGAAAAAAAAAACCTCAAAGAAGCAAGAAGAAGAAGAAAAGAAAAGGAAAATTTAAAAAGGCATCGGTCATATGCACGTGGTCTGAGTCCACTCGGCGTACATTCTGGCCCTCGTGTGGGTGAGACATTCCTACAATAAGCTTGTTTGTGTTCAGAACGAAAGGTGTGAAACACGAAAAAAAAAGGAAAAAAAAAAACCTCAAGTTGAGAGTTAAGGCCGAGGTGATCCAAACGAGTGACATCACCGATGTTCTCCAAATCCATCCCCAAGAAAATACAGACGAAGCCACAGAATTTAGTCCGAGTGAGAGTCGGAAACAAAGATTGCTTTGAGACAGCCTCAAAGGGTTGGGACGATTGACGGGGGGCGGGGCAATGGTTAAGGCGGACACCAGGATACTGGTAATCTTCCTAAAAACGCAAGATCACAGCAGCAGCAGCACGAACACGAACCCTGGACAGTTTGGCTTTAGACAGCTTATAAAACATGACGAGCTTCCGTCTGATGATCTGGAAAAGCTCCTTACGTTGTCCGTAAACAACTGCAGTACGTCTGGCATGAACACATTTTTTTTCTTAAAAATGGTTGGTGATTGTGCAAGTTCAAAAAAAAAAAAAAAAAAGTTTCAGCGCATCATGAAAAACTTCAGTGTTTAAAATATTTACAAAAACCTAAATAAATTTATAAAGGATATGACGCTCTGCTGGGATTTAAAAAAAAAGTGGATGTCTGAGCAGATGGAAGGGGGCGTCGCCCCTTTAGGGATCCACCCACAGGGTCGGATGTCGGTCAGGTGGCATCTCCGGTCCGAGCCGTCCTGTGTCTTCACAATCCCATTCCATATCCTCTGTTTTCCTCAGTTGGCTTTCATTGTTACGTCCCTGTTAGGTACCTGCTCCTCCTCTTCTTCTATTTCATCCTCCTCCTCCTCCTCCTCCTCGTCTTCTTCTTCGTCGTCCGCCTGGTCGTTGTCGTTCTTCCTGTGCCTGTTCTCGTTCAGGTCCTCCTCGTCGCTCTGGGTGGAGGTGCAGGCGGCGGATGACGCCCCCTGACAGGAGGAGACGGCTTTTCTCTCCAGCTTCTCCCCGGTCTCATTTTCCACATCTTCGGCTTCGTCCTCCTCCTCTTCGTCCTCGTCTTCCTCCTCGCGGTCGAGGGCGAAGTAGCCGGTGCCTTTCACCGTGTCTTGCCGCTGATAGAACAACACGTACGCCGCTTTGGACTGCAGACAGACGTAAGACAAACAGTTTTATCGGTTATGCGTTTCAGCTTGGCCACTAGGTGGCGATGCGCTATAGCGTTACACCTTATTCTAGAAGAAGAAAGTATGAGTGAAAAAACAGTTTCCTTAATTCCTTAAAAGAGTTTGTAAAATGAATGCTTGTGAGTTTACAAAGATGTTTATTTATTTGAGTGTTAGCACTAGCCGTCCTATGGGAAATCCCATTATACAGTAGCATCAAGCTACCAAACGTTAGCATTATGTGTTAGATCGATCTCTACTTTCATAGATGGATTATTGATCTGTTAAACTTAGATCAATTCAGATTGAATAATTGATTTGATCAACCTTTCCCTAATTCTTTCTACTAACTCTTCAACCATTTACACAGTTAACGTGATTCCGACTGATTCTGAAGCAGAGAAAGCTGACTTCTGCTGATATGCAACACCATACAGAAGTAAAGTGTTTACGTAAGTAATCAATTTTAACTTTTGAGATTTTATTGTAGTTAAGTGCTGCAATTCAATACAAAGCTGCTTTTCTTGGTTTCAGGATCTGTTAGAATCACGTTGATTGCGTAGAAGAGTTCAAGATTCATAACAGTAGTGATGAATCTAGTATATAGTATCTAATCTAGTTCCTCGAAGTAAATAACACGACATTAATTGGTTTTCACTCACAACGATCTGATCTTCACTGGCGGGCGACACGCTGCTGTCGTCAAAGTTGTACCACTTTTCGTCGTCTTTGTTTTTAGCATAACCAGTATCTGTGGACGTAAGATGACAGAATAACTTAAGTGTAAGAGTTTAATATTAAATTGACAGATTGAGAAAAAAACAAATATGAGTTTTTCTTTTCCTTAAAAAGAGACAATAATAGTTCAAAATAAGATTTTGCCAGGCTGCAGTGGATGCAGTTTATTTTTATCATATCATACGGTCGTTGTATGACTTCATTGCCCAGAATCCCTTGAGGGGACGAGTGGCAGGTGATTGGTCAGAGGTGCTGACGGGAAGTTTTTCTTGCGAACAGCTTTGTTCTTCGTGTTTGTCTCTTTTTTCTACAATAATGAACCTTTGAAGAGGGTGAAACAGGAGAACAAACTCACAGTGGCCTCCTCCCATTCCTCCATAGTGGTTGGAGACAGCGATGAGGTCGTAGCGGCATGGCCCGGCGTTGGGATTGATCAGGAATTCAGACATGTCCAAGTCTCTGAAGAAACAAAACAATAGAGAAGTTAAAGCACATAAATCAGCTGGATGTGTTTTACATTAAAAAAAACAAATACATTTAATGAAAAAGAGCCCATCTTTTCAGGGATTCTCTCAATTATAAAGCTTTATCTGATATCTAAAAAGGGGTTCCTGGATAAAGTATGACATATATGAAATAACTATTAACTATTGTACCATCTTATTGAAGTAAATCACCCAATAATGGTGCCAAATGCAAGATTTTACCCAAAGGACCCCACAAAAATATAAAGACGAGAATGTGTGTGTGTGTGCACCTGAGTGGGAAGTCGACCAGTGAGTCCAGTTTGTCCCTCATGTAGCGACTGTAGGAGAAGCGCTTCAGATGGACCACCAGCACCGGTGGCAGAGACCACAAGTCCAGCTTCTTGGTGGCCTGTTGGTGCTGCTTGCAGTTTGGACAGTACCTGTAAGCAGAGACGGCGCTATTTTTCACAAACCATCACATTTCTTTTTTTTTTTTTAAATGACTCAGTGTTTGATATCAGAACCTCCTGCGCACCAAAGCAGATTCAATTTTAGCACCAGTTAGTGACATTTAGCAACATCAATTATAAATTGCGTCCAGCTGAGACTTCCCGTCTCATTTGTGAGCACGCAGGGAAGGAGATGGGAAATGTCAGGAGAACTCTTTGTGCCCATTTTCAGCACAACGACATATAGACTCAAGGAAACACGACAAGCACCTTAATATTTTGCTGTGAATGTGCAAAGAAATTGTGAACTAAGCCTGTTAATGGTTTTACAAAAATTAGAAACAATTTTCCACAAATAAAGTCAATTCTGGAGTGTGTGGAGCAGCTTTCTTACCACGGGTCTTCTGCTCCCAGCTTCTCCTTGGTGGTGAACAGTTCGATGCAGTCTTTTAGCTTAAAGAAAGCTTTCTTCTGAGGTTTATACTCCATACTCTCATGTTTATCGAAGTCCTGTTCTCAGATAGAAACACAAACCGAGCAAAATCAGGATCGAATTTATGATCGTTTTATTTTGAAAATCCTTCTTCCTTTTTTTTACATGTAAATTCATCAGCTACTATAAACAGGGTTTTAGTCTAAAAGTATCTTGATTGATAAACTCCTATGATTAAAGCTTTTTGAAAGAAAATAAATTATAGCTACTGTAAAGGCGAGTAAAATTTCAGTTTACCTCGACAATCGTCTCGTCAAAGTATTTCTTCTTGACTTCTGGCTCCCAGTCCAGAGAGAGATAAGAGCGGTCTATAGGGAAAAAATTGATTACTTCATAAATGTGTTTTTCTTCTCAAAGTAGAATTCTCTGGAACAAATTTGACCTCCTGCGTACCGCTGAGCCGGAGGTGACCTTCGTCAAAGCGGATTTGTCTGGTGTCTTCCTTTATGAGAGAGAAGTCCGTCTTGCCCATGTTGTTGAACTGGAATGTGAAAAGCCTCTTCCTGTTGTGCCCGACCGTCTGCTGACCTTTGGTGGAGATCTGCGGACCGACCACGCCGTTCTCCAGCTCGTTGTCTCCGCCCACCGAGTCCTCAGACTGGCTGTTGTCGTTCTCAGACGGCAGCTCCTGGTCCTGGCTGGACTCGTCGTCCTGCTCGTCCGTCTCCATCTCGCCTGCGGGGCGAAAAAACAGGGAAAGGGGCACTCAGAGGAAATTCTGAAAACGTAGAAAGCGATTTTAGATGGGAGGAGTAGCGGCGCTCACTTGGCGACCCCTCCTCCAGCACCCCGTTGGTAGCGTTTCCGTTGACGGTGTGTGGTTTGGATGGTTGCGTTTCCTCGCAGTCATCCTCATCTTCCTCCACAGAAGATCGCACAAACCGACTGCCAAACAAAACAAAAAACATCTGCTGACCACCATACATTGTAAAAAAATAAACCTCAGGCGGCGTTGTAAGGTGCTACCCGCCCCCACTGGCTGAGCTTATGGTATGTCTCCCTGACCCTCCCCCACTGCCACCTGGGTCAGAGCTTCAAGTGAAAGAATCCCACCAAAAAAATCTTTTTATATTTTTTTTTCAAAATGGCGGCTTTTCTATTGGTTTAACCTCCATAGCAACCATACTATTTTTTAGTTTCCTGGGGTTGAGGAACACTTTTATGTAAGTTTTAGAAGAAACGACAAATGTAAACTTTTGGATTTTCTTAGCAACAGAGGTTTTTTGTTAGCCACGCCCACATTCCTAACATATTCATATAATATGTTATATCATTTGAATAAGCTTGAGCCAGGGATTCATTTAATACATTTTCACAATTATCCGGTAAAAAAAACATGCGAGCAACATGAAAACGCTACTTTTGGAAGGTTGCTATGCCAACGCTGTTCAAAATCTACGAACTTTAAAACCAAAATTTTTTTCCACAGTAGCACTCCAATTATGCTCGAGGAGTTAGGAGACAAAATCCCTGAGAGGGATTAAATTATTAAAAGGAACAGAAAGTGATTTCTTTATTTATTTTCTCCACTTTTCAAGATGGCGGCATCTTCTCAAGGTCAAACCTCAACAAAACTCTAGATTTAAATTTAATTGTCAGAATTTCCATGTAGATCGCTCAAACAGACTTTTACCTACTATATCGTGCAAAAATTGCAAAATTTCTCACTGAGCCACATAAGTGGCCGCCAAGTGCCATGGCCATCCCATAATAACTTCAAAGCCTCCTCAGATGTGTGTTTTAGTGGAAACTCCTTGCGATGGCAGACGGGGGTGGGGCTGTTTGCCAAAAATTCATTTTGACCAGGTGCTCGGTTAAAAAGTTTTTGAGTTTGTGGCAAAAAGAGAAAAGAATTGTGAAAACAAGATGGCCTGCACGTACTAGAGGCGCAGCAGCAGCATGTTGTAGAGTTTGTCCTCGCTCAGAGTTCTGGGCACGGCGATGAGGAAAGGCTGGCCGAACAGCGGCGTGCTGGTGTGATTGTAGCCAGACTGCTTGTACTTCTCCCTCAGGTGGACCGGGATCACCACGTGGTCCGTGTCTTCTAGTCTGTTCACCGCCACCTCGAAACTGCAGCCAGAAAGTCAAACACTGTAAACCGGGACATTCAATCAACTAACCCAAAAAGCTGAATTTAAAAGAAAACGTCCAGAAATTGTAGCTAAAATTGTATTTATTTTAGGGAAAGAGTTAGCATTAGCAGTTGCCCTATTAGCTAAAATCCGCTCACACATAAATATCGTCTCTCTCCATGATACTGCTGAGGTTCTCGTTGGTGGCGAAGATCCGGTGGAAGCGGTGGTTGTAAATGTCGGTGACGATCATCTGAAAGACGAGACACAGAGTTAGGATGAACCTTTGAAACGACGCCGACCTGGTAAACGAGTGACCTCGCTTTAAATTTTGGGGTTTTGGAAAAAGTAGGATTTGAATGTGATTCTTTTTTTTACTCTAAAACTTTTTAGCAAATTTAAGACTTTCTAAGAGATTTCTGCACAAAAGTAAAGAATAATTTCACCTTCTCAGCAGGCACTCCGGACAGGTTGGAGAGGGCGGTGCAAAGGTCGGAGATGCAGCCCACCTTTGGCACGGTCAGCTTGTACTATAAAAAGAAGAAAATACGATTAAAAACCGTCAAAGTAACCGGATGTGACACTTTGTAGATGTTCAGGCACCTGTGTGGGTTTGGCCACCGGGTCCAGTCTGACCAGATAGACCTCCAGGGTCCGCTCCTTCTTCATGGGGAGTGGCAGCGTCAGGTAGCAGAAGGGGTCGAAGGTCACGGAAACCTTGGAGCACACGGGACAAACGAGGGTGGACTTGAAGAGGCCGTGAAAAATGTCCACGATGATTGAGTCGTTCCTCTTGATGTGGTTTTCCCACGCCTCTTCTGCCACGACCTGATGGGAGGGGGCGGGGACAAAATGACGATCAAAGAACTCTAACCGTATGTATGAACACCGTATCACTGAACATTTTTAAGAATTTCAAAATCAACCTTGTCCGGTCGCCCGTTGGCGTCCTTCAGCTGGATGTATGGCTTCTTCCTGATGCGGTTCAAATCCTCGTGAAGGCCGTCCAAGAGGAAGGCGAGGAGCTCGTGGGAGTCCTGCTGCTGGTAGCCGGAAAACTGCGGCGCAAAGCGGCCCACCTGCGTCTACAAAACAAAACACACAAAGAGGCGGGGTTTCTGTGGAGTTCAGCTTAAAGTGAAACAAAAAAAGCAACAAAACAGATGCTAAACCTGAACCTAAAGCTTCACCACATCGCAATTATTCTAACTTAACATCTTCTTGTGGCTGTTTTCTTATGATGGAGAACAAAAATAAAGAAAAGATTAAAACTGTCTGAGTATTTATTTATTCAAACTTTTGACAAAGAAAAACTGTCTGGAAAAGGTTGTATGCAAGTCAAATGAGGATGAAGTTAGTGTCTGAATTCCACTTTAACAGTTAAGGGGAAAGTTGAGGGGAAATCTTTGTCCCATTTTCAAATAAAATCTAGTGAACAGAGAAAGTTTAAACCAACTGCAGATATTTTACAGAGAATAAAGAATCGGTAAAACAAAATTTGTTTTATGAGAGTATTCTAAAGACAAATGCCCTTTAGCAAAACAAAATTAAGTAGGTCAATACTGTTCTGTGTTAAAGAGAAATATACTTTGGGTCAAGATGTAATAGGAAAAACTATAATTCATCGTTTTGTTCTGAAACTTCTGCTGCTCACTAGATTTTATTTAGAAATAAAACAGATTTTAAACGAGTAATCGACTGTCTAAAATAATAGATTTTACCTTAAGTTTACCCTCAAGCGGTAAAGTCAAATTCAGACACCAACCTCAGCTTCATTGGACTTGTGTATGACCTTTTTTGCAAAGATCTTTAAGACTAAAAACTACATTTAAGCAGAATTTCATGCAGGACTATTTCTACGTAAAAAAAAATTAAAGATTTTCCCTTAAGTTTTGAGGAAAAAGTTAAGATAAAATTGAAGCAAAAAAAACATCCACCAACTTTAGCATCATACAGGCCAGTCCATCAAAATATTATCTAACATTAAACTCACTGACTGTGTGAGTGTGATGTCACACATAAAAAAAGGACCTACTTGCATCTCCAAACAAATTGATTCAGTCGCTAGTCTTTTTCAGTATTTGTATGTTTGAGTAAACATTGTCAGTGAGCAGTTACGGTCCATATCGGTTTGACTCAATGTTTCTATGGCAACCACTCTCACCAATCAGGAGTGAGATTGTTGAAGATGGGCTAAAAAAAACCTGTAAAACCTTTCAAACCTTTGGAATAAGATCATATCCTCTTTTGAGGCATCTGATTGGTCAATTTATACTTTAATAACCAGCACTACACAGAATACATCACTGCTTCCAATCAAAAAGTCTATGCAAACGCACATTTCGAGCTTCTGCTTACAAAACTCTCGTTCACCTGTAGCTGTACAACTTTCTACACCATATTTGGGCTGAAAACACACAGCAATGAAGCATGCACCTTGATTGTTAAAGCAGGTCTAACTTTGACCAATCAGGGACTCAGATTTGGCAGTGATGCACAGACGGCGTCCCCTATAATTCACGGAAGTGCAGACCGTTCATTTATTGGAAAGAGATTTGCACCGCTTCGATATTAACGAGCTAAATCTCTCCAATCGTAGGTGGCGGACATGCGCTAGGAAACAGTAGAAAAAGAAGAAGCCCCTCCCTGCTCGTCCAGTGTGAACAACATCATATTACAGTTGTTTATTTCTCAATGGAAGTCTCTGGGATTTTGGCTTCTTGGAGCCAGCAGGTACTTCCTGTTTGGAACGCAATAGGGGAGGAGTCACTCAGTCCAGTTCTCATATACAGTCAACGATTAAACCATCTGCAGTAGAGAATCGGTGCGTTCAGATGTTCACCTTAAAGGGTCTCGGGGTGACGTAGCTGTACTTGCCCGACCACAGCTGCTTGATGAGCTCGGCGTAGGCCCGGGCGATCTCCCCCTTCATCCCCAACGGGTTGTCCTCGTTCAGCTCGTCCGTGTACTTGTCTTTGAGGAAGTAGTCCGTCAGCGGAGGAATATTGCTTAAACACTGACAGCAGAAGTGAAGACGAAAGTTAGAAACTTTCTAAACTGCAAAGAAGCCACGAGGACGGTCTCCGTACCTGCACAGCAGAATTCATAAAGCAGGTGTTCCCTAAGTTGGATAATCCGCAGAGTCCTGAGCGCTCGCTGGGTCTGCTCTGGTCGGAGTAGTCGTAGCTGTTGGTGTAGGGGTGGTAGGACGGCAGACTGTAGCTGGAATTCTTCACGCTGCACCGCAAATACAAGAAAAAACATTGCATTTACCTGAAATTTTGATGGAGCATAAAACAATCTACAAACATATAATAACTTTTTGGACTAAACCAACAGCAGGACTCCCCCCCCACAAAAAACAAACAAGCTTCCGGGAAGAATCTGGGGTCTTTCCAGACCTCTGAGCGACGCCGCCCGCCTCTGAGGCGTCCCAGCGCTCGAAGGACACGGCGGACGCCTCGCAGCTCAGCACGTGGTGCTCCACCCTCCGGGAGTCCAGCTCCACCGCCTCAGGCCGCAGGCACCACCAGCAGCAGAGGAGCATGACATCCCAGCCCCGCCCCGGGCCCGGCCCACGCCGGCCCGCATGTCAGCGGCCCGGGCTGAGCGGCAGGCGCATGTCGGGGCGCGGCTCCAGCGAGGTTCTGACCAAAGTGGACCTCATGAAGGAAGTCCAAAAAAAAAAAAAAAAAAACCCCAAAACCTTCTCCACGTCCTCTCCTTCGTGGTTGTTTCGAGCTGTCCTCCCTGCGGCCTGTCTGCTGCTTTCCACTCAAGCCTGCGGATATTTATAGCAGCGATGAGGATGCTCAAGACTGGAGGTGCGCACAGAAAAGGAGGGGAGGGAGCAGCCCGCATCCAGCTGAGGCTGCAGTATTCACCCGCCTGACTCGGCGCTCTCCCTCAAAGTCATTGTCCTGCACAAGCGTCCTGACGTTTTCTCCCCCCCCCAAACAATATTTTTTTCTCCTTAATTGGAAAAAAAAATTTTTTTTTGAATCTTCTCCCTCTACTGATGCCTTTAGCCCCTCCCCAATCAAAACCAGAAAACCTCGGATTCCCTGAACCGTTTGGATGAAATGATCCCTGAAGGTCGCTCAGGACCGCAGAAAGGGTGGGGTGAGCTCAGAGGGGGGGTGAGGACATTAGAGGGGGGGGGTAAAAAGCTGAGAATCACGGGAGCATCGCTGCTTCGGCTAAATCTGGTTATCCAATACGGGAACGCTTCCAATGAAGGAAGGAGCGAAGCAGGAGGAAAGGAAAAAGCAGCCCCCCCCCCCTCCCCTCCCCATGCATAATTGATAGCACTGCTGCTAATGAATGAAGGAGGAGTTGCTCATTTTACCCATAATCCCCTCTTGTTAAGCATTTTTTTACAACTAAAAAATAAAAAAACGGCATCATGAGTGCAGGGTTACACGTTATGAGAGAACTGACAGAACAGGGAGTTCAGTTAAGGATTTCTACAGCTTGTGGTTCGTCTTCCTGCATTCCGGCGGCGAGCGCAGAGATGCCGAGTCGATACCACACAGACGCACAAACGTGCACTAAAACACAAACACACACGGGTTGGGAGGAAAAGTGAAGTGAAGCAGCTCCTACGATGGTCAAGCAGCGCTGTCCGTCCCACGATTGACTGAAAACAAACATGTTTGGGATGTCGAGGTTCAAAGCTCCACAGGTGGGTGGAGCCGCATGATGGAGCCACGCCCATTTACATTCCACTTAAATAAACGTTAATGATTTTAGCTAGGGCCAGGCGGTAGATTTAAGAAGATTTATTTTTGGGAAAATCTGAATTTTTTCCCCAGCATCTCTGGTCTTCCGTTGTGAGTGAGCTCAACCCAGACGTTAAATTAGAAACTAGCAAACAGGAGCTAGTTCTTAAAAATGAACAGTTTTACAGTTATTTGGTAGTTGCTCGGTTTGCAACTTAAAACTTAGAGCAAGAAATTGCCAAATCAGTTAAGTTACATTCCCACCGTGCATTTCAAGAATGTTTAGCCCACGGTGTTCACACTAAACAACCAGGGAGGGCCTTCTTCTTTTTCTATCGTTTACTAGCGCTTGGACGCCACCTACAATTGGAAGAGGTTTGGTATGTAATCTCTCTATTTGGGAACAGTACGGTTCAGTTAATTATGGAGAGCGTTTCCACTCAGTTGAGGCTCGCTTCCTCATGAGTGGTGCAGACCGCTAGCTTGCAGCTAGCTCACTCTGTCACACCATCACCAAGGGTAGCAAGGAACGTTTGCAGTTCCACCGCAGACCAGACTTTGCTATTGTTCCATTTGTGGCCAAAAGAGTAAACAGGAAACCACAAAAACCCAAATGCTTACAAACGTTGGAAACCTATTTTGGTGCTTTCTAATGTTCTAATGTCGCCAACTGTTCCGTTCCACTTTTCAATGGACCTACAACGGATGGGGGCCCCCAAGAGGTACAGTTCGGTACTGTTTAATGGGTCCATTTTACAATGGAAACATCAAAATACTGGACCGCTCAGTGGAAACCAGAATATAGATATGATTACATTTTTAGAGTAAATCTAGAAACCTGCGATCTAGGTCATAGATTCTTCAGAGTGGCAGGAGTTCATTAGAAATTTGCCTCTAATTTGTGGGTGAGTAACCCCGCCCCCTTCATGTCAACCTTAACTGAGAGTTCCTTGTTTCCGTGCTCTCCTGCTAGCTTAGCTTACATTATTGATGCAAAAAAAATTGTGACCAATAACTGAGCTAGTTTTGATGAAAGCTCAGACGAGGAAAACAAAGACGTTCATGGATCTATTTGTATAGAAGTGGATGTTTGTAGCTGCCGATTGTAGCTTCTACATCACAAATACAATCACTTACAAGAGCTTTTTTTCATCTGCTCCTGATTCACGATTAAGATAAAGAAATACAAAGAAATGTAATTTTGACCTCATTTGTATGTTCTTCACCATCAGAAAAATGCAACGAGAACATGCTAAAAACACAGTTTTCATCAAAGTGGGCCTTTAAATTGGGGGTGACATCCGTCATGCAGCTCCACCAGAACGAGAATCTGAATTTCTCTCACTTAAAATCAGAACCTCAATGCAGTCATTTCAATAAGAAGGCCGTTGGTGGACAGCACTGCAGTGACCGGGTTAGAATCAAACCTCAAAAATCACAGCCAGAGACAGAAATCCATGAAAAAAGATGATAAATTTGACCAAAACAGACTTGAAAAATTGAAATTAAAAGATCAGATTAGAGTAGAACTGGGTCTGTGGCTGTGATGCTTTCCCCTCCTCCCCGGGTTTCACCGTCAGCCCCCACTATGCCTTACTTCCTGCTGTTGAAGCTGCTGTTATGACTGTTTGTGAGTGATGAAGGCGAGATCTTTGGCAAAGCAGAGAGATTGGAAGCGCCAGATGACCTTCAAAAGATAAAGAATAAGATCATGAGTTAGAGGTGGAAATTAAATAAATAAATAAAAAATAAAGGAAGCTGCTCCAGAGGAAAAAAAAAAACAATCGTGTCAATCAAACTGAACAGCAATGAGTCAAACCAAATGAAAGTGACATGTGAGCGAGGAAAGGCCGAGCGAAGGGGGCGGAGCACTGAGGAAACCGCTCGTCAGATGTATAGAAAAAAAAAAGGGCGCCGACTGAGCTGAGATCAAAGCAGGAGGCGACGCCGGAATGAAAGCGGAGCCAGACGCCCTTCACTTACTTGGACGCTGTGGAGCCCCGGGGCCACGAGCCGTCTTCATTCTTCTGCTCTATGACAAGAACCTGCAGAGAATCAATTAAAAACATTAAAAAAAATTATCAAAAACTATTATTTGCTTTTTTCTTAGTTACTATATTTGCTAGGGCTTGGTTAATAAAATTGATCAATCAATTTGAATCGATTTAAGCTTAATAATCGATTCATAATAGATATAAATCGATTTAGCACATAAAGCTAAAGTCTGCTAGCTTGATGCTACTGTTTAATGGAATTTTCCATGGGATGGCTGATGCTAACGCTCGGCTGACCTAAACATTCTTTATCTTTGTAAACTCACAGGCATGAGTTTTCAAAACTTATCAAGGAAATATTTTTGAAGTAACAATTCGTGGTGTAAAACAGTTTTTTCCTTATACTTTCTTCTTCTGAAATAAGATGTAAAGCTATAGCGCGATCGCCACCTAGTGGCCAAACTGAAAAGCCCTCCAGGAGAAGCAGAACAATGTTTACTTTGTTGATGATCTGAACATTTTTGTTAGAACTTCTTCTACTGAGAATCCATGTAACACTGTATGCTATTAACAATCTAATTTCACAGTATGTCAACTGTATTAGGTAATTATACAAAAAAATCATATTATATAAGAGATTATTATAAATATGTAGACATGTGTAACTCAATATATACACAGATGTTCAAAAGAATAGCTCAAAAATCAAAGAATTCAATAAGATTCAACTCGTGATCAAAGCTATCTTCGACCATACGGGATACCCAGAACTCATTGGTTTCCAGCACTTGTATTATCCCCAGCAATAAGCATGGATAGATTGAAATCACACACAAAATGGTACATTTAGAACGTTTATTTTGAACCCTTTGGAACCTAGTGTCCAAAACTAATTTTTATCTGCTTTAGAATTTACCTCTATTTTTAATTTAAAAGACTATCTGCTTATTTTGGTATCATTTTAATCACCACAACCGCACTTATGCGACACTACTTTTATTTTGTAGTTTTTCCCATGTTGTATTCACACACTGGACATAAAATCTTGCAAAACAGAAAATGATGTCTGGAAAAATTAGATTCATTTTGCTGTGGAAATCCCAAAAATGTTTAACAAACTGTTTTTAAAACATAGAATGAAAGTTTTAGATGTTATTTTATAAAAACAAAATGAATAATAACTAATCGACATATTTTTGAATGAAAACACAAAAATATCTAGGTTTAAGTCGCACCATGCGGCCCAAAAAGTAAGAATTTTCCTCCCAAGAGCTCTGCTGTCTATTTGACATTTTCCTGGAATTGTGTTTGTCTTAATTTTCTTTTTTCAAATATTTTCCTTTTTTCTCATAAACTTCCTTTTTTATGCTTGTGAAAAATAATAAAACCACTTTTTTGGGAGAAGTTTGATCCTGTTGCTCACAGGTGGAGGCGTGTCAGTCTTCTCTGAACTGTTGCCTCTCGTGGCGCCAGGGGCGGGACTTTTCCGGAGAACCACGCAGTTTCCTCAATTTTTAGACAACCTCAATCCTCGTTACTGAAAGAAATTCGTGTAGGTCTCTATTCCAAAATAAAGTAATGATCTATTTCGTCATTGTTGGAATTCTAATAGCAGACAGCTCTGTTTCGTTTCGCTCCGCCCCCCTGCCGTTCATAGCTGGTGCGTTGCCGCTCTGCTGCATTAAAGCCATTCTATGCCTTATTTATTAAAATAAAAGATCGATTTTGTCCCAAAACTACAAATAAATGCCATAACCTCTATTCAATATAGATTCAATTTTATTTATATAACCCGAAATCACAAAGAGAATTTGCCTCATTTGGCTTCATAATACCTTTCATTTGAATAAAATGTCAATCACAGGATGTAAAAAAAGAAGTTTAAGTTTATGTTAGCGTTTTATTCAGCTGCTCTCACAGCTTCAAGGCAGAACTAAGCGCGATTAATAAATATTAAGGAATTCATTATGTGTTATTAATTGCACGTGTTAACACGTCAACATTCACAGCCCTAAAAAAGCAGCTAAAGACGCATCTTTTTTAAGTTGCCTTTTCTCAATTCTGTTTTTAATATTCTGTTTTTATACACTGGGTTTTCCTCTTTGTTTTATTTATGTTTTACTGTGAAGCACTTGGTGATTTTTATCTTGAAAGGTGCTAATATAAATAAAGATTATTATTATTATTATTATAAAAAAAGAAAGTCACATCTTTGGGTGTAAACAGACATCTCTCATCTGCTAGACTATTCTGAGCGGCAGGGACTTTGATATCTGCAAAAACATTGTTTTAGTTAAAGAAAAAGATTATTAGATTTGAACTTTTATTGATTTGAAGATGATTTACAAATTAACGATTCAATTTGATTTCAAGTCTGATAAGATTTCTTCGTTAATTGTATTTTTCTTTTTTTAATTAAATAAAAAAATGCTCATGTAATTACAGATTTAAACTGAACACAGATTACATGTTTTTTTTTATAAAAATGAAATAAAATTGTATTAAATACCAACACATTTTTGTCTTTTTGCTTGAAAATTTTAAGAAATTGCTTAAAAATGAAATAAATGTGCTTGGTAAATATGATGAAAGAAATCTGCAGATCTGATGCTTATTATGAAATAAACCTGTTGATTTGATCATTAAAATTAAATAAATGTGTGGATATAATGATCAAAATCAGTATTTTTCAGAAAAAAGGGAATTTATCCTTAGATTTTATTTAAAAATCAGTCCTTAATCTTCTAGTCTTGCTGCTTAGCGAACGATTTTGGGACAAAAAAACCTTCCAGATCCAGACCTACAACTATCTGGAATTTATCGTTATGATCTACTTTTATAATAAAATATCAACATTTTAAACAGAAACAAAGATTTTCATTTGTACTGTTAAATTTGCCGATTTTTTGTCCTCAGACAGCCAGTATCCACCCGTCAGGACTCCTGAGTCTAAAGCCACAACTATTTGACTGATCAGTGTGAATCAGGAAACGGGCGGCTTTTTATATAAGCCTCACAGCGATACGAAACACTTCAGAATCTGCTGGAATGTGAACACTGGAGCAAAAGCTTCAGGTTTAAAGGGTCAAGCTTCTCTGGCATCCGGTCTTCCTGTTCACTTTCATCTTAGATGCTGAGCTTTAGCTTCAGATAAATTCAGAGTCTTCTTGATTGTTCTGCAGTAAAGTAAAGATGGACTCTCCCACCAAATAAACAGGGAAAGCGTCATCAGGAAGTGGAATCAAAGGTCCCACCTGTCCCTGGTAGAGGCCGGCATCCTGGATGGTGCTGTCGGGCTTGTTGAGCGGCTCGAAGGTGTTGCTCATGTATCTGTTCCACAGTCGGGTCTCCTTCTCGTCGGGGATGCTGAACAGCTTCCTCATCTCCTTCTCTATCATGTCTGCAGCATCAAACAGAACAAGAGTTTGAATGAGTAGCTAAAGAGGTCACAGACTGGAAGAAAACACACCTTATAGATGCTTTTTATTCAGAAAAAACACAAAGTTAGGCTTTAGAATCGTCCACGAGGGATTTGCTTTCCGTCTTTTCTGCATCTACTAATGAAATCTAACACTGTGATTTATTGATTTGTTGCTGCATTAAAGCAAAGGAAGCTTTAAAACTCCATCATGGAGCAGATCTGCTGCGTCCATCGCTTCAGTTCCTCTTTGGAATCAACAGAACAGCAAATCAAAAACACATTTCAGTTAGCTAACCGCTAGCTAGAAAACCAGCAGGTTATTAACCAGAAACTTGAAGTGCTACGACGATCATCTTTGGATCCAATCTAAAAGGGGTCTTTTTTGCTAGGATGATCCAGTTATTAGCCAAAAATGTATTTTAAAAAAGTGTTGTTTTAGCGATATGTATCAGAATATAGATAAATATCTCGATGTTCCATAATAATGTATATTTTTAGTTATTCTCTGAAATAGAGTGGGAAAAAAATGTCACTTTTCTGTGACTTTATTTTTTTCGGGTAATTGAATAGTAACAAATGAGAAACCCTTTTTTTGAAGTGCACAACAGTTTCAAGTTTCGTAGTAGGAAAACACATTTTTGCACAAAAGTTCACCAATAAAAATAAACAAAAAAGATAGAAGAGAAATGGCACAGTTTTCTTTTGCCCACACGACATATATCATAATTTCGCCCAGCAATAGTGTGGAGCAACCCCGGCCCCCTTTTCTTCTTCATTTGCTGAGAGTTGAAAGCAGGCCTTTATCGACAAAAAAAAAAAAATGTTTTTAAACTTTTAATAAGGAAATATACACAAAAATTCAATTTTAAGCTTAATTTTCTTAATAAATGTCTTCCATCCTCAAGAAAATAGAAGTTTTTTTTTTTTTAAAAAGGTGAGTCTTCGAAATTTTGAAATATTAGTTCAAGAATAAGATATTAGTTTTGTTTTTATGACAGATTGTGAAAAGTGTTAACTTTGTGCCCAAATGAAAGACTAGAGTTGAGTCATAACAAAGAATCTTAAGCTTCAATAAAGTCTTAGAGGTTTGATGAAGCGTTCACATCCTGTCAACCAATCAGGAACTTCGCTTTGCCCTGTGTCATCGTTTTAATAATAGGCGTGTTTGAGTTGACTTGCGCCTCGCCTGCTTCGTCGACGAGACTAAGCTGCTGCAGGAGGGGGCGGAGAAAGACGCCTGAGATGAAGGTGGACGACGAGACTGCACGAGAACGAGGAGTTGGGGGTTGTCCTCAACATTCGGCTGAATTTTAATACTCCACTCCTCCTAGTATGATCTGTGCTGTTATGTCTTTTATAGTATTTTTTTACATCTCTTAGAGTAAAACAGATAAAAAAAATAGTCGGGGGATTCATTACATGTACACAGTCCCAAATAAATAGATAAAATAATAATTAAAGTTCATTTTCAAGACAACTATGACACAAATAACCACAGATTATTTAAAATCTTGTATATTTTTTCATCAGCGATTCACTACCTTCCAGAAAAAGTAAGAACATACACATATTTCCTTCATTTAGCGCCAGCTATTTCACATTAAACTACAAAAACTTTCAGGACACCGTTTCCCACAATGCATTGTTTTGTAGTCATCAAGGCGGCTTGCAGCCAGCGCAGTACCTATTTTCTGGCTGCGCTGGCTTAGGTAGGCGCCTTGAACCCGCCCCTTTCTCGCGATACTTCATGTCGTCGCAAATGTGACGTCGGTGACAGAAACTACCCAGCATGCACCGCAATCCAGGCGATCTGCGCAGCGCCGCGTCCGCCTGCATGATCTCAAACACGCCTAATGCGATGAGTGGGTGGAGTCTAAACCCAACAAGGAAGAGAATCTGATAATTTTTCTTCTGAACTTTATGATTTTTTCTCTCTTTTTTTCCATAAATTTAATAAAAAGAACCTTTAATTTTGTTTTTATTTCCCTCCTTGAACTAATGCGGGACAGAAAGTTGTCAAACGGAGTCGCAGAGGAAGGAAGCGCCAGTGAAAGCGTCCGTCATTAAGACACAGCTCCTTCAGTAGATGGTGAACATCTGGGTACTGTTTTAGTCCCTCATGAACCCAGGATTTTAACTTTAAATAATACAGTTAACAACCTAAATGCTAAAACACGTCAATAAGAGTTTAAAAAACAGAGATCGTCATTTCTGAACACATCCGCTGATTCTCCTCCTACCTATCGTGTCGGCTTTACTGAAGCGCCTGGTGATCACGTTGTCCATGTTGCTGTCCTCGCACAGCTTCAGCTCCGTCAGGTACACCTCCACCTTGCAGTGCTTCACAAACATACCCTGCTCCACCACCTGCAAAAGCAAAAGCTGTCGTGAGGACATATGCAACAACAAAAACGCTCTTTAAGCCCAAAGCCGCCGCTTCATTTTGCACTTTGTTTGCGTCCGGATTCATGCGGCGCTCTGATAGGAGCAGCGTCGGTGTGAGGAGCTCAAATTAGCAACACCTCGTGGAAACAGCTGAGGGGTCCCGGCCTATTTATTCCGGCGCTCCGGCCCGCTGGCGTACGTGCACACGAATGTCACGGAGAGCGGTGACAGGCGTGTGCACGCAGAACTCTCTTCTGCACTTCAAATGCCACAAAGCTAGACATTAAAAAGCAACAAAAAAATGTTGGGACTTTTAGCAGAGAGAGGATAAAACTTTTGATAAACTTTTTCTTAAAGCCCAGCTGAAATGACCCGCCCTCCTACTTTCACCCTCTGGTTGCCATACTGGTCTGTCATAAGCTACTCTCTGGATGACCTCATCAAACATTCCTTCAGTCCAAAAAAAAAAAAAAAAAAAAGGACGCAAGCGGCTTCAGCGACCCGGGAGGACTGTGCAACCCCTCCTAAGATCCTCAAATCCACCTCCGTCCATTCTCTAAAGGACGCGAGTTCACACCCCCCGCCACCCCGGGGACGACCCGACCCCCCAAAGACCCGGAAAGCCAATAAAAAAAAAGGGGAAAACCGGGAAGGAAATCTGCTAATGAACCTCCTGCATGTTGAGTCTCGCTGATCGCTCCATGTAGCTTTTCTGTCATCCAGACCGCCGTCTGAAAATAGAAACCCCGGGGGGGTCACCCGATACGTGACAAAAATGGCTAAAAGGGGGAGGGTCAAAGGAGGGGGGGCACAAAGGAGGTGACAGGGGAAGAGCCACCTCCAGCAGCCATGACAAGCAAGATCTGCAGCAGCAGCCATGAAGCTGCAAGCCTTCAATTACTGTTCATAAGCAAATTAGATCTCTACTGCCCCCTACTGGCCATCCCCAAAAAAACATGATCCATAAGTCTGTAATAGGACAAAAAATGTTGTTTCTACATTAACTACCTTCATGCTGTCGTGTTTTATTAAAATAAAAGTAGATCAAGAATTTATTCCAAAGTTTTCCAACGCCAATTACCTTGCGTGCAATAGGCTCCTGCCCCTCCGTCAGCCCGTACCAGCTGACCAGCTTGTTCCAACCCTCCGTCGGGACCAGGATGTAGTCCAGCTCATCGATGAGGTGCTCCTTGATGGCGAGGACGTCCCCATCTAGAGCAGGAGGTGAGGAGAGGGTGAGAAACAGTCCCAGTGGGCATCGCTAACAGAGTCGGCCTGCCGTCTCCCACGGCAACCAGACAAAAAACAGAGGAAAAGAAAAGGCTTGCTGGAGAATTTTCTACACCCCTAAAAAAAGGAAATAGTGACAGTACAGAGTTAGAGGACAAAGCTTTTTTTTCCCTTCTATAATGTCTGTGTTTGGATTTCCAGAAATTATCAAAACCACCGCCAACTTCAAAATTGCATTCAATTAATTATTAATAGGAATTTCATTTTTTTTTATTTAAGTTAATAATATCAAATTTATTACATATGATCAGGACATTTAAAAAACCTACTTTAATGAAAATGTTGTTTTTAACATGTTCTTGTGGCCTTTTTCTGATGATGGAGGAATAAATAGAAAGAAAGTTAAGCTTAAAATTGAATTTATGTGTATTTCTTTACTGAAATCACTGTGAATCAGGAGCAGATGAAAAAATGCAGTTTGAAAAAGATCATATTTGTGAAGTAGAAAATAGGACATAGGTCAAGTTGAGAGTGTGTGGGGCTGTAAGTTAATGGGAGATTGTAAGCAGATGGATGATGGGAAATGCGCAGGACGAGCTTAATGTACGCCAACAGTCCCGCCCGCCCACAAGTCTGGGGCAAATTTCTAACGAACTCCTGCCACTCTGCTGAAACTGTCTGCAACAGCTTGTTTGATTTTGACTTAAAACAACATATTTAAAAGGTAATGCTTTTAAAATATATCAGAAGACGAACGGAGTGGGTTTTAAGAACCCATGCAAGCATAAAACCTCAGTATTTTGTTTAGTTTAAAATTAAAAAGGCAAATAAAATGAGTAAAAACACCATAAAAAACTTATAGTTTATTTCAGATATGCTTACTATATAGAGAAAAAGTATATATACAGTTTTAAAATAATCTTAACAAAATGTTGAGCTAAGTTAATTGATTATATAGACTTATTTGATCTGATCCACGCTGTGGAAACATCACATTTGTTTATTTGTTTTTTAAGCTAAAATATATTATTTTACAGTATTAGATTTTTTTTTTATTTTGTGATTTTTGTTTGTTTTGTTTTTTTGGTCTAAATTACCAACAAAAAGAAAACAGTTTTATCATTTTTTTAAGGTTAAAATTATTATTTTCGGAATATTATTTTGAAAACTTAGGCCACATCCTGCCCCAATTAAAAATGCATGATCAGAATTTCAAAATAAATCTCCCGGCCGGAAGGAGCGTGAGTTTTATATCTTACCTTTAAGGAGGCCTGAGTTATCAACCGGTCCTGGGTAGACATTCTGGTCCCCCATCTGATATTTATCCCAGCTGTCGAATCCCACATATTTCTTCCACTGTTTGAACCAGTGACTGTCCACCAGGTACCTGAAACACGGAGCGGACGTTATTACCCCACACAGGAACGGCGGTTTAAGGCACGCGCAGGTAATGGACGCCCCGGGACACCTAAACAAATGTGATTCGGAGGAGCTCGACGGACTTATAGTTGTAACTTTAGCTTTCTCAAAGTCACGTCGAGTTCAAGTTGCTGCACGCCCGGCCAGCTGGCTGGGAGATTTTGACAGGTGTTTTTTTTCCCCGACTCCGCCCTGCCGAAGCTGAACCCGCTGACTGGAAAACCACTTACAGCGTTCATTGCTAACCAATTAGCTATTAGCTTGCTCATTAAGAAAAATCGAGATAAATGGCAGCGGTTTCTGAAAAATGGTCAACTCAAACGGGAGGCTGCGGTTAAGACACGACTCAAATCCCAAGCAGAAGGCGAGAATGGAATGTTTTTCTCGGGATTGATTGGTCCTCACAAGAGTCCCACCGCTAGCTTGCCTCGGAGCTCACTGTCAACACGGCCCGCCGCCTCGGCTTTCTTATCTTTCTCAACGTTGCCAACCCCGGCGGGCCTGACCGGCACGCGCACAGAGTCCTTCCGAATAAATCAGTCCAGTTCTCACCAGGTGTCTCCCTTTCTTAGCTGTGTTTTCAGTAGCGCCGCGATCTCTCCTCTCTGAGTATCCAGATCAGCCGCTCCTCCCTCCGCCATCTTTACTCGGGCATTGCATGCTGGGAAAGCGTGGAGCGTCACAGCATCACGTGGGGAAGTGACGCAACGATGGCAGCCAATTCGGAGGTCCTCAGCCATGCGGATGAATTATTCTCGGAAACTGGGTAAAAATGCTTCATCACGGTGGAATTCTGCTCTTCTGTACGGCGTTATATTGGGACCATCGTAAAATAAAGAATAAAGAAATACATTTACGAGAATAAAATCGAACATTTTTGAGAAAAAAGTCGCAAAATTATGCGAGAGTACTTAGCTGCAGCCTCTCAAAAAAAATTGAGGAATCTTACGAAAAAGTCATAAAATCGTTAGAAAAAAATCAGTTATATGAGATTCAACTTTTAAATGTATTTTTTAAAAAAAAGTCCTAATATTTAAAGGGTGAAGTTATGCCTTTAAAAGAAAACAAAATTTCCTCATAGAAAAAAAAAGGAGAGCAGATTTAATGAGTTTTTCTCTAGGACATTAAATGGACATCGAATTTAAAAAAAAATTCTGGTTTATCATGGGTGTAGTTTGTTTTTATCTCATGAGCGCAAAATAATATCTCATGAGAGTGAAATACTATCTCGTGAGCAGAAGATAGGCCCCTACCATTTACCATTACTGTTTTATAACTTTACTCTTGTAAAATGTAATGGTTTCTCTTATACTTTAACAAATACAATCTTGAAAAAATGTTGACTTTTTTCATGGAATTTTATTATTTTATTCTTGTAAAATATTGACTTTTCTCCTGTACAGTTATGTAAAAGTATGAGGAAAAAGTCGTTATTTTCACAGAAAAAAAAAGTTGATCTTACCTATGTGACCAGTTTGATCCTTTTTAAAAAACAAACCAAGGACGGATTGTACCTGCAGCAGCACTGCACACATCTGACCAGGTTGAACTGATGTGTTTTTTATCCCTCTGATGTTTCTCCGTGTTGTAAACTATTTTATGTCACTCTCACTTTCTCAAAGTAACTATTTATTATTGCTACACTTTATTATTCTTTTATCTTGTGAAAAAAAACCCATCTAGGGACAAGTGGTGCAAATTAGCTTCTGCTATAAGCATTATGCTACGGGCATGGAACTACTTTATAGTTGTCCCTATTAAAATAAAATAATTCATTCATTCATTAAAAATCAGAAACGTTCGTGTGAAAAAATAGTGACAGAAGCCGGGTGAGAAGCTGACAGAACAGATGAAATGATCTAAAATATGCTTTGAAAGCCCTAAGCCACTGGTAGACTCCCTAAAAGACATAGGGACTAATTGGATCAACCAAAATTAAATGCTGGTGGCCCCTGTTCATCAGCCATCATCTTGACCACAGAAGGTGGAACCGACTGGGCCTGCAGTGAGTGGGAATAAGGGCAGTCGGAAAACTCTTGAGGACGGAGCCTAAATCCCAGTTAAGAAGTATATGCACGCACAAAGCAGGAATGTTAGATGCTTCCATATTCTGCACAAAAAAATCCTCCAGTAGTGGGGAAACCTGCAGGTCTCAAACAACGGGCTCTTCAGAAAGGTTTTTGACCAACATGAACATGAGGAATACAACATAAAGACAGGAATTCCTCCAACATTGTGTCCTTTAAATCTTGAAGGAGAGGAAGGTGACAGCCAGAGCCTTCTTACAGTTCATTTTAGCCTTGTAACCCTTAGAAATCGTAGGATTAGATTTCTTGACTCTAGGGCAGCCTAATGACGCTGTCTAAAACATTCTGGTGACTACTGATTTGTTTACCCAATTTACTTGGTCAGTTCCCGCACGTGACCAGACAACACAGACTATTTATGGGTATAGGAGGGGCTGCTGCAGACTGAACAGGCATTTAAAATCTCAAAAAGTAGAATTTTCATGGTAGGGCCTCTTTAATGTTTGGTAGACATCTGCGACTTCCAGTAGATGTTAGGTGTACGCTGTGCAAAAATGTGCCAGAATCAATCCAGAATGTAACTGCAGGCTGTAAGATGCTGGCCAGGAAAGCATACATGGAGCTCCACAACCAAGTGGTTGGAATAATATACAGAAACATGTGTACTGAATATGGACTGGAAACTCCAACGTCAAAATGGGAAACACCTCAGAAAGTGGTAGAGAATGAGAGAGCAAAGATGCTGTGGGACTTCCAGATACAGACAGACAGGATGGTAGTGGAGAACCAACCAGACATTGTAGTGGTGGATACAGCACAGAGGAAGTGGCTGTACCAAGCGATGGTAACATCAAGAAGAAGGAACATGAGAAACTACCAGGGACTCAGGGTGGAGCTGGAGAAAGCTTGGAAGGTGAAAGTGACAGTGGTGCCCGTGGTAATTGGAGCACTCGGGGCTGTAACCTCCAAACTGGAGGAGTGGCTACAGCAGATCCCTGGAAAGACCTTAGACATCTCAGTCCAGAAAAGCGGAGTGCTAGGAACAGCTAAGATATTCCGCAGGACCCTCAAGCTCCCAGGCTTCTGGTAGAGGACCCGAGCTAAGAGGAGAAACCACCCGCATAGGATGAGAGGGGCGTTTTTTTATATATATAAAAGAATTATGCACATTTGTATTTAATTTGCGCCACAACGGGGCCAAAAGCTTTGAAACGGAATCTTGGAGGTTCAAAAATGAAAAAAAAGGTTTGAAACTGAAAAAAAGATTTGAAACTGAAAAGAAGATTTGAAACTGAAAAAATAGTTTTGAAATTGAAATTTTGAGTTTTGAAACCTATTTTTTCGGCCAAACATTAATATTTTTTTCAAAATATTTTATTTCGGTTTCAAATAATATTGGCCTAATTTAGCCCCATAAAAGTCTAATTGATTTTTATTCAATTAAAAAAATGTGTTCTAAATGTTTCTACAATTTTTTAAAATGTGTTTTGTATTGTTCTGGTTGAGTAGCAGAGGTCTTTCCCCTTGAACTTATTAACGAATGTCATATTATGTTCAGTTCATTTTTTAAGTATGAGATCACCAGAAGTTAACACACAAACATCAAGTGAGATCAACAATTTTACATGTCTATATGTTCTTTTAATTTTTTTTTATTTTGTCTTGGAGTCATTTTTAGGATTTCCTTTAAAGCATTTCTTTTAAAGTACCCCTATGACCCCTTATTTTTAAAATACATTCTAAGTAGTGTTTTAATTATGATTATGTAGTTTTTAACCATAATCCCACAATCTAAATGTCTTAAAAAGCTATTTTTTATGTTTATCTGAAGCCTTCCTCTGGAAAATATCCTCTAGGTGGGCGTGGCTTTTGTAGCTGAGCAGAGATGGAGGAGCTGCTCTGTCACGGACCCCCCTGTCCGATTATGGTGGCTCCATGTCTTGCTAGCGTAAATCATCACCCGCTGCTCCACAAAAATGTCTAGTAGTTTCATTTTGAGCTTGTCAGCTCGGACGAGGAAGTAGAGAACTTCATGGACAGAACTTTCACCGATCCTTTACAACTGCGGTGAAATGAGCCGCCGTTCGCATTTCCGTGATCACATCAGGAAGCGCCGTGGTGTCTTTCCAGTGTTCTCTCAGTCCTGCTAAAGTAAGCATTGTATGAAACTCACACAAAAAATCCAGTGACGGCTGATTTGACCACGGAAATGTGAACGGCGGCTCATTTCACCGCAGCCAACGGGAAGATTCTCTTCTCCAGAACCTGAGCTCGGCACGGTAGCTGGGCCAGATGAGGAGTTTTGTACACATTGACAGTAGAACAATCGTGACTTAAATACTCATGAATTCAAACAGAGATTTTCTGAGACAGTTTGATTGACAGCGATTTAAAAGTAGAAATACTCGGAAATGCAAAAACGAAATTATTTCTTACTACATTTGTTCTTTTTCATAAGAAAAATGCCACACATATACATGTCTAAAACTCTAAAAACAGGATTTTCATCAGAGGAGGACTTTAAGTCCATCATTCCCAAACATAATCCTGCATCACTTTTATATTAAATTTAGCTAAAAGCATCATTGTCAATGAGCATAACCAAACATTTTTTCCTATTTTTCTAATACAATTACTATCAAGTGGAACAAGAGGTTTGTTAAAAGTTATAAAAAAGCTCCTTCATTTTTAACAAGAAAACAGTTGAACAACATCAAACAACAACAAAAAGATTTAATCAAAAGTTACTTACAATAAGCAGGTTCTTTGTACAGTTGTATTATATTACAAAAATGAAACTACAGTTTATGTCATGTTAGTCCTATCGGTAAACAGTTCTAAAGTACACGTTTTTATTCACTTGTTTACCACAAAAACAATATAAAATTCTTCTAAAAATAAAAAAAAGACTACTGGTAGTCTTGATCAGTTCTAAAAAATAAAAAAATAGTTTTATGTCTTCTATGTTCATATTTTTTTTCTCTTGTTTTTGTCAGACAAATGAAAGGATAAGGACTAGTTTACGTTGATGTTCTTTTCCCGTTTCCAGTCTTCATAAGAAGTTTTGACGCCCGTTGTGACCATTCACTAAACCCCCAATTGACGTCTCACTGTGAACTGTTCAGGAAAAATGTTTTTAAAAAAAAGGATAAAACACTAAAAAAACCACAACTTACTGTAGATATTTTCTGAATTCTGTGAATTAAAAAATGGGTAAATAAATGATAAATGTCACATGCTTTTACGGCGCTTTGCTACTTTATTAGAAGGCTAAAGGGTTTTACTGTCACAGTCACGTTCAGCTATTCACACAGATTCCACTGCTGAACACTGGCACCAACCTATAACTACCAGGGGCAATGTGGGGTTTAGTGTTTTTTCCCAAGAATGATCAAACAAATGACCAGGCAAAGAGGGCACCAAACGTGCGATCCTCAAATCAGAGATGGACCACTCTACCGCTGCTCCACAGCCGCCCCTACTACTTGCAGAGGCCCTATTAGGTATAATGAACGTCTGCTTTTATGGAAGACCTGGAACTAACAGCCACCAAACAGCACCAACCCAATTCAGACTCTCTCTCTGGACAAGATTTGTGGATTAGAAAAACTAAAACAAGAGCCCACACAGAACTCACGGATCATCTCAGCACTCATGTGGAGGAAACCAATAACACAATCACCTTCATGGATATAAAGATACCAAACGACAAAAAGAGGAGGAGAACAGAAAGATTACCCAAACATATAGATTGGAACCTGCTATGGTCATCAGAACCTTCAAACTGTCTAAATCTATGTTCACACCGTACATGTGACGAACACTCTTGACCATGGATTCTCAAACGTGAGTTTAGCCCACAGTGTTCACACTGGACTGTCGCTACCAAAAATGATGAACTGACAGTTGGAAGAGGCTTGGTGTTAAATGTCAAAGCAGTGGATATTTCGAGAATCTTGCTCCAGGCTTTTTCTTTCACAGCTCTATTCCGATACATGTAAGACTTGGTGTCATAGAATTCCGTCTGCAAACCCCCAGTGTTCAAATGGTTAAACTTCAGTGAATCAAAAGGGACGCCATCCACCCGCCACTACCAAATCTTAGTCCCTGATCGTTCAAAGTTCTTATTGATTTAACTTTATAACCCAAAGAACAGAACAAAACAAGGGCATCAATCAGACTGTAGAATCACTGGACAGCGTGACTCCTCCCTCCTCGTGTTCCAAACAGGAAGTACCTGCTGGTTCCAATAAGCCAAAGTCCCAAAGACTTCTATTGAGAAATAAACAGTTATCACTAAGTCATTACATTTGTCAGAATAACCATTTTTGATCTAATACATTTTTTCTTAACATCTTGATGCTAATCAGAATTTTTTTCTTTGTCGCAAGTTATAACAAGCAGGTAATAAACTGACCAATCATCATCAGTGAAAGCATGTGATTGACAGATTCTTCTAAGCTCGCTTTCAGTGGAAGGAAGGGAGACTCCAAACAAACTTAATCATGATTGACGACTGTAGTTGCCCTAGAAACGTGACTCAGACCGACTCTGAACAATCACTGTCACCTGGCTCCAACATGGCTGCGCGCACATTGTGGTTAAAGGAATTGGCTTCATTTAGCTAAAGCGGGAGGTAAGGCATTTTCAATGGGTGATATCACACTCACTTGTCCAGTGATAGTATATGTCTATGGAATTAAGCCCTTCCTGCCTGAATTTATTTCTACTGATAATAAAAAAATACTTTTTGGTGTTTTTTTCTGTTCAAGTTCATGCTAAATCAAGGGGAGTCCTGGAATCAATCGGGACAGAAAGAAATAAGCAGCCACAGAATCCAAGAAAGGCAGAAGAAATACCAGAAACCAAGACATGCTATCACCGACTCAGGATGTTCTTCTCTGAGAGCCACAACCTCCCATAGAAGGGGGTTACTCGAAAAGACCCACTAGCATTTTTTGGAAAGCTACGCCCATCACAAACAGCAGAGTTATGAGCGCTAAATCTTCTGACGAAGACTGCAAGCCAGCAATCAAAACATTTCAAGGTTAACTAAATCTTTATTCCTTAAATTTGTCTGACATTTATCCGTTTTTTTTTTTTAACTCACTGAATCCCTTTTGGGTCACGAGGTTGCTGGAGCCTATCCTGGACAGATCACCAGTCTGTTGTAGGGTCTCAGAAACACACCCAAATGTACAGCTAGGGGTCATTGACAAATCACCGTTTATTAACCCACTAAACTTATTTTTGGATTGTAGGAGAACACTGAAGAAAACTCACACATGCTAAAGGGAAACATGCAGGAAAGACCCAGATGGGAATCGAACCAGGGCCTTCTTGCTGTGAGATACGAGCGCTAACCACTACATTGCCATCCAATCCTTTTTGTTTAACAAAAAGAGAAAAAATCCCAAACTAATTCCTTACATTATCTAAAAGACAACATTATGGTTTCTTCATTTTTTTTTGCTAACTCTTTTTAAAAAATCCTTATTTTTTAGTTTTCAGTTATGTTTCTCACTACTTACAAATATCATACTTTGTGTTGTCATTTGTATATTAAAAAAACTTTTTACTCTTAAAAACAAATTTTATTAGGGGAATGGAACTTTTCTTACTCTTTTCTTTTTTTCGTCAGGTGGTAAAAATATTCCCCTGAATACAGACGCTAAACCTCCAGAGTCCTCTACACATATTGTTTTAAAAACAATGTGACACCAACTTGCTA
This sequence comes from Oryzias javanicus, assembly GCA_003999625.1. Taxonomy (NCBI): domain Eukaryota; kingdom Metazoa; phylum Chordata; class Actinopteri; order Beloniformes; family Adrianichthyidae; genus Oryzias; species Oryzias javanicus. Next base: position 9,067,097 of record CM012459.1, read on the forward strand.
TTTTTCCTTGATAACAAAAGCAAAGGTTGTCAGGAAGTGTTACGGACCAAACACGACAGACCCAGGAGTAGAGAAAAGTCAGTAATTTATTTTAGGAGACTTGGGCTTGAGGGGAGTAGTACTGCCGCCGGCCAGGAGGAGGCGCCGTTGTCAAGGGAGCAGTGGATGACGAGCCGTGGCGGCGGAGAGGAGCAGAGGAAGAGTGCTGAAACTGGACGCTGGAGCGGGAGTTAATCCTGGGCGAGAAAGGTAGTCTGACAGAGGTGCTTTTGGGCAAAACCTTTTGGAGGCGGCGTGGAATCCTGGAATGCAGAGTGTGGGGAAGACAGCGTATCCCAGCAGAGTGGTGGCTTTGAGGCGCCAGGAACGGAGGAGGAATCCAGACAGGCAGGAGAGAAGCTGGCGTGGAATCCTGGAATGCAGAGTGTGGAGAAGACAGCGAATTCCGGCAGAAGGGTGGCTTTGAAGCGGCAGGAGCGGAGGAGGAATCCAGACAGGTAGGAGAAAAGCTGGCGTGGAATCCTGGAGCGTGAGGAAAAACACAGGGATCTTTAAACAGGCTGTGGCTTCGAGAAGCAGAGTACTTGGCAGACAGTCAGGCTATACAGCTTAACGTTCCGGCAGTGAGTGGAGCCGAGAGGAGGGTATAAATAGAGAGAAGCACAGGTGGAGGTGATCAGTCTGAATAACTGCGGGGCGTGGCCTAGGGGAGCCATGACAGTACCCCCTCCTTTAACGACCGGCCCCAGACGGTCGAGCAGGCTGATCGGGATGGTCCCGGTGGAATCGGGAGATCAAGGCAGGATCAAGGACGAAACGGGCAGGAACCCACGAACGCTCCTCAGGGCCATAACCCTCCCAATCAACCAGGTACTGCAACCCCCGCCCACGGCGGCGAGACCGGAGCAGGCGCCTGACAGTGTAAGCAGGACCCCCGTCGATGAATCGAGCCGGGGGAGGGGAGGCAGGAGAAGGAACGAGAGGGCTGGTCCCGACAGGCTTGACCTTGGAGACATGGAAGGTGGGATGCACACGGAGAGACCTGGGCAGACGTAAACGGACAGCAACTGGATTGACAACCTTAGAGATGGGAAAGGGTCCAACAAACCTTGGCGCCAGCTTCTTGCTCTCCAAACGAAGAGGTAGGTTGCTAGTGGAAAGCCAAACCTTCTGGCCCGTCTGGTAGGAAGGAGCAGGGACACGGCGTCTGTTGGCAGCGGTGCGGTAAGTCTCCACAGTCCGCAGGAGAGCCTGTCGAGCCCTGCGCCAAACCTGTCGACACCTCCGAACTGAGGCATAGGCTGAAGGGACGGAAATCTCCCCCTCCTGGGAGGCAAACAGAGGAGGTGGGTAGCCAAACACAACCTGGAAAGGGGTCATTCCCGTGGCTGAAGAGGGAAGGGCGTTATGGGCATACTCCACCCAGACCAGGTTACGGGACCACGAAGTCGGTTCACGGGCACACAGGAGGCGAAGGCAGGTCTCCAACTGTTGGTTCAGACGCTCCGATTGACCATTGGACTGTGGGTGAAAACCGGAGGACAGACTCACGGAGATCCCAAGCAGACGACAGAACTCCGCCCAGAACTTGGCTGTAAATTGAGGGCCCCGGTCAGACACTATATCTCTGGGGATGCCATGGATCCGGAAAATGTTGCCAAGCAGGACTTCAGCGGTCTCCTTAGCTGTGGGGAGTTTGGAAAGAGCAACAAAACGGACCATCTTGGAGAATCGATCCACCACAGTAAGAATTACCGTCTTCCCTTCGGATGGCGGAAGTCCCGTGACGAAGTCTAGAGAGATATGGGACCAGGGTCTTCTTGGGACTAACAAGGGTCGGAGCAGCCCAGCAGGTGGAGACGTGGATGACTTGACCTGGGCACATTCAGGGCAAGCAGACACATAGTCATTTATGTCTCTCCTCATGGTAGGCCACCAAAACCGTTGCCTGACTAGGGTAAAAGTCCTCCTCCGGCCTGGGTGGCAAAACAGTTGAGAAGCGTGAAACCACTGAATCACTCTCGCTCTGAGATTGTCAGGAACGTAAAGACATTCTGTGGGACAGGAAGATGGGAACTGTGAGTTTAGAGTAGCGGACTGCACCTCCTCTTCGATGTCCGTACTGATCACCGCTAATCGGGCAGAGGCCGGCAAGATGAAATCGGGGACACCTGCTCCGAAGGAATATCATCCCTGCGGGACAGCGCGTCAGCCTTGGCATTACGTGAACCAGGTCTAAAAGACAAAGAAAAGGTAAAACGGTTGAAAAACAGGGCCCAACGGGCCTGACGAGAATTCAGTCTTTTAGCAGTCCTCAGGTATTCTAGATTCTTGTGATCTGTAAATACAACAAATGGGGTTTCGGACCCCTCTAACCAGTGCCGCCACTCCTCCAGAGCAGCCTTGATGGCTAGCAGTTCTCTGTCCCCAACGTCGTAATTCCTCTCAGCACTGGACAGGCGACGAGAGAAGAAGGCACATGGGTGTACCTTGTTGTCCTGGCCGCGCTGAGAGAGAACAGCGCCAACTCCGGAATCGGAGGCATCCACCTCCACGACGAATTGTCCCTTGGGGTCAGGCGTGGCCAACACCGGTGCTGATGTGAAGCGGTTCTTTAGGTCCCGGAAAGCAGATTCTGCTGCCTGGTTCCATGAAAACTTTCTCTTGGATGATGTCAGTGCGTGTAATGGAGAGGCAATCTTGCTGTAATTCTTGATGAAGCGGCGATAGAAATTAGCAAAACCGAGGAAACGTTGTAACTGCTTCAGATTCTCAGGTCTTGGCCACTCCAGAACCGCCTGAACCTTCTTAGGGTCCATCTTGATGATGCCTTCGGAGATGACCATTCCCAGGAAGGATGTAGTAGTGGTGTGGAACTCGCACTTCTCCGCTTTAACGAAGAGTTGGTTCTGGAGTAATCGTAGGAGGACCTTGCGCACGTGTCTGACATGATCGGCCTCTGACTGAGAAAAAACCAGGATATCATCAAGGTAGACAAACACAAAGCGATTCAGCATGTCCCCCAACACATCATTAATCAGGTTTTGGAAAACGGCTGGAGCGTTGGTCAGGCCGAAAGGCATGACTTGGTATTCGTAATGGCCTGATGGGGTGTTGAAGGCCGTCTTCCACTCGTCTCCCGCCCTGATTCGGACCAGATGGTAGGCATTACGTAGATCCAACTTGGTAAAAAACCTGGCTCCCTTGAGTAGTTCAAAAGCCGAGGACATCAGCGGAAGAGGATAGCGGTTGCGTACAGTGATAGCATTGAGTCCTCTGTAATCAATACATGGCCTCAAACCCCCGTCTTTCTTTTTAACAAAAAAGAAACCAGCCCCCGCTGGAGAGGATGAGGGCCTGATGAGACCAGCAGCCAGTGAATCCTTGATGTAGGTCTCCATAGCCCCTCTTTCAGGACCTGAGAGAGAGTATATACGACCTCGGGGTGGTGATGTACCCGGCAAGAGGTCAATAGGGCAATCATATGGACGATGAGGGGGTAAAGCAGTGGCTTTTACCTTGTTGAAGACTTCCTTGAGGTCGTGGTATATGGTGGGCACTTTGGTGAGATCAGGATATTTCTCCACGGAGGATTTGCTCTGATCAGAAAAAGAATGAACTCCCGTGGCACCGAGACAGCTGCTGAGACAGTCTGCACTCCAGGCCAGGACCCGGCCTGTTCGCCAGTCAACTTGTGGATTGTGACGTTGTAACCAGGACAGGCCTAGGATGACAGGAATATCAGTATCTTTTATGACATGAAAACTGATGAACTCAAAGTGGTTATCAATCTGCATCTTAACAGGTTCTGTGAAATAGTTACTGTTAGTTATGATGTGTCCATCAACAGCTTTGACGCTCAAAGGATGCTGCAACAGGGAAACATTGACACCCCACTTGAGTACTGTACTCTCTGCCATGAAGTTACCATCGGCCCTGAATCAATAAGCACAGTGCGTGTGTGTACCTGGTTCTTGACATGGAAACAGGCCCTTGTTCTGGGTTGACTTGGGGGGAGGAGAGTAGAGAAAGGCTCACACACGTCTCCTCCTTTCGTGTTGAGCCAGACCTTTTACCGGACACCTCTCAATAAGATGGTCTGGGGATCCACAGTAAAAGCAGAGGTTCTGCTGGAATCGGCGGTCCCTCTCCTCCCTGGAGAGCCGGGTTCGGCCTAATTGCATAGGTTCCTCCCCGTTGGGCCCAGAAGTGGTTTGCTTAGGGTCAAGACAAGGCGAGTGTTCACGAAAGAACCTGGGCGTGCGTGGTCTCTCTCTCCTTCTTTCTTGGATGCGCCTGTCAATTCGGGCTGCCAAAGTCATTAAGTCGCTGACACGACCTGGAAGCTCTCGTGCTGCTAATTCATCCTTGACGACGTCCGAAAGCCCCTCATAAAACATGTCGTACAGGGCCTCATCGTTCCACCTGCTGTAGCTTGCCATTGTACGAAAACGTATGATGTAATCGTCAACGGTGTCCCTGCCTTGGCGTATCTTGGTTAATTGTCGGGCAGCCTCTCTGTGGGGTTGAATGGGGTCGAAAACAGTCTTAAGCTCCTCCGAGAACCGTCTGTAAGATGAGCAGATGACGGAATCTTGAACCCACTCAGCTGTGGCCCACTGCGCTGCACGGCCGGTGAGGAGTGAGATGACGTATGCAACCTTGGACCTCTCTGATGGAAAGGCAGACTCTTGTAGAGAAAAGTTCAGCTCGCATTGACATAGGAAGGTACGACATGAGGCAGGATCCCCATTGTACCTTTCTGGAGGATTTATCTTGGGTCCGCTTACTGGTGGAACAGCAACAGCAGGAGGTGGTACTCCTGATAAACTCAGTGAAGAGAGTTTCTCAGTTATGCCACATAGTTGAGTAGAGAACTCTGCCATGCGCACATCATATGTCCGAAAAGCACTTTCTACCTGGGACTTAAACTCCTGGGTTGTCTTTGGATCCATCGTGGCCGGAACGTTCTGTCAGGAAGTGTTACGGACCAAACACGACAGACCCAGGAGTAGAGAAAAGTCAGTAATTTATTTTAGGAGACTTGGGCTTGAGGGGAGTAGTACTGCCGCCGGCCAGGAGGAGGCGCCGTTGTCAAGGGAGCAGTGGATGACGAGCCGTGGCGGCGGAGAGGAGCAGAGGAAGAGTGCTGAAACTGGACGCTGGAGCGGGAGTTAATCCTGGGCGAGAAAGGTAGTCTGACAGAGGTGCTTTTGGGCAAAACCTTTTGGAGGCGGCGTGGAATCCTGGAATGCAGAGTGTGGGGAAGACAGCGTATCCCAGCAGAGTGGTGGCTTTGAGGCGCCAGGAACGGAGGAGGAATCCAGACAGGCAGGAGAGAAGCTGGCGTGGAATCCTGGAATGCAGAGTGTGGAGAAGACAGCGAATTCCGGCAGAAGGGTGGCTTTGAAGCGGCAGGAGCGGAGGAGGAATCCAGACAGGTAGGAGAAAAGCTGGCGTGGAATCCTGGAGCGTGAGGAAAAACACAGGGATCTTTAAACAGGCTGTGGCTTCGAGAAGCAGAGTACTTGGCAGACAGTCAGGCTATACAGCTTAACGTTCCGGCAGTGAGTGGAGCCGAGAGGAGGGTATAAATAGAGAGAAGCACAGGTGGAGGTGATCAGTCTGAATAACTGCGGGGCGTGGCCTAGGGGAGCCATGACAAAGGTTGCAGCACTTGGGGGGGTCTTTTCTCCATCTTCACACGCTGGAGTCTGTTTCTGGGACGGGGGCGTAGCTGTTTGAAGTCTTGGTGGCGTCTCCATCCGGAGCAAAAATGACCAGCAGCCTCTCCTGCTCCCGTTTGGTTTTGGGTAAATCTCCAGATGGTGTGATGAGTAACAGAACTCGCTGTAGGAATTTAAAGAAAAAGAAAACGGTGTTAGTTGGAGTCAGTATCAGCTAAACTGTCTGACTCTGTTTTCCCTGACGTCTAACGCTAAGTGAACACGCATTTTGCCGATGATGCTCATACTGGACAAGCAGGGAGGGGCTTCTTCTTATTTTTCTACTGTTTACTAGCACATGTCTGCCACCTACAGTTGGAAGAAGGTTGTTGCATTTTTGCAGATCTCACAAATCTTCCTCCAGGGCTTTTCTTTCCCAGCTCTATTCCGATATATGGACGACTTGTGTCATATGATTCCATCCGGGCACAAACCGCAATTATTCATTTCTCTTTCGTGATCAATGTTCAAACTGTTGAATCTTCTATGGACTTAAAAAGGGCTCCCTCCATACATCACAACCAATCCCTGATTGGTCAAAGTTTGAGCTGGTTTAATTTTCAACGCACGTTTTATATATAGAGCCCAGAAAGGGTCATAAAAACATAACTACATGTGAACGCAAAAGTTTTGATCGGAATAATCAGAAATATGTATTTATGTGCATTTACATAGTTTATTGAAAGTAGTCGCTTGAACACGGGTTTCCGAGGGCGGTCTGAACGTAGCTTAACTCTTTGCTTTTTTTTTTTTTTTTTTTTTAGTTTTTACTCCCCATCAAGTAGTCGATTTAACAATTTCAGGAAGTCCCAGGATCTGATCAACTGATCCACGTATCTGCAACTTGAGGCTCTGGAGCCACATGTGGCTCTTTTACCCCTCCACTGTGGCTCTGACAGACGATAAAAGTTTGTAATTTTACAGACTGTACGGCTGGTTTTTGCAACAAAACTCAATGAAATTCTTCTCAGAGAAAGCAAAAATACCATCTTAAATTAAAAATGCTTAAAAATATATTTTCTCTTTCTTAGCACATTTATCGTAGGCAGAAGTGGATGCAGATTATTTTTGGATTATTCAAAAATATCTTTACTAAATTAGGATCGTTTTTCTTGGCCAGGAGTCTGCTGAAAAAATGTAAGTGTAAATAAAGTCATTGTACAGCGATAGTGGTAACTTAATGTTACTTTAAATCAGAAGCAGACAACAACAAACTTGTTTTATATTAGGATATTTTATAGTTAAACTGCAGAATCTTTTTCTATGAAGTAAACTAACTTAAACCTTATTCCATTGACAAATAGTTGGAGAACAGTTTGCATCATAAGTCAAACTAAAATATTTTTGATAAAATTGAGAGTGCTGAGTGTCACAGAAAATCTTTTGGAATTTAGTAAACACAACCAGAATTAAGGCACACAGTATTATAAAGTGGATATTCTATTTATGAACAAATTCAAGAATTTAAGTGCACATATGGTTAAAAAAAACTTACTTAATTAGCTCTGATTTAACTTCATTAGATTTACACATTTCTGACTTAAATGCACCACAAACATCAAAATACATGTTTTTTTTTTTTACTGTTGACATTACACAACTTACTACATCTGAGATGATTCTATGTCACAGTGTCTTTTATTTTGAAAGGAAGTTGTGAACCTCTATCAAAGTGTCATATTTTGAAAAAAGGTTAATTTTTAAAGGCTCCTCCATACTGAAATAGACATCTCTGAATGTCAGATAAGATCAGTCGTGTCCAGATTCAGAGCGTACCTCCTTCAGAGTTCCTTGGGTGGTACTGATCTTGTACACCATCCACAAGGGGATGCAAATCATGGAGGAGAGGGCCAGCAGCCAACCAATAGTGTAGCCCCACCACGGGTACACATAGACATTGTTGTACTTCAGAGGAGTGTATTTAATGAGAGAGAAGGCAAAGGTTCCCTTCAGAGACAAACGAGGAATCAAAAAAATATATGGTTATTTTAAATAAATAAAATGTAACCAGATTAAGAGAAAATCCCAGTAGAGAAGAGTTAATCTGATGTAGAGTCTCACAATGCAGGTAGCAGGAGTGAAGAACAACCAGCAGTATTTGATGTACGGGCCTGGGCGGTACCCGATCATGTCCTCAATGTTGTCATAAAAGCGATCTGCTCCTGTAGACAGAAAAAAATGGAGAATAAATAATCAAAGATTATCGTAATGACAAATCCTAATTCTTCTGTTCTCTCACCGTAAACCCAAGCGATGCAGACAGTTTCAAAGATGGACATGAAGAGGAGACACATGCCGCTGGCTGCATAGTAATCAAACAGCTGGAAGACGTACATGCCCCCCTAAAGGAGACAGAAAACATTCAAATACATCATTCCTTTGCTTCGTTTTTACAAATTAAACAAAATTTATGACTGATTAAGTTCAGGTTAGGCTCTTTCAATTTCTCAAATAAACATTTTTTCTAATTTATAGTGAAAGTGAACAATTTTGACATTGACATTCCAGATTGGAAAACGATAAGTTGGACATTTATGAAAACAGAAATCATCAAAAACCGGATTAAAAGATATTTTAAGGTATAATTTGTGCCATACAGTTCAATTGAAAAAAAAAAAGGAAACTTTATTTAAAACGCACTTTCATACAACATTAACAAAAAGTGCTTAACAGGCTTAAAAACAATTAAGAAAAAAATGATAAAATACACAGAACCCTCCTGATATAGCAAAAATTACATATAAAGCTCAAAGTATAAGTAAAAAAGCAACATTAACTTGTTTAGGTTGTCAGTCTTTGATTTAAACTAAAGCCTGGATGTGAAGGAATGATGATGAAATGTGTTCAGAGGAACAAAATCTACGAATCACTGAGAAGAAGTTGAGAAAAGAAAATTACAAAATTAAAAAACTGAACAGAATTTAAGGGTTATCTTCTCACATTTTTACATAATTTTACATATTTGCAATAAACATGCTTAAAATCCATTCATAAGTATGCTGCTATAGCTTTGCTGCTTGAAGGAGCAACAAAAAAATGTTAACATTTAGAAAATTGCTAAACCAATGTTTTGGTTGTGAAAACATCAGAACAGTTTTTCTTGCTCTAATGATATTTAAAGCAGACAGCAGTGGATGCAGTTTATTTTTTTTTTTGAGAACAGTGATTTTGTTTATTTGTTATCTGATGAAAGACACTGTCATCTAGATTTTCCACAACTTGCTAAATTACGGAGATTTAATTGCCCCTGAAAAAAATACCAACAAGTCTTTAAGTGGATGGATGGATGGATGGATGGATGGATGGATGGATGGATGGATGGATGGATGGATGGACTTCATTGTCTGTTCAATGAACAGAAATTCGTCTTTCAACACAGAAGAACACATTAAAGTAAGCAAATTAGAACTTACTTGATGACATTAGATTAGAGGTAAACAAGAAAGAAAGCACATTCTTTTAGGATATTTTCAATGTATCTTTTTTAAACTGTGGAACGGAATAAGTGCATAAAATGCAGTTTGAAAACATGAATATTTGTACACTCCCGCTCCCTACTAATGCACTTGTAGACAAATAGATCCATAGACGTCTTTGTTTTCCTCATTCGAGTTAGCATCTGGCTCCAAACTGTCTGGATAGCTCTAATGTTGCTTGGTATTTTTGTTGTACCGGTAATGTTTAGTTGAAGGTGTGAGGGGCTGTAAGCTAGCAGGAGAGTGTGTTAACAGAGAACTTTCAATTATGGGGGACAAGAAAGGAGGCAACAGTCCCGCCCACGACTCAGAGGGGAATTTCTAATGAAGTCCTGCCACTCTGCAGAAACTATGTCCAAGACAACAACATGTTTTTTGATTTTGGCTAAAAACAACATATTTATAAATAAAAGGCAACTAGCGATGCTTTTACAAGTGATCATAGATCATCAGAGAGAGACTTTAAAGTGTGATTGGGTATGTTTGAGCCGTTCTGACAGCAGCAGCTCAAGTGAGTGCGTCCTCGTGACCTCTACCTGCATCAGCATGATGAGACCCATGAGGAAGGAGAAAAGAACCACAGCTAACAGGAAGAGCTCCCTGCGGTTCTTCCGGCGGAACACAGCGGGGTACATGTCCACCACTGCTGTCACCAGGCTCTCCACGCACACAAACTGGAGAAGAGGAAAAAAACAAAGACAATCCAACCAGAATGTATAGAACGGGAGGAGATCAAAAATAGGCCTATTCACCTGACTGTCTAGTCCCAGAAAGACAATCATGATGAAGAAGAGCGCGGCCCACAAAGGGGAGAAAGGCATCATGGATACTGCCCGAGGATAAGCGATGAACGCCAGGCCGGGACCTGTGAGGCAACGAGAGAAAAACCTTCATCTCAAAGCCCCCCTAAAAAGAGATCGGACAGCTTCTGGACTCTGAGCCTCACCAGACTCCGCCACCTCTGAGATGTGAACGTTCTGTTCATAAGACATGAAGCCCAGGATGGAGAAGATGGCAAAACCGGCGACGAAGCTGGTGCCGCTGTTCAGCAGACAAAGAGCCAGGCAATCTCTGCAACCCACAAAACATTTTCCTTTAAAACCCCTTTTTTTTTCCCTTAAAAAGGGATTCTGGGACTTGTGGTTCTCACACCTGTAGCAGTTATTGTTGTATTTGTTGTAGCTGCCCAGAGCAGTTAAGGAGCCCAAGCAGATGGCGTAGGAGAAGAAGATCTGGGTGCCAGCGTCCATCCACACCTGATGTAAAAAGAGATGTTTTAAAGCAAAAAGCAACCAAACTCACAAAAGCAGTTTTTTCTGTAAGGATTATGACATCCAAGTAGTTTAAGCTCATTACAGTTTTCACATTTGTTACTATGCTAATGTTGTGTGGCTATTTTGACCCGCAGCGGTTCTGGACTGTGAGGTTCACATTTGTCTTCCTTGCTGCAGTTGTGAACAAAAATTTGACCCCATCACAAGCAAAAAAAAAAAAAAAAACTCACAAAAATAGATATTTGACATAATGACATCACAGATGACATCACAGATTGCATCAAAGCCGGCAAAAACATCATGAAAAAATGAAAAGGACCAAAATCTCTTATGAAGCACAAAAAAAAAATTAAACTCCACAAACAAAACCAAAACACACATCAGGGATATCATAAGGGAGTTTTGAAATTATTATGGGATGTCCACAAGACTCAGTGGCCATTTTGTGGCATGAAACTTTTTCGCGATTTTCAATTTTTTCAAAATATGGGTTTTAGCAATCTTCATGAAAATTCTCAAACACATGGCTGTTTAAACCTACAACCACAACCAAAGCTTTGTTGACCTTTGACCTCAGGAATAGGCCGCCACAATCTATAAATTGATTGTCCTTATGGGGATTTCAATTTATAACCTTCTAACTCCTCGAGCATGACAGGAAAGCTACTTGGGGAAAAAAATGTTGGAATTAGAGGTTGTAGATTTTTAATAGCGAAACCATTGGGGCTTGCAAAAATGGCGTTGCCCTTTTGCTCTAAAATTTTTAACCAGAATATTGTGAAAATTTGTAACATGAATCGTTGGCTCAAGCTGAACAAAACAATATGAGATACGATAAGAACATTTCAGGAATGTGGGCGTGATTAACCAAAAGCTCTGTTGCTAAGGACATCAAAAATTTTACTTTTGCAGATTCTTCTAAAAATGGCATAGATCTGTTTGTCACCTTTAGACGACCAAAAAATAAAATGGTTGCTATGGAAATAAATAAATTGAAAATTCAGCATTTTGAAAAAGTGATTTTTTAAAAATGTTTTGATGTGCATCTCTGACCAGGGTGGCCTTCGACCCTCCCCCCACTGGTTGAGCACCCAGTGGGGATGGGTCGAAGGGGCACCTAGGGCAGGGCACACAACGCGGTTCACGACTTTATTTTAGACTGTGTCTAAACAATACGAAAGATGGGCTTCTGGGAAATTTTGCTGAATATCCCGAAAGTAAAGAACAAAAAAATGTTTGTCAAGCAAAAGTTTTAATGCTTATATCTCTGTTGTTAAGCATAAGGGTGGGTGTATCATCATACGGGCCGCTGAAACATCTCAAAGTCAAAAAAATTTTTATAAAAAAAATCCTTTAATCATTGACCTGCTCAAAGGAAGATGGTAGAGTGTTGCAAGTCTGGTCAATCTCGCTGGTCTCAACATTTATTAACGCTCTCTGCTTCTAAAGATACACTGTGCTGAGGATTTGTGAGGCAGGAATTAAGAATTGTGACTTGCTAGTTTGGTTCTGCGCACTTTGAGGGGCCATTTGTGAGTTTACAAGAACTTGAAAAGTCAACAAAAATGGAAATTTAGTCCAATTTGATTCTAAATCATTCGATTTTCTTCATTGTATCAATGGTACCTGTGGGTCAGCCAGTCGTCCCAGGTCGGGGTACAAATAGTACTGGATCCCTATCACAGCACCAGGCAGGGTGAGTCCCCTGATCAGCAGCACAATCAGCATCAGGTAGGGGAAGGTTGCTGTGAAGTAGACCACCTAGATGTTGACAAAACAAGGACGACATATCCAAACTTGAGACGGACCAACTCAATCTGGCAAGTCTGTGATCCTTTTAGAAACGAAACACGGCGGTACAAGGTGTCGGATGTGCTCTGCGGCGCTCAGCCACCTTTCCTGTGGATTTCACCCCCTTCCAGATGCAGAAGTAGCACATGGCCCAGGCAACCAGCAGACACAGCGCCAAGTCCCAGTTCAGAGAGCCCATCTGGTCGATTCCCGGGGAAATCCTCAGCGCCCTTCTCCTGCAGAACAAGAAAAGGAGTGCATGATGGGAACTTTGCAGTGAGAACACCAAATGATGACGAGCAAAGAGAAAACATACTCCCAGAATTCAATGACCGGTGAGGTAGAGTTCGGGTTCACCGTTTGGTTGATTGACGTGTTCCTCCGCTGGATTTCCACGCAGTTTTCTGAGAAAAGAAAAATACTGGAATGACGTGGAATTTCTTTCGCGCAAGAATCAACAAATTCCCACACCTGTGTTCCACGTGTTGTTGCAGGAAGACCAAGGGAGGTCCCAGGAAAACGAGAAGGACAGATAGAAAATCCCCCAGGCCAGAACGATGATGTAGTAGAAGTTGAGCAGAGTCACGATCACCTGGGTGCCATAACCAAGACCTGAAGAGGAAGTTCAGAGGAGTTCCTGAGCTCCACGCCGGGATTATTCCATCACCTCCACATTTATGACAAGTTCTTGCCTTCAAACAAGGGGCTGATCTTCCTCCAGCAGGTGATGCCGCCCTGACTGGTGTACTGACCGAGCGCCGTCTCCAGGAAGAAGACGGGAACGCCACAGGTGAAGAGGAAGATCAGGTACGGAATGAGAAAGGCGCCTAAGTCCAAAAGAAGGAAAAGAGCAAACGGACTATAGATGCTCGGTTTTTGTTACTAGCATTTACTTTTTTTTTAAATTGAGTTTTAACAAATTAACTAAACACAACAATCGACCCACGAATGCAAAGATGTGCAAGAAGTTGTGTTCAAACCATTCAGCAAAAATACAGAAAAACACAAATGATAATTGTGGCAGTATCCAGTCCAAAGCATAATAAAAAAGGTTCCCACGTCTTTGCAAAAATGTCTTCTCTGTGGTCGACAGGTCAAATAATTCTAGCACAGAAAGTAAACTTTTTTAATTTGGCTGTATTTACCATGAATAATAAGATCAATCAAACCCAACAGTAAAAATAAAAAGATTATAGTTGAACTCAGCAGATAAAATTCATTTCCTGACCAGTATTGACTTTTATTTAGCTTCCTGTTAGCTTACAGTAACAAAACTGACGTAATCAGGAGCTGAACCACAAAAACACATCGATTTTCTGCTACGAAATAATTATTTTTTTGAACCCCAATGATCCCTTTTTTTAGCCCTCGGGCTTTGGAGATGTTTGGAGATTTGCAGGAACAGCTGCTGCGAGCACAGAGCAACAACAGCTGTCTGACCCCGCTCTACCCTGACCTCTGACCCCTGCCTGACACCCCCTGAAGAAAGGCATGGACATCCAATTTAGCAGCTACACAAGCATGTCCAAAACCAGGACGGGAGGGAGGGGGGCTCTCAGTTGGAGTCCTTAGATTGTCCCTAAAGACGAATTTGTAATTCTTTAAGCTGGATCGGGTGAGTTCAAGGACAAAACGATGGGACTTTTTGATCTAACTTTTTGGCTACATTTTTAAGTCGGACAGAGGGTCTTCCACTCGCCTCCTCCGTTCTTGTAGCAGAGGTAGGGGAAGCGCCACATGTTCCCCAGACCGATGATGGAGCCCGCCACCGACAGGATGAACTCCAGCTTGTTGCTCCACTGGCCCCGCTCCTCCATCTTCTCCTCGCAGGGCGGCAGCACATCCTGGTTGGCACCATTGGGGAGGCCTGCTTTGGCAGAATCCTCTATGAATAACAGCAGAAAGTCAAAAAAGCCGGGCCCCCTCCCCCCACCTCCACAGACGGCTTACCTTTCATTGCAGCCTAACGTTGGTCTGTCTCGTCCCTGGAGCGATTTTTGTCTACGCTCATCCATAAACACTCAACTTTTTTTTTTGCTATATAACGCCACTCCAGAAAGGGGCGGGGCACTGTAACGCTAAACCAGGGCCAGCCTCCTCTCTCCGGCCCTTCATTTGCCCCCGTCTGAACAAAGTACATCACCGGCCACGTCTCTTCAGTTAAAATAAGGTGAAACATAAGAGTCTTAGAAGAGGAATCTCTGACCTGTTGGCCTCTCATATCAAAACTCAGCTGCTGAAGAAAATAGGAAAGAAAATGGAAAATGTGGAACAACCAAAAAATAAATAAATAAAAAAATACAGAACAACTTACTGAAGTCTAAAGAGAAGACGCAAAAAAAAGCAGAGATGAAGTGCAGAAAATTAAGAGACAGAAAGTGCAGAAAAATATAAAAAATAGACTAAAAATGCAGAAAATTAAGAGACAAAGAATGCAGAAAATGAATGCAACAAAAAAAGTGATGAAAATGCTGAAAATTTAAAGAGATTCAAAATACAGAAAAACAAAAAAGAAAAATGAAATGCAGAAAATTTAGGAGACAAAAAATGTAGAAAATTAAAAAGAGAGAAGATGCAGAACGTTTTTACAAAAGCGACAAAAATTCAGGAAATAAAAGAGATGGAAAATGCAGAAAATGAAAAAAAAGATGCAATAAATGCAGTAAATTTAAAAAAGATGCAATATGCAAAAGAAAAAAACAAAAAAAGAGACAGGAAATACAGAAAAGGCGACAAATAATGCAGAAAATTTAAAAGCAACAAAAAAATCAGAAAATTTAAAAGAGAAAAATTGCAGAAAGTTTCAAAAAAGGGATAAAAATTCAAATAATTAAAGAGAAATAAACTGGAGAAAAACAAAAAAAGATAGAAATGCATAAAATCAAAAAAGATGCAAAAAATGCAGAAAAAAAGGGAAAATGGAAAAAAATGCAGAAAAAGAAACATAAATAAGAAAAAAACCCAGAAAATTAATAAAAAAAAGAGAGACAGGAAACATAAAAAATCTCCTAAAATGGCAGACAAAATAGAATACCAAATTAAAACGGAAAATACAAAAAACAAATATGAAAAAGGGATTTAAAATTTTTTTTAAAATAAACAAATAATCCCAGATAAAAATCTTTTTATCTGGGAATCAAAACTCCATCAGATGCAACAAACGGGAGCCCTTGAGGGTCATTTTCTGTATTATGATTTTTGGATGTCACCTTCAGGAGAACGTTCCTCCTATCACAGACGAAGGCCTGCCACTCAGAGGGAGGCCGAAGCAGCTCCAGTGAGTTCAGTCCGGATTCAACCTGACCGAGTCAGAACCCCCACCCCCTCATTCGGACCTACCGCCGGTCTGAAGAATTCATCCATGTAAATCCCAAACGTCTGAGCCGCTGATGCAGAACTCTACAAAATAGAACAACCTTGAGGCGTGTCCAGCATGGAGGAGATGAGTTTAAAAAAATCAATCACACAGAGGACAACATGGAGTTCAACATGAAGGCCAACATACTAATGATGCACCACATAAGCAGCAGCCAGCAAGTGACACGCAAAGATTAACTTTCCGAGGCCACAGGTCATCCCCAAGTCTGTTGGATGATTCATGAACAGCAAGTTACTTCCAAACTGTAATAGATTACAGATTACTAGAAGTAATCCCTTACTTTACAAGATTCCTGAGCTGAAATGACTTCTGGATTACTTTAGAGTTACTTTCTTTGTAAAAACCTGCAAATCTAGTACATAGATATCTATACAGAAAGGTAATTATGGTTCAAATTGTTACTAATAGTTAGTTTTCGTCTGGTAAAGTGAATCCACACCAAAAACGATAAACTAATTCTCAACTTTTGTCAGTTTAATTATAAAGGGTGAATCTATAACTCCAAAATCTAGTCTCTGGTGAAATACCTCAATAACTGCGTTAGAAATGCATCTACGTGAATTTTATGTAATCATGTAACTTTTAATCATGAAATCACAACGGATATAGCAACAACTGTTTGTAAAATGTTCATATTTGTTACATTTTTATTTTGGCAAATGAGTGACGTCATATTTGCAGATATAAAAATGACAAAAATAAGTAGTGAGTCCATATTCAAATGTATTAAGCTCTACTCTAGTCCAGAACGGGAGTAGAGGGGGAATTAGCACACAGCCAAGTTTGTCCAAACTTAAAGGACAGATGTTGGGTTTTATGAAAAAATAAGATAAGAAACAACCAAATAAAAGACATGTTTGGGTTTATGAAGCATAGCTGTGTGAACATGACAGATCACAAGCAGAAAAAGTATTATTGTTGTAATTTTTTTCTTTTTTTAAAATCTGTTATCGCTGAATGGGTGTACACCAGGAGTAAAGCAGTTTACCTCAGATTAAATGATGGCAGCTTCACTTAACTGTTGATGAGTCGTTGGTATACATTCCTCTTGGTAGTTACAGGTTGACGTCTTGCATGGTAGCAGAGCCATCAATGTGACGATAAATTACTTGGAGCTTTAATTAAAGTAGAAATATGTCATATCCCTCTTGACAACCACAGAAAAAAAATCATCCAGTAAAATTTGTATTCAATCCACGTAGAACTACAATTCCCAAAATCCCACCTCTTCACTTTAGTATCACTGAAAAGTCCCAAATGTGTACTGTAGATACAAAAAGAAGTAATTCAGAAGTATGTAGTGATCGGGAGATATTCAGGTTTAGAAATTTCCCCTACAGAGGACAGATTTGCTTCTCTGGTTGTCAGGAGGATAACAGTATACGCCTTTAGTAATCACGTTTTGAATGGTTTGTCTGCTCTAAAACATAAATGACCAAACAAATAGTAAAATATTAATACAGCAAGAAGGAATGACTTACTTTTGAAATGAAATATCAAAAAACATCTGCTTCATCGGTAGGAGCCGTATGTGAAAAGTGGACTGAGTGATCCAGTCTTTTTAACAAGTTCTTGATAATCCCAATGCTTTTTCCTATTTATTGTGTAGTTATTCGAGTTATAAAGTGACCAATCAGACACATCAAAAAAGTATGTTAAAAGTTTGAAGCGTTTAACAAATTTTGTTTGGCCTGCTTGAAGCTCACTCCTGATTGGCTAACGTGGTTGTCATAGAAATGTTAACTCAGACCATTTCGGACAATCGTTGCTTATTGACGTCGAAACGTCCACATCACAAAAAAAGCTGACTAAATAACTGGAAGTTAGCAATTTTCTGTGGGTGACATCACACTCACTCGGTCCAGTTTTCGTATTCAGTCGATGGCAACGACATGAGAGAGAAAAAACAAACAAATGTTTCGTTTGACTAGGAATATTTATTCAAGGTGAGAAAACACAAACACAACCCAAATGTTTACCTGCTTCAAACATATTTACATTATAAATAATTCCACTGCTAAACCGTTATTGTTGGGGGAGGGGTTCTGACTAAAAAAGGGCAGAACTGATGGGTCAAACCTGTCCGGTTTGGGAAAAGATTTCCTAAACCTAGGCCTGAACTGTACAGGAGGACTAGAGTTTAGAAGAGATTCCCGACGCCACAAACGTTTTTCCTGTGCTTTTATAAACCAGCTAGTCACAGAAATGCAGAAAAAAAAATCATAAAAAAGGAAGTCAGTCCTCAGTTTTTTGTGTTTTGGGGCTAACTGCCCTCCTGAGGCTGTGGCGGTGGCGCTGCTGTGATGAAGTGAGGCGCAGTGGCCCACGAGGACGACGGCGTGCTCTGCCCGCTGCCGCACAGAGGCGCCGGCAGCACCGTCACGGCCTCCTCCACCACCTCCACCACGGTGAGGCTCTCCGCGTCCCCGACGGCTTTCTGGGAGCAGTCCACGCAGATGTAGTCCTCTGTCTCTGCCATTTCGCAGGACACGCCCACGCAGACTTGGTGGAACCACTCGTCGCACCCGCCGTCGCACTGAACCCAGTCCACCTAGGGACAAAGAGGAATAGAACATTTACACTGAAATGTATTATTTTATTATTAGTGACTGCTTCATACGACCTCACCAAACTGAGGAAGTCAAAGTCTCCATCGAGTCCTTCACGAGTCGCAAAAATGACATCACTGCTCCAGCACAAAAAACATTTTTCCTTTAGAAACTTATTGCTGAAATTGTTCGCTCAAATATTATTTTGTAGACTTCTACTTATCTACAGATGACAAGGACAGGCCAGATCCTGATGTTCTGATTGGCCGTCCCACAGACAGACACGGCGTGGAGCCTGACCACAGGTTAAACTTAGCAGAACGTGTGTAAGCCTGAAAACTCTGCACATGTGTGTGATCTGTTAATACGTTATGTGTAACTCTCTTTAAGGTGTTACAGTGCTGTTATCCGCTGTTGATAATCAGTAAAGTTTGGAAATCTGAAGGATTTTTTTTAAGGAAATGAAAGGAATGTGAGGTTTATCAAGTTCATCTCCAAGTTGCTAAAAAAAAAAAAAAAATTCGGCAGACTGAGAATCAGAAATCCAATAGTGCTCATGGGAAATCATTTTTATAAATCTGAAAAATTCAAAAGGGAAATTTTATGGAGTTAAATAAGATTCAGTTTAAAGTGAATAAAAAACTAGCTTGTAAAATTGAAATATGTATTAATAATTAAAAAGAAAAATGTCAATTTAAAAAAAAAAAAAGAAATTTGAAGAAATAATGATAACTATAAGAGAAAAACTATAACTTATTACCAAAAAATGTTTAATTAAAACATCAGATTTTTTGTTAATTTACAGTTGAAATTCAAAATGTTCCTTTTTGGAGCTGATGCTAACTTAGTGGGGGTGGAGCTTTGAGCCTATTGGGTAGCAGAACACGATTGACATCAGGTCACAGGCGATGTCATTTCCCCTCCAGAACAGCATCTGGTGCTGGCGCCGCCTCAGTCATTCCGCCTCTGACGGATGCAGTGATGATGCTCTCCCAAACAAGACCAATGAAATTGTAGGATTATTTCTTTATATTACAAACGTGTAAAACCAACAAAAGTCACATAAAGGAGTTCTGACTGAAAGCTGACGCTAGCTTACTGGCTAAATGACTGCTAGCTGTAGTTAATTCAATAAACTGTAAACTCACTGTTAACGTTAAATTGCAAACCCAGTAAAAAGAACAATAATTTCAGGCTTTTGAAGAGGAAATGCGTGAGTTCAAATGCATTTTTAGAAAAATATTTAGCTAATATCCTTAAAAAAGTTTTGGACAAATAAAAAGACTTGCTAAAAACACACATGGTGTGTGTACATCGTATCACTCTGCTGTTGTAAGGGCAACTTGAGACATTCTATGGTAGGACTTGGAACTGGACTTGACACTTGTCAGTCCTGACTCAGGACTTGTCTTCATCAAATAGGGACTTGACTCAGGAATTGCCTACTTCCACTAGGAACTTAGACCTACCTACCTTGACCAGGGACTTGAACCAGAACTTACATACTTTGATTGGGGGAATTTGACTTAGGATTTATCTACTTTGAATAGACACTTGACTTGGGACTTAACGACAAAGACTAGAGACCTGCTTGTGACTAGTATTAAAATGCGTACCTACCAATTACCTTTTGATTTTTTGTTTTGTGTATTATACATAGAATTTAGAAAATTAAAGCTGTCCATTTACTTTTTTTCATAACTATTTTATATCAGCTGTTGTGATCTGATCGATTGATATTTATTTACATTTCTGATCACTTCTTTATTTTGTTTTCCTTAACCTTTTAACTCCGGAGTTTTAGCACCAGAAGAGACATTCTTTCGACAAGAGTAATTCTTAAACCGCTATGGAATTTACATGAATCTGGTGGATTCTGATGTGGAGTAAAGCAGCTTTGCGCCGATATGAAACCCTTTACTGTAGTGAAATGCCACAACTGTTTATCAATGATTCTGAGGCAGAGAAAAGCCGCTTTTCCTCCGGATCAGAATCAGTTAGAAACATGTTCATTGTGTAAATAGTCAAAGAGCTTGGAACTTTAAAGAGCGTGCTGTTTGTTCTGCTGGTCGTGTACAGAGATGTCCTCACCTTGTCTTTACACGGTCTCTGGCAGTTCTTAGCAGCACACACGGCGTTCTCGTCATTGGAGTCCTCGGCCCCCGACCAATCGTACTTAGAGGGAATGTCCAGGATCTTCTTCTCCTTCCTTTGGTCCAGACCCTCCCTGATGGATTCGGCCTTCGCCGCCGCCTTCTCCTTACGTTTCCTCTCCTTCTCCTCCTTGGCCAAGCGCTTGGCCAGCTGTTTCACCTCCCGGTTTTTCTCCAGGTTGAGCTTCAGCTTCTTCTTTTTGGGCTTGACGCCCAGACCAAGTTCCAGACCGACTCTTTTCAGCTCTTTGGACTTGGGCGGTCTGATTTCAGACAAAGAGGACGCTCCGCCAGCGGCGGCGGCGGCGGCCATCAGCATGTGATGGTGCTCGGCTCTTTCCAGCTTCCGCTTTCGTTTCTTCTCCGAGTCTTTGTGTTTGATTTTCAGAGGTTTCTCCAATAGTAAGTTGTCAGGCTGGAGAAGGAAGGAAGCAAAAATTGTTTGTCCTGGACTTGAAAACGAGACTTGCGTAAGAGATGGCCTCCGTACCTCCATGACCTGCAGAAATCTCTCCTCAGAGGGAGGGTGCGTGGCCTGCAGGATCCTCCAGATGTGCTGGGTCTCATCCAGGGACACCTCCAGCAGGTCTCCCAGCATCATCAGCTCCTCCAGCTGGGCCTTCGCCTGCGGGGACAGCTCCAGAACCGGTGGCTCCAGAGTCCGGGGCACCAGAGGGGTCTTCCTTGGCTGCTTTCTGGGAGTAATGATGTCTAGAAAACATATTGATAATTATCAGGAAAAAAGAACTAAAGCGGACATTTTTTTTTTTTTAGTTTGAACGGATCTCACTTTGCACACACGACTTTGAGGCGGAGGAATACGCGTGCTCGGCGCAGAAGGAAGGAGTCACAGCTGGCCACATGTGACTGACCACCTCCTCTGACTTAACAGGGATCTCCTCGTCACAGAACAGATATGGCTTCACCTCGCCGGGGTCCTGAACGAGACGCCACAGCACAAGTTTAGTTTAAAAACAAAACAAAAAAACAACAAGGGAGTTTGTTCAAATCTCCTGAAGATCTCGTACTTTCACGTCGTAACCGTACGTTTCCCTAATGTCCTCGTCAGAGTCGGTCTCCTCGTCGTCGTAGTCCACAGAGGGGCGAGGAGACGTGGCTCTGCTGAAGCCGGACTGCTGGAAAGTTTGGATGTGGCCCTGAGGAGCAAACACAGGAACGTGTCAAACCTTCACAAAGACGAGCTCCTGCAGAGACTCTGAGAGCAGAGCTGTCTCAGTGTAAATAAAAGATCAAACTAAAGCAAACAGATTTAAAGTTTTTGTTTGGCATTCTGACAACACTTTAGTGCCCTCTACTGGCATTCAAAGAGGATAAAATACCCACTAATATGAATGCTTTTTGTTGTTTTTATTTTTTCTCATGATGGACGAATAATATTAAGAAATTAAGACTCACTCAGCATGCCTGAGTTTTATTTATTCCAATCAGTGTAAATTAGGAGCAAATCAAATAAAAATCATATTTGTGATGTAGAAAACACGCCGAGCGGCCACTCTCTGCTCCGCACCATTCTCATGCATTCACTTGCAGATTAATAGATCCGTGTACGTCTTTGTTTTCCTCGTCTGAGCTGATATCTGGATCAAAACTGTACAGCTGGATGGCGACGAAATCGCTCGCCATTTTTGTCGCACCAATAATTAGGGATGTAAAAGATATTAGATACTTAGTGAAAAATTGATTGCGGAATGGGAGTAACAGAAGTTTTGTAAAAAATTAATACGCATCAAAAATTGATCAAGCAACTGCAGTATCGTTTGAAAACCAAAGATATGAACAAGATTTTGTTGGTTTAAAGGTATAAAATCAATAAGTTAATAATCAATTTCTGCCTGTAGTTTCTCTTCCTCGTTTTTTTTCTACTGTACATGTGATGCAAACAAAAAGACGTCCAATCATAAGCTTCTTCCAAGTCAATCCTTGAATATAGTTTTTCGGTCAAATACCGTGCTTTATTATTTATAGCTTCATATGCCAAATGAATAAGAAATATCTAGATTTTAGTGTTTTTGGATAAAGAATCGGACTGTACTGTATCGCCAAAAAGTAAGGTGAATCATTTATGTATCGATTTGTGGAACATGTATTGAGATGCGTATCGAATCGTGTGAGAGGGAAAGATACACATCCCTTCCGGTAATGTTAGGTTGTGGAAGCGAGGGGCTGTTAGCGGGGAGAGGAAGGGGGGCGGGGATGCTTAGCGTTAACAGTCCTGACCCCAACTCAGAGGCGAACTTCTAATACTACGTTCACCACTCGCGATCGACCACTTCTCCGCAATCAAAATTCTTGCGTAGGTACGTAAGTTTCTACAATTGTTTTTTAAAAGATAATCGGTGTGGGACTTGAAAGTAAAGGAAAAGATTTCTTTTAAGACTAGAATTATATTAGAAGTGGGGATTTGACCACCTGCAGGTCAGGATTGGCAGCAGCTTTTTGCAGCTCGGCGTTGATGATCTTCTCCGTTTTCTCGCGCGCCGCCTGCTCCACCATCCGCTGGCTGAGAACCGACAGCTTCGCCAGCGCCGAGGACAGCTCCTCTGTGGCCAAAGCTTGGCGTGCTCGATCCTGAAAAAGTCAAGAGTTTCCAATTTTTAAAAAAAGTTTAAAAAACAGAACTAAAAGCTAAGGACGGAAGCGTCAGGTTTCGACCTGCCAGCTCATGGCCCTCTCGGTCAAACACTGCAGGGCTTCTCCCTCGGGGAGGCGCACCGGCAGCTTCTGCAGCGACACCAGCAGCGACAGGATGGTCTCTAGTCGGGGTCTCCTTGAGCGCTGACACAGCGGGCACAGGAATTTAGACTCCTTGCTGTTGCTCTGCCAGGCCACGCCCACTTTTTTTTGCGTCCCCGTCTTGGGTAGGGGCACGCACGCCCCGTGAAACCAGTCTTTGCAAAGCTCGCACTGCAGCATGAAGCCGCTGGCGGTCTTGCGACACAGGCAGAACTTGACCTCCTCGATGCGGTCCGCCATCGCCATCTTGGCTAAATTGGCGGCGCGGAGCGAGTGGATGGCCTCCACTTCTTTCTGCTCTTTGGCTTTGAAGGCCGCCACCACGGTGGACGGCTCTCGCACTTCCTCCAGGCTCTCCTCCAGGTCGCTGAGGGCGTCGGGGTCGAAGCCGCCTCTCTCCTTCTCCATCAGCTCCTTCACGCGCTTCCGCTTGCTCTTGCTGTTGCCGTATATTCCGATATCCACTCGAGGACTCAGAACCTAAAAGAAAAGCAACAATTTGAGATTATTTGTTAGAAGATAAAATCTTTCATCTCTGATGAGACTTTCTTTCACCTGAATCAGAGTGTGGGTGGAGTTCTTCTTCAGGAAAGTGCGAGCCGTCCTCTCCCTCCACGCTCGAGCCGCCGCCACCTGCGACTCCACCTGAGCCAGCGGGTCCAGCCGGACGGGGATGGAGCGACCCCTGGCCAGCAGGTTCTCCAGCTGCTCCAGGTAGGCGTAGCTGCTCCCGGAGTGAATGGCTTCCACCTTAGCCGTCCACTCTTTGGCCTTCTGCAGGGCGTCCCGCAGGGCCAGAATGTTGGGGAGGTACGCCGGGATGTTCCTCGCCTCCACCACGATGCTCTCCAGGGTGGCCATGCTGTGGCGAGGTCTGAGTTTCCCAGA
This sequence comes from Oryzias javanicus, assembly GCA_003999625.1. Taxonomy (NCBI): domain Eukaryota; kingdom Metazoa; phylum Chordata; class Actinopteri; order Beloniformes; family Adrianichthyidae; genus Oryzias; species Oryzias javanicus. Next base: position 9,091,087 of record CM012459.1, read on the forward strand.
GGACGGACAGAGGGAAAGCATTTTATTTTGAAGTTCAGAGCAACTGTAAAGGTTCACATTACTGTCAATCAAAAAAATTTATATTTTTATGAAGATTATATGATTTTTTTTTGTCTTAATGTGGCAATAAGTAAGACATTTTTCAGCTTGTTGATGATTAAGTCAAGAAAATAAGAGCAGGAGACAAACTTGAATTTTCACAAAGTTTCACCTCAAACTTATAAAAAAAAAAAAATACACTTTATTTATGTTTTTGTGGCAATTAAGTCATTTATTTATAAAATATATCTAGGAAATGTTTTCTCCAATTTAGTTTTTCTATATATAAAGAATGTAACTTCTTTGACTTTTGACAATAGCACATTCCAGTTCCTTTCAAAATAAAACACATCCTGTGTTTCATCAGATCCTTCAGCTGCAGCAGGTTTACTTTAATTTAAAATGCAAGAAAAATGAGATTTTCTAATTTTGACTTTTTTGTTTCCTTGTCCTTTCCTTTTCTTTTACTAGTGAATAAAATCATGACATTAGTGTGAAATCCAAATTATTTTAAAATCTATAAATGTGAAAGCAATAAGATAATATCCCTCTGAAAGTAGATTTTCAGCGTCTTTTTACCATCATCTTAACCAGTTAGGCCTATCTGACATGTCAGTAATATAAACATTAATTAATTAGTTAAATTAAAAAAAGTTTTCTTCAAAGCCAAAGAGCCACAATGGGGAAATAAAAGAGGATTTGGAGCCTCAGGTTGTAGCCCCAGACGTACGACTTCCAATTTCAGTTGCCTTTCATAATAAAAGCTGGGAAACGCGGCCTGAGTCGTGCGTTCGCGTGTCTGGTGGGTTTACCTGGCCTGCAGACAGGCGCGAGCTTTATCCTCCCACCTCTCCGACACCGTGAGGACCTCCTGCAGCTCGGCCATGGCCTTCTCCACCGCGTGATGAGGAGCGAGGCCGACCCCGGAGTCAATTAGCCTCTTCATTAGCTCCAGAGTAACCCGCTGGGGCTCGGCGAGAGTGACATGGACCTGAGATTTCGGAGAGAAAAGCAGGTTTAATGACCCAGTTTCAAGAAAATTGTGTTTTTCAGGTCAAATATGAAGAAAATGAAGCTTAAATTTGCATTTCTGCGAATTTCTTTGTTCAAATCATTGAAAATTAGGGGCAAACAAAAAAAAGACAAATGAAAAAGATTGTATTTGTGATGTAGAAAATACAAAAAAAACTCTGCCTCCACACATATATGAATGTATGAGGAGTAGAAACTGAACTCCTATCAGCTCCGACCCGCTGGAAGCGGCTCACCTGGTCCAGCCAGCGAGCTTGCTGCAGCTGCTGCTTGATGCGGGGCAGCTCCGGCAGCTCCACATCCAGCCCGCTACCCAGGTCCAACAGCGCCTGCAGCTTGGCAGAATCCGGCATCTCCTCCGACAGCGCCACCTGAGCTCGCTCGTGGAAGTCCTCTACGTTCTCCAGCAGCTCCTGACGGCGCAGAGACGGAGCGTGAGGGAGGATGAGAGGAAAGACGGAGGAAAGACTGAAGGAAGAGAAGGCTGACTTTGACTTGTCGCGCCTGACTGATGACACACGGCAGCTTAAACAGCTGGTCCACGAAGGCTTTGAGCTCGTCCACCGTCAGTTTGGTGCGATTTCTGCTGCTCTCCGAGCGGAGGCGGCTGCTGGAGGAGCGTGCGGGAAAACATCAGAAGTGGTTCTGTCAAACGATCCCGTACCCTCCGGTTCCCACGATCACAGACCTGTGCCTCTGCTTGCGGCTAAGCAACAGCTGAGCCACAGAGGAGCACGTCTCCGCCTCTTTGACGATCTCCTTCAGGCGGCGGAACGAATCGTTCTCCGGATACTTCCTGTCCTCTGCGTCCTCCAGCAGAACCTTGAGCTCAATCAGATCTGTGGAACAAACAGAACTGTCAAGCTTTATTTATAAAACCACTGCCGTTTTTATAAAGACTTGTCTGAGTTTAAAGGTTTTTACTGTAATATAGTCTGGTGTGGAGGGAAACACTTCTTTAGGCTCCAACTGAAATCTTGTAATCTTTAAATATATATATTTTTCCATAAAAAGTATTTAGCCGCTAATAGCAACCTCAACATGCAACATAATGTAAATATAATAATAATGATAATAAATCCATGATTGAATGAAAAAAGTAAATAGGTGACTGTAGAAAGTTTAGCTTTTAAGCTGATATCTTAAGTTTTTTAAGTCAAGCTTTTCAAACTCCAGTAATTTGTAGATAAAGTTAAAAAAAAAGCAAATTAAAGGGGAAAACAACGTTGAATAAGACAAAGAACAGTTGTAACGTCCAGACCTTTTTTGTTCTTCTGGTCTGCGGATAAGGCCTCTGCAACCCTTTTAGCCCAGGTATCGTAGGACTGCGCCCGAGCCTTTACACCGTACAACATGGAGGGGAACTCCTCCAAATCATAACGATACCTAAAGCAGGGATTTCAAGAGAAAGTCATCATAAAGAAAGTGATTTTTTTATTTTTGCATTGATGTTCATTTAATTTAATCACTTGAATAACAGAACGCCTCACCGCAGACACGTGTTTCCGAGAGGACAGTCGCACAGATCTCCGGTGTGATGAAGACACACCAGCCGAGCGGGGCTGCAGGAACAGGTCAGCGCAGACAGGAAACAGGTGGTCTTACACTTGTAGCACTGCCGCTCGTCGTCTGGAACCAGCTCAAAGAACTCCTGTTCGGAGGACAGCACCCCCTGGAGATCAGAGGGAAAGACACAGACAAGACAAATGAGGTCAGTTCTTGAGTTACATTCACGCCCAACGCGATTCGTACGGAAACAACATCAGGTTTCAACGCTACGTCTGTGTACAGATGTGATCAGAGGTCCTGCGGTACATTTGGAGCATTGCAATGCTCTAGTAGCAAAAATGTTGACATTTCCATATGTTTCCACTTGAAGCCTGATCTTTCAACATCCGTGTTGTCCGTGATGTAATGATGAGGATACAAATGTTTGACAGTAGCTCCTCCCACACGCTGCAGGAACTTTAAGTTTATAAACACAGTTTTAGACAAGCGTTAAGCAGTAAATCTGATGCGAAACAGAAGGAGTCGACGTTTATTTTAATCCCGATTTACATGTTCAGTGTGAATTTCTGGCTCCAACATGGCGGCAGCTGTATTGCGAAAAAATGGTGACTGAATTAACTTCATGTGATCGTATTAAGTCGCTTTCTATAATGTCAAACTTGCTCAGTCCTGTTCTCATTATGATTTACCATTTCTTGCACGGCCTGCCTGAGTTTGGTCTCCTCCTCCATCATGTCGCTCATCTCTTTGTACACGGCAGCGGCCAGTTCCACGTCCAGGCTCTCTGGGTCGGCGGCCATCTTGCAGAGCAGCTCTTCGTGGGAGAAGACGCAGTAGCGGTGGAGTCGACGGTAGTGAGCGACGCACTGTCGTCCCATCGGCAACTGAGATGCACAGTTCAAAATTTTTTTAAAAAACCACAGATAAAAATAAAACCCTTTGATTGGTGTTTAGGAAGGTTCTCTCCTCACCCAGTCAGCTGTGCAGAAGTTGACCGCTTCCGCAAAGTTGTAGCCCTGGTTGAAGCCGCTGTGGTAGGCTCTGGGGAAGGTCACCACAAACTCACCCGCACACTGATTGGTCCTGTAAACCTGGAGATCAGAAGAACAGGTTAGAACTTCACGGTCGGTCTTTACCATCAAACCCCCGAGCGGCGGCGGCGGCATACGGGGACTCCGTGCTCCATGAGGACGTTGGGGTTCATGGTGGTGACCAGCTGGTGGAGGAGGTCGGGCTGGGAGTCGAACAGCTCGGGCGCCACTTTTTTCATCACAGCTTCGAGTTTCTCGGCAGCAGAGGCCGGCACGCCGTACCAAGTCTTGGGTTCCCCCTGGTGAGCAGAAGAGGCAAACGCACTTTAAATAAAAAAAAAAAAAAAGCAGTTCCTGTGTGAAGATTAAAATACTTTTGGCAGTTAATATTCAGAGTATTTGCCAATATTCTACAAAGGTCAATAAAACCTTCTGTGATTCTTGCTATATTTGGTGCAATCCCACATGAACCTAAGTTCAACCACAAAGCATTAAAAAAAAGAATTATCTTTGGCATCTTGATTGCCAGAAGACTAATTCTTCTCAAATGAAAAGAACATTTTCCTCCAACTTTAATATATAGACATATGAATATGGACCAACATTATTTGGTTTTGGAGAAAATGTGTTTTTCTGCGAGAGATTGTACACAAGACTTTGTGTGAAAAAGAAAAAAAAAACAGAAAAGAGTGACGCTGATGAAGAAAAATCCAAACGATTATCAAAAGCAGGGGTCTGCAACGTACGGATTTGGTTTAAGAAAAATGTAACGGTTTTAGTGGATAAGTAGTAAATTAAAAAAAAGTAAACCAATTTAAACTTTATTTATCTTATTCTCAAACTGACATTTAACTAATATTTTTGGCTGATTTGGAGTTTAGCTAATATTTCAGCCACAAGCTAGCTGTTTTGGCTAATTTCATATAATATTTCATATAATTTCATATAATATAAAGAAACGATTAATCAACTATTAAATCAACTATTTGAATGGTCGATTAGTCGACTAATCTTGGCAGGCCTATTTGCATGTAACTTTTTGTGTCCATCGTCTCTTGACGCACATGAAATTTGCATCTTGTCCAAAAAATGCGTTCATAAACTTGATGCTCCAGACGCCAGTGGGAGGAGCTACAGCTAAAAGTTTTCATCCTCAATGCTACAGTCAGAGACTCTTCCGGTACAGTGAGCTTCTACTGCAGGAGCTGCGTCTGAATGACCGCTGCTTTTAGCAGTACTTCCTTCTCTGTGACCCAGTTTGACGACTTGCTGTCCCACATTTGTCAGAGGAGAGCAAAAATAAGGACAAGAATAAAACTGGATTTGCAGTTCCTTAAAGAAATTGCGTTTGACTGCTGAAAGCATTGCTGTTTTAAAACATTTTAAAGCTGTTGCTTCCATCTGACCTGCACGTCAAGTTTTATTCGTTTAGGCCTAATATTTTTCTAGACATTAGAGGATAAACATCGGAATAGATTGTAGCGCCACCAATAGGAGTTTTGTTATGAAAGTTGTTGCAGTTACCTATCTTAAATGCAGTAAACTGTTTTGGTGAAGTTAGGTAAATATGTAAGGCAGCTGCAGGGTTGCAAACTTGACAACTAAACCCGTCTAACTTGCATTACACGTATTACGAAAACAGCAAGGAATTCCATAAAATGGGTGTTACCATTAGATTTGGGGTCGTCCAATTAAGTATGTGCAGAAACATGCAGATTGGTACAAGTATGTGACATCGGGACTCAAAAAATTGTTTTGCAAAAAAATCGTAAATTTAGAAAAACTTTATAAAAGGTAGAGATGGCTGATCCATATTCACTATTATTCTAGTATCCAATGAATCATAGGGGAATAATCTTGTTCCTAAGACTAATGCTTTAGCCCCCAACACTTTAGTGCTACAACTGACCACCTGGTGGCGCAAGAGAGCCAGCATTGACTGAGTATGGATAGATGCTCTCAAGTATCAGCTCACAAAGTTTCATACCAGCACTTCTCAAGATACAGCTCTTCAAATTTGAGTGTAAAAAAAAAAAAATCATATAAAATCAAAAAATTGTACTAAAATTTAAAGCAAAGGTCTCCCCAAAAAGCTTTGTAAACTAGCAGTGGTTGCATGTTGATAACTGCATTTGTTCAGTAGATATAAGTGCTTATCCAAAGTTAGGAAATGCTTTATAAGTCACCACCAGGTGGTGCTTAAAAGCTAAGTTATACCAGATTGTGAGACACATTCTTGGAAAGATTCTGAGATGTTGGATATTTTGAAGGCAGAGTTTTGTCTTTTCATGCTTCGCACACACCAACTAAATAACTTTACATTTACATGACAAGAAAGCTAGGCTGCTTCTCACCAATGAATTCTATAAATTAAATAATTAAAAAACTGTCTTGAAACGTTCCAGCCAATCATCTAAGCAGAAGATGCTGTGAACCTCGAGACGACGTCACCTGAACCAATGAGAACCGCCGTCGACCTACCAATGCAGGAAGTTGATGGAGTAGCTCCAGTGGTCCTCGATGTGCCAGCAGAAGGAGGAGAAGCACATCCCCACATAGAGCCAGGGCACCTTCATGCCTGAGATGTCCACGTTGATGTGGGTCAGCACGGACTGCTCCAGGACAGGCATGTTGTTCAGGTTCCAGCCTGAGTTTGCATATTCCTGTCGGCAGAAGGGAAGAAACGGTTTAGAACAATTTCCATCAAGAGTAAATATCAGGAAGCCAAATTTCATCAGAGGCTTAATGTTAAAAAAAATGTAAAATTTAAAAATATAAATGTTCCACTCCAATCATCTTTTGATCTATTTACAACGTATTCCAAGTGGTCTTTTAATTATAATTAAAAAAAAATGTTTGTTGTGAAAACTTTTATTAATAAGGTTTTTTGGCCAAAATACTAATTTAATCTATTAAAAACTACCTATATATTTAGATTTTGTATTTTCAGTATGAAATGAAAAACTAACAGGCAAACTTTTTTTTAATAAAAGAAAACTACATAAACAGAAAGAGAATTCAAACTTTAAAAAGTATATATGCAGCATGTTCTAAGTGAAATTTAGAAGATAGTTATTTTAAAGCAATTCTTTTTCTAAAGCAGAAGTTATAAGACTGATCGAGTTTAACAGGTGCTTCAATCTGTTTTTAAACTTTGTGGTTTGTTTTTGCTTGACAAAAGTTGTGATGTTAGGTGGAAACAGAGTAAAACAAAACCACTTCCTGCTTAATGTGGGCGGGGCTTATCGCTCCATCCGATCAGCTCTTTGGGGGTTTTACGTAAAAGAGGAGCCGTTCTCTCACCTCTTCATCTCCCAGCAGCCTCCTTTTCCCGTCCCTGACAGGAAAGCCGCTGCCCACGTCCTTAGAGCTGATGTCAGCTCCGTACTCCACGATGACGTCCTCCTCGATGCTGCTGACCAGACGCCAGAACTCCTTCTCCACCAACTCCGTAGGAACCATCTGAGAAAACACAAACTAAACTTAAACTTCTTCTGACGATGTGAAACCGTCAATTCACCAACTTTGATCCGCATACATGAACGGGCATGTTGAAATAGTCCGATTTGAAGTGGTCGGCCATCTCTCCGAAGCTCTGCAGCGTGTATTCCCTCACCGCCTGCTCGAAGCCGAAGGCCTCCCTGGGTTTACTGCACTCCTGCCGGAGAGAGCGCAGAGTTTGCTCAAAGGATTCATGCATTTTGGGTCAAACGTGACTCAGAAAAACAGAAACGTGAATAACATTAATGAGTCCAAAAATAGATTTAAAACACAAAAAAATGAAGCAAAAAAAACACTTAATATGACCCTTATTATAAAATCTGATCAACTATAATCAATTATTTCCAGAAAACATGATCAAAGCACCTAAAAAGTTTAAAACTTTTCTAATTATAAACAGATTTTTTTTTAGCTTTTTCTGTCTCTGAGCGTCTATTGTTACCTCAGCAACACACTTGGGACACCGCCAGTCGCCCTTGGGCACTTCCTGCAGGGGCGGGATCAGGCAGAAGGTGTGATAACTGTCGTCACAGCCGTCACACAGGAGCAGCCGGTCCTCTTTGTCCCCTCGACCACACACCATACAAAAATACAGGTCGATCTAGAGGGAGTTTCAAGAAGCCACAGAAGACGTTGGATTTACAGAACATCCAGATTCTCTTTTTGTTTTCAACCGCATCAGGCCAGTTACCAACGCTCCATGTTAGCTAGTTTGTTTTTGTATTTTTGGTTTGTTATTCTCTCATTATTTTCTTGTTTAACAAATATGGACTTCTTAACCCACATAATGAGTGCAGAGGTGTACCTTCTACTCCGTTTTGGACTATTTCTCACCACTGAAGCAATCTACAGGTGCATCGTTTACAAAATCAGTTGTTGACAACAACAAAATGAGATCAGAGAAGCGACCGGAGATTGCAGGAGAGACAGTTCCTTTAGAGTTTGCAGGATTCTTAGGGTGTTTTCAGACTGGAGAAGTTTGTTATTCAGGACTGAGACCACTTAATTTGGTCCGGATCAAGCCGCAAACTTTGTGTTTGGTCTGTATACAGACTGCCATCGACTGGACATTTCTGTTTTGGACTTAAGTTTGTAATAAACCATGTGACTAAAGACCTCCTCACCTCGCTGCAGGATGAAGTGCTAACACAGATCTTTCCTCCTATAAGACTCTACTTTGCCTCATAGACTTCAGACAATATTTATTAATAATTTATAATTGCATTTTTGACTTATTTACCATCTATAAGTGCTGTTTTTGCTATGTAATAAGGTAGTTTCACCTCTGTGGGATCAATAAAGTTTTATTTCATGAAAAAGTTCTTACAAAGTTGACTTCCAGAGTCTCCTTGCGTGGTTTCATTTTGATGGCGAAGGCCTGGGCTTTCAGCTGCCGCTGTTTCTTACTGAAACCATCGTCTGAAAGGAACAGAAACAACAGCTGACAGGTGACACTAACATGTTTGGTAGATGTTTAAAAAAAAAAAAAAAAGGCAGCGATGTTCTTACCGGCCGATAAAATCTCCAAACCAACCATTCTCGGACTCGTTCCAAAAATCTGGAGGTTTTTTGGTTCCTTATTTTCCCTCTAAAGCGACACAGAAAGAAAAGAAAACACAGTTTGCTTCTGTGGATGACTCGTTGTCGTTCTGGTCGGTGACAGCACCTCCATCACCTCTGACTTCAGGCGCCTGGAGCGCCTCTCAGGGAGAATCTGCTCCTTGTTTTGTGTCACCTCTCCTTGCTCCTCCTTCTCCTTTTCTTCCTCCTCGTCTTGCTGCTCTTCCTCCGTCGTCTCCTCGCCGACGTCTTCGTCCACGTCCTCCTTCTCGTTTCCCTCGTCGTACAGCCGGTGGAGGCCCTGATAGAGAGGAACGAGTTACAGCGGGAAATTTCTGGTGGAAGCTGCGGTAGGAAAAGGCTCAAACACTCACAGTCAGCGTGGCTCCGGACTGGAAGAGCTCGTACGGGTAAAGGATTCGCTCGTAGTGCGAGCGCAGCAGAGAGCCGGTGCCCTTCCCGGGAGGGAAGCCCATCCGGGCCGCCACGGTGGACCATCTTTTCTCTTTGCACACCGTCTCGAACCCGCCCTCGGAGGAGACGATCTGAAAACAGATTGTGAGGCAGATTGAAAATATTTTCAAAGAAATAATAAATTTGAAACATAAAAAAATAAAAAAAATATTCTTACACTTTGTTAGTCTCAGGTAAATATGAAAACGTTCAGGCTGGTTTTACCTTGCTGAGTTGATAAAGATCTAAAATCTTTCTCTCCACATGAGGAAAGCGGATCCTGGATCCCTGCAACTCCCAGAACTTTGCTATTTGATCCAGAAAGTTGAGTTTAACCCGAGTGAGGGCCTGCAGAGGCAGAAAGACCGTAGAAATGAAAAAAAGGTAAAGAAACATAACGGCTGGAGTTTTATAGTGAAAATTAAGTCCATAAGTTAAGAGAAAAAAAACAAATAAATCTTGTTAAATGATGTCGTTTTTAACTAAAAGAAATGTTTTTGAAATGAAAACAACAGAAAAGATCATTTTTAAGGTGTGACTCTTCCAGTGTAATTTAGGCATCTTATAAACATTAAAGTCCAACTCTGATCATCTTCTGATCTATTCTAGAAGCATTTTAATTTTTTTTTTTTTTATGATTATGTAATTTTTAGCCAAAATCTAAAAAACAGTGTCATTTTCTGGGGAGTTTCTGCAGACCGACAAAAGTTTTTTTTTTTTTTTAATTCACCTCAGAGTTGTAGGCGAGAAGTAAGTCAGCGCTGACTTCCCATCATCCCTTTGTTTATACTCTCTCCTGCTAGCTCACAGCTCACAACCCCAACCAAACATTAGCGGTACAACAAAAATTGCGAGCAATATCGGAGCTATCCACACATATAATTTTGAGCCAGATGCCAGTTTATATGAGGAAAACAAAGACAATCATGGATCCATTTGTTTACAAGTGGATGCATCAGAATGGAGCAGAGCAGGAGCTTGTAACCCACGGGTTGTCACTTGTACGTTACAACTACAAGCTTTTTCAAATTGCTTTTTTTCTTCTGTTCCTTAGTCACAATGATTTGAATAAAGAAATACTCAGAAATACAGTTTTAAGCTTAATTTTTATTATACAAGTCCTCTATAATTTGAAAAAGAGCATGTTAAAATCACCAAAAATACGATTTTCGTTAGATTTCAATAAGCACCAGAAGAGAACTGCTTTTTTTTTTTTTTTTTAAACTAACCTAAAGAATGTAAACACTTCACCAGCAGTCTTCATTTTAGGTAGATCAACGTTTTTAAAAAATGTACGGTTACAATATTATCAAAGCAACAACAGATTTTTCCTTGCTTAGTCATAAATTGACTCTTTAAATGCAGTTTTTAACCTTGTTTGACAACTCCAGGAGACGTCAACACTCACCTCAAGTTCATTTAGTCTCTGAACTCTTGGAGTAAACCGAAAATTGCGAACATCACAGGCAAAGGGAGGCTGCCAGTCCTGCCAGAGAATATGCAAAAGCAATAAATAATAATGAATTCAAGAGAATTAGTTGCTGATAGGAGTTAGTAGCATGCATACTGGAGTCTCTGTCCATTAAAAAACTATTACTAATAATCAGATAAATACCCAAAATAGAAGCTTAGGAAGTTTTGTCTTAAAGTTTCTCTTTGAAAACAAAATATAGATGGAAAAAACGCAATTTTTAGTCTTGAAACAAGTGCTAAAACTAAACTAAGCTAGTAGAAACAAAAACACAAGGACAGGTAAATGTGTCACACACTTTCTAAACTAAACAGTCCAGAAAAACACTCAAAGATGATGACAGGCTTTCAAAACAATGCGATCGGCTTGTTGATAATGACTTCATTGACCAAAGTGTGATTGTTGACAACTTGTGAGCACAAGCAGGGCCTACAGTCAAGAACCGAAACTGCACACTTTGCATCCGCAGAACTAGGAAATCGTAAGTGATTTTGAACAGGGTTTTTTGGGTTGACATGTTCTTTTTTTCTTACCTGGGGAGGCCGGATCTTGCAGATCCCCGTTTTCTCTGCAATGGGTCTGATCTTGTTGATAAATCCTAAAGGATCCGAGAATTCCTCCCAGCTCGGCTCAAACACCGGGCATTCAGGAGGAGGAACGAACTCGGAGATCGCAGACATGTTGTTCCAGAGTCATTAAAACAATAATGTGGCAAAACTGCACAAAAGAAAAATCAATAATCCATGGTTTTAGGAATAATTCTCCAGTAGAGGAACTTCCACGATCATTACTTCATTGATGTCATAGTGTGGATTTTTTATAAAAGCAGAAGAAGCTTTTTCTGTCCCCATCGTCCGTAATAACAACCAATCAATGCAGGCCGGGGCAGGTCCCCTCTACCTGTCTGGGACGCAGGGTCAATCCAATATGTCAGCCGTTTCTTCTTCCACAAACCTGCTCCATGTTATCCACTTTAAGCCAGGGACAATAAAAAATATGGAATAAAGTAGCTAAATGCGGGGCTAAACTCTCCATAGGCTGTTGTTTTTGCGCTGCGGAAGCTAGCGTGGTTTCCCCTTCAAGCTGCATATCACAGAAAGTTCTCAGCGGTTAGCTTCGGCATTTTTAGCTTACGAAATTGTGAGGCTTCTTCTCATAAACCTCCCCCGAGTTCACTTCCGTATCTGCAGCTGCCACTCACACTCAGGCGAACAGCGAGCAGACGTTGTTGACTGATGACTTCACGTTAACCTCCATTCATTGTAACGCTCGAAGCGAGAAAAAAAAAAAAAAAAAGCATTAGCATTAAGCTAACTGAGTCTAGCTGCTTATGTCCGTTGCGCAGCTAGGGTTAGAAAACCTCCTTTTGGCTGAATAATAGATCGTGAGCATCGTCCGTAGAAACGAACTTACGCCGATAAATGACGGTGTTGTTGTGAAATTTTTGAAACTTCGACTTTTTGTGAAATTTAGCGTCGTCTGCAGGTACGATACTAGCCGTATTAGCTAACATGCTAGCTACTTCAGGGAGGGGAAGAACAGTCGTGGTGCTTTCAGTGACACTCGGAAAAATTTTATCTTTTTTTTTCTTTTCATCTGTCTTCTAAGAATCTATTACACATTAACTTAATGTTGTTCTAAATTACGCCATCAGAATTTGTTTTGTGTTCATTTTTCGAAATAAACTATCACTTTAAGAAAAACTATGTTTTATGTAGGGCTGTAAATTATTATTATGAATATGGTAAATTATTATTATTATTATTTAACAGATGTTGGTGAAAGTTCAATTTGACAGCTAGAAAATAATGTCACTTGCCACTTTGGCAGGTGAGGGATGCTGATTATCTCTGACAATGTGTCATAAATAAGTTCATATGTATATTTTGTTAAAATAACATTACATTTCTGTTATAAAACCTGACAGAAGATTACCCTTTCAATTAATATTTAATTGGTGTTTTGTTTTATGTGAGAATAGCAGAGCAAATGATTTGCTTTCAAATACATAAATCAGTTTTTCAGAGAAATGTTCGTCTTGTAGAAATCTGGTAGACTTTGGACGTTACCAGTGACCAAAAAAGTTATTTTATAACCCTGGTTTTATGATAAAATAAACCCTTTAAAAAATTAAACTTATCACATGATTACAAATATAGCACATGTAAACAAAAACAATAAAAAAGAAAATCCAGATTGTGTCTGATACAAATGTTTGCATACTTGTTAGCATTTGCATATTAGCATTCTTCCTCTTTTAAACAAAGACTATTTTATTTATTTATTTGTTTGTTCATTCTTTTATTTATACAAAACTGTTTAAAAAAACGTTTTTTTAAACCTAATCTGAAGCTTCAAATGAATGAATTCAATCTTTTGTCACTGTAACAAATACAACAAAATTGTGACAGCCCCTTTGCTATCTTAATGACGGAACATCTGTCTGTGGTGTTTTTTTTGGAAAACTGATGTATAGTTTACTGCTCTGTGCTCATTAATATATGTACTAATAAATAAATCAATAAATATATATTTTTTTGGCCACCAAAAAATATAATTATGACTAAGAATGAATAGCAATGCAGTTCCTTATGATGTCACCACGCTAACTTTTGTGCAAATCAACTGTTACCTTGATTATAAACAGTAAAATGTTGTAACAAAGCTGAGAATTCAGCCAAATTCAAACCATATAGATGTGTGAGGACATATATCCTAGCAGACAGAGAGAATAACTGTAACAAAATATATTTTTGTATGTATTTTTCAAAACTTGCTGTTGTTTTACAGTCCAATTTTTTAAACCAAATATATTCTAAATATAGAATGATTGATTTGTTAATGCTACTATTTCAGTTTTATGTCCATTTGTCCAATGTGAGTGATAACAAAAATGTTTTATAGACTTTCAGAAAATCAAAACAAAAAGATTCTGCTGAAAAGTAACTGCAATTGAAAAGAATAAACACAAAAAACATTTCAGAAAATATTTATTAATTGAGGCAAAAGGCTAATCGATAATAAGAATGGCTGAAGACGTAATGAGTCAACCAAAGAAAGTGAATATAATTGGTCTTGAGCCTGGTATCATCAATATTCATCATGAAACGGATACTCTGGATGGTCAGCCCACCTGTCGGGTCAGAAAAGAAAATAAATCCTTGCATTCTCAATAGGCTACAGATAAAGATGCCGCTTTAGACAGACTCACATGAGAAGTTCCACAAACCGAATGTTCTTGTTCAGCCCTTCAATCGCCTTCATCTCTTCCTCCGAGAGACAGAAGTCAAATATCTAGTCAGAGAAGATGGGAGAGAAATGATTATTTTTGGTTTTATTTTTTATGCTTATTCTCAGAAATTGATTAATCTCAAACCTACGTCAAAGTTCTCCTTAATGCGGTCAGGAGTGAAGCTCTTTGGGATGACCACCACTCCTCTTTGCACGTTGAACCTCAGGCACACCTGTGCTGTGGTCTTACTGTGCTTTTTGGCGATTGATTGCAGCACTTCATCCTCCAACAGAGGCGGGCACTTTAAATGACCCTGTGGAATAAAGACATTTGTCTCTGTTTTTGTAATTTACAAAAAAAAAAAAGTTTAGGATTAATTTAATTTGATTTGTTGCTAGTAACATATTTAAAATGTGTCATGTGATCCAAACGATTTGATTTAGGTTGGGTTGAATTATAATAGATTCATGAAATGGTTAAATTTAATTGTCAAATTTCAATTCAAACTAATTTTATTTGGTCAGGAAAAAATAATTTTCACATAAATAGGGGTAGGAACTCAACAAAGATGAACATTTTCTTAAAAAAATATATATAAAATTCCTCCATTAATCCGGCTAGTGCCTCAATCCACGTTTAAAATATTAGATAAAATACTATCCAGATTTATTTGGCAAAACCGTAAACCAAGTATACGCTTGAAGGTACTGAAGACGAACAAGGAACAGGGAGGACTTGGACTGCTAGATTTAAAGCTTTTTTTAACTGGGTAACACATCTTTGTGCAATTTCATACTGGGTTGGAGGAGATAGGGAAATTCAATGGCTATCAATTGAACAAAACTCACTTTCTGGTCTGATGTTGCAAAATCTTCCATTTATGAGTAAACAAGATGGGACAAAGATTAAGATTAATAATCCATGGGTAAAACAGACAATTAAGGTTTGGAATTTATTTGTAAAAGTACTGGAATTACCAGGGGGATTTTAGGTAACATTGAGTTTCTCCATCTATATTAGATCCGGTTTTTAAAAAATGTGCTGAAAGGGGTTTGAAAGTATGACATCACTTGTTCTGTGAAGAGACATTGAAATCCTTTTCAGAATTATAAAAACAGTTTTCTTTTCCCCCAAGCGACCTGTATAAATACCTTCAGATTAGAGATTAAATAACAAAACACCTGGAATGGGACATGGAGAAGATAGAACCAAACCATATTGAAATTAATCTAATTGAAAAAATACCCGAAAATAAGTTCGATAAGATCCATATTATACTACAAATTAATGATGAGTATGTCAGACAACACACTTCATATTAAAACTCAGTGGGAACTAATGAACAATAAATAAAAATACTAGAAATCCTTTGAAACTAAAGAAATCAATGAAAATGACTAATCAAATGAAGATTTTTTTGATCAATATCAATTTTGTAATGATTAATTGCATATTTTATTAAATCCAGCCCTGATTTTTGCTAATTTTCTTCTTAGGAATTGCGTTTTTTAATAAAGTAATCCAAATAAAACATTTTTTTTTTCTACAATCCAGTGTTCCAAATATTACCACTTTATAACTGATTTAGACTAAATCCAGATTATTTTAGCACAAAAATCAGTCTTTTTCTGATCAACTGAGCAGCTTTCTCTGGAAAATATCAGCTGGTTTTTTTTTTTTTCAAAAATGTATATATAGTTTGAACGTTTTTAGGTTACTTTTTTGTAACTATTCAGACTTCCAATTGGTCATTTTTTGTAAGTTTGGGAGTATTTGGTAACAAAAACATTTTTTTTTCCCTTTTTTTCTAACTGGTGTTTTACTTGTAATCCCCCCAACAAATCACCTGCAGACATTCTTAAATTTCCATACAGTTAAAATAATTCATTTGAATTTATGTTTATTATTTATATTTATTCTCGATTATTAATCTAGAAAAAAAATATGTTTCTCTGGCCAGATCTTTGCATAATTACATTTAATGTAATCTCTGATGATACATAACAAATAAAAAAGCAGTTACAGTCAAAACTTTTGTTTTTGTTAGTATGGAAGAATTATACTACTTCGAAACAATTTAATCTAACAAACATTTGAAATAGAAGTCTATTTTTTTTAGAGTGTTTCTATTTAATTATTAGTATTAGAGATCAGTTTATTTTCTACAAACTAATTAGTTTAGAAATATTTTTACTATATTACTGTTTGATAGTCGAAAAAAAAAAAAGAAACATTGTTTTTCAGTCTTTTTTAAGTATGAAACTGCAGAAAAAGAAAGAGGCCCATACCATGATGCGTCTCTTGACGTGCCCAGAGGGCTGTAACCAACAATCACAATGTGGTTCTGCTTACAAAATTCAAGCAACTTTGGTTGGGTAAAGTATGGATGACATTCAACCTGGAGTGAAAGCAGAAAAAAAGTTTATTAATTATTTAAGACATCTATAGATGAAAATATGTATTAATGCTTTAATACTAGATTCCTAGTGTTTATGTTCTTTGATTCACTGTAACTTTTCAACGGTTAAACACAGTAGATTCTGAAGGAGAAAAGCGGCTCGTCGAGACGCTTCTCTCCAGCGACGCCTCGGGTGTTAAAGGGTTAAACCACTTTGGCTCCAAAATGACTTTAATTTAGCTTCTACTTAAAGGTAAAAACACATGTTTTTTTTAAATGAAATATTTTATTTATTTTGCCGTAAATAAAGTAATAAGTAAATAAGTCTGGTCTACTCTATTAGCATAGTGATTACCAAAATCAGGCTTCCACTGTAGTATTTAGGGTTTTTATCCTTATCTTGGTCAAAGTTTGATTCAATCGTTGGTTTTGGAGTTCGGTCACCTGGTTGGACACCGGTTTGTGTTTGAGTCCCGGTTTGTTGAGGATCAACTCCAGCTGACGTTTGTTGAAGTTGGAGACTCCCAGGGACTTGATCAGCCCGGCATCTTTGCACTCCTCCAGAGCCTGTTGAACCAGAGAGCATTGAACTTCTTTTGTTAAACTTTACAAATGTTAATGGTAAACCGTGCTGCAGACTCTTAACCCTGAGCACAAATCCATAATGTGTGGATTTTGTTAACCTTTTTATTACACCCATAACCCATAGCTATAAAATAGATTCAAATGTTGTCAATAGGAATCCAGTGTTTCCTTTTATGGAAAAGAAACAAACAAAAAATGTAGGTCTCACCTCCCAAGTAGCACATAAATCCGTCTTATGATAAAGATATTTGCCGTTCTCGTCTCTAGGATAGAAACTATCTCCTGGCTGCAGAAAAATCACATTTCAACGTTTAACAAATCATTTCAAAGTTGCAAGTAATTTAAGTTAAATGAAACAAAACCTTAAATGCAGTTGGCAGCTCCACAATATACAGATCAACATAATCCAGCTGTAAAGTCTTGAGGGTTTTCTCCAGAGCAGGACGCACTAGCTCAGGGGGGTGGAACGTGTTCCACAACTAGACAAAAAAACGACAACAACAAAAAAAAAGCTGTCACTTGTTGCAAAACTGTGGCAGTAGGTTATCTGTGTGACCATGAAACTCATTCTGGGAAAAAGTTCAGTTGCTAACAATAACGCACAGACACAAACAAGCAAGATTTATGGACCTTTCCGCAGTAGAAGACGTCCTCCCGCTTCACCGTCCCGTCTGCTATTTTCTCCCTGATGGCCTGTCCCACCTCGTGTTCATTGAAGTACACCAAAGCCCCATCAAAGTGTCTGTATCCCACGTCAATGGCAAGCTTGACAGCTTCGCTTGTAGTTCCTTTGGGGGTCTGATCATCAAGAAAGCATCATCAGGTTAAAAATGAATTAAAAAAAAGCTTAAATTGATGTCACTGCCTTACCTTGATGGGATCCCCATAGGTTCCCAGTCCTATCAGAGGCATGCGGTTTCCATCATTCAGAGGAATGGAGTGGTTTGTTGCTGTCAGCTCCATGCTGACTCTACTCTGCCCTCAGGTGAAGCCCAACAAAGTGTCATTGAGCGCGACTCCTGCTGCTCTTTGACCACTATGACTCCTCCCAGAAAGAAGGAGAACCCTCCCGCACATGCTTACAGGGTGATAAATCTCCGTATCTCACACAACCGTGAGCACACAAACACTGTTAACTTGTACTTTTGTATTTAGTGCACTTCAAAATAACCTTTCCACATCTGAAAAGGCACTTATTATTTGACAAAAAGCTCCCAAACTACATCTACTTTTACACAAAAGAAGTCAAGAGAAACTATCTATGAGATACTACCGACCCAAATCATGGAATAACACACTGATCTTCCTCTTGGCTTTCTACAAAATGAATAAACTATTAAACAAATATTTGTTGCAATTTAGTGGCAATTAAAATTACATGTACATAATTAAAAAAACTCCAAAAAGCATTTTATGTTATTATTATTTTTCTGTCTTTTGTGATTCTGGGGTGGTCTCAGCAAAAGCCTTTCTAGCGTCTTCCCCCTCTCTTAGTGCTTTGGTCACATATCCCAAAATGTCCGACTGACATACAAGTTTTTCAGCAAATTCGGCATGTGGCTGTGCTGTAATCGAAAAAGTAACAGAAAAGGTTTAAATTTTACAGCGATTGGAGGATTTTTCTCAAAAGGTTGACATCGGTCAGTGGCACATTTTGAGTTGGGCTCGGTGCTTTAATGTGGAGTAGCAGCATTTCTGAAATCAGCTCTTTAGAGTACCGCCACTTCTCCATCCCAAAAATACTGCCGGTACTCAGTATTGGCACAAAAACTCAACTCAAAAAACTTTAAATGTGTTTTATTTTCAACCCTAGATCACTATCACCGAGTGATTTTCACTCAAGCAAAAGTATTTACATGATTTTCAATATGTTTTATTTTTCTGAGTGTCATGGTCTCTGGGTTAAGTCCCACATGTACCAGGATTGGGTGGATCATAGGCCAAGTCTCCAGTTTCAGGGTCAGTGTCAGGGAATTTTTCTTCTCAAATTCCTAATTTTTCAGTAATTTTAAAGCATGTTTTCAGGATCTTTCTGTTTTTATTTTCCATTTTGTCACATAAACCGAAGTTGAAAATAAAAAATAACTGCTCTAAAATATCATTTGTTGTCTTACTTTGATCTAATTTTTTTTTTTTTTTGCAAAGACTTTTTATTGGTTATATATTATCTTGGGTAAAAATTACCCGACAAAAGTGATGGTGTAACTTTTTAAGGTTAAAGTGATTGTTGTTAAGTTGTTTATTCTACACCACGTGTGTCAAAGTCTAGGCCCACGTGCCGGATCCGGCCCTCCATATTATTTTATATTATTATTGTTATCTTGCTTACATATTAAGACAACTAATTTGTATAATTTAGACAGAATATATTATTATACATAGTAAAATATTGTAAGTAAATTGATTTATTCTGGAATAATATTCCTGTCTTTACTCATTTTTATGTTAAAAAAATACATTTTAAAAGTTCTAACAAGTTATCTTTTTTTAAGTTCAGTAAATGTTTATCCTGTTCGTCCTGCGACCTGTGGTGTGTTATAGATTTTGGCCCCCTGTGAGATTGAGTTTGACACCTCTGTTCTACACCCACATAAAAAAAGACTACTTTTTCTGGATCAATATTTACATTCAAGACGTCATTATGAAATCGGGTGACAGCTGGGCGGTCGGCAGCAATTCTGACTGGACGATTTATAAATGTCTCAGAACGGCGGCTGTCCATGTCGAAGTTTTGGGTGGTTGCCTAGTGGTTATAAGCTTGACTGTCTACATTCATGACCACGCCAACGATTTGCAAAAAAAATATCAGGCGGCGTGTTTAGATCTTGAAGATTCTGCTGATGCCTCCTATGGTGCAGTAACAGTTGTATTTGTGATTGTAGCGTTACACGTTTAACTGTTGTATATAATGTATCCCACACAAGTAGGATGTGAGCTGGAGGAGACACATTGTAAAACACATAAAAAACATAAAAGAATATCATATAGAATAAAAGCACCAGTAAAAGTACCATAAAAGCAAGGAAATTCTTAAAACAATAAAAATGATAAAGCATTTAAAATACAAAAGAGGAAACTTTACAAAATTAATCTGTAGCAGTATTTCCAAATTGGGGCCTATGAGTGCTCTGTCTAATGTTGGTGAGCGATCAAATGTTTTTATTTTTTTATTTAACGATTAAACATTGAATAAAACCCTGAATTAAGTTAAAAGAGAGTTGTCATGAGTGCAAATTTAAATGGACATGTTGGTGCAGAACACAGAGGTGATAGTGGTTGATTTAGCAAAATAGATGGAAATGGCTTCAGTGAATGCGTTCTTTGAGAAGAGACAGTGTGGACGGTGTAATCTGAAGGAGGTCCGTGACCACAAAGTAGTGGTATGTGGGGTGTTTCCAGACACCGTAGGGAGGCAGTGTGGAATAACTCTGATGATGAAGATGATGAAGAAAGAAAGGGAGAAGCCAGAGAAGATGACAAAAAGGAGGAATGGAGCATGGCTGAAACAGCAGGTGGTCAGTAGACACTCCTAGATGACTGGATAAGTACAGCTAATGTGATCAGGGAGACATGTAGGAGTGTATTTGGTGTGTCATCAGGAAAGGAGACTTGGTGGTAGAATGAGGAATAACAGGAATGGATATTGAGAAAGAGGCTTGCTAAGAAGAAATGGGAAACTGAGAAGACTGGGAAGAGAAGACGGGAGTACAGGGAGATGCAGGTGAAAGTTGATGTGTCAAAGGCCAAATAAGGAGTTTATGATGGCTTGGTTGGGTAGTAAAGAGGACCTATACAGATTAGCAAGGCAAGGGAGATAGAGATAGGAAGGACAAGTTAGAGTGATTATAGGAATGGTAATGTGTTGACAGGTGTCAGTAGTGTAAGATGGAAAGTATACTTTGAAGAGTTGATGAATAAAGA
The DNA here is from genome assembly GCA_003999625.1 of Oryzias javanicus. Taxonomy (NCBI): domain Eukaryota; kingdom Metazoa; phylum Chordata; class Actinopteri; order Beloniformes; family Adrianichthyidae; genus Oryzias; species Oryzias javanicus. Next base: position 9,111,819 of record CM012459.1, read on the forward strand.
AAATGAGAATAGAAGAGGAGGCTGTTGTGGTGCAGGAAGAAAACAAAGTAAGGGTGAAGGAAAGTTGTACAAACAAAACTGCGGTGAGAGCAGCCATGTTGTTTGGCCTGGAGACAGTGGAACCGAGGAAAAGACAGGAAGCATAAGAGGTTTATGGATGCAGTGAACGAAAACCTGAAGGTAGCTGGTGTTACAGTAGTAGAGGATGGAGAAAATTGATTTGCTGTGGCGACCCCTGAAGGGTAAAACTGAAAGAAAAAGAAGATATAATGTAAATAATACCGTAGTTTTATTCTGTTTCGTCTTTTTGTCTATGTCACAATGTTATATAGATGCTAGCTAAATAAATAAACAAATACCATGGAGATGTGTATTTTTGAACGCGCGATTGCCAGCTCGTTTGGTCTTTATCGGCCGCTGTAGCTGTGGAGCACCGCGGTGGCGTCTGGGTAGTTTTCTCGGTCTGTGTTTTGAGAAAAGGGAGCACGCTAACTCGTTTTCACTTTCTGGACAAAAAACGTTTGGGAATTCAATTTTTGGGATCCGGTTCTGGTTCAGACGTGACTTTACGCTCGTTTATTGTTTGTTTATTTTATTTAGCGTCCCCTTAAAGTTTGACTGTCGTTAATTATTACTAGTGACAGATGTGAAATCAATGGTAGCTACATGCTAATTCAGCTGTCCAAAACGAAGAGGAACCGTCAAAATAAGTTATATTTGTTTAATAATGAAAAGGAAGCGGATAATCATAACATCATGTGCAATATAAGTATTTCCTCTATATATACATTTTCGTTTTAATTGACAAACGCGGCGCTGCTGATATTGATTGACGGACAGGAGGGGAGAAAAATGGATGAATGTGCCGAAAATGTCGACGACGTTGTCATCATCGTTGAGAACGAGGCCGAGAGTCTGCCGGCCGGGGAGGAGAGGCTGAAGCCGCAAGGCGCCTTCGGCCTGATGGACACATGTCCCAGCTGCAGGCTGAGCTTCCACAACAGAGAGCCCAAGCTGCTGCCGTGCCTGCACTCCTTCTGCAAGAGGTGTCTGCCCGTCCCCTGCAGGAGCGTGGACCCCCGGCGCGACCTGCACGCGCCTCTTGACGGCAACAAACTACGTGAGCGAAAGAGTTAATGCCCCAAACAGTCCCACGTGTCAAAGGGGAGGGGTTCAGGGAATATAAACCACCGACATGAATCATGCTAACCAATTTTTTTGAATTAGACCAATTGATCTAAAAGTTTTGGTTGAATTTAACCAAAATAAGAGGTTAAATAACATTTTGTTTTTTTTTTAAATTCTAAGCGAATTTATTTTAGATGAAATGAATTCCACTGATTTTCAGTAGTGCTTAATTTTAGCGCTTGTATTGAATATTAATATTTATAACCCAATTTTTGGTTAAAAAAGCTCTGGTTTTTTGCTTTTATTATTATCACAATATTTCAAATTTGAATGGGATTTTATACTCTGGACAGGGTGTAGTTCCCATTTTGCTTGTGAAAAAGAAAATCCTGAAGTTATGTACTTGTAGTAACTAATACAAAAAACTGAGGAGAAGCTAAATCTGCCTAGCAACACTCTGGTGACCTGTTTAGGATGTACCCAGCCTTCGCCCAACAGTAGCTTCGGATAGGCTCCAGCACCCCAAAAGAGATTCGGCAGGTTTTGTAGATAGATGGATGAAAACTAAAATCCATGACAATTTGACACTGTGAAGCATTTTAATTTAAATGATGAATGCTTTTATATAAAGACCAATTAAAATAGTGTTTTTAACATGATCTTGAGGCATTTTTCGGATGATTGCGAACATATATTTAAAAAAGTTAGGCTTAAAATAGCATTTCTGAGTATTTCCTTGTTCAAATTGTGAATCAGGAGCAGATGAGAAAATGTGGTTTGAAGATGATTGTATTTGTTATGTGGAAAATACAAGCTCCCTGCTCCACTCCATCCTGATGCATCCACATGCAGACAAATAGATCCATGAACGTCTTTGTTTTCCTAATCTGTGCTGACATCTGGATCAAAACTTTAGCTCTAATATCGCTCGCCATTTTTGTTGCACCCGTAATGTTCGTTGAAGTTGTGATAGGCTGTAAACTATTAGGAGTGCGTGTAAAAGAGATGGGTGTTGGGAAGTGAGGGTGGGACTGCTCACAACTCAGAGGCAAATTTCTAACAAACTCCAGCCACTCTGCAGAAACTACGTCCTAGAAAACAACACATTTTTTCTTCATTTTGGCCAAAAACAGCATAATCACAATTAAAAGACCTTTGGGAACGCTTTAAAATAGATCAAAAGAAGATCAAAGCGGTACTTGATGTTAATAAGATGCCTAACATTACGTTGCAAGACTCACACCTTAGCAAAAATGACTTTTTTTGTTTTCAGTTCAAATAATTTATTTTAGTAAAAAAAAAACTGATTTATTGCTTTTCTTTAACTTCTGGAATTAATTTTCAAAATAAAAGTCCAGCTGTTATTTCTTTACATAATTTCATAAAGCCACCATATTTCTATGATTTGTCTGCCTCTGCAGGCCCTCACGAGAGTTAAGCTTAACTTTCTGGATCAAATAGTAAAGTTCTGAGAGTTGCAGGGATCCAGGATCCGCTCTGCAGAAACTAAGTCCTGGAAAACAACCTCTTTTTCCCTTAATTTTGGCTAAAAAAAATGGCATAATCATAATTTAAAAATCTGGTGAAACCTTTTTAAAAATAGACAAAAGATGATCGAAGTGGGACTTGAAAATAAATAGACTTAAAAATTAATAGTTTTACTTCTTTTAATATGAAATATGGTAAAAACAGCAGGAAGTAGCTCTAGCTGTAGAGAAATTGTAGAGTTAAAAAAAAGAGGTTTTAACTCATTCATTTTTTGAAAGGCTTTAAATTGACATTTGTTTGGATGTCTTCATGTGGGTATTTGGTCTTTCTCCAGAGAATTCGGTTCGATGCCCCGTGTGCAGACAGGAATGCTGGGAAGTGGACATATTGGACAATTTCTTTGTAAAGGACTCCGCTGAGGTGCCCAGCAGCACGGTGGAGAAAACCAGTCAGGTTGGTCTTCACCTCATGATCTCCATCTCATCTAGCGGAAAACAAAACACGGATTTTCTTGATAATTCCTCACCAGGTTTGTATGAGCTGCGACGACAACACAGAGGCGACGGGCTACTGCATGGAGTGTGTGGAGTTTCTGTGTGTGACCTGCATCGAGGCACACCAACGGGTCAAGTTCACAAGAGACCACACCATACGACAAAAGGAGGAGATGTCTCCAGGTAAACACTCTTCAGTTTTGATCAGCTGCTGAGCGAACTATCATCTTAAGCTTGTTACGATGCCAACCAGCTGTTCTATAAAGTCATTGTTAAAATTAATTCTGGCCCCTCCAGAGGCGTTGGGAGTGTCGACTCAGCGGCCCGTCTTTTGCGACGTCCACAAGCAGGAGCCGCTGAAGCTCTTTTGTGAGACGTGTGACCGACTCACCTGCCGAGACTGTCAACTCCTCAAACACAAGGATCATAAGTATACAATTCTATGTTTCATTCATTTAACATCCTAGAGTTTTTATAACTATTGACTGTATATGTGAACTGGACTGAGAGATTCCACCCCCTCATATTCAAAACAGGAAGTACCTGCTGGCTCCAAGAAGCCAAAATCCCATAGATTTTGTCATTATATTTTTCAGATTAGACATTCTGGCTCTGGTAACGTTTTTCACATGTTCTTGCTTATTTTAGTAAAAAGATAATAATAATTTTTGTGGTGAAAGGTATTCAAGTTATAAACTGGCCAATCATATGCCTTGATTAAAGTATGTGATCTTGAACGTTTGAAACAACAGATTTAATGTTGCTTGCTAATAGGGGGAGGGTGTAGGCATCCAACAAGCTCACTTTTGATTGGCTAAAGGGGTCGCCATAGAAACGTTGACTCAGACCCACTCGAACCAATTACTGCTTAATGACGCCATCTGGTTCCAACATGGCGTCTGTGTCGCGGAAAAAAAATGGCGACTGAATTTACTTCTTTTTTTTTTTTTCAACTTCATTTTCCAAAACATATAAAACAAGTATGCAGGACAAGTAGACCAATAAGAATACCAGGGGATGACATCATTACAAAACATATATTACAATAAATTTAAAATAATCAAACATGGACAACTTTAATACATTTATATGACTTTTTTGTTTATGTTTTTAATAGTAAATAAGATTGAACTGACTTCATTTTGTTGGTGACATCACACTCGGTCGGTCCAGTTCTCATGTACAATCAACAGTTAGGTTCACTGGTTTTGCGTTTATGTGATCACGGCCTGATCTGGATTTATTTGATTCCAGTTATCAGTTTTTGGAAGACGCGTACAAAAACCATAAGCAGTACCTGGAGACCATGACGATGCAGCTGCAAGAAAAGCGAAAGGCTATCGAGGAAGTGTCGCACTGCATCAACAATGGGTAAAATCCTCATCCACTCACTTTTTTTTTTGCACAAAATGCAAAAGTTAGGTAACATGATATGATTGTTTTCTGTTAATCTTACTAGTAAATGTGTTTAAAGACCCACTCTCGTGTTTTTTTATGTTCTTGTAGGATTTTTCTGATAACGGAAGGCATATGTAAAGAACAAAAAAAACATTTCTGAGTGTTTCTTTCATCAAAATGTTGTGAATCAGGAGCAGATGAAAAAATGCAGTTTGAAAAAGTTCATATTTGTAACCTAGGAATCACGCCAGGCGGGACATAAGCTCCCTGCTCGCAACAGGGAGGGAAAAGGGGGGCGGAGTTGCTCCGCGCAAAATATCTAATGAGCTAGTGCTGCTCTGCAGAAACTATGTCCCATTTTTAGATTTTGGCTAAAATAGTTTAATCATAATTATACCACCACTGGAACGTTACCCAACTCTTCCTCTGTCCAACTTTCAGACTTCAGCAAGTTGAAGAAAACCGGCGAGCTGTCACAAATGAAATAAAGAAGTCTATCTGTAACTTAATCATGGAGATTAACAAGAAGGGAAAGATCCTGGTGAACCATCTGGAGGTGACTGGAAGGATCTCTAAATGCAGCTTTTGCTTCTTTCATTTCTCTCCTGCCTTTTTCCTCAAACAGTTTTCTTTGTCGTTCTCAGGCTTTAACGAAAGACCACGAACTCAATTTGAAGAAGCAGCAGGAAGACGTGAACTCTCTGAGCAAACACTTGGACCACGTCATCAGCTTCACCAAGTGGGCCACAGAGAGCCACAGCGGGACGGCTCTGCTCTACTGCAAGAAACTGTGTGTGGCTCCAGCATCAAGCAGCACCGTTTATGTTATTTCGATTATCGTAACTCAATAATTGGCAAAAGCAAGCCGCTTTTCTCAACATCAGAAAGATTCTCATGATGTCAGCAATCGTGTGTTATTTAGATGTCGTCGGTGACGTTCCTGGTGGTGAAGGGTTAACCTGATCAATCCCAGAGAGTTTTGTAAAACAGATTCTTGAGTCGTCCTCCTCTGTGTTTCCTAGATCCTGTACCAGATCCAGTACCTCATGAGGGCGAGCTGTAACCCCTCCATCGTTCCTCAGAGCTCTGTGCGCTTCCACTGTCGTTCTGGTTTCTGGGCCTCAAACGTAGACCTCGGTAAGACTAACACAACATTTGGAAGATTCCATCTGAACTTCTGTTTTTTCTTTTATTTCTGCAAAATTTGTTTATTGGCGTTTGTATTTGCAAACAGAACAAAACCTGAAAAGAATTATTCACAGGGATAGTAATCATTTATTTCCTGCACATCTGATTTAACTCCAACTTTATCATTTTTTTATTGTAAATCGTTCCCAGTGGTCCTTTAATTATAATTATGCAGTTTTTAACCAAAATCAAATTTTTAAAGACATATTTTATATTTTGTGCATTAGAAATATGATTATGTGTTGTGGTTGGGCTAATGGGCGGAGTTTCGCTCTGCTAATATCTAAAACTGGGCGAAAAATCGATTTAATTGATTAATTCGAATTTTTGTTCTGGATGATTTATTTTTGAAAAATCTAGATTTTTTTTTCCTCAAACCTGTCTGTTCCTTTGGGCTTCTATTGTTCAGATTAAGGTCAGCCCGCTCTTTCCTCGCATTATACAGATGTGAAATCAGCAGCTAGCAAAGAGGAGCCTCCTCCGCAAGGCAGAGAGGAAAAAAAAAAACTTGTTTAGCAACAAAAAACATCCAAGTTCCTTTAAAAAAAGATTTGGAAAAAAAAAAAGCTGTTTCTATCTTACGTTTTAGTTATGGTGCGACTACCTCTCTGTTTGCATTCAACATAATATCACTTATTTTAAAAAACACCTACGGTTTTCTTTGTAAAATACTGTAATAATTTGGTCAACAGATTATTTTTTATCTACCGATCAAACTTGACTGATAAGTCAAAAATTAGATTGTGTCACGACTTCAAACTTGGAGCATCAAACCATACGCAGCAAAATCAGTTTCAAGGCTTTTCTTACCAACATTGCTCTCCTTGGTGTGTATGTTTCTCCTTAAGAGAGTTTAAGCTAGCTGTAGCTCACAAAACACCCGCTGCATCGTTCTATAAAGATGTTTACAGCTTGTATTTAGTTGAACTTTCAATTCAATTTCCAAAGAAAATGTTAAAATAAAATAGTTTTTGTGAATTATACTTTATAACTTGTAAATTTTGCTAAAGAAAGTTAAAGCAGAGAAGAAACGAACTATCAAAAGGAATTTGGTAGGAAAAAATCAGAAATTAAAATTTTTTAGCCAAATCGCCCAATATCCCATCAAGTCTTTGTTTACACTCTCTCACGCTAGCTCACAGCTTCTCACGACCTCAAGCTAACATTAGCCTAGCAAAACAATGGCGCGCAATATTTGAGCTAGTCTGAGCTTTTTTCCGGTTTTCACCATGTGGCAGCATGATAAGAGGCCGACCGGCGCTTCATTCAACGCAACTGGACGGATCTAAGGCAGGCAAAACAGCGACCAAGTAATCTAACATTAGCCCAGCATGTACTCCAATGAAAACATGTTAAAAACACAAAAAAGACCATTTTCATCAGAGTGGGTCTTTTAAATTAATCAAAGCATTTAGCGTAACGTTTGACAAAGGCCACATTCAACATTGCTGCATTTCAACCAAGCAAACAAGATACTATGTGTCTTCAACCTTTGTTAATCTAAACTCCTTTAATCTCAGAGGTCAGATGAGATTATTGCTATCAGATCTGACCTAAAAAAAAAAACCTCTTGTCTTATTTTATTCATGTGATTGATAGCGTGTGTCACTTTAGTCTTTTTGTAGTGAGCGAGGAATTTGTGATGCAGGCAGCAGATTGTGTTCCAAAGTTAAGAGAATGAAAAAACGTCTCTTAATCTCTTTTTTAACAAATTTCTTTAATATCTTTTGTTGCTTAACCTTTTATTTTGTCTTATTACATCTAAACAAAGATAGTTTCCAACGGTTATGCTCAAAGCATCAATTATCAAAATGGAAAAGTCAGCACAAACAGCTGACTGTTCAAACAATAAAAGGCCAAATTTCAAGATATAAGAACAAATGAAGTCATAGTTGTAGTTTTAGGTAATTTTAAGATTAAACATCGAGTGTATAAGAGAACTGGACTGAATGGGTGTGACATCACCCACAGAAAATGACTTACTTCCAGTTCCAACTGAATGGAGTCAATTTGGTTGCCATTTTTGTGCAATACAGCTGCTGCCATGTTGGAACCAGGCGTCATTTAATAGTGATCAGTCCGAGTCGGTCTAAATTGACTTTTCCATGGCGACTGCTCTTACTGCTGGAAGTCCACACCTCTATAGCATGAAATTAAGCTACACGAAATCTATCAAACGCTTCAAACCTTCAGCAGGAGACCACATGCTTTAATCGAGGCATCTGATTGGTCAGTTTATAACAGAGAGAGAAAATGTGAAAGAAGGGTTTATCAAGAATATATTAAAAGGAATGAGTTATAGGGTTTTTAGATTCTTGGAGTCAGCGGGTTCTTTCTGTTTGGAACGTGAAGGGGGAGGGGTGACTCGATCCAGTTCTCAAATACAGTCAATGATCCAGATCAAGTAAAAATAGAAAAATCTACTTCGACTAACAGGTTTAGTGCAGCAGTGTTTAATCCCTTAAAGAAAAAAAAATGGAAAAAAGTCATTGGTCGTTATAGCAAATGATGGGAAGATGTTCAAAAATGATCAAGTCAGAGTTAAGAAGACAAATTTCACATTTTTGTGGACTAAAAAAACAGAAACAAGTTATACATTCTCTATTTCGAAGAAATCATCAGAATATTATCTCTTGTTGATGTTTTTCTTTGCAACATTTTGCCCTTTTTACAAAAACTTTGTCATTATCTTCTAACTTAACCCTAAATTAATGTGAGAAATCCCATGTGCATGTATGCGTTTATCAGCAGTTATATAAATAGAAGTGTCCATAGAGCTTTTGGAATGTAGAATCTTCTGGTTTTATGCTAAAATTTAATTTTTATTTTGGAAAGAATCCAAGCAGAACTACAATTCCTTCAAAATAATTTACAATTTTTATGTTTTTGTGAATCGTATTTGGTTAAAAAAAAAAAAAGCTTTTATTTGTGCTGGGGAATTAAAGCAGTGAAAAATTATGAAACTTTTCCTATAACAGAATTTTATTTGAAAAAAAGAAAAGATAAACCTGTTCTATTTGGTCTGTTTTCTCCTTCTACCTTTAGATGAACGTCTGCTTCCCTTCAGTAGTTCTGGGTTTGCCTCATTTTCTCGGCACATTTGTCTCTTGCAGGGTCACTTGTAGTAGAAAGAGGTCCAGGGAGGCCGCCTATGACCAACAACCAGACCGGTCCCAGAGCAGAGGCTCCCCTCGGAGGCCTGTCCATGTCACAGCAGCAGCAGCAGCAGCAGCAGCAGCAGCAACGACAGAGCACTCTGGCGCAGCTTCAGATGCAGGTAGAAGAATTTTCATCAAACAGTCCTTGGAAAATCCTCAAACCCGTGAATTGATTTTTTTTTTTTTTGGTGGGGGGGGGGGGGTAGTCTTCAGTTAGAGTAAATGTTACATTCTAAATTCAGAATAAAGCGATTCTATAGTGCTAATGTGTAAACTTGCTCCTCTAAGGTTGACAAACTCTCCCATCAGTCCCAGAGGCCGCCTGCTCCTAACCACTGGTCCTGGTACCAGAGTGTCAGACTCCCCGGACCTCTTGGCCCTCCACCCCCAACCAAGCCCATCCACGGGGGGTCCTCCTCGCCCTCCCAAGGCCTCCCCGGCATGGCCCAACCAGGGCGGCGGTATGGGAACCCCCATTCCAACCCCAGAAGCCCCACGTCCCCGCTGCTGCACACCTCCGCCTTCCCAGCTGCACAGGTGAGTCAGGTGAGGATCCGTGGAGCAGAGGGTGAGCTGGTGCTCTCATTTTTCCCTACTTTTTGTCCTATTGTGGTAGTTTATAGTTGTGGTAATGTTACAAAGCGTCTTTGATTATCTTTTTCCTGGAAGGTATTTGGCTGATTTACTGTGGAGCAAAAAGTATTTGTCAGTCATTCATTCTCCAAAGTTAACCTCTTAAAAAGGTGAGTTTGGTCTGCAATGTTCATCAAAGAAACCATGACAGAATCAAAAAAGTAATCACATTGTCTGGTTTTTAAAGACTTTATTAATATATTGGAGCAGAATATAAGTATTTGGTTGATAATATAACCCTTTGTTTCCAGGTTTGTACTGTAGCTGCTATTTTGGTCCATTCCTCCATGCATATCTTCTCAAGAGCTGCTATGTTTTGGAGATGTTGCTAGGCAGCACAAACTTTCAATTCACAGTTTATTCTACTGAGGTCCAGACCACCCAGAACTACAGCAGGATATTTAAGTAGCCACTCCTTTGTTGCCATGACAAGGGGATCGTTGTCATAGTGGACAATCTGGACACATTTCATCCTGATTGATAGAAGGAGGTTTTTACCTAAGATCTCACCATATATGACCCCATTCCAACTTTCCTTTACATGGATCGGTCGGTCTAGAAGGCAGAAACCACGATCCTCCGTCTCCAGGCTTCACAGTAGTTAATGGTGTTCTAGGTATACAACAACTCAGACTTTCATTTTGGTTTCATCTGATCACATAACCCAATCCTCCTCTGAATCACTCAGATGGTTTCTGGAGAACTTTAGGGGGATCTGGACATGTACGATCTTAAGCAGAGGGACATTTGGAAACCATGACATCATCATGTGTTACCATAGTAACTCTTCTTAGTGTGGTCTCGGGTCATTATCCAGTTCTCCTCATGTAGTTCTGGTTGTTTTTTCACTGTTCTTAAGATCATTTGTTCTCAAATCTTTCATGGAGCTCCAGATGGTCATCAGGGATCTTCAATTTCTTATTTTTTTAATAATTGCTCCAAAGTTAACCCCTTCTCACTTAGATACTTGTTTATTGTAGATTGGATCATCCCAGTCTTGTTCAGGTGAACAATCTTGTCACTTTGACAGCTCTTTGAATTGGTGACTGACAGATACTGTTTTGCCCCACTGTAAATATAGTAGTGTTTTATCGTATCTCTTAGATTATTAGCTGAATCCTGAATGTTTATTTTTGGTTTATGTGTCTCGTTGAACAACGACTCAGCATTTACGGGTTTTTTTAAATCTTTTTTTCCAGTCTCTCAGAGATCTGATCAACAACAACAACTTCCCTCCCAAATCCGGGGATGTTTCTCAGGGGCCGTCCCGCTTCACACAGTCTCTGGGCTCTGGAAGTTCTCCGCAGATGTCGCTGCACCAGGTTGGCGGCAGAGAAATGTTTCTCAACTCAAAACAATCCGATCTTACGCCTTAATTTTAATCTCGTTTTCATCTTCAGAGATCTTTTCCAGAGTTTCCTCTGTTAAGGAGGAGTGAAGGCGGAGGCGCCATCCCCTCCGTCTCCGTCTCCGTACCCAGACCCAGCATGACTACGAGTTTAGCATTTGGTGCTGCAGACAAAACGAACGCGCTCAATCAGATGGCAGGTTCGTGCTTTTAGAGACTCTGTCCTTACAAAATAAAAGCCTTGAAATTGAGTTTTTGATCTGAAAATAAATTATTTTTTCGTTGTTATTTTCAGCACAACAACGGCAAGATTATCATTTGGCTAAGCCGTCCTCTTCAGACAGCAGAGCGGGGTCAGAACAAGCTTTTGTTGTTTGTTGTTTCTTTACAAATATGGACATTTATGCAGCTCCATTTATTTATTTCACTGCCAAATTATCAACTTTTTGTAAATTATGTGATCGTCGTAACCAGGAGTCTGCAACCTGAGGAATAGTACAATATTTATCTATTTTAAACGTGATGTTGTCGAGGGTTCTTATTAAACCAATATTGTTAAAACAAAATTTAAAAAAGGCAGTGGGACCAAGATTAGTGAAGATCTTTTTTTTTTATTTAAAACTAAGGGTGAAGGGAAAAATCAATTCAGTGATATATTGCAATATTTTGTTTGGCGATACTTAAAGATACAATATAATAACGTTTGTGCTCCATCAAACCACCAGTTGTTGCTATGAGACATGTAGTACTTCATTTTTTCTCTTTCATTTGCTCTTAAAAATGAAATAAAAAACTTTTCTGGTACAGTCTTGGGATACATACATATGGCATCATGAGATGTATATTGCGATTATGTATCAAATTTTAAGACTCTTGCCAATAAGTACCCCTATTTAGGGCTCGGTATCGCCAATTATTTTCTGAATCTATCTGATTCCATTCACCAGAGCCTGGATCGATTCAATTCAATTTTTTTTTAATTCCTAGATCCTTTCAATTCAATTCAGTTTTGAGTTTACACCATTTACATGCTTAGAAACATTTGTTTACAATTTTGTTAATTATCTATATATGTGTTTTGAAGATTTTCAAATTAATCTGATACAGTTCACATACTGAAAATTTAGTAGTGAAATTATAATGAGATTGTTACTACCATACAGTGTTACATGGATTCTCAATCTGAGAAGCTCCAATAATTGTTCTGCCTCTCCCGGAAGGCGTGTCAGTTTGGCCACTAGGTGGCGATTGCGCCATAGCATTATACCTTTATCCAGAAGAAGAAGAAAGTATGAGCAAAAAACGGCTTTTTAAACCACAAATGGTTATTTTAAAAATATTTACTTAAAAGAGTTTGGAAAATTCCAGTCTGTGAGTAAATCAATTTGAATAAATTTTATCAACCCAGCCCTAATTCTATTTATAACCCATTAAAGAAAAAGCAGCACCAGAATTTTGTTTTTGGACTATACAGCACATCAAGCGAAACAAAACAGTCAAACTTCATTCAACTCACACAAACAGGTGAAGCACAGAACGTGGTTAGTCTGGCACCTTCCTGACTACATTACCCATGATGCTCCAACAATCCATCAAAAATTGTAGCTTTTTAGTTCAAAGTCAAATATTTTGACAGATTTTTGAGTGACACGTTCCAAAAAAAAAAACAATTGGAGGTCGGCACATCCGATTATATTTTTCAGCAAAATTTAGGGGTGTTTAAAAAAAAAAAACTGTGTTGTTTCCAGGACATAGTTTCTGCAGAGCGGCAGGAGTTTATTAGAAATTTACATCTGAGTTGGGGGCAGGACATTAACAAGGAATAAGCCTGCCCCCATATCCCATCATGCCATCTATTGACGCTCTCTACCTCAAGCTCATAGTCCCTCACACCCTCAAGAACGATAAAATACACTGTTAATAACTTTTTTTTTATATCACATCATACTACCTTTTA